>CM075211.1:7857941-8457941 GCA_037577465.1 Liposcelis bostrychophila
GTTATTTTTTTCCTTATTTTCCATTAAAATTCAAATCTTTCAGGATTTGAGGTCAGGATATATGTATATATTGTTGAAAACATAATCACAGATATTGTTTTAATTAGTTGTTTGCAAAAAATGCTCAGTTGCAAAATGTTATACATTGAATCCTGTTTTATTTGTGAATGAACAAGTGCAGTCTTTTCTCATTTCAGAATAAAAAAATAATCAAGAAGAGCATGAAATCTCTCCACACCATACAGATTGCGGTTACAGATAAAGAAAATTTGACTTCAAAACAGCTAACAGGAAAGAAAGATAAAGAGTCTAACATGAGTTCAACAAAGTACTTATCATTTTCAATAGTTTTACACATTTCCTGTGAAGTGATTGCTATGATAACTTTTTTTTTATGTTGCAGGTTAAAGAATACTCCAAAAAATCAAAAAACCATTCCAATTAATAAGACTGTTGTAGATATAAAAAATAATATTAATAAGGTTAAATCAGAAAAAACTGCTAATGATAATGACAATGGTAATGTTAATCAAATAACTGCTCAAGACTTAACTGGAGGTAAATATTTTTATAACCTTTTTTCTGATGCGTAGTTTAAAATTATTTTGAATTTATTTTTAATTATAGATGCTCCTACTGAAAATTATTGGCAGCAGCTAGCAGAAAGTAGAAGGGTAGCATTAGAATCAACCATGAAAGAAAATGTTGATCTTCATAATAAAATAACAGAACTGGAGTATGAAAATTCTCGTTTACGAGAAATGTGTGATGAGGCTAAGAATCTTGTGGAAGTATTGACAGTAAGTTGAAACATAAAAGGTTTTTATTAATGGTATTTGTGAGGGAAAAAGATTTTCTTCTGCGGAAAATAAAAGTTAAGAAGCAAAGCAGGAGTTGTTAGGAAAATTTTTCTAAAGGATCTTTAACGAGAAAAAAATTTTTTTTTTTTTTTTTTTTTTCAATTTTTAGAGAAATTTTTTCAGACATAGAACTATTAAAGTTCCCTTTCAAAACACCTTTTTTCTCAGATCATCAATTTTTTTCATCAATCTTTTTTCTCAGATTCTACAATTTTGTAGTAATCTTGGTCTTTCCTTTTTTCTATTATAAAGTAGAAGTCAATGAACTGTTTTCCCCTCCAGGGTGTAATTATTTCCACATGAATTGCTTTTCAGTGGAGGGTTAATTTTCAATGCATTGTTTTTAAAATAGAAAGTAAATTTCTTTAAAATAAACCTACTTAAGGTTTTTACTTCATAGTTTAAAAAATTTTTTTTCCAAGAATAAGAATTACAAATTTTTATTTTTACAATCAAAGTTGAAACAAAAACAAAACTTATTACTTTATTGTATATTTTAGGAAATGCTTGAAGAAAAAGACAACTCAACACTTGAAGAGGAGGAAAACACAACTTTAGAAGAAAAGGGAGAGGGAGAGGAAGAGTCTCCTGAAGATGAAGAATGAACAAATTAGAGATAAGAATCTTCTAGTTATTAATTTATTTTATTGGAATTAAAAGGCCTTAAATCTCCAATTATTCAAAGGATCTCAAAGGAAAATAATAACCATTTTAGCATTTCTCTTTTTAATTTTTTTTTTCTTTTTTTTTATAACCAACGTTAAAACATTACGCATCGTCCTTGATAATCATTTTTACAGCTAGATATGATAAGATTTGAAAAAAATGTTATCAGTGTCTTTTCAGTTTTATTATTGCGATGTGGCCTTATGCAGGTAATACTCACGATGTCGGGATACTTCCGACAGATCAAAATAGAAGGTATGATGAAATCATTAAAAAAAATTTTTTGTGTGTAATAAAAGCTTGAATAAAATTTTTTATTTTGGAAACGTCTTTTTTGAGTGCGTGGTGATGACTACGTGTATACAGGTTAGGGTTTAGCGTGTTTGAATGATGTTTTGTTTACATCCTATAATTTAATTGTGTTTTTGGTGGAATGGGTTGAATAATAATAAATAAATAAAAAATATTGAAACCAATATAAAATTTATGAATCACTTCCTTTTCTTCGATAAATAAGGAAAAAAAAAATTTGGCGCCGAATTTAAAAAAGAACCAACACGCCATCTGTCAGAAATTTTTTACACGTTGGTGCACCTGCTTTCATATCCGCCATATTGAATTCTGTGGGATGGTCATTTGTTGGATGACCTATGCGATGTTATTTTTTGTTGTTTTCTGATTTTTGTTTTTTAATAGTTAAATAATTGTTAAAAAGGGTTTCTAATTTACATTATTTATCAATCTTCCATGTATGTATTTCTATTATTGGTATCGGTTATGGTTTTAAATTTTTTTTTTCATACGCGGTTGCAGCCTGTTGGCATTGCCTGCCTAAAGGGCTCTCTTTTAATTTCGTATTATTTTTTATTTTAGGTAAGTAATCTTCAGAGGCTCACCGGACGACAATGAATTCATCAGAACACGGGTAATTCACGTTTTTTCATACTTTCCCCTTAATTTAACTGTATTTAATTGTACGGTTATTGCTTATGATAATTTTATACTGTGTATGGCAAAAAAATGTAAAGTGTCACACTTTATTGGTCTTCTTAAAATTTCACAGGGGATTAGTTTCCTTTTTTATTATTTTCCCCTAGGTGAATTTGCTGTTTTATATTAAACTTGTAAGGTTTACTTGGAAAATCGAAACATATGTTAGAAAGTTTTTTTTTCTGCATTACTGTATTGCCTATGTAATTTTATTTTATTTTATTATTATTTTTTTTATGTATTTTTTCAGATTCAAAAAGCACATTTAATTTGAAATTAATTGTTTGTAAATGTTAAGAAAGATGAACACTCTGCACTCAAGGAATTTATTTATTTTTTCACTTAAAAAAGGTTCGAGGAATGTGTGTGAATGGTTTGCAGTAGCTTTTGAAAATGTGTGAATCTTTTTTAAACCTTCTTTTAGGTGAAAATATCTTGTAGTGTCTATTAACTTGTGAAACTTACATTTCGTCTATTATATACATGGAAAACATTAAAAAAGCTGCATTTTAATATGCTGAAGTGTAGCTTTTTCAAAAATTAAGCTAACAATTCAAATTGTAATATTTTTCAAAAATGTGAGGTGAATTTCACATTTAAAAAAATAATTTGCCTGTGTATTGACTTTTACATATTTGTTGCTTCTGTCTGACAGACAATATTTTATTTATTTATTTTTTTAATTGATCATTTAATTCCAACTTTTAGTCTGCATGATAAGCTAAATAAATAACAAGTGTATTGTTTACCAAGCTTATCAGTTTTTTTAATGCATGTTAAGACGGATGTTTTAAGGAAATCATAAATTTAATTGGAATCCTTTTTTTTTTATTTTATAGGTTTAACCCGGCCTTTAATATGGCCACAATCAAGCAAGTAATAAACGATGCCGTCGAAAGGGTCCGAATGCCTACTCCTATGAGACTTAGAGATCTGATCCGTCAAATCCGTGCTGCTCGAACAGCCGCAGAGGAACGCTCCGTCATTAACAAGGAATGCGCTTACATTCGATCGACTTTTAGGGAAGAGGACAGCATATGGAGATGTCGGAATATCGCGAAGCTTTTATATATTCACATGTTAGGTTACCCGGCTCATTTTGGCCAGTTGGAATGTTTGAAGTTGATCGCGTCTCCGCGGTTTACGGATAAAAGGATCGGTTATTTAGGAGCTATGCTTTTACTAGACGAACGGCAGGACGTTCATTTGTTGATTACTAATTGTTTGAAAAAGTAAGTTTGCATTGTATTTTTTAGAAATTATTGAAATGAATTATGTAATTGTTAAATATTTAATCGACTGATCCAGGTCAGGGAATTAATTAATGTTAAAATGTTAATCGATTGAAGTCTTTTAATCGTTTATGATGATGTCTGGTCAGTTAAGGATCAGGGAAGAAGCAGTTCTTTTTTTATCATTAAAAATGATTTAATTGTTGATCCTAAATTGGTGTGTCAATTCATAATGAAAATTATTAATGTTTTCGTATAATATATTTCAGTGACCTAAACAGCTCAACACAATTTGTGGTAGGACTTGCCCTATGCACTTTAGGAGCCATCGCTTCTCCTGAAATGTTAAGAGATTTAGCAGCTGAGGTTGAGCGATTAATTAAATCTCCAAACGCTTATATCAAGAAAAAAGCAGCGTTATGCGCTTACAGGTATTTCGAAAAAATATTTATTTCATTTTTTTTAAAAATATTAATTTTTTTTTCTTTTTAAATTTCAGAATCGTTAAAAAAGTTCCAGAGCTAATGGAAATGTTCCTCCCAGCCACGCGATCCCTCTTATCGGAAAAAAATCACGGTGTATTAATTACAGGAGTTACGCTTATTACTGAAATGTGCGAACATAGCCCTGACACGCTTCATCATTTCAAAAAAGTAAGTTTGTTCGTTTTCGCATTCCCGTTAATTTTTTATCATACGAAGGGGGGAAAAAAAGTAACATTCGATAAAAAAAAAAAAAATTTCTGTCGAGCATGAGCGAGTCAATTTTAATTAAGCTGAGTGTTTTAAAAAATAAATAGAATAAAGTAAAATTGCATATTCGAGATCAGATCAACACCCAAATCTTAGTTAAAGCCAATTTAATTTAATTTTTTTTTTAATGGTTTATGGTCGTTTATCCGGTGTTTTTGATTGAATATAATTCATTTGTTTTCCTTATTTGTTATTAATCCTTTTCCTGCTAGGATATCGGGCACCAAGAGGTATGCAGTCATTTTAATTGGCTTTTTAATTATAATCATGTTGCACCTGTAAGTCTGTAATGGTGTGCGATCATTGAAGGATTTATTTAATTGGAATGTTTTAACAGGATGATTGCACACGGGATATGTATACAATTCATTATCATTTTTTCAGTAATAGAGTTTTAACATGGAAGCATGAATGATTTTACCTATTAAGGTTTTTTTTTTTTTGTTAGGAAAACATTTTCGCATTGTTAATACGGCTGAGATGTATTTTTAGCTTTAAATGGAGTTTTATTTTAAAAAAGTGCTAAGTAAAGGAAAAATCATTGGAACGTAATTTTTGTTTAGATTTTTTATAAACAGTTTTTTTCTGCATGCGGAATTCATTGACTTCATTGTTTTCATCAAATTGTATTGAAGCTATTCGTCATCGACTAACTTTTTTTTTTTTTTTTTTTTTCCCTACTGACGCCATAAGTATTACCGACCTTTTATTAAGTATTATTACAGAATGTAAAAGCTATTGAAAGTGTAGCTTATTTTTTATTTTTTATGTTAAAAATTTTTAAAATTTTTTTGTAAATAATTTGACTGATTTCGGGAAAGAAATTCAAAAGTTTCAGTTTTCCAGCTTCCAGTATATAGAATCATAAGGTATTTTAGTTATTCAAATTTTGATAAAAAATTGTCGTGGTGGGAAAAATTCCTTAAAATTTTGTTTTTTTAACCGTCCAGTGATGTCGATGACGATTTAATGCTGCATTCGGCAAAATGAAAAAAAATTGTACTACAATACAAACTACTTGACCTTTCTCGTTAAAATCTATTTAAATTTTATTCGATTAATTTTTGTTTACATGCTTGTTACATTAGTCTTCCACTTAAATGCTTTTTGAAATCAGTAGCGGAAAGAAAGTAAAAAAACAATTGTAAATAATTTATGACATACTTAATGAAAAAAAAAAAAATTTATCATTCAAATTATTTTTGATCTTCAGACTTTATAAAAGAAGAAAAAAAAATTGCATGATTTTTTAAAAACTTAATTAATTAGTTGTAAATCTCTTATTACATATTTTTTTTATTTTTTTACAGATCGTACCAAACCTAGTCCGAATTTTGAAAAACCTGATACTCGCCGGTTATTCGCCAGAGCACGACGTGTCCGGCGTTAGCGATCCATTTTTGCAAGTTAAAATCCTACGCCTCCTTCGGATTCTCGGTAGGAACGATGCGGAAGCCTCGGAAGCTATGAATGATATTTTGGCTCAGGTCGCAACCAACACGGAAACGAGTAAAAACGTGGGGAACACAATCCTCTACGAAACCGTATTATCGATAATGGACATCAAATCCGAATCCGGTTTGAGAGTATTGGCTATTAATATTTTAGGAAGATTTTTGTTGAATAACGATAAGAATATTAGGTTCGTATTATTTTTTTAAAAATGAATTGAGGAATAGTTGCAGGATTTTACCGCTAGGGGCGCTGTCTGTCCTTAATAATGAAAAACACTATCGCCATCTGTATGAACTAAATTTTTGATAGAGTATTAATTGAATTGGGTTGAGAGATTTTTAAGGACTTTAGCGCTCCTAGCGTAAAAAACTTTAGGGGTCGGCATTTTATTCATTGTTTTTTTTTCCCCAGATATGTGGCACTTAATACGTTACTTAAAACCGTGTATTTAGACACGAGCGCCGTGCAAAGGCATAGATCGACGATTTTAGAATGTTTGAAAGATCCGGATGTTTCAATACGTCGGCGGGCTATGGAACTTAGTTTCGCGTTGGTCAACAGTAATAATATCCGAGCCATGATGAAAGAGTTAGTGACGTTTTTGGAAAAAGCCGAACCCGAGTTTAAAGCTCAATGCTCATCGAACATCGTTTTAGCTGCGGAAAGATTCGCGCCTAATAAAAGGTGGCATCTTGACACATTGCTGAAGGTTTTAGTGGCCGTAAGTGTCGGAAAATTTTCAAGGATCTTCCACATCCCAAATTTAAGGCTTATTTTAAGATTTCGCATGCTTTCTCCCCTCTGTTTATACATTAATTTTTTTACCCTCTTTTTTTAGGCCGGAAATTACGTAAGGGACGACGTCGTCGCTTGTACGATTCAACTGATATCCGAAAGTACATCTCAACAAACATACATGGTAGCCCAGCTGTGGCAAGCGTTAGAGGCTGATACCTCGGATAGGCAACCCCTAACGCAGATAGCCACGTGGTGCATCGGGGAATACGGAGATTTGCTATTGTATCAACAACCACAGGATGATGAAGCTTCGGTCAGCGTGACGGAAGACGATATCATCGAAGTTTACCAAAGACTGCTCTGGTCTCAACAAAACACAGTCGTTACGAAACAGTATACTCTACTCTCTCTTACCAAGCTCAGCACTAGGTTTCGGAAAGGCACTGAGTAAGTTTGAGATGCGAAAATTCAGTTTTTTTTTACCCCTAGATGGCAGCACCGGCTTTTTGCAGATTCGCCTCCGTCTTTTGGGAAAAATTTAAATTAGCGTTTTATTTTTATTTTTAATTTTTTTTTTTTTTTTTTTTTTTTTTTTTTTGCTGCAGAAAAATTAGACAAATCATAGATACTTTTGGTAGTCATCTAAACGTAGAGCTACAACAAAGAGGAGTGGAATTTTCGCAGTTATTTAAAAAATACGAACATCTTCGTCCTGCTTTGTTGGAGCGGATGCCCCCGCTGGAAGTAACAAGAACGTCACACGAAACCGGACCTCCTATGACGAACGGAGACTTAGAAGAAGAAGATTTGAGCAATAGTGGCGTAGATGATCAGTCACCAATTGCACAGCATCAAGATTCGGTAATTTATCCCGATTTTTAAAAAAATAAACAAAAAAAAATAGTTTTTTAATTTTCCAAAAAAAAATAGGTTAAATTATTTGTTAAAAGTGGTCGCTGATGTTTTTGTGCAGCAGATCGTCGCCGATTGTGTTGTTTTCCGTTTGACCCCCACCCCTCGAACATCCATAATATTTGTACTATTTCCGAAAACATCACCGGCAGAATGAAGAACAAACAAAAAAAAAAATTTATTATTATTTTGTCTTAATTTTTATTTTTACAGAATACATTGCTGGATCTACTGGGAGCCGGGGATGATGACGTCATTGAACCTTACAAACCAGAGCCTACCAAGCCTCAGATTAGTAATAATCAAGATTTACTTGATCTCTTATGTAAGTATTTAAAAAAAAAAAAAAAAAAATATATATATATATATATATATTGTTTTGATTTTCCAACTAATTCCCTTTTTTTTTTTTTTTTTTTTTTTAAGGTGGCTTGGATGTCAACAATACCGATAGCAATTCAGTAATCAGCATGCCAAATTCGCAAAATATAACTAACAATAATAATATTGTAAACTTAAATTCTTCGAGTTTATTAGTGGACGGATTGTTTAACGCGGCCCCTCCGCCGCCTACTTTGACTCTAACCGCCTACGAAAAGAACGGATTAAAAATAATTTTTAATTTAGAAAGACCCATCGACAGTCCAGATACGACTGTCGTCACAATGATGGCCACAAATTCCACTACTTCTACTTTTACGGAGTTCCTTTTTCAGGTAATTTAAAAAGGAAAAAAGGAGATTCGGAGCGAAAGTACCTAATTTTTTTTTTTTTTTTTTTACTGTTAATTTTCCAGGCAGCGGTTCCGAAAACATTACAGTTACAAATGTTATCACCGTCGGGAACGACGATAGATCCATTAGGTCAACTAACTCAAGTTCTTAGAATCACTAATCCTACGAAGGTTTGTAGTAAAAAATTAGCTCTGGCAATAGAGGGATTAACTACAGAAAAAAAAACTCCCCTTAAGCCGCTTAGTGGATGCTCTTCCCCTTTGCATCAGGCATCGAATAATTTTTTTTTAAACCTTTATTTTCCAGGTACCCTTACGAATGCGAATCAGAATATCATACGTGACTGACGGAAATAAAATTCAAGATCAAGCGGAAGTTAATAATTTCCCTGTCGAGTGTTGGCAGTGACCGTCCATTTCTCCTGTCGACCTTCACCGCTGCCTTATGCAAGCTAGTGTTTCAGTTAGTTGAAGTGATTTCTCGAATTTACGACTGCTTGATGTTTTCCCCTTTTTTAATTTATTGTCTTTTTTTTTTGTATAATTTTTTTTTTTTTTTTTTTTAGTCTATTTTACAGTGCTTTTTCCCCTTCTTTATTTATTATCTAGAAAAAAAAATAACTTCTTTATAAAATATGCCTTGGGCGTCAATTTTTGCATATCTCTCCCGTGATCGCAGTATTTTTAGATTTAGAGTCGTAGTTATTAATTAATTAATCAATTAATTAAAAAATTCATCAAGGAGTCTTAAATCGAACGTTAATTAATTTTTAGTAAAGAAATTTTTTTTTTTGAGATCTTGGAATTTAAAATTATAAATTTTAATTGTGATAGAAAACGATGTACATGAACGTTTTTTTAAAACTATTGTATATTATTTTTAAAAACAAAAAATCAAAAAAAAAATTTATTTAATTAGCAGTTTTTATTTTGTAATCATCTTGCACTATCATTTCTTTTTTAAATCGTATTTTTCAGTGGCTTGTAACAATCTTTTTTTTCATGCATAATTTTCTATCGCATAAAATGTTTTTTTATATCTAGATAATAATAATCATTAGGGAGCATTTTTGTTGAAGTGAACATTCCTGATTTTGAGAATTTTTAAGCCAGGTTTATAAAGAATTTAATTTTTTAATTTCTTTAACTGAGTTCTTCTTCTTTATAAACTTGAATTTTCTGTAACTTTTGGTATGAAATTTATTTATTTATTTATTTATTAATATTTCTATCTATTTATCTACCTGTTTACATTAAGTTGCGATTATTATTATCTAGATAAAATGTTTTAACATTTTCTTTTTTTTTTTTTTTGTTACTAATTTGTTTTAAGAAAGCAGGAAGTTTATAAAAAAAGACACAATGTGATAATGTTACTTAAAAGCCACTTGGTGGAGGCTACTTCTCATTGTATTTTGCTGTTATTGAGACTTTCTTTAAAAGAAAAAAACAATTGTAAATAGTGACTTGGTCTGTGTTTTGTATCGCTGTGACCACTCTGTACATAATTCTTATCAGAGGACCAGTCTCCGAAGAGTAAAAAAAAAAATATAAATTTTATGTAATTAATAATTGTTGGAATTTTTCTTTTCACCCAGGGAGTTGTAACCATAATGTTGAAAGCACAATAACATTGTATTTAAATTGATTTTGACATGAAACTAAAACCAGTGTCTGCTGAATTTTTCTCGGAAAAGAGTAAGGAAACTAAACTAATTAAAGCTTATGAAAGTTACAAATTACTTTTATAAGAACTTTTAAAGCTGTACAAGTTTAAAATAATATTCTTATTTAAATAGAAATGTTGGCATTAATTATGGTACATATTTTACAAAAGTGCGTCATGACTCTCGGTGTTTTCGTAATAATTTCTCCAAAGCCAAAGAGTCTTCGGGATATTCAGCTTGTAATTCTTTATTCGGCTTGTAATAAGTCGTGCAGTATTCTTCAAAGTAACGCCCTATGTAAGGATGACATATTAACGGGGGCGTATGAAGAATTTGCAGATTTTCTGAAAAAATAAATAAACATTAGAAAATTTTAGCTTTTGTCAAGAAAATACCGGCTTATATATTGAGCCAAAATTCTAGGGCCGGAAGATGACAAAGGAAACTCAAATGTAATAAAAGAATTCTGCTCTCTTGTTGAGTAAAACAAAAAATCCAAAACTGCCCAAAATAAAATTACACATAGAAATAATTCAACGACAACCAAAAGAAAATACGAATGAAGCAAAATAACATTGAAAAAAATCCGTCATGATGGGCAATTAATCAGGCGTGCAACGTTACGAATATACAAAAAGTCAGTGTTTTTTTACGAACGAAGTTGGTCAGTCGTATTTTTCAGAGAGCGTTACTTGGAACAGTGTCGTGTTAAATTTCAGTTATTTTCCAGTGATTTTGGACCGTTTTGGATTTAAATCAGAGTAGAAGAAGTGTTCATTCGAAAGGGTAAGCTTAGAATCATGACTTTTTACTTTTTGGAGTTCAAAAAGGCGCACAACATAACAAATAACATCCCCTACCTTGAGCAACGCATCGTACTGAGCCGTCCTGTACCAAAACGTTGTAAAAAGGCTGCTGTTGCTGTTCCTCTGGTGGAACACGGATAAATTCGTGAATCCAATCGTTTTTTTGACTTGGCATCAAACCCCAACCGTAAACAACGCAAGTATATTCATATCGTTTATGCCTTCCGATCATCCCCACTGCGAATTTTATATCCTTAGTTCTGCGTTTGACTGTCAATACTTTCCTACGCCAGTTATCAGCATAAACTTGAAAATATGAAAGGGGTGATCGGTGCAGTGTCCTTTCCCTCTCTGCTATGAATGGTATGACTTCTTCTACTTTTCTTATTAGGCCCCTTATATCCATTCCTTGGTCAATATAATAACTGCCCAACATCCTATAACATTCCAAATCATAGGAAGACAAAACAAGCAGCAATTCTAAAACAGCTCTGTCTGTTAAACGATTTGCCCGACGATCTGATATGTAAATATCATGAGCTGCTTTCTCTGCAACCTATAAAAAAAAGATTTTCAATTATTTTCATGTGGAAAAGGTTTTTTTTTGAAAATGTATTACCTGCTGCATATTAGCATGAGGAAATGATGGTTTTTTAGCTGGACAGCCACTGGTTATCATTGCGTTCCTTGAGCAACATCCAGCACTTAAAAATGTTCCCCGTCCACTCATATCAATATAATAGTATGGGCTATCTGGCTTATTATAATATTCTTTCCATCTCAACAAGCAATGTTCAGGAAAATGAATAATTTCACACCTCACACCAAGACGTCTTGCCACACTCTCATAAATAACTCCCAAAATCAAAGGAGTTGTTTTCCTATGCACAATAGCAAAATCAATCCCAACTCTTGTTTGATATTCTCCTAAATCTGGCTCATAATAATACAATAGTTCATGAAATAAAATAGAATTAATACTGGCGATGATCTGCCGACAATAATGTGGCTCAAACATGTTTCCTTGAATATTTTCATTTCTCCATAATAAGAATGTTTCTTCAGGAATTTTATTTAGTGGATGATCTTTATGTTCTTGCCGAACTCGGTTTTTAACAAATTCAGCAGCAGCATTTAAATGCTGTGTCACAGCTACATCAACTGATTCCTCATTCATTTGGAACCAGTTTGCTACAAATATTGCACCTTTTTCTAATGTTTGTTCTTTTTCTTCGTAGTTTAGTAGTTCTGACCATACTTGTGTTAAATGTTTCTTCTTTAAAAATTTCAAAACTTTATCACTATAGTATTTAATTGTAAGAGCACCGGATCTGCAACAAAACAAAAAAAAAAAAAAAAAAAAATTAAGTAATAAGTTAATTAAAGGATTTTTTTTAGTTTTGTTTATAAAAATAATGGAAAACTTACACAGGCAAATTATTAAGCCTTATTAAATAATCTACAGCATAGTGATATCCATACTTATAAGATTGAATTTCTTCATTTATAAATTCCAATTCTGTATCAGCTACATCATTTTCCAAATAAAATTTTGGTGACATATCTGATAAAATGTCAAGCATCCGATTTTCTAAATGTTTTCTCTGTTTACATTCTGTTAGCCAATTCTCTGTTACTACTGGAACACTTATTCGGGACCACCTGAAAAATTGTCACAAAATAATTAATTATTCATGAGTTTTACTAAAAAAAAATTGTCTTTAAAATTAATTAAGCCTAAAGAAAAATGTTTGTTTACCTGTCAAAAAATTTTGCCTTCCAAATAACAGAACTGCCATTGACTATTTCCCTATATTTCGAACATGTTGAACTGAAATTAATAACATCCCTTATGCTTAAAAATTTGTTTTTTAATATCATTTCGATTATTTCACTCGGTATGTAATCCATTTTGAATCTGACAATGATTGGTGCACAGGAAGAATTCAAAAATAAATTAATGATAATTAGAAAAATACTTCGTCAAGGTCTGGAAAGCCATGTTGGTTTGTAAATGCAAGTACCAACCTTTGAAATTTTGGATATTTTCGTTGCGTATATTTATATGCCATAAGTTAAACGTGTATACATATACATCAAAAGTTTTCGGTTTTTAAATGGAAAAGAACCAATATGGCGTCGTTTAAAGGTTAATATTTTGTTTTTTTTGGTTTGAAAGGATTTTTTATAACTGTTTTTCATGGTTTAATAAACGTATTATCATTTTATTCGGTTTTGCGGTTATAAATCAAGCCGCTCTAAGGATATATCGACTTAACGGATTAGCCGATAAAATAAAGTGGGCGTCGCCAACGCTTATTGTTTTCGTTGCTGTGTAGGATATCATATTTTTCTTAATAAAAAATGAAAATAAACGATAAAAACTTAGCTGCATTCGCTACGTCGGCAACCCCCGTGGATCGAGAAGGTTGGCTTCATAAAAGAGGCGAAGTTAATAAAGGTTTTCAGAGAAGGTGGTTCGTTTTGAAAGGGAACCTACTTTTTTATTTTGAAAAACCAGGTGATAAAGAACCTATTGGAGTCATCGTTCTGGAAGGGTGTACAATTGGTAAGTTTGTATAGAAGCTGTGATATCAAAATCATTTTGATATATTTCATTTTTTTTCTTTTAGAATTAGCCGAAGATGAAGAACATTACATCTTCAAAATTGTCTTCCATGGAACTGGAAATAGAAGTTATATCCTTGGAGCTGACAACCAAGAATCAATGGAGCAATGGATGAAAGCTCTGGCATTTGCAAGTTACGATTATATGAAATTAATGGTTTCCGAATTACAAAGGCAATTGGATGAAATGGAAGAAATGCCGTCCACATTGGACAGTTCTAGTATTCAGAGGATCGGAGTCGTTAAAAATGGAAAAACGCCAAATCCACCTCCAAGGCAAAGACAAAATCCTTTCAACAAAATTGGAACTGTATGTGAAAATAGCACACCATATCAACATCAAAGATCTCAAAGTGTTCGATGCACATCTGACACCTCTTCAAGTAGTCATATGGTTAAAATAGATGGTTCTCGTAGTAGATCAAGGATGACTTTTCGGGATTTACATAATGCTTACGGAAGAAGGATTTTAACTGATCTTAATGAATGGAGACATTTTAAAAAGCAACAGCAAGCCAGTGCTAAGAAGAGTGAAATCACAGAGGAACTTTTGATAGCACTTTAAGATCTTAAAAAAATTTTTTTTTTTTTTTTCTTGACATTTTGCCAATGTAATTATCTAAAAAGTATTAGTAGATAAAACAATGAAAAGTACCTGCTTTTATATTAGATTATTTAACCGAAAGTATTACATATAGACTGTTTTTTTTAAAAAATATAAATGATTTTATATGAAAAAAAAAAAAAAGGTAGTTTTTGTTTTTAGGGTTAATTCATCAGATAAGTGCTACAGGTGACAGAAGTTCTAATGATCATATTTTGTTTTATTTATTTATTCCCAAATGATGAAGGGATGCATGCCTTTTCCCTTAAAAAAGCACAACCCCATCTGATAAAAAACCGTGATAAGTATATCGGTGACGTGTTTGCGCTTGCGGGATTTTCTGCGCGCATTTTGTTTTTAAATTGATTTGTTTGTCAAGGCCCTTTGTAGATTCAGTTTTATTTTTTTTTTTCCCCGGTGCTACAGTAAGTGACGTTTCTATTTTATTTTTAATTGGTTTAGTTAATTAAAGGCCTATTTAGAAATGAGTAACGACGCACAGAAAATCGTCGAGCGGATAAAAGAGAAGAAAAAAAGTCTTTTGAAAAAAATTTTTATGAAAAAACAAAACTTTGAAAAAAGGGCACCTTCTACACAAGATCAAGGGTTCGTTCGGAAGGTAGTGGATTGGGGAGGCGGAAAATCCCACGGAATGAAGGAGACGACAAATTCGGAAGAAAGTGATTCAGAAGAATACGACGACGAAGAAGTAACTAGTTCTTCAAGTGATGGTTCAATTGATGATGCGCCGTTTAGTGATGCGTCTGTTGACGGTTCAGTTGATGATGCACCGTTTAGTGATGCCTCCGTTGACGCTACAGACAAAAACGCGCACGAGGGTCGAAGCAGCGTGATTCAACAGCCAACGTCTTCGTCAGAAAGTACGTTTCATTCGCATGCCAAAAGAAAACGAAAACAAAAATCCACGCTCCAAAGCCACGAAGAAATACTCTTAAAATTACAAGCTCGAAGATTGGAATTAGAACTGCAGCACATGCAAGAGTTTCACGAATTAAAAATGATTAACGAATATGAATTACACCAGCTTAAAAAGAAGAAGTTGGTTCTGGTAACCCGCCACATGTAAAAGGGTAGGCTTTAAAAAAAATTTAAAGCTTTAAAAAAGTTCCTGCCGTAATTTATTTTTTATATAAAGTTTTTTTTTGAAGTCATGGAGCAGCCCTTCGCCGTTTCGATTTTTACTTAAGTAACAAATAAACTGAGCAATTGAAAAAAAGTGAAGTGGGGCGATAGAATAATGCGATTAGTAAAAAATTGTTATAACTTTATGAACGAAATGAAATTCTAATCACCGGAGCAATTAGATCGCTTCTGTAGATCGAGTGTGTGACAAAATCGATTACAATTCGGTGCAATTTAATACAAGAGTTTATGCTTATTTTATGACGTGTTATAAATTAGTTTTGATTCAATTTTTGAAGTGGGGTTTTAATATATTAACAAAGATATTTTTTTATTTAAAAAATGAAGCTATTATTTTTTTTTGGCTTTTGATGGTCACGAACAACAACTGGGCGACAATTTTTTTCAGGGGTCCGAAGCCGGTGCCGGTGCCGGCGTCGGGCCGATGCCAGCCGCAGCCGGCTAAAAACTCAGCGCAGAGTTTTTAAAACTGGGCGACAATTTTTTTTGCCGAAGCTGCTGGTGCTAAATAATTTAGTTGGTGCCAGTGCTATAGATAATTTATTTTAAAACTTGATGCCCCTTAAAGAGAAAAAAAAATATTAATATTTTTCAATATTTTAAAAATATGCAAATATTTTTTAAAACAAAAATATTTTAAAAATTTTTACAAAGATTTTAAAAATATTTTTTTGCTTTGGTTTCAAAGCATTTTGCAAATATTTTTAAAATATTGATCTCATCCGCGGCCGGCCAAAACTCACCGACCTGAGCTCAGGTCGGTGCCAAAGCTGGTGCTAGATAATTTAGTTGGTGCCAGTGCTATAGGTACCGTAGATTGGGATGAAGTTGAAAAGATGCGGTGAAGTTGAAAGGAAATTCAAAAAAAATTCCAGGTTTATTTTAAGCACTAAAAATAATTTTTTTTTATTTCATTGAATTTCCTTTAAACTTCACCCCAATCTACGGTAATATTTTAAACTTCATGCCACCCGAAAAGAAAAAAAATATTAATATTTATGAAATATTTTAAAAATATTTTGCAAATATTTTTGAAACCAAAAGGAATAAAAATATTTTTAAAAATTTTAAAAATTTTTTAAATAAAAAATTTTTAAATTTTTTTTATTTGCATATTTTTAAAATATTGAAAAATATTTCATAAATAAATATTAATATTTTTTTTCTCTTTGGGTGACATCAAGTTTAAAATGAATTATCTATAGCACTGGCCCCAACGGGGACCGATCAAATCCCGACTGTCTCATATGCATATGCTACACCGGAGTGTAGCAAAACCCGACTAGGCATTTTTTGCCCTATCTCCTTAAAATCCGGGGAATTTTTTTTATTTAAAAAATATTTTTAAAATAAAATAAAAAATAAATAAAAATAAAAATAAAATAAAATAAAAATAAAAATAAAATAATTTTCGTCATTTGGGGAACGTTCAAGTATTACGTAAGACCGAAAAGGGGGGGAGGGGGTACTCGAAATTCTTACGATTTCTTACTAGGGGGAGAGGGGGAGTATGGCAAATCTTACGTAAGAATTTCCATTATAACTTATTGTTCAGAATTGTTTTTAATTTCATAAAATTAAGTTGTTTTAATTTTTTTTCGAATATCTAAAGTAGAAAAATTGAAAATTTTTTTCAAAAGATTTTAAGAAATAAAAATTTATTTTTTTATGAGATTTTGTGCCAATTGTAGCCATTTTCAGGGATATGAGTATGAACTATAAATCTATATTGAAGAAAAATATTACTCCAATTTAAAATTGGCGCTAAAAAAAAGGGGGGGTCCGCGAAAATCTTACGTAAAATAATATGGGGGGCTTAAAGAAATCTTACTAATACTTACGAAGGGGGGGAGGGGGTCAAAGAACCGGAAAAAAGGTCTTACGTAATACTTGAACGTTCCCTTGACACAGTCGGGTGTTTCAAAACTTGGAAAAAACTTATAAAAAATTGAAAATGCAATGAGTCGGGGGGCTTGTAGCGCACTGGTAGGGTCTCTGACTTCGAACCGAGTGATTGAGGAGTCGGTCTGGATTAAAGTCCAGGATATGGCTAGGGTTTTTTCACTTCTGTTCACCACTGTATATGACAAGTATACATACATACATACATTGGCGGAGGTCTTGAGATAAAAGGAAAAACCATAGAGAAAGGAGGCAGATTGAAGACACAAATAATTTATATCACAGAGACAATAAATTAACATCGACATAATAATAAATTTAACATGGAGACAGAAAAAGAGGAAAGGGTGAAAGGAAGAAACACGTAAAGGACAAGAAATGAAAGCAAGGAAGGCACAAGAACATCTACAGGACTCGGCAGGAGATACGTATGATAAGTGTACATGCGAATAATAGGCGCAAGTTCCCACAAGATTCAAATTCTGTGCCTAAATAAAGGATGCCCCGCTCAGTGCAGATTTGGCAAAAAGTGGCCAGAAGAGGCAAAAAATGTGAACTAAAGTCTGGCAACTTAAGAGGGACACTTGTTTCGAATCCAAGCATACGGATATCATTTACCTGTCTTTACTACCGCTGTGATCAAATGACCGATTTGACGACAGCTTCACTCAGCATCCCTTTTTCTGCACTGAGAGGGTCCTCTTTTATTTAGAAACAGGATTTTAACCGTGTGGAAACTTAAGGCTAACGTCTATTATTCACGTGTATGCTTGTCATATGCAGTGGTGCGCTACAAGCCCCCCGATTCATTGCATTTTCAATTTTTTATAAGTTTTTTCTAAGTTTTGAAACACCCGACTGTGTCAAATGACGAAAATTATTTTATTTTTATTTTTATTTATTTTTTATTTTATTTTAAAAATATTTTTTAAATAAAAAAAAAATTCTCCGGATTTTAAGAAGATAGGGCAAAAAATGCCTAGTCGGGTTTTGCTACACTCCGGTGTAGCATATGCATATGAGACAGTCGGGATTTGGTACGGCCCCGCGCCAACTAAATTATCTAGCACCAGCTTCGGCACGGACCTGAGCTCAGGTCGGTGAGTTTTAAAAACTCAGCGCTTGAGTTTTTAGCCGGCCGGGGATGGGATCAATATTTTTTTCGATATTTTAAAAATATTTTGCAAATATGTTTTGAAACCAAAAGGAATAAAATTATTTTATCCTGTTTTAAAAAATATTTGCATATTTTTAAAAAATATTTGCATATTTTTTAAAATATTGAAAAATATTTCAAAAATATTTTATAAATTGTAATATTTTTTTTCTCATTGGGCAGCGCCGGTGCTGGCACCGGTCTTGCATTTATGACCCGATGGCAATACTGAATGTAGGTAACTGAGAAAAGTCACGAATTTTGACGATATTAAGCGGCCGATTGTGTTAACCGGCACTGCAATAAACGGCGGTTACTGTTACAATTTTTTTTCAAGTTAAAAAGGAAAAAAAAAAATGACAAAATTGACGGTGGTGTTGGAACCGATGCTGTAATCGGTCCCGGCACTAGCACCAGCTTCAAAAATTTTGCTACTCCGGTGCCGGCGCTGGCGCCAGCTCCAGCACTTTGGATATTTCGGCGCCGGCTCCAACCAATTTTTACCGGCTTCGGACCCCTGTTCATGGTTCCGGACTACCACAATTGGCTTTTAATGTAGCTTTTCATAAAAAAAGTTCAGATTGTTTCATGCCTTGCCAATTCTCAAACTCGGTTCAATACTACATCAGATTTTTCTTTTTTTAAATTGAAAGGAGAAAAAGAAATTAGCGTTCCCGACCATTTTTTCTAATAATTTTTCCAAAAAAATAAACTAATAATCCATTTTTCCTAAAAATTTTGGTTTCTAAAATTTTTTCCCACATTTTTAATTTTATTTTATTTCAGGATTAAGTCCGAATGGCGGACTGTTGTCGATGCAGCGATTGGGCTCCAAGCCCTGTAAAAGCTTGTTGTTGTTGTTGTTTTTTTTTCTTAAAATTTTTTGATTCCTAAAATAAAATTTCCTAAAATGAATATATTTTCTAATTTTTTGATAAAAATTTTTTTAGAGATTTAAAAAACTAGGAAAAATGTTCATTTTAGAAAATTTAATTTCTAATGTAGCGATTTTCTCTCAATATTTTTTTTTCTTTAAAATCGTTTCCGACCATTTTAAAGAAAAAAAATTAATTCCTAATCCATTTTTCTTAAAAAGTTTGGTTCCTAAAAGTTATTTCCTAACCATTTTTTTTGCTAATTTTCAATTTTCCTAAAATTTTTTGATTCACAAAATAAAATTTCCTAAAATGAATATTTTTCTTAATTTTTTAAATTCCTAAAGGGATTTTAGGAATCAAAAAATTTTAGGAAAATTAAAAATTAGAAAAAAAAAAAAAAAAATAGTTAGGAAAACGATTTTAGGATCCAAGGTTTTTAGGCAACATGGATTAGGAATTTTTTTATTCAGAAAAAATTGGTTAGGAATTTTTTTTCTTAAAAAAAATGGATTAGGAATTTATTTTTTTAGCAAAAGGTGGATTAGGAATTTTTTTATTCAGAAAAAATTGATCAGGAATTTTTTTTTCTTAAAAAAATTGATTGATTAGGAATTTTTTTCCTTAAAAAATTGGATTATTTTTTAGGAAAAGGTGGATTAGGAATTTATTTTTTTAGGAAAAATGGTAGGGGATCAGAAATTAATTAAAAGACTGGCAGGATGTCAAGACGAAAGAAAATTCAGAAAAACTTATATCGAGAAAGTCGAGTCGAGGACTTGAACCCCATTAAAATCAGAAGATCCGGAGTTCAAGTCCAAACATGGTTTCATTTTTTAAATTTGATTTTTTATTTCCTTTTAAGGAATCCTTAAAGACCAACAAACTTTAAAATTAGGTCACAAGTCCCCCCTCTTTTCCAATTGTAAATATGGTCGAACCGGACCTACGGATTTTCGGAAAAAATGCTTTGTTTCGTGTTCTTTGACATTTAGTGCTTATAGGTTTGCTCCTTGCTAGTCAAAAAATATAACTTTTCAATGTTAATTTTAAGAGAGTAAAAATCGAACCGGTCATCGACTGGCGGACGTAGCTTAATGGTAGAGCACTCGCTGCGACTGTGAGAGATCGGATGTTCGATTCTGGTTTAATTTTTACTCTCGAAAATTTGTTGATCTTTAAGGATTCCTTAAATGGAAATAAAAAATAAAAATAAAAATTAGGTCACAAGTCCCCCCCCCCGTCTGACATCCTGCCAGTCATTAATTCCACACCGAGAAAAAAGGTGTGTTGCAAGTTAATCCTTAAATAAAAACTCCTGATTAAATTAAATCTCTGTTTTTATTAATTTATTACCTTTAAAATGGTATCAACAAAAACATTTTAGGATCAATTCTCCTCCTCCAAAAAAAAAAAAGCAGTTTTTTTTCTTTTTTTTTTTTAACGAGAAAAAAAGTGAAATTTAAAAAATTTTTAATTACATCGTTTTTTTTTCTTCTTCTTCACCATCGACTTCAAAAAGTTTGTCTTTCTAAAAACTAATGACCAAGTGTCACGGCTTTACATTAAAATATTTACAAAGAAATCTTTTTTTTT
Organism: Liposcelis bostrychophila; assembly: GCA_037577465.1. Taxonomy (NCBI): domain Eukaryota; kingdom Metazoa; phylum Arthropoda; class Insecta; order Psocodea; family Liposcelididae; genus Liposcelis; species Liposcelis bostrychophila. The sequence continues at coordinate 7,878,678 of CM075211.1, forward strand.
TTTGTTTTTTTAAATTAAAATTTTAAATTAAATTTTGCTCGCTGATGGGTACAGGCATAAATTCATTCTCAGCAGCAAGTTTTTTTCGACAATCCGGGCAGTACCAACTTCCCTGCGGTGGGACCATGATCCCGACGCATTCGAAATGAAACCATTCGATCACGCAGTCTTTAGCATCACAAGCGATCATTTCCGAGACTTCGTCGTACGGGCACTGACAGAAACAATAAAGTTTTTCATTCCGTTGACCGGTTCCGGTTCCGGCTCCACCGAAGTTCCCGTTAATTTGAAAATGTCTTTCCGGTTTTTTGATTTGAAACGTTTCACTAGTAGCACTGGTATAAAAATTTTGTCTCATCGCCTGCGATGTCCTTATTTTAATCGGATTCACTTTAGGTTGCGGGGTGCTATTGACGTCACTTTTCTCCACTCTCCAGGACAGGGAATTTTTCGAATGAGGATTCCAAATCGTGGGGGTGGATTCCTTCGGTGGGATAATCGTGGGGGTGCTCGTTGCCAAAGGAGCCGGGGTCGTCGTGTTATGCTCCGTTTTCTCTTTCTTCTTCGGTGCTTTCTCCGATCCTCCTCCTTCTTCGTCGCTCGAAAACCCGTAAAATTTCAGTGGGACCCTCTTCCTTTTCGGCCTTCTTGAATCGCTGTCCGGGGAATTTTGCCCGGATTCCTCCTCTTGCAATCTCGCGTACGGTTGGATGGGAGGAGGAGCTTCGTAATGGGGAATCCCAGCCCCGTTCCCGTTATACTGAGCCTGATAAACGGGTTGAATCACGTTGTTGTAGGTGGCAGCGGGAGGCGCGGGAGGTTTCCTCCTCGGGGGTTTCGGCCCTCCGGTGGAAGGTCTTTTCGGCCGGGGTTGAGCTCTTCGCCTTTTCATTTTCGTTTTCTTCTTTTGAACTGGGGTCTTCTCCGTTGGGGTCGGCGTGGAAGGGGCAGATACAGGAACGTCCGAACCGTTCAAATTCGCTACGAGTTGAAGTCTCTTTTCGGCTAATATTCGATTGGCTATTTTTGCTGGATTGTAGTCGTAGAAGTCCTCGTCAGTTTCCGTTTCAGAGGTTTCGAGATCGGAATCTCGAATCGGATTTTCCACGGGTTCGACGTCGTTGACTGAAATGTCGAGTTCAGTTTGAGGTTCAGGTTCGGGTTCGACTGAAAAAATAATACATTAAAATTAGTAAATAAATAAAAAAAAAAAAAAAAAAAAAAAAAAAGGAAAGGAGAGAAGAATAGAGGGAGAGGCCTAAATCGTTGAGTTTCCCTAACTTTTAATTAAAATCAATGTTTAGCTTATGGGAAATGCCCCGAAAATTATGAGTTCGAGTCGAGGTTTAGGTACAGAAATAATTTTTTAAAAAATGTGTCCATTTTTTCTGAATATTTTTTTTTCTTCAAAACGTTCCCGACCATTTTTCCTAAAAAAATTAATTCCTAATCCATTTTTCCTAAAAATATTGGTTCCTAAAATATTTTTCCTAATTATTTTTTTTTTCTTAATTTTCAATTTTCCTAAAATTTTTTGATTCATAAAATAAAATTTCCTAAAATGAATATTTTTCCTAATTTTTTAAATCCTTAAAAGGATTTTAGGAAATTATAGCCCATTTTCGGGATTTTAAGAAATTTTATTTTAGGAATCAAAAAATTTTAGGAAAATTAAAAATTAGAAAAAAAATAGGTAGGAAAACGATTTTAGGAGCCAAAATTTTTAGAAAAAATGGATTATGCCGCTTCTCCATTATGACTCAAAATTAATTTTCTAGAATTAATTTTTAAAATTTCCGGAAATACTGTGCTTTAGTTATTCTATGGATTTCTAACCCAAGATTTAAAAATGGAGTCGGCCATTTCTGATACATTGCGTTTTTTTTATTTTTAACCCATGGTCGAAAATTCATAGAATAACTAAAGCACAGTACTTCCGGAAATTTTTGAAAATTAGTTCTAGAAAATTAATTTTGAGCCATAATGGAGAAGCGGCATTAGTAATTTTATTTTCTTAAAAAAAAAAATGGATTAGGAATTTATTAATTTTTTTTTTTAGGAAAAATGGATTAGGAATTTTTTTTTTTTTAGGAAAGAGTTGAGTAGGAATTTTTTTTCAGAAAAAATTGATTAGGAATTTATTTTTTTTTAGGAAAAATGGATTAGGAATTTATTTTTCTTAAAAAAAAAATGGATTTGGATTTTTTTTTCGCAAAATTGGATTAGGAATTTTTTTTCAGAAAAATTGGATTAGGAACTTAATTTTTTTTTTTTTTTTTTTTAGGAAAAATGGATTAGGAATTTATTTTTCTTAAAAAAAATGAATTGGGAATTTTTTTTCTAAAAAAAAAAAATGGATCAGGAATTTTTTTCTTAAGAAAAATGGATTAGGAATATATTTTTTTAGGAAAAATGGATTAGGAGTCTTTTTTTTTTCAGAAAAAATGGTCAAGAATTTATTTTTTTTAGGAAAAATGGATCATGAATTTTTCTCTTAAAAGAAAAAACGGATTAGAAATTAATTTTTTTTAGGAAAAAGAGATTAGGAATTTTTTTTCTTAAAAAACATGGATTAGGTATATATTTATTTTTAGGAAAAACTTGATTAGGAATTTTTTAAAAAAAAAAGTGGATTAAAGTCGTGTCTCCATTAGCGATTTATCCGATGATCGGATTATCCGACCACCGGAAGTACCGTACTTTCGAACACTAGAAAAAAACTCGAACTTGAAAATAACAATGGCGTATTCGGTATTTTGTTTTTTGCGTGCGGGATATTTTTTGCGTAGAATCTTCGGATTTGGAACAATAAATCTCTTTCTTTAATATCCCGCACGCAAAAAATAAAAACAAAATAACGAATACGCCATTTTTATTTTAAAGTTCGAGGTTTTTTCTAGTGTTCGAAAGTACAGTACTTCCGGTGGTCGGATAATCCGATCATCGGATAAATCGCTAATGGAGACACGACTGAAGAATTTATTTTTCTTTAAAACAAATGGATTAGGGAATTAATTTTTTTTAGGTAAAATGGATTAGAAATTTTTTTTTCAAAAAAAATGGATTAAGAATTTTTTTCTTAAAAAAATGGATTAGGAATTTACTTATTTTTTAGGAAATAGTGGATTAAGATTTTTTTTTAGAAAAAATGGATTGATATTTTTTTTTTTTTAGGAAAAATAATAGGGAATCCTTTAAAATTGTTCGTCTCGCTTAATTTTGACAGTTTTAAGTCAATGCCACCTTTTTCCCTTCTTCTCCCCGCTTTTTCTCCCTTTTATCCCTTCCACTTTTTGAATTTACTCACCTTCTTCTTCTGGTTTAACTTCCTTCGAAACCCTCTTCTTTTTCTCTTTCCTCTTGCTCTTTTCATCCTTTTCGTCCGAATCGGATTCATTCGAGGACGAGCTGCTTGAAGACCCGCTGGTACAGGAACAATTGCTTCCGCAGCTGCAACTGCTGTCGCTGTCGCTCGACGAATCGCTCGACGACGATTTCGATCCCTCCCTGTGCTTCCTCTGCTTATTCTTTTTCTTAGGACTATTATCACAATAATCGTGATCTAACCCTATTTTCTCCTTGTCCTCCGCGGATTTTTCCGCGTCGGATTTCGACGAATTTAAATCTTGGGCTGCTGCTGCTGCTGTCGTCGTTACGTTCGTAGTCGGAATGATATGATAATCGTGATCGGCTAACATAATCTCTTTTATCCGATCCATCGTCATATTTTTAAAAGGAGATCCCATCCTCGATCTCGCCGGGTCTTTAGAAACTAAATAATTTTGGAAATTGTTCCAAATTCCGTCGACTATCGGCGCCGGTTCTTCCTCCGGTTTCTCCGCCTCTCCATTCAGGTAACCATTTTCTACGGGGATTTCGGGTAAGGGGGGAGGCTGTTGCTTAACGACCGGTTCTCTCGGTTCCTCCTCGTCGGAATCGTCGCTTTCCGACAAATTAACCGGAGGGAGATCAAAGACGTCCGTCAAAGGTTTCTTCTTCTTCTTCTTCTCTTTTTCCGGTTTTACTGATTCTTCCGCGTTGGCATCAGGTTCCTCAGGTTCTTTTTTATCGTTATCCGGTGGGGTTTCTTCCGGAGCGGGCTCCACTTCCGGTTCCGGTTCTGGCTCCGGTTCAGGCTCGGGCCCCGGCTCCTCCACCTTCGGCGGATTTCTTTCCTCTTCGTGTTTGATCGTGTGTTTGTGAAGGAGCTTTTTGGATATGAACCTTTCCTCGCATTCCGTGCAGGAATACGGCAACTCCCCGAGGTGCAACCTCTTGTGAACTTTGAGAGCCACGGCGGATTTCAGACTCGCGGTGCATTCGTCGCAGGTGAAACTCGCGGGGGGAACGCAAAAATGATACACATGAGGCCATTTTTTTTGCAAGCATTTTTTACACAAAACGCTCTCAGTCCCGTGTTTCCAAAACAAATGTTTCGTTATGTCCGGTTTGTTCCTGTACGCGATCCCGCATCTATAACAGTAATGAGATAATTTATGCTTCCAAACGTGGGTGGAGAGTTGAGATTGGTTCGAGCTCACGTCGAAGCATATGTCGCAGGAATTATGTCGCCTCCGTAAATGAACCATGAGGCGAAACGAAGAGGGCAACGGATCCGCGTTACACAAAAAACAACGATATGTTATATCGGGGTTGATGACAACACCCGGGACGTAAATCCCCGGGCACAAATGACACAACAATTCGCTATAATTATAAAAGTTCGATTTGCACATAATGCAGAGGAAAACCGTTTTCTGATGCATTTTCTTGTTATGGCTGTACAATTCCTTGTGGACGTACGTCGCGAACAAACAGTGGAAACACTCGTATATCCTGTCGTTGGCTTTCCAAAAGGATTTATCCTCGCTGTCGAAAGTGTCCGTGTTAAAATAGCAATTTTCTAAATTTGTTAAATTATCCTTTAATTGGTTAACCACATTGTTGACGGATTCCGTTTTCTCCTCGTCCGGGGATTCCTGCGGGAGAGTGCAATACCTATGCTCCGCAATTAAATGTAACGCTAATTGTTTCCCGTTGACCGCGATCCGTTTCGCGTGAGCACAATACACACAGTTCCAACAGGATTCTTTCACGAATTCTTTAATTAAAGCTTTGATGTCTTGTTCGTCTTTGAGTGTTACGTAAATGTAAGGGGTGTCAGCGCCGGCCGCCTGTATCTGATTCTCTTCCTTATCACAATTAATTTCCGGCTCGTCCTTTTCCAACGCGATCGTTAATTTCTCACTATCAGTACTTTCGTTATCGGATAAACCCGCACGTTCGTTATTATCACTTGTCAAATTGTCCTTCTTTTCTTCTTCTTCTTCCACTTTCACCTCTTCTTCCTCCGGTTTGGATTCGTCGACCTTCACCTCCTCCTCTTCCTTATTCTCAAAATGCGGTTCTTCCATGGGTCCTAAATTCGTATCTTCCTCCTCCTCTTCCTCTTCTTCTTCTTGCATAACTGAACTTTCGACGACTCGATTAATCGAATCCTCGATCGACTGCAGAGACGACGTTACTTTCTCCGCCTTCTCAACTTTCTCAACTTTTTCTATCGGTTTTTTGTACAACTGCAACATTTTTTCGTTAAACTGCTCCATGGAGGTCCTCAACGGTGAAATGGTTTCCGGGTCTGCGTTTATGTCCGGCTCGCTTTTCGGCTCCTCGATTTGCTTCCTAACGGTAACCGACATTTCGTTGTCGTTGTTGACTATCCGAAACACTTCCTTCGGTTTTTTCTTTCTTTTCGTCGCTATTTTTTTCCCTAAAGCCGGATGGCTTTTGTATCCGCCGACGTTGACGCATCTGTCGGTGAAAGCTCTCCTGCAGGTCGGGAAATGAGCCCCGGTCAATCCGCACAGCGGACAAGCACCTCCGGACGCGTCCTCTCTGCTCTCTCCGGTACAGGAATGTTGGTCGAACCTTTCGTCTGAGAACACTTTTTTGCATGAACAACAAATCAAATAACAAGACCCTTTGTACATTTTTAAAAAATCTTCCGTCGTCGATAAATTTTGCTCGATGACATTGTGCTTGGTTTGAAGGTGTTGGGCCAATTTCTCCGGATTCGAAAACATTCCCAAACAAAATAAACAAATGTGTCTTTTGTGCATTTCGATCATGTGGATGAACAAATTCCAATTTTCGTAGTAATTCCCGCAAGCGGAACATAAATAGACTTTCCGGGGGGTTTTCACGTTGGCTTGAGGGGCGGGGGAGGATTCCGGTATCAACGGATTTTCGTGAGGTCCGCTTAGACATTGCCTCTGGTGAATTACAAGCTCCGATAATGATGAGAATTCTGAATTCGAGCATTTATAGCACCTAAATTTGACATTTGCAATAGGATCTGGATACTGATTAGCTTTCCTTTGCATATACCTTCCATTTCTAAATTTAAGTACGGGTTTCTTTTTTATATTCCTATTTGCAGGTACGTTAACATGATTTCTTTTTTTATTTACCACCCTTTTCTTTTTAACAATATTAACATGCTCATGCTCATCCCCATTAACTTTCTGCTCCTCTTTTTCCTCAACCCCTTTCGCCACATGATTTATAGTCTTTTCTAGGTTAGATTCTGGTATAGAAATGGAAACATCAGGTTCAATAGGAATTTTTCCATTCTCCAAATCATTTCCTTGCACAAGGACATTGTTTTCCTCTTTCACTGGTTTATCACTTCCAAGGTCATCACTAAAATATTTATCGTTTAATAAATCCTTGTCTGAATTTATGGGAGAGGATTGATAAAGTGTTCCTCCATCGTTATTCCCAAAACATGACTTCTGATACTGCTTCGTGAAGTCAATGCAATTGGTGAAATCCTTAAAATCCTGGATACTTCCATTTACGTAGCTATCGTCCTTCGAGGATGTGTCCATATTATGATTAAAATTCATTTTCGCTCCTCAACAATTTCAATTCCTACAAAAAAAAAAAAAGAACGATGGGATCAAAACATAACCTAACCTTGTTAAAAATACATAATAATTTTAATATACCGATCGAAAATTTTGATTTTAAATAATAATACCAGTTCAACAGTCCTTTTTTCTCTACTTTCGTTTGAAAATAATCCTTCATTCAGCATAAAGAACGAACATGAGATCGCCATCTTGTATTGGCAAAGCAAGGGACAAGAATCTTAATTCATTGTTGCACAATATTTTAAAATTATTACAAATTTAATACGTACCATTAACAATTTTCATTTACACCCTTCTTAAAAGCAATCTGCGTTTCATTTAAATGCTTTAAGACTCATTTTCTTCGCTTTTTATCCATTTTTTTTCCGAATCATTCCCAAGCGTTTTAAACGGATAGTTCCGAACACTCCTTAATTAACAGGCATTAAAAATATAAATAACTTCCAGATCGTCGTCGTATTCATATATGATGTAATGCGGAATGAGATAAATACGATTAACAATATTATTAGGCGTTAAATTCAACTGTTCGCGATCTTTTTTCTTTTTTTATACATTTCATTACGGTCAGAGTAAAATGGCGACCAAAATGTTATGTTCCGCGTTTATTAAACGACATGGACCTTGGAAGGCCCTGAAAGTAGAAGTTTTAAATATACTGTATATTTTAACTGGAATATTATATAAGCTAAACGTGGGCGGAATGTATATTTATCTTTTCAGTCTGCTTGTTTTGGAGGAGAGTCTAGTTTTAAAAGATAAGCACGACAAACTACTCCATCTTGGATTTATTTTTTATACTTACCTTATTAGTAGGATCGAAAATGGCAGGTGGTTGTTCTAATTAACATTTTAAAAAATCCGCAATGTGATTGTTTTTCTACTTGTCAACTATATTTATTTTTTTATTAATTTATTAATTTATTTTTAGTTCCAAATATTGTATTATGGAAGAATAAGATAATGATAGTCAGACATTTCATATTTTATCGTAATCGGAGTTTGAAAATAACTTAAACCGGAGTGTCAACTTGGTCAACTAAACCGAAGCAATGCCTATGAGGACGGTTAAGAACCAAGTGAACCCTAACCTTGTTGCGATATTGAACTTTATATGCATTTTAAATATTGCAACTTAATTTATAATGTTGCGTAGTTCGGTGATCTCTTTTTCAATGGAGAATATATTTAAGGAAAAGTTTTTATTGGTTTGGAGATAATTAAGAAGGTAAGCAGATGGTTAAAACAAAGAATTTTTTTTATTGGTTTTCAATTCAGAAAAAAAAAATTCAATGAGATTGTTTTAAAAACTCAATGAATAATTTATGAATGAAGTTTGTAAGACAGTATTAATCCATTTTAAACTTTTCCATGAAATTTTTGAGATTTATAGGGTTTGGTCTCATGTCAGTCTTGTAAGCGAATTATGGTCACTGATAATAACGTTCTTAAACATGTTTAAAGTGTTTTTGACTGAAGGTTTTATCGTTATTATTCAATATTTATTGAGGAAAGATATGCAAGCTCTCATGCAAAATGATTATTTTGACATGATTTAAATAATGTGTATTGAAATGTTAAAAGATCCCCACTATTCCTAATTCAACAGGTATATTTTAAAATTCATTCTCTTCTTTTTTGACAGTGGTATTATTCTCACAATTTAATTGGTAACGTTTTGTACTTTCAGTTGTCGTCCAAAATCATGGCACACACAATGTTTATTGCCCAAGAGGGCCCAGCAAACGCCCTCGCCTTAAACAAGGAAAACACGCAAGTCGTAATCGCTGGTCGAAACGTCTTCAAAGTTTTCAACATCGAAGAAAATGAATTCGTCGAAAATTGCAACTTACGAGTGGGGAAAAACTTAAACTTGAATTTTTCATGCAATCACGTTGCGTGGAACACCATAGAAGATAATCTCTTAGCCACCGCGGCTACAAACGGAGCTGTGGTGTTATGGAATTTAAGCAGGCAATCCAGGTCCAAACAAGAACACATATTCAACGATCATAAAAGAACGGTTAATAAAGTTTGTTTCCATGTGACTGATCCGAGTTTGCTTTTGTCCGGATCGCAAGACGGGACTATGAAGTGTTTTGATTTGAGAAACAGGGAAGTGGCTAGGACGTTTTTCAGTAATTCCGAAAGCGTTCGGGACGTTCAGTTCAGCCCTCATCAACATCATACTTTTGTTTCCGTTTCCGAAAACGGAAACGTTCAGTTATGGGACCTTCGCCGTCACGATAAATATTACTTACAATTCACGGCTCATAGCGGACCTGTATTCGCTTGCGATTGGCATCCGGAACTTCAGTGGTTGGCAACTGCCAGCCGGGATAAAACAATTAAAGTTTGGGATTTGGGACCGAAGCCTCCTTCGCTGGAATATACGATACACACGATCGCTTCGATAGGTCACATAAAATGGAGGCCGCAGAGGAAATTCCACATTGCGAGCTGCGCTTTGGTTGTGGATTGCAGCATAAACATCTGGGACGTGAGGAGACCTTACATACCGTTTGCTTCCTTTGATCAGCACAAGGACGTACCGACCGGAGTGGCTTGGAGGGGCCAACCCCACGTGTTCTTATCCACAAGCAGAGACTGTATGCTGTATCAGCATGTCTTCCGGGACGCGAAACGACCCGCGAATAGCGCGAATCCGCAAGGCGTTTCGTTGAACTACTTAGGAGATGTAATGTACGCTACAAGGATCAATCCAAATACTTCTTTATCCAATAAACTTCCGGGTATTTTGAAAAAGGCGCAGTCCCATAGCGAAAGATTTTGCCACGCGCAAAGCGCTCTCCATCAGTTCACAAGCAAAAATCGAAAAGAAACGAATTGGTTCAAGGAAACCGCCAAAAGGTATTTACTAGTCGGGAAAAGTTTACCGGAATTATGTGATCATAACGCTGCCGTTGCCAAAGATTTAGGAAGGCATCACGTTAGTTTAATTTGGAATTTAGTCAAGACTTTGTACAGTTATCATTCCGTGAACAAAATCCCGGATTATGGGATGCACTTGAGAAACGATGAATCCATCCTGCCGACCGAGGGGAAAACGTATAACGGTCAGAAAATTCCGTTGTCTTCCTGCGTGAGCGGTTTCGATTCGGACGATAAATCCGTGAAAGCGGTCGATTTATCGGGAGGCTTGGACGACGAAACGGAAACGGACGACACACCGGATCATCAGTTCGGTATCGGTCCTAATTTCGCTTTGAAATCCGTTTCGGATTTCCAAAACGAATTTCAAATGCAGGGGGATTTTTTCTTCGGCGACGGAGAATTAGATCCTTTAAGCACTATGGATCAGCTACAGAACACCCTCCCCCAAGAACCTGATTGGATCATTCAAAGCGAAGCCTTTCCGATCCGACACGAAATCCAGGAAGGTTCCCCGCAACCGGAGCAATTCACAAACCATAGATCTCTTGAAACGGATATAGAATCCTCTTCGTTAGCCGTGGAGCAAATTCCAAATAACCAAGTCGTTGTTAATTATTTGCCGAATATCACCCCGATCAATCCGAGCAGATTAATGGTGGAAGGATTGAAGTATCATTCGAATTTGGGGGACGTGCAAACGCCGGTCAGCATTTTGTTCGTGTTAGGTGAAAAACGGAAAGAACTAACTGGGTTGGACGTGATCACTCAGGAGCATTGGTTACTCACTTATTTAGATTTGTTAGGAAGGTACCGACTATGGGACGTCGCAACCGAAATCATTCAAATGGCTTGGATACCTTCGATTAATCACCTAAATCAACAGAGCACGACCATTTATACATGTTGCGGGGAGTGTAGCAAACCTTTGCAACGCAGTGGTTGGCTATGCGATAGATGTCACAGTGCTACAACTTCAGTCTGCAGCGTTTGTCATCAAATCGTTAGAGGATTGTATACCTGGTGTCAGGGTTGCGGTCACGGGGGACATTTAGTCCATTTTGCAAAATGGTACAAAAGCAATAAAGTGTGCCCAACCGGATGCGGACATATATGTGAATACGGTGAGGGCGCATATATACAAAACCAAACAAAGCAACAATAGGAAAATTTTAATAAATTATTTATTACCGTCCAAATCTAAATCGGCACCCCAGAGGCGGCCAGTAACATGTAAGTCATCAACAAAATGGAGATATAGACTATCTCACTTTTGCTGGCAACCTCTGAGGTGCCGAATTAAGTATTATTGTACTGTAATTCGAGCAATTATATAATAAGCCAAATTGGGATGCATATTTTATTTATTTATCTAATTTATTTATATGTACTATATCATACGAGAGTATGGAATTCTCAGTGATAATAAAATTTTATATTTTTATTTTATGTCATAATTTCTACCTTTTAACCTGACTGTGGCTCATCCAAAATGCACAGTGCAATTTCAGTTTTTGTTTCACCTTGACCTTTTGCTTACGGATTTTCTGATGTGTAACCATGACAACCAGGCAACAGTTTGAGGTTGCGCACATTAAATTATCACGCTAATGGAAACGGAATGAGTTCCAAAATCTTACTGTAGCATAATTATTCATAGTTTCCAATTTCATATAAACGTAAACTTTTAATAAGCTCTCACTTTTTAATCCGAAAAATTTTGTACAATGTGTTACACTTCAAATATTTAAGTTGTCACCAATTAATGAGAAGTAAGGCCTAAATTGTAGATGCCACAGGTCTTATGTAATTACTATTTTTCAGGCCAACTCAGTTTGAATATGGTCGGTGCAATCTATACTCAATTTGCAAATCATTTCTTTCCACCCTTTCCAAAATGAAACGTAATAGAAAAATCCTTATGCATATCCATCAACCGAAACAAAAACTGTTCCAATGTTAAATTTAAATATTTAAAATATTCCAAAAACCAATGATCTAACATCCCGGAAGTGACGTCACATTCCTATAGTCTTAGCGAAGGCAGTTTCTCCACCTTTTAACTAAATATAACATGTACCACCGGTATTTTTCTGATTCTTTCCATAATTTTATTATTATAAACCGAAACTAAATAATTTTGCAAAGAAAAAAAGCCAAATTGTTTACCAGAAAGTTTATACCGCGGTATAACTTCCGGAATTTACGTAGTAGACGACGCCATGACACCAGTTCTACATGTACAGTAAGCGGGCGGTCGTGCAAAATTAATCGAAGCCGGAAAATGATGCTGTGTGAGTTTGTGTTCGTGAAAGTTAATCCCGTAAAATTGCTCAAACCTATTTTAGTTCATTTTCGGGTATTTTGCATGATCAAATTATCTTTAAAAATACTAGTTTCTGGTCCAATTCAGTGTTACGTGAGTGAGTTACATCAACATACGAATGTGTTCATCCCAAAGTATTCAACCCGGGAAGGAGTGTGAGAAGCAAAATGGTTCCTCAATATGGTTTTGTTAAAAAGGTTAAAAATATTAGTTTCTGGTTCAGTTCGGTGTTACGTTAGTGAATGTGTGCAACCCAAAGCATTCAACCCGGGAAGGAGTGTGAGAAGCAAAATGGTTTCTCAACAAGGTTTCATCTAGTGTGGTGAGTCAATAGTTCCTTTATTTTGCCCGAGGACAGCTAATCCATTCAGCTTTTTTGTTCTTGTTTGAAACTTGCAGTGAAATATGTGCAACAGAGAATACATTTAATCTCAAAATCCTGTTTATATGTTTCTTGACTCGGTGCATGCATCTAGTACAATGTATAAGCCTTTCTCGATTGAAATCCTTATTGGATTGAAATCCTTGCTTTTGATGTTAAAGTTTAAGGTATCTTGATTTTTGTGTAATGTTATGAAGCTGAAAAGCAGACACAAACCAAGGGTAACTGCAAAATAATTTTTGGTTTTCGGGCATTAATGGGAGCATTGAGCTTATTTTCGTCTAAATGAGTGGAAAATTTAAGACTTAGTGATTAATATTAATACTAGCAAATGGAATGCAAGGTCTTTATTATTGGGCCTTATTATTTTTAAAATTGTTAATTGTCGCCTCCTATGCAAAATGTTTGTCCCTTCTAATTATAATCTTAACTCTGTTTCTCTTTATTGTAACAGCTTTTCAGGGTTTGTCAATGCCCCCGATGGAATTCTTATGCTAACATGATATGGAAAATTTTTTCCTCCCCTGAGAAAATTGTTTCTGTTAAGCTCTCTCTTGATCCAAGTTATAAACTTTTAGTACTGCATACATCTCTGATAATTTTTATAAAGCAGATTTTGATGGATTTTGACGGCACAATAAAAATCAACGAATGAAAATTTAAAAATAATGAAATAGTGAAACGTGGAAGATAAATTTGAAAACGTGGCATGTTGGATTCTGATAAAATTCTGACAGAAAGTGGAAAACAGTAAGTTTTTTTAAAATTTGTTATAATTAAATATGTTTACCTTGTAGACACTATCTCATCAGTGCATGTTCTAAACTCTGCCCTCTGTTTTCTGAACGCCTACTGATTATAAAGACAGAAAAGATTCTCAGATTTTTTAAAAAATATATCAATTCATCGTCATTAGAACAATATGTGCATGACCTCCAGTGAGCTTCTTATGAATCTATTTAAAAATGTTTTGGATGAGCTTGAAAACCTAACCAGGTGTCGAACTGTATGTTTTTGAGATATGGGTTTGCCAGCACTGCTCATAACTCATCAGACTTTACGAAAAACTATGTAAAAAAAATATCAACGGCGAAAGATGAGATCCGGTAAAAAAATAAATTGATATTTTATTTTTAAAAATTCAAAAACTGGCGCGATTCCGTTCGACCAGAACACAATAACCAACGACATTTAGCGGAATAAACGAACACGATTGGAGGATAAGCAAACGGTCACAATAGCATCATTCGCCGACCATCTTTCGTTCAATTTTTTTTTTTTTTTTTAAATACTTTTTTTCCCTGTCGTCGTAACGGTTTCGGATAAGTGAACTTAGAAAAATTTTTTTACTCACTCTCGAGATAAAGCTGATAAGATTAACATCATACTCTGACGTTTTATTTAGTCACACAAATGTTAAAAGCTAGTGTTTGAAGTTATAAACGCGGTGTGTGATAATTTATACAAAAAAAAATTCTTTTTTTCCTCTTTTACCACTAGCACACACGAAAAAAAAAATTCAAATGATAAAAATAATCTCGAGGTAATATAATTTTTTTTTTTCTTAAATTTTTATAATTTTATCGATTTGATCATAAATTACCGGATTTTTTTTTTTTTTAATATTTTGAAGTTTTCGACTAAATAATAATTATCCTTATTATGCAAACTTAAAAAAAAAAAAAATGCTGAGGATCTGATTTCAATCGGGGATCTAAAAGCCTAAGAGAAGAAAAAAAACGATGACACTTGTATTATTGACACTATTTGCACATTATCGTAGTACTGTTTGGATTTTTGATCATTTTTTTTTTTTTTTTTTTTTTTTTTTTTGAAAAAATAATTTAGCGCGATATCCACAACCGTTTAAATTCAAAATACGTGTGCATTATATCATCACATTTTTTTTTTTTCAATAATTGCTAAAGATCAAACGGTTGACTGATTCGGGAAATTTTCCAAACGTTACTTATACGAACATATCATTATTATTATTTTTTTTTTTTTATAATCATTTTTTAAAACAATTGCATAAAAGTTACATCGATTTTTCATTATAATGAAGCAGCCCGAACGGTTCACTATATGACATTGTAATTAGCAGTTAAGTGTAAAAAAAATTATATTTAAAAAAAAAAAAAAATTGATGGAAGAAATCCGTGTTTTTAGGTGTTTGTGAAAATCTGGAAAAAAAATGAAGTTTAGTTGGACTCCGCCGTTTATCGTGGCCACCGGGAAATTCACGTTAAGCAAACCCGTTCCGAATTTGATCAAAGAAGAGAAAAGATCGAAGAAATCCGTGATCCAAAGAGTATCATACAAGGTAAGATTATTAATTTTAAAGAAAAAAATAAATTAGGAAGAAAAAAATTATGCGGCGTTAAGAATTCGTGTCCTTTAGCATAAGCATCGGTCCTTGAGAGAGCTAAATAATCCGGAACGTGATTTTTTTAAAAGGGACTTTGCAATTTTTTTTTTTTTTTTTGTTGAACAGGTCGGATTTAATGGAAAAGAAAACCGCGTTAAGTATAGTTATATGTCAATCATAGGTCAAGGTCAAGACTGCTGTAGATCATAATTATTGTTCAAATTCTGCATTTCCAGCAGTGACGTAATAAAGATAAGTCAATATGCCATACCCACAATCTAATTAATTTTCCTTTCGTTTTTCTTTTTTTTTTATTTCATTTTATTTTCTATTTCCGAATCAACGGGGGATAAATTGCTTAAATTCGATAATGAATCCTTTCCTGGGGAAATAAAAACTTTTTTTTTTCTTTTTTTTCTGGGAAGCAATAAAAGGAAACGAATTAGGTCAAGTGACAATTTGCTACGGAAAGGAAAAAATTAATAAAAAAAATAAAACAAAATAAAGTTTTGGAACTGAAGTACTATTAATCGAAAAAAAAAAAAAATGAATGAATAGGAAATTAAATCTGATTCTGTGTCGGGGAAGGAGATAAAGGATCAGCCTCGTCAGAAATTTAAAAATGCTTCCGTGCGCCGGAGGTGAACTGACGTATCTCAATCGTAAATATGATTAGAGTTAGTCTGTTTCGGCGTTCCGGACCATTTTTCCTAATCCGTTTTTTTTTTTTTTTTTAAATAAATTCCTATGCTGCTTCTCCATTATGGTCCTAAATTAATTTTACAAAATTAATTTTATAAAATTACCGGAAATTATGCGCTTTTCCTTTCTTTTTTCATAACATATTTATTTTTTACAGATTTCTTACTCTTTTTTAAGTCATCCTCATGTTCGATTAGTAAAATAAAAGCATTATTCCCAATAATTTTATAAAATTAATTTTGTAAAATTAATTTTGAGCCATAATGGAGAAGCAGCACTAATCCATTTTTTCTTAAAATTTTATTGTCCCATATTTATTTTATTTTATTTTGTTTCCCTAACTATTTTTTCCTAATTTTCATTTTTCCTAAAAATGTTTTGATTCCTAAAGAAAATTTCCTAAATTAAATATTTTCCCCAATTTTTTAAATCTCAAAAAAGAGCTTAGGAAATTTAATTTTATGGATTTTAAGAAATTTTATTTTAGGAATCAAAAAATTTTAGGAAAATTAAAGATTAGAAGAAAAAATGTTAAGGAAAACCATTTTCGGAGCCAAAATTTTTATAAGAAATGGATTTAGGAATTTTTTTAGGAAAAATGAATTAGGAATTTTTTTTTATCCTTGCCAGAAATTTCAAAAAGGATCAAAAAATTTTGGGATAATTAAAAATTAGAAAAAGATAATAAGGTATGTCTCCATTGGTGAATTAATTACATGATGCAATTAATTACAAGATGTAATTAAATGATTTTCGAAGGTACTAATCGTTGTTTTCGATTTTGTTGGTTAAATCTACATTATGAAAAAGGATATCGAACTCCAAAGATTTGAAAAAAAAAATTAACACCTTTGTACACCATTTAATTGCATTCTGTAATTAATTACATCATGTAATTAATTCACTAATGGAGGCGCACCTATAGTTAAGAAAACAATTTTAGAAGCCAAAATTTTTAGAAAAAATGGATTTTGGAATTAGTTTTTTTTTTTTTAGAAAAAATGGATTAGGAATTAATTTTAAATTCTTGCCAAAAGGATAAAAAAGGATCAAAAAATTTTGGGAAAATTAAAAATTATAAAAAAAAAAAAAATTTCAGAAAACAATTTTAGAAGCCAAAATTTTTAGATAAAATTGATTAGGAGTTTATTTTTTTTTTTTTTTTTAGGAAAAATGGATTAGAAATTTATTTAAGTATTATTATTTTTTTTTTTTTTGTTTTTGGAAAAATGGATTAGGAAAAAAAGGTATGGAATCCTAGTTCTTTATCCACACTCCCCCCGACCCCATCAAAATTTGGTTGAAATTGCGAACCTGGCAACTATGCTTCTGGTCCCTCAAAATTTTCATCCAAGGAAACCATAAAATTTTCACCTAAAATATGAAACATAATGCCTAATTAAACAAATCTAACTCGAAATATTAGGCGGTAATAAAATAGGGTCCGCAGAAACGATATCATAATTCGACCTCGAGACTAACGAAGTAGGAATTAATCAGAATATTATGTACGGTACAATTCCGACTTGATTGACGCTTAGTTGGACTTTTACTAAGGCCATTAATTTTTAAGGAGTTTACGGTGTGCGACACATCAGAATTTTAAAATATGAAGTTTTTGAGGTACAAATCTACAGTGGCTGAACTTGCCGTGGGGCAGGGAATGGAGGAAAAATCCTTAGGAGGCGAAAAAACTGGGGGGAGGGGACCTCCCAGGTTTTTTTTCCTCCAAGGATTTTTTGCTGTCATAAGATAAGTATGGGAATGATATCTTTTGCCCCCCATAAGCGGGGGCATTCATGTCCGTACCAAGACATCTTTGCCCTCCCCAAGAAAAGTCTGAAATGACTCCCCTGCAGGGAACACCTCAGGGAAGAGCCACTTTATTATAGAGTGTTCTTGTATAATATACCTCCCGCTAAGGACATTCTGGAATATTGGAGCACCTGGATATGGCCGCTGTCAAATCACAATGTAAACTGCTGTAAATGATCATTGCAATTTAAATACAAACTACGTATCACAGCTACGGATAGACGATTTCGACAGTAACGTTTCATCCCATAATGCATTGCAAATCGTATCGTCTGACTGGGTACATTCTAATAATGCTTCCCATAAGCTAAGCATAGGCACGGAAATGTTAAAAATTTATTTTGCTCGATTCCAGGAAAAAATTTTGTAGGTTTGACTTCGGAATTATTTTAATAGAAATTAATAGCTGGCATCAAATATATAAGAATTTTCAAAATTGAATGCCTTGAAATAGCTAAAATCATTGTTTCGCCCATTATTAACTTACGAATCACACAGACGCGTCTGTGCGTCTAGACGCGTCGCGTCGTCTGCTTGTATGTCCCATTTAGTCCCAGAATGCTCTGCGCGAATTCCACTGCCGAAATCGTCTTATCTAAATCTCAACATTTCGAGCCAGAGACCGATTTTAATAAATAAATTCCTAATCCATTTTTCCTAAAAAAAAAAAAAAAAAAAAAAAAAAAAAAAAAATAATAAATTCTAAAATCCATTTTTTCTAAAAATTTTGGCTTCTAAAATTGTTTTCTTAATTTATTTTTTTTTCTAATTTTTAATTTTCCTAAAATTTTTTGATCCTTTTTGATCCTTCTGGCAAGGATGAAAAATAAATTCCTAATCCACTTTTCCTAAAAAAAATTAATTACTAATCCATTTTTCCTAAGGGAAAAAAAAAATTTTCTAGATCCATTTTTTCTAAAAATTTTGGCTCCTAAAATTGTTTTCCTTATCATATTTTCTTCTAATCTTTAATTTTCCTTAAATTTTTTGATCCCCAAAATAAAATTTCTTAAAATCCATAAAATAAAATTTCCTAAATCCCTTAAATTAAATTTTCTAAGCCTACCTCTCTCTATTCAGCACGTCGCTTCGCTCCGCGCGGCAAAATCATTCTCTGGCCCAAAAAACCTCGCTTTAGATTCTAGCAGTGAAATATACTATTTTCGCTTTTATGTCTTCCAATCAAGTTCGAAACATCTGATAAGGGAGCGTTCAAGTATTACGTAAGACCGAAAGGGGGGGGAGGGGGTACTAGAAAATCTTACGATTTCTTAATAGGGGGAGGGGGGGAGTTTGGCAAATCTTACGTAAGAATTTCCACTATGACTTATTGTTCAGAATTTTTTTTTTTTTTTTTCATTTCCAAAATGATCTAGTTTTAATTTTTTTTTCGGATGTCTAAAGTAGAAAAATTGAAACTTCTTTTCAAAAAATTTTTAGAAATAAAAATTTACTTTTTTGATGAGATTTTGTGCCAATTGTAGCCATCTTCAGGGATATGAGTATGAACTATAAATCTAGATTTAAGAAAAATATTACTTCAATTTGAAATTGGCGTTAAAAAAAAAAGGGGGGGGGGGTTTGCGAAAATCTTACGTAATATAATAGGGGGGGTTCAAAGAAATCTTACTAATTCTTACGAAGGGGGGGGAGGGGGTCCAAAAACCCGAAAAAAAGTCTTACGTAATACTTGAACGTTCCCTAAACAGTATGAGAAAAGTTATGCCCACACATCAGCTTGCTTTTAGGTTTTCTTTCAATTTTTTTTTTTTTTTAATAATTTTATTTTGTAATCACTTTTCCGCTAGGACCTTTGTTATTTTAACTTTATCGAAACTTATTACGTATAAATCTCATAGTTGTCCTACAAAAACATCCTTTTTTTTTGCATATCGTCAAAAATTTTTTACGATAATCATTTTA
Organism: Liposcelis bostrychophila; assembly: GCA_037577465.1. Taxonomy (NCBI): domain Eukaryota; kingdom Metazoa; phylum Arthropoda; class Insecta; order Psocodea; family Liposcelididae; genus Liposcelis; species Liposcelis bostrychophila. The sequence continues at coordinate 7,898,021 of CM075211.1, forward strand.
TCGATTTTTTAAATCATGTTATCATTTCTATAAATATAGGTCGTAAAATTAAAATTTAAAAGTGAATTTTGGTTATAATAATTTGAATTTAATTTTTTTTCTCAGTCTTTGGATCCGTTGGACGATTTACCGCTGGGCGAAAAATTCAGCCAAACCATCCCGCCGAAATTTGAATCGATTAAAGAGATTAAAGAGAAAACTCATGACAAAAAGCCGGACGAGAAGGAAATTAAAAAGGAAAATTCGATTACGTTCGATGAGCCGAAAACCTCGAAACCGGAGCCGAGGAAACGGACTACAGCCCCGAAGGAAGATGATTTGCCCAACGAAAAAAGGGAAGGGATATCATCCGAAGACTCGGAATGGCATCACAGGGAGGGGATTTCGGGGAGAGCTATACTTTGAATAAATTGAATTTCAAATTGCCGAAATACGAAAAGGACGAGGCCAGCGAGGAACTTATAAAAAGCGCGATCCGAGGAAACGAATTTTTAAAAGAAGGGTTGGACTCGAAGGAAATTATTCAGGCTGTTGTGGAAGCTATGTACCTGAAGAACATGCCTGCTGATAGTTACGTGATTAAAGAAGGAGAACCAGGTAGGAAAGCAAAATTACAGGGTGTCTACCGTCCTGTTATTTCTATAAAATCCTATACAGTATACAGTATACTAAACAGCAAACAATGCAGTGGTAATGCAATAATGCACTTAATGCAGATAAATTGCACGGTTCCCTACCATTTTTCCTAAAAATATAAATTTTTAATCCATTTTTCCTTAAAATTTTAGTTCGTAAATTGTTTTCTTAACTATTTTTTCCTAATTTTCATTATTCCTAAAAATTTTTTGATTCCTAAATTAAAATTTCCTAAAATGAATATTTTTCCCAATTTTTTAAATCTCTAGGGGTCGATCCCACCACAGCTGTTTTTCTAGAAAACCATGATTAAAGAAGATAACCGGCCGATTTTGGTCGGTTAAACCCGATTTGGCCCTAAAGGGATCTTAGGAAATTTAATTTTAGGGCTTTAGGAAAATTAATTTTATGGATTTTAAGAAACATTATTTTAGGGATCAAAAAATTTTAGGAAAATTAAAGATTAGAAGAAAAAATGATAAGGAAAACAATTTAAGGAGCCAAAATTATTAGAAAAAATGGATTCGGAATTTATTTGTATGTATTTATTTATTTTTTTTTATAGGGAAAATGGATTTGGAATTCATTTTTTTAGGAAGAATGGATTAGGAATTATTTTTTTTAGGAAAAATGGATTAGGAATTTGCTTATTTTTAGGAAAAATGGATTAGGAATTTATTTATTTTTAGGAAAATTGGATTAGGAATTTATTTATTTTTAGGAAAAATGGATTAGGAATTTATTTTTTTATAGGAAAAATGGATTAGGAATTTATTTTTTTATAGGAAAAATGGATTAGGAATTTATTTATGTTTAGGAAAAATTGATTAGGACTTTGTTTATTTTTAAGAAAAATAGATCAGGAATTAATTTTTTTTTTAGAAAAAATTGATTCGGAATTAATTTTTTTGGAAGAATGGATTAGGCATTTATTTCTTTTCTGGAAAAATGGATTAGGAATTTATTTATTTTTAGGAAATGTAGATTCGGAATTAATTTTTTTAGGAAGAATGGATTAGGCATTTATTTCTTTTCTGGAAAAATGGATTAGGAATTTATTTATTTTTAGGAAAAGTAGATTAGGAATTTATTTCTGTTTTGGAAAAATGGATTAGGAATTTATTTTTTTATAGGAAAAATGGATTAGGGATTCATTTTTTTAGAAAGAATGGATTAGGAATTTATTTATGTTTAGGAAAAATGGATTAGGAGTAATTTTTTTAAGAATTTTATAGGAAAAATTGATTCGGAATTTATTTTTTTAGGAAGTATGGATTAGGAATTTATTTCTTTTCAGGAAAAATGGATTAGGAATTTATTTCTTTTTAGGAAAAATAGATTAGGAATTTATATTTTTCGGAAAAATGGTAGAGAATCAAGCACATGCCTTGGGCAATGTTGCCACTTTTCTTCACTCCTTTCTTTGCTCCATATTTTAATTTTTTTAAATTTTTCTTTTATTTACTTATTTATTTATTCATTTATTCATTTATTTATTTATTTGTTTTGTAGGTTCTCACTTATACGTCTGCGCAAAAGGATCGTTTGATGTTTTCAAAGGGACGAAAAAGGTAAATACGTTAGGCCCTGGGAAAGTTTTCGGAGAGCTGGCTTTGCTTTATAATTCAAAACGTAACGCTACGATTATAGGTAGGCCTAATGCAGGATCTTGCTTCATTAAAAATGTTTTAACTGAAATCGAGTATAGAAAATATTTACTTAACTTACAAAATTTGTTTAAGCTACCACATCATGCAGCCTGTGGGTATTAGATCGAAAGGTATTCCAGCAAATCATGATGAAATCCGGATTGCAGAGGATCGAAGATAATGTTAAATTTCTGAGAAGTGTGCCATTGCTGAAAAAATTAGATAAATCCGTTTTGGTTAAAATGTCGGATTTGCTAAAAGTGGTAAGTCAAAGTGAAAAAAAATTTTAAAAAGTCCAAAATAAAGGGTAGTCGTGCTAAGTCTTGTTTGTCTGTTCCAGCAATTTTTCCCCACGGATACGACAATCATAAAGCAAGGAGATGAAGGGAGTTTGTTTTATATAATCAGTGGAGGGACGGTCACTGTAACTGTCAAACGAGAAGGTGAGAAACAACTTAGCTTAGAAATAATTTTAGCTTTACCCATTAGTTTTCGGATAGAAGGTCTGGGAAATTATCTTGTTATATGCCCTTTTTTTCCAAAAGCTCAAAACCCTTGTAAAAGTTGTTGAATTTGAATAGGTTGACCAGATTTTTTCATTAAAAAAAAGAAGAGTATGGAATCTTGTAAAATTTAGAGTATTGTAGAATATGAAAAAGAGATTTAGAGGAGTATAAAAGGAGTATAGAAGGAGTATAAAAAATCATTATAAAATTTCTAAAAAATACGGAAATAATTGAAAAAAAATTGAACGAACCCACAGCTGGTATTTTATACAATATATTCGGCAGTCAGTGGATTGTTTGTAAAAGTGGAGTTGCACAATCGGATTTTATATTTTTTTTTGACGTAGGACTACGTCTTGGGGGTCAATATGGAACAAATCGTTTGTGAATGTTTGCACCGTCAATTCAATTTTTGACCTCCTACGTCAAAAATGAAAATCTATTTTTAAATAATATTTTTCGACCATTTTAACATTATAATTTTAACTTGGAAAATTTTTAATAACATTTTGACTATTTGAAATTTTAACTTCATAAGCTTTAATTGAAATTTTGACTAATTTTTTTCAACATTTGATCTTTTTTATCAAACATTTTAAGTCTTTTTCGTGCCAGGAAAGAAAGTTATATTTTTATCAAAGAATTCGAATTTTTTGACCAAAAACAAGCAAAAAAATCATGCCGGGATATGGGGGTATATCCCTACGTAGGACTACGTCAATCGGGTCTTCACCTTTTTCTTCAAAAATTAAGTGATATTTTTCTCAAAGTTAAAGTGTTTCTTACCTGCACTACTTTCAGATAGAAAACACTATATACTACCCAAGTAGAGTTTATCATAGAGTAGAGTTTTTTTGAGTGCTTCCTATCTAGCTACCTCACACCACAGGAGTGCTTCCTACGTAAATACCGTACACTCTAGAGTGTGTGGCGCCTAGGTACCACACACTATAGAGTGCTTCCTGCCTAGGCACCATACACTCTAGAGTGCTTCCTGCCTAGGCACCAAACACTCTAGAGTGCTTCCTGCCTAGGCACCACACACTCTAGAGTGTCTCCTGCCTAGGCACCAAACACTCTAGAGTGTCTCCTGCCTAGGCACCATACACTCTAGAGTGTCTCCTGCCTAGGCACCATACACTCTAGAGTGCTTCCTGCCTAGGCACCAAACACTCTAGAGTTCTTCCTGCCTAGGCACCACACACTCTAGTGTTCTTCTGCCTAGCCCAGGTACCATACACTCTAGAGTGTCTCCTGCCTAGGTACCATACACTCTAGGGTGCTTCCTGCCTAGGCACCATACACTCTAGAGTGCTTCCTGCCCAGGCACCACACACTCTAGAGTGCTCCTGCCTAGGCACATACACTCTAGAGTGTCTCCTGCCTAGGCACCAAACACTCTAGAGTTCTTCCTGCCTAGGCACACACACTCTAGTGTTCTTCTGCCTAGCCCAGGCACCATACACTCTAGAGTGCTTCCTGCCTAGGCACCACACACTCTAGTGTTCTTCTGCCTAGCCCAGGCACCACACACTCTATAGTGTCTCCTGCCTAGGCACCACACACTCTAGAGTGCTTCCTGCCTAGGCACCATACACTCTAGAGTGTCTCCTGCCTAGGCACCAAACACTCTAGAGTGTCTCCTGCCTAGACACCATACACTCTAGAGTGTCTCCTGCCTAGGCACCATACACTCTAGAGTGCTTCCTGCCTAGGCACCAAACACTCTAGAGTTCTTCCTGCCTAGGCACCACACACTCTAGTGTTCTTCTGCCTAGCCCAGGTACCATACACTCTAGAGTGTCTCCTGCCTAGGTACCATACACTCTAGGGTGCTTCCTGCCTAGGCACCATACACTCTAGAGTGCTTCCTGCCCAGGCACCACACACTCTAGAGTGCTTCCTGCCTAGGCACCATACACTCTAGAGTGTCTCCTGCCTAGGCACCAAACACTCTAGAGTTCTTCCTGCCTAGGCACACACACTCTAGTGTTCTTCTGCCTAGCCCAGCCACCATACACTCTAGAGTGCTTCCTGCCTAGGCACCACACACTCTAGTGTTCTTCTGCCTAGCCCAGGCACCACACACTCTATAGTGTCTCCTGCCTAGGCACCACACACTCTAGAGTGCTTCCTGCCTAGGCACCATACACTCTAGAGTGTCTCCTGCCTAGGCACCAAACACTCTAGAGTGTCTCCTGCCTAGGCACCATACACTCTAGAGTGCTTCCTGCCTAGGCACCAAACACTCTAGAGTTCTTCCTGCCTAGGCACCACACACTCTAGTGTTCTTCTGCCTAGCTCAGGCACCATACACTCTAGAGTTCTTCCTGCCTAGGCACCACACACTCTAGTGTTCTTCTGCCTAGCCCAGGCACCACACACTCTATAGTGTCTCCTGCCTAGGCACCACACACTCTAGAGTGCTTCCTGCCTAGGCACCATACACTCTAGAGTGTCTCCTGCCTAGGCACCAAACACTCTAGAGTGTCTCCTGCCCAGGCACCACACACTCTATAGTGTCTCCTGCCTAGGCACCATACACTCTAGAGTGTCTCCTGCCCAGGCACCACACACTCTATAGTGTCTCCTGCCTAGGCACCACACACTCTATAGTGTCTCCTGCCTAGGCACCATACACTCTAGAGTGTCTCCTGCCTAGGCACCATACACTCTAGAGTGCTTCCTGCCTAGGCACCATACACTCTAGAGTGCTTCCTGCCTAGGCACCACACACTCTAGTGTTCTTCTGCCTAGCCCAGGCACCACACACTCCAGAGTGTCTCCTGCCTAGGCACCATACACTCTAGAGTGTCTCCTGCCTAGGCACCAAACACTCTAGAGTGTCTCCTGCCTAGGCACCATACACTCTAGAGTGTCTCCTGCCTAGGCACCAAACACTCTAGAGTGCTTCCTGCCTAGGCACCACACACTCTAGTGTTCTTCTGCCTAGCCCAGGCACCATACACTCTAGAGTGCTTCCTGCCTAGGCACCAAACACTCTAGAGTTCTTCCTGCCTAGGCACCACACACTCTAGTGTTCTTCTGCCTAGCCCAGGCACCATACACTCTAGAGTGTCTCCTGCCTAGGTACAATACACTCTAGGGTGCTTCCTGCCTAGGCACCAAACACTCTAGAGTGCTTCCTGCCTAGGCACCATACACTCTAGAGTAGGCTCCATGAGCATATGGAGTGGGCTCCTAGGCACCATACACTCCTGCCTAGGTACTTTTCGTTTAAGGAAATACTACATTATCAGTAAAAGACGAAAGATGCATTTTCCCCATCTACATTAGAGTTTTCAATGATTAAAACCAGCGGAAACGTGTACCTATTTAATATTAAAATTAGAGGACGTGAACGAAAGCAAAGACCTTAAAAATTTCTTGAACTTTTATATCTTTTGATTTTTTTTTCAATCAAAAAATTTAGTTTTTTTCGTGCCAGGAAAACTAATTATATTTTTATTAAAAAATTCGAATGTTTGGACCAAAAACGGGCAAAAAAAAAAAGACTTAAAAATTTTAAATCGTTGTATCTTAAATTTAGCAATGTTAGGACAGTACCCCAAAGGCGTAGTCCTTCGTTGGGATATCCCCGATATCCCAGTCTGATTTTTTTTTTAACCAAAATTTTTTTAAAATGCTGCAAACTACAAAAAACGAGTATTATAGAGAAAAATGAGTGTATCTTAGGTTTTTTCATAAAATGAAAGTATGGAATTTCAGAGAGTTTCAAGAGAATATCTGTCCAGCCTAAATTTGAGCATTGCCGACTTCATTGACCCACTTTCGAAGGGGAGATTCAAACCTCCTTTTTAGGCGGGTTCAGCCCTCTTCGGCCCCTTCAGAAAAACACAGTAGCAGTCTTTAAGTGAGATCTCTACTGAAATAGAAATAGTAATCTCTCTTATTGACTGTGTGGTGACAAAATTTTAATTTTTTTCCTTGCATTTAAAAAAAATGTTGTAAAAAGAGTTATAAAATGAAAGGAGATTACGCACTCATTTTAATAATACTGTAAAACTATAATCTTCCACAGACAGTTTTACAGAGTCTGGTTTATTTATTGAGTTATAAAGCCACCGTTTTTCAGATAACCAGACGTTATAATTTCCATTTGTAAAAAAATCCTCATTATTTTACTAAACCGTTTTTTTTTTTAAATTTTTCAGACGGCACCGAAAATGTGGTGGGAACTCTTCAAAAAGGAGATTATTTCGGAGAAAGGGCTTTGCTGAACGACGACAAAAGAATGGCGACGATAATCGCCAACGCTCCGGGGGTGGAATGCCTCCTGTTGGATCGGAAACCGTTTATAGAGCTTTTAGGGAAACTCGAAGAATTGAAAAGCGTCACAATCAAACCGGAACCGAGACCTTCCGAATCCCAGGAAAAAGTTTCCGAATACGAGCACGTTCAGCTGAACGACCTTGAAAAAGTCGGAACCCTCGGAGTCGGGGGTTTCGGAAGAGTGGAGCTTGTCCAGTATAAAAAGGATTCGGAGAAAGTCTTCGCTCTTAAGTGTTTGAAAAAAGTTCACGTCGTCGAATTGCAACAGCAAACTCATGCTTTCAATGAAAAAGACATAATGATTAATTGTAGGAATCCATTTATTGCGAGGTAGTTTAGGGAACAAGATAAATAATATAAAAAACGATAAGAAATCATTGATTGACAGATGAAACAATTGAAAAGATAACGGATTTTTTTTCTTTTTCAGGCTGTATAAAACTTATAAGGATAATAAATATTTATACTTTTTAATGGAAGCTTGTTTGGGAGGTGACGTATGGACCATTCTCCAAAAAAGGAAATTTTTAGATGAGAACAGCGCTAAATTTATGACGGCCTGCGTGGTCGAGGCTTTCGATTATTTACATGTGAGAGGAATAGTCTATCGGGATTTAAAACCCGAAAATTTGCTCCTGGATGCGAAGGGCTACGTGAAATTGGTCGATTTCGGTTTCGCCAAAAAAGTCAACCCGCCCGAAAAAACTTGGACGTTTGCGGGGACTCCGGAATATTTAGCGCCTGAAATAATACTGAATAAGGGGCACGATAGGGCCGTTGATTATTGGTCGTTAGGGATATTCGTTCATGAATTAATGGTCGGAAGGTAGGTTGGAAAACGAAGCGGAAAAATGCAAGCGGGAGAGAAATTATAAAAAAAATGTATTTAAATGGTTTCAGGCCACCGTTTCGAGGAATCGATCATATGAAGACTTATAATTTAATTTTAAAAGGAATTGATGCCGTTACCTTTCCGAAGCATGTAAATAAAAATGTTCAGTTGCTTATTAAAAAGCTATGTAGACCAGTTCCGACTCATCGTCTTGGATATTTGAAAGAGGGAGTTGCAGGAATCAAAAAAGACAGGTGAGAAATGAAACGAAAAGCTCAAATTTCGTTAATTGACGATAATAAATGAAAATTCGTCAAATTTGAGGTTTGAAAAAATATCCTTTTTATTTTTATTTTTTTTTTTTATTGGCTATCCCAGCGAATTCATTGGTCATGTAAATAGTGGTTGCCATGTATGTAAGAAAAACTTCCTTCCTCTGCCACATAAAAGTTTGGATCATGCTGCACAATTCGAAAGCCCCAAACTGCCCCTCTTAACCATTTTTCTTATGCTTTTCCCTGCAAAATTAAGGAATCTGCGAGCTTTTCCACAGTCACATACTGTTCTGATGTGGCTAGTTTTGGTCCGCCTGAGAAATTAAATCCTCGCTCATACTCTCCAATTTTGGAGAGCGTTCCCCTACCCGCCACCTGGGGAGGCGCCCGATGGGGAACTAGCCAAAAACCCCATACGGGGTAGTAGGACAACTCGGTCCCACTAAAAATATTTTTAAAATAAAATAAATTAAGAAAAAAAAAAAAAAAAACGACGTGACTCCTCCGAACGTCGGCGCGAGAATAAAGGTAGAAACCTGAATGAAGATAATAATTTAGTAAAGTAAATTCGCCAATCACTTTTCCACGGAAGATCAGAAAGGCTACCACCGGGTTACCATAAGGGTTGTGCCCCAAAATTAATTTTTTTTGGACTTTCACCCATCGATAGGACCTAGTGAGGGGGTTAATTAGGCCAAATATTTGGGTCGAAATGAAAGCCGTCTCTGAGGCGGGGATGGGAGTACTAATACAGTTTTTATTTTTTTTGGCAGAGAATGGGTTGTCCGATTGAAGAATCCAAAAAACGGAAAAAAAACTCTTTCAAAGGGCTATCTAAGAGCGTAATTGTTAATCTTTTAAAAAATTGCCAATTAAAGGGAAAAAAAATTATTTTCTTCATGTTAGCTTCGCCGGACCAAAATTTCGCTATGACAGCCAAAAAGTACGTTAAAAATTGGCCTAAGTACATGTGCTTCTAAATTTTTCTTTCAACAAGAAAATAGCCAAAAAAATGGCCAAAATCATAAAAATCGCAAAAAAATTTTTTCACTCTTAAGGCCCGGCTGGACCAAAATTTCGCTATCACCACATGAAAGTACTCAAAAAAAATAGCCTAGAAACATATTTTTCCGTTGGAGAAAAGAAAGTAGAAATCGGCCCAAATTTATACACTTTGGTTGGTTTAAGCCATTAGTTTGACCCGAAAAAAGAAGGTATTCTTTTCTTCAACGGAAAAATATGTTTCTAGGTTTTTTTTTTTTTTTTTGCGTATTTTCACGTGGTAATACCGAAATTTTGTCTAAGCCGAGTCTTATCAGTGAAAAAGAAGTTTTTGCGATTTTTATGGTTTTGGCCATTAAATTTGGCCCCTTTCGCCTTTAGGGTCCCAAGGCAAAATACATTATTTCGGGCCAATGTTTTGAGTACTTTCACATGGCGAAGGCGAAATTTTGGTCCAGGGTGGTCTACGTGGCGAAACAAATTTTTGAGATTTTGGCCATTTTATGGCTACTTTGGCCGTTTGGGAAAAAAACCCAGACCCAGACCCCAACCCTAGAGTGTACCATGCCTAGGCAGGAGACACTCTAGAGTGTATGGTGCCTAGGCAAGACACACTCTAGAGTGTATGGTGCCTAGGCAAGACACACTCTAGAGTGTATGGTGCTTAGGCAAGAAACACTCTAGAGTGTATGGTGCTTAGGCAGGAGACATTCTAGGGTGTATGGTGCCTAGGCAAGACACACTCTAGAGTGTATGGTGCCTAGGCAAGAAACACTCTAGAGTGTATGGTGCCTAGGCAGGAGACACTCTAGAGTGTATGGTGCCTAGGCAAGACACACTCTAGAGTGTATGGTGCCTAGGCAGGAGACACACTAGAGTGTATGGTGCCTAGGCAAGACACACTCTAGAGTGTATGGTGCCTAGGCAAGACACACTCTAGAGTGTATGGTGCCTAGGCAGGAGACACTCTAGAGTGTATGGTGCCTAGGCAAGACACACTCTAGAGTGTGTGGTGCCTAGGCAAGACACACTCTAGAGTGTATGGTGCCTAGGCAGGAGACACTCTAGAGTGTATGGTGCCTAGGCAAGACACACTCTAGAGTGTGTGGTGCCTAGGCAAGACACACTCTAGAGCGCGTACATTTTCGTCACTTTGGCGACCGATTGTGCAAATTCCCTTATCACTTTCGCGACCTGTGCACTCTGGCGACCAATACCCTGTTCGCCAGAGTGATCACGCGCTGATCACGACCCGAGCACGTGCAAAGGGCGTGACCTTGGCCGGGTAAAATTTTGGACTTATACGGTTCTGGAACTCCGGTCGTCACAGTGTATGGCAATGTGCGTATTTATGTGTGTGGTGCCTAGGCAAGAAACACTCTAGAGTGTATGGTGCCTAGGCAAGACACACTCTAGAGTGTGTGGTGCCTAGGCAAGACACACTCTAGAGTGTATGGTGCCTAGGCAGGAGACACTCTAAAGTGTATGGTGCCTAGGCAGGAGACACTCTAGAGTGTATGGTGCCTAGGCAAGACACACTCTAGAGTGTATGGTGCCTAGGCAAAAAACACTCTAGGGTGTATGGTGCCTAGGCAGGAGACACTCTGACTCTAGGGTGTATGGTGCCTAGGCAGGAGACACTCTAGGGTGTATGGTGCCTAGGCAAGAAACACTCTAGAATGTATGGTGCCTAGGCAGGAGACACTCTAGAGTGTATTATGCCTAGGCAAGACACACTCTAGAGTGTATGGTGCCTAGGCAAGACACACTCTAGAGTGTATGGTGCCTAGGCAAGACACACTCTAGAGTGTATGGTGCCTAGGCAGGAGACACTCTAGAGTGCATGGTGCCTAGGCAAGAAACACTCTAGAGTGTATGGTGCTTAGGCAGGAGACACTAGAGTGTACGGTGCTTAGGCAGGAGACACTCTAGAGTGTATGGTGCCTAGGCAAAACACACTCCAGAGTGTATGGTGCTTAGGCAAGACACACTCTAGAGTGTATGGTGCCTAGGCAAGAAACACTCTAGAGTGTATCGTGCTTAGGCAGGAGACACTCTAGAGTGTATTGTGCCTAGGCAGGAGACACTCTAGTGTGTATGGTGCCTAGGCAAGACACACTCTCGAGTGTATGGTGCCTAGGCAAGACCCACTCTAGGGGGTCATGTACATATTACGTAAGCATGATAAGGGGGGGGAGGGGGTCTCGCAAATGCTTACGACACCTTACCAAGGGGAGGGGGGGGTTTCACACTTTCTTACGTAAGCTTTTTTCTACTCTGGCCAGTAGTTTTCCAAAATAAAATAAATATTTAATTAAATAATTTCATCTTTTTTAATAATATTGTAAATGTTGGGGCGAGCTAATATTTCATTATTTTGATACCGTCTAAATAAAGGTAACCTTCTCTTTAATTTTTCTCAATATAGGTGTTTACATTGGTTTATTGCAGTTCCATGAATTATGGGGAAAATTACCGAAGTCGAGTGCCGTTATTGGTTCCATGAAAAAAAAAAAAAAAAAACTTACGTAATATGGAGGGGGGGGGGGTTGCCCAAAATCTTACTCATGCTTACAACGGGGGGGGGGAGGGGGTTGAAAATGGCGAAAAAAATGCTTACGTAATATCTACATGACCCCTAGAGTGTATGGTGCCTAGGCAAGACACACTCTAGAGTGTATGGTGCCTAGGCAAGACACACTCTAGAGTGTATGGTGCCTAGGCAAGAAACACTCTAGAGTGTATGGTGCCTAGGCAGGAGACACTCTAGAGTGTATGGTGCCTAGGCAGGAGACACTCTAGAGTGTATGGTGCCTAGGCAAGACACACTCTAGGGGTATGGTGCCTAGGCAGGAGACACTCTAGAGTGTATGGTGCCTAGGCAAGACACACTCTAGAGTGTATGGTGCTAGGCAGGAAACACTCTAGAGTGTATGGTGCCTAGGCAGGAGACACTCTAGAGTGTATGGTGCCTAGGCAAGACACACTCTAGAGTGTATGGTGCCTAGGCTGGAGACACTCTAGAGTGTATGGTGCCTAGGCAAGAAACACTCTAGAGTGTATGGTGCCTAGGCAGGAAACACTCTAGAGTGTATGTGCCTAGGCAAGAAACACTCTAGAGTGTATGGTGCCTAGGCAGGAGACACTCTAGAGTGTATGGTGCCTAGGCAGGAGACACTCTAGAGTGTATGGTGCCTAGGCAAGACACACTCTAGAGTGTATGGTGCCTAGGCAGGAGACACTCTAGAGTGTATGGTGCCTAGGCAAGACACACTCTAGAGTGTATGGTGCCTAGGCAGGAAACACTCTAGAGTGTATGGTGCCTAGGCAGGAGACACTCTAGAGTGTATGGTGCCTAGGCAAGACACACTCTAGAGTGTATGGTGCCTAGGCTGGAGACACTCTAGAGTGTATGGTGCCTAGGCAAGAAACACTCTAGAGTGTATGGTGCCTAGGCAGGAAACACTCTAGAGTGTATGGTGCTTAGGCAGGAGACACTCTAGAGTGTATGGTGCCTAGGCAAGACACACTCTAGAGTGTATGGTGCCTAGGCAAGACACACTCTAGAGTGTATGGTGCCTAGGCAAGACACACTCTAGAGTGTATGGTGCCTAGGCAGGAGACACTCTAGAGTGTATGGTGCCTAGGCAAGACACACTCTAGAGTGTATGGTGCCTAGGCAAGAAACACTCTAGAGTGTATGGTGCCTAGGCAGGAGACACTCTAGAGTGTATGGTGCCTAGGCAAGACACTCTTGATATATATATAGTGTACCAGCACTATACACTCTATAGTATCTGACCGTAAAATATTTCGGAAATTGATTCGAAACACAAAAGATCCTTATTAATTAGAGTGTTGTTGTTGGTCATTCTGTTTAAAGACAGGTTTTGCCACCGGCCATAAGGCGGAGTTCAAGGAACTGCAGTGGTACTTTTGAAAACGAATTTCCCCAAGATGGTGGTTTTCCTTTTGTCTTCCTTCTTTAACATACCATTGGATATTTGTACTCCAAATGGAGTGCTGGCCATAATTTTAATCTTGCACTTGTAACGAGATTTTCCTTATAATAAGGTAATCCGCCGTACAAAGTGCGTAATTAGAGTGTCCTGACTAAAAAATGTCATTGAGCATGACCTCTAAATCGAACTGGTAAGGAGTTCTTGCCACTTTTTGGCAAAAAAAATTCATTTTTGCCCGAAAAAACCAAATTTACACTTACACCCCTACTCAGGGGTTGATCGGAAAAAATCGGGATGGTGAAATTCGTGTTCTACGGATATTTTTGCATAAGTATGAGTGTTACCAATCAAATGCAAAAATTTTCAGAGCTTCAAAATCGAGATTAAGCCGAATTTCAGACGGAAAAATCAGGTACAAGCTTGATAAAAACGCTAATGACGTCACAGGGGTTAATCGGAAAAATTCGGGATAGTGAAATTCGTGTTCTACGACCTCGAAAACATAAGGAAACTTTTTTTTTAAAATATTTTGTAGACCCTTAAAGTGGATTAAAAAAATGGAGTTTAAAAGAACTTTATTGCAAAATTTTTAAAAAGCTAAAGTGGTTTTGGGGGGCCATTAAGGGGTTAAGAAAAAATTTGAAAAAAATTTTTTTAGTTGTTTTACACCTGAAGGAAGCCGATTTTCAACATGCCCCCCAACATTTCACAATTTTTTTTAAAATGACACACTCTGGTGTGCAGTGTCATCTTCGCAGCGAAATAAATTTTTTTAACTTTTGGCAATTTTTTTGGCCACTTTCTTGTTGAAAGAAAAATTTAGAAGCACATGTACTTAGACCAACTTTTGACGTACTTTTTGGCTGTCCTAGCGAATTTCGGTCCGGAAACGCTGAGAGAAAGAAAATTATTTTTTTCTCCTTAAATGGCCATTTTGGCCACTGGGCCATTTTTAAAAAATAAATAACAATTATGATAATTAGATAGTCCTTTGAAAGAGCTTTTTTTTTCGCTTTTTGGATTCTTCAATCGGACAACCCATTCTCTACCAAAAAAAATAAAAACTGAATTAACACTCCGATCCCCCCGCCTCAAAAGAGGGGCTTTCGTTTTGCCAAATTTACCCCCTCAATCTCTCCTATCCATAAGTGAAAGTTTAAAAAAAATTTAATTTCGGGGCACAAATCCACAGTGGCAGCATTTCCTAAGATTTTTACAAGTTCTGAATTCAGTTTATTTTAGGATCTTAAAAAATAGTTTTTTAATTTTTTTCTTTTGCTTTTTTTAGATGGTTTCAAAATTTTGACTGGGAATCACTGCAACAAACGACATTAAAAGCACCGTTTATTCCAATAATAAAAAATCGAACGGATTTATCCAATTTCGATTCGTATCCGAAAGATAAGGACATCCCACCAGATGATTTATCCGGCTGGGACGCTACTTTTTAAATAATAAATTATAATTTAAAAAACTTAATTATATTATTTTATTGTGTCCTGTAAATAAAACAATAAAACTTTTATGTCCAACATTTCATATTTCCTGAGCGATAGTCGATTTTCTAAAAATCATAAAAATTGGTTCGAGTCTTAATGCAACAAAGACACAATTGCAATTTTATCTTTTTTTTGTTTTTGTTTAAAAACGATAACGTTTTTCGAAAAGAAAAAAGGAAATGGAAAAGAACAATAAAATCGATCAGTTGCATTTGATATACTATCTATCCCGGAGTTATTGATGACAATTACTACAGGATTTTATTTCAAGCGTGAAAAACGATATCATTTAACCGGTCAGCACTTTTCCTCGAATTTCGAAATCATTTTCCGTTACCAAACTCCAAAAAGAAAGTTTTCCTTATATCGTTTTCGACTTTTCCCCGTCATAAAAATTTAAAGACAAAAAAAATTAAAAGATTTTTACCAAATCTTTAAGCTTATCTCAAGATAAGACAATTGGCATGTAACAAGGTTTATATAGAGAAATCAGTCGCAATCGTGGCAGATAGCTACAAAATAAAAAAAAAATTCCTTATTTAAAATGTTATGATTTTTTTGGCAATAATCCATCAATGAGTGTAAGTTTTGGTTTTATTTTTTTTATTTGTCAGATTTTTATTTGAAAAATGTAAGTTAACGGTGTAATTTTTTTTTTAGCTGCTAGATATTTATAAAAATGAACTCGAAGACAAAAGCGATGATGATGAAGATCCGGGACCGAGGGAAGGGATTTCCGGGGAAAGCTTCAACGTGAATAAATTAGCGGCGAAACTGCCCAAACATGACAAGAGCATCGAAAGCGAAGATTTGATAATGCAGAGCATGTTGAAAAATCCTTTTTTAAAGGAAAGCTTGAAAGAGGAGAAAGTTTTAAAAGCTGTGGTGGATGCGATGTATTTAAAAAATTTGCCGGACGGAAGTTGCGTTATAAAAGAAGGGGAACCAGGTCTGAAATTAAATTTTTTTTTTTTTTTTTTTAAATGATGAAATATTAAATAATTTTGTGAAATTTTTTCCAGGCTCTCATCTGTATGTTTGCGCGGAAGGATACTTAGACGTACTTAAAGGGAATAAAAAAATTAATACACTGAAAACCGGGACCGTTTTTGGGGAATTGGCGTTGCTGTATAATCAAAAACGAATGGCAACAATCGTTGGTAAGAAGAACTGTCGTTTATGAGACCTTTTTTCGCGAGAAACGGCAGTAGGGATTTCGATTTCCCGAGAAATTTGGAGTTCGGGATTAGGGATTTTCCGTTTTTGAAAAAGATCAGTTTCTTAAGGATTCGAGAAATAAATATCCTTTAATATTTCGTGAATTGTATAAAATTTTGTAAATACGGGAATTAACTCCTGAAAAAAATCACTAGAATCAGGATTGAAAATTTTTCGGAATTCTCGGAATTATTTGCGGGCAGAGTCTATTTGTGGCAAGATAAACAGATGTAAGGCAATGAAAGTGGAAGTTCGTGGTTGATTTTAAGGTCTATGGTATTGACATGGTCCTGGATTCCCTACCATTTTTCCAATCCATTTTTCCTAAAAAAATAAATTCCTAACCCATTTTTTCCTTAAAAAAAAAAGAAAATTAATTCCTAAGCCATTTTTCGTAAAACTTTTGGCTCCTAAAATTGTTTTCCTAACTATTTTTTTTTCCTAATTATTAATTTGCCTTGCATTTTTTGATTCCTAAATTAGGAATTTTTTTATTCCACTTTTCCTAAAAAGAAATAAATTCCTAACCCATTTTTTCTAAAAAAAATAAATTCCTAATACATTTTCCCTAAAAAAATTAATTCCTAATCTATTTTTTTCTAAAAATTTTGGCCCCTAAAATTGTTTTCCTAACTATTTCTTTTCTAATTTTTAATTTTCCAAAAATTTTTTGATTCCTCAAATAAAATTTCTTAAAATCCCTAAAATTAAATTTCCTAAAATCCCTCTGGGGATTTAAAAAATTAGGAAAAATATCCATTCATTTTAGAAAATTTTATTTAATGAACCAAAAAATTTTAGGAAACAAAATTGTCAGGAAAAAAATTTTAGTAACCAAATTTTTTAGGAAAAATGGATTGGGAATTTAATTTTTCAGGAAAAACATAAGAAAAAATGGTCGGGAAATTGTACCTATATAAAACTTTCATTGTCGTAACATGTTTAACAGCCAGTTTTTCAAAATTGTAGTTGCTACGGCTGGGCGGAAAAGGGAAGCAAACAAAGCTCAGTTTCATTTATAAGGAGGTTTGAGCACCTCTCCCCCAATTTTTCGGGTTTTTGGCCATACCTTTAGTCGATTCTGCATCGTAATCGTGGGTCATTTCAAGAACTTTAGTTACTTTTAGCCCCTATGGAGCTCCAGAAACATCTTACTGGGCACAGTGGTCCTGAACAAAAATATTATTCGACAAAAATGTCAAAAAAAACTGCTGATGAGGCTTTGTTAGGAAACATGTTAACTATCAAAATCCACTAAAATCAAAATCTTACCTGATTGTCTTCCCCTACCCCCCACAACCCCCCCGGCCCCTCAATTTTTTTTCAAGGCTTGTTACATATCATATGAAACCACATTGGAAATGCTCCCAGGTGTTCACAAAAAATGTGATCAGTCTGATATTAACTTTATGTAGAACTAACATCAAACCAATGTCAGATCGTTGACTTATATTAAACAAATATCGGTCAAATATTCACTTAATATAATAATGACTGTAACGGATGTTTTAATTTGCAAAAAAAAATTCAGACTTCACATAGCAGAATATTAACGGTCTGAAGTGAGCCTGATGTTACAGCAGCATCACTAAGTTTTGAGAACTTTCTTAAAAACTTTTTTTTAGAAGTTATACTTTACGTTTTTTGGAATTTTCGTACCTTATACCTGAAATAGGGACAAGAATATAGGCAAATTCGTAATCTACGATTCAAGAGCTTTGGCTGTTCTGCCCTTCGTTTTTTGAAATATTTTGTTCTTCCACTTGAAAAAGTGATAAGAATAAAACAGTCAAAAAAATTCTAAGTCCGTCCTTTGTTAACTTAAATAATCAAATTATCAACCGTTTTTGTAAGTTAAGGAGTGGTGAAGATGGTAAGGTGAAGGAGTTGTGACGATAGGAATCTAAACGGAATGGGTTCTAGTCTCAGTGGCGACTTTTATTTTTTTAATTTTCAAAAAACTAGTGTTACTCTAATATCATTATGATATAAACCTTTTAACAGTTCCAATTCTTTGTTTTAAATCATTGCGATGTCTGATCAATAACATTGTATTATACAATTTATATCATATTAATATTGTCATGATAACACTTAAATCTTAGATTTGAAAGGAACACCTGGGCTTTAAAAAGAGACCTCGCCGAGGTTTATATCTTTTGCCGGCACGGAGATATCAGATTTGGTCGTTTGAGAGATCGAAAATTAGACGCTTAATTTTGGGCAATTGAAACGACGATATCTCCGACCCGGTAAAAGATACAAACCTCGGCGATGTCTCATTTTAAAGCATTTTCCATGGGTTTTCATGTAAAATGTAACAAGCCTTGATATGTGACAAGCCTTGAAAAAAAAATTGAGGGGCCGGGGGGGTTGTCGGGGGTAGGGGAAGACGATCAGGTAAGATTTTGATTTTAGTGAATTTTGATAGTTAAGATGTTTCTTAACAAAGCCTCATTAGTAGTTTTTTTTGACATTTTAGTCGAATAATATTTTTGTTCAGGACCACTGTGTGGGACGGCAAAAATACTCAGGAGCACCATTTTTTTTTTTTTTTTTTTTTTGTGACTGACAGAGCGGCAATAGGTGTTTTTCGATTTGAAACTAGTGTTAAAATTTATTTTTCTGATGGGCAAAAATTTCAAAAAAGGGTTTTCCTGATTAGCTGGTGTAAAAAAAAGCATTTTTCGAATTGGCAAGAGCTTCAAAAAGTGTTGCTACCACGATTAAGAGAGAAACGGAAACCTTTTTTCCTGTTCTCCGTAAGATCGCGGACTGAGCGAGTCTAGTCTCCACTTGAGATTAAACCAAGGGTATAATTAATCCCTGGATTAATGTGAGACGTTCTAGAACTGCTGCATTTTTTATTTTTTAAATTTTATCTTTAACCACGTACGACGTTATAACAAATAAAAGGAGACACGAAATAAATCCAAAACAAATAGGTATGGAAAGTGTTTTCAAGACTAACTTATAAATATGGGAATATTTTGGTATATTTATACAAAACGTATACTTTGTATACAGGAGAATCCTGTTGAAAAAAAATATTCTGAGACTGACACTTTGAAAAAAGACACAATATTGGACAGTTTGTCCCCACACTCAGAAAAAAAGATTGGCTTATAGCTAACTGCTTGGCTAATAGCTAATTATAGCTAAAGCTATTGACTTAAAGCTGAAAAATGTTTTGTGACAAGACATTTTCTTAAAAATCATGCAAAAACAATTAGGGGTGGGCGATTCGATTCAATTAATCGGATTGTAAAAAATCGATTTTTTCGATTTTTTATAAAAATTAAAAATCGAAATCTTTGAAAAAATTGGATATTTAAAAAGCGGGAGTTTTATTTAAATTTCTCCTCAATTGCTTAAAAATTTAATTTATTCAAATATCTGTGGTCGATTCGAAGCCTTACAAAAGTGCAAATAATTTCACTTTTATTTACAAAGATTGGTCAGGGCATCAATGTGTGTGTGTATTGTTAATAAAAACCAATAATAGAAACGTACCAAAAAAATCAAAAAATTGATTAAAAATCGATTTTTTCAATTTTTTGCGATTAATCGATAAAAAAATCGACAAATAATAAAAATCGAATAATCGATTTTTTTAAAAAGTCGCCCACCCCGAAAAAAATTAAAAATATCTTGTCAAGAAACAACACGTCCGTGGTTGTCGCGAAGAATTTTTGTTTCGCTACGAAACATTCCAGTTTTGTTGCAAGACAGAACTTGTTCCAAACATCTTTTTTTTCTGAGTGTGTCAGAAACATTGCTTACTTTTCGCTTTTTCTCTGCTTAGAAATTGGTCTTTTCCGCTCGGACAAATAATTTAAAATCAAAACTTTTTCCGCTTTTCATCGTCCGTTGTCATGAAAAATTCCGGTTAGTTGCAAGACAAAACTTGTTCAAGACATTTTTCTTTTTTTTTTTTGAATGCAAAAAAATGAAATCTTATTTTGCGTCCTTAATTAATTTTTTTTTTAATTTTTTAGCTAAAACACCATGCAGTCTATGGGTCTTAGACCGAAAAGATTTCCATCACATCGTGATGAAAAGCCACATTCAAAGGAGGCAAGAAAACGTTAATTACCTCAAAAGTGTCCCTTTGTTAAAAACTCTGGACGATTCTGTTTTGGAAAAAATGTCGGATTTACTCTCAGCGGTAAAGTTAACGTTCAACTGTTTCGACCGCTCAATCATAATTTTCCTTTCCGTTTTTTTTTTCTTTTAGAAAATTTTCCCAAAGGATACGGTGATAATCAGGCAAGGAGAAGAGGGTAGAATTTTTTACATCATAACAAGCGGGAAAGTCGTCGTAACGGCCAAAGACGCAGACGGAACCGAAAAAACGTTAAGTGTCCTTGGCAAAGGGGATTTCTTCGGTGAAATGGCAATTTTAAACGATGATAAAAGGGCAGCGACTGTAACCGCTCTTGCTCCGGCAGTGGAATGCCTTTTGCTGGATAGGATCCCGTTTATTAATTTGTTAGGAACGATAAAAGAGCTCAAAGAGATCTCAAGTACGCGGCGTGGGGGGAACTCCGAATCGGAAAAAGTTGAAACGGTTTCAGGTTAGTGCTTTACTTTTTCTCATCAAACAATGCGACCCAGATAGCATTTTCAATTCATTGGACATCCTGTGGATTGTCCATTATATATCCACAGGATATCCAAATCCATGGGATATAGGATGTCCAAAGGACCCTTATTGGATCAGTGCGGACATAAGTAAATCCAATGGACGCCCAATAAATATCCTCATGACGTCGTGAGGACGTCCTCGGGACTGGATAGACTTTGCTATCAGGGTGTACTTTTTTTGTATACTTTCAGAATATCAACACATAGAGTTTAAGGATCTAGACTCAATTGGAACACTGGGAATAGGAGGCTACGGTCGGGTCGACCTGGTCCGGCATAAAACAGAAACAAATCTTGTTTTTGCTTTGAAATGTTTGAAGAAAGTCCACGTCGTGGAGCAGCAGCAACAGCAACACGTTTTCAACGAAAAAGAAATAATGTTGGAGTGTAGGAGTCCGTTTATATCTAGGCTTTACAAAACATTTCGAGATAGCAAATATTTGTATTTACTTATGGAAGCTTCTCTGGGAGGGGACGTATGGGGAATGCTTCACAGGAAGAAGCGTTTAGACGAATCTTTCGTAAAATTCGTAGCGGCCTGCGTTACCGAAGCTTTCGAATATTTACATGAGAACGGAGTCGTTTACCGCGATTTAAAGCCGGAAAATTTAGTCTTCGATGCTAAAGGATACGTTAAATTGGTTTGTTTATTTTCTTTTTTTTTCAGCCCTGGTTGCCAGAGGGGCAAGAGGGGTTTGGATCCCTAAAAATGATCCGTAAAAAAGCAGCTGTGCCGACAACATTCTGCCGCTTTTTGCAGATTTTTCTTGTTCTGGCCAACAAAGCTGCATCTTCCTTATTAATTTTCTAATTAATGCTAATCCTAATTTTTTTTTTTAGGTGGATTTTGGCCTTGCCAAAAAAATCGGTCCCACCGACAAAACTTGGACTTTTGTGGGGACGCCTGATTATTTAGCTCCAGAAATGATATTAGGAAAAGGCCACGATCGCTCCGTCGATTATTGGACGTTAGGAATTTTAATTTACGAATTAAGTGTAGGAAGACCTCCGTTTAAGGAAAGAGACGAGATGAAAACCTGCCATTCGATACTGAACGGGATTGATAAAGTTATTTTTCCGAAAAGCATGAACAAAACTCTTCAATTACTTATTAAAAAGCTTTGTAGGCATGAACCGACCGAAAGACTGGGCTACTTGAAAGAAGGGATAGCCGGTATAAAAGAGCATAAGTACGTAACTATTTTTCAGAATTAAAAAAAAAAGAAGGAAGGTTGCTAATGTGTATATTTTTTTTAAAAATGCAATTCCAGATGGTTTCAAGGCTTTGATTGGAAATCATTAGAATCAGGCAAAATGAAAGCTCCATATATACCAAAAATAAAAGGACCAACTGATTTGTCGAATTTTGAAGTTCAAGTGAAGAACGAAAAAATTCCCCCGGATGATTTGACTGGCTGGGACGCTACCTTTTGAAGTGATAATTTTTGTACAGTGTTACTACCGTATGCTATTTAAAAATATAACAATATCTTTTTTAAAAAGTATATTTTGTTGCTAAATAACACCATATAATATTATTTAAATAATCATCTTATGTCGTTAATATCCCCAGGCTGGAGGATGTTTCGGTGTGAATGTCCCTGTGAGCGGGTATTATTTTCGATTTTACTATGAAACTGAGATATAAGACTTTGGGACATTTTTTTGTTTAAGTAGGGATTGCCAAAATGCCAAAGAGGATGTACCTTGGAACTTCCCCTTTTTTTCATTGATTTCCTTGTTATTTTATTATCGTTTTATTACTTCTATTTGTTTTATTATTAATGGTTTCTTAACGTTCATTATTTCACAATTTAATCTTAATCCCTATAGCCACTATTGTAATCTGAGGTAATTCATGACGACAAAAATAGCTTAACGATTTAAAAAAACACATTAAAATATTAATAAAGCCTTTAGAAACTTTTGATTTTAAAAAAACGCGAGAAAACGTTTTTATATTTAAAAAAAAAGTTCGTTCAAGAATTCGCCATTCACGTTGCTCCCCGTAATTTTTACAGTTTAGCCAACATTACAACCGCGAATCCCCTAACTCGAGTTTAAAAGCACGTCGTCACGTCATGAAGAGGCAACTGATATAAATCGAAAACAAACACAAAAACAAAAAAAAAAAATATCAAGCTATTTTATAATAATTATGTCGTGATCCGGAAATTTATTAAAATTTAACAAGAGATATGGCTTACCAAACATTCCGTCAGGAGTATTTGCAGATGCCCGTTGTAACAAGAGCTTATACGACGGCCTGCGTTATAACAACAATAGCAGTTGTAAGTTGGATTGTTTTTTTTTTTTTTTTTTTTAAATTAATAGTTTAGCACCTAATATTTTGATTTCTTTTTTTAGCAATTAGAACTGGTGTCTCCATTTCAGTTGTATTTTAATCCAATATTAATATTTAAACAATATCAAGTATGGAGATTAATAACAACGTTCCTATTCTTTGGTACCATCGGTTTCAATTTTTTGTTTAATATTATATTCACCTATAGATATTGTCGGATGTTGGAAGAAGGTTCATTTAGAGGAAGAACGGCAGATTTTGTGATGATGTTCTTATTCGGAGGAATTAGTATGATTGTATCCTTTTTAAATGATGAACAAACCTGTAGATATAAATGTGAAGTTTGCAACATATTTTTTTTTCCTTAATTCAATACTACAGATTTTTGGTTTTTTTGTAAATTTATTATTTTTAGGGCAAGCTTTTACCATTATGTTAGTATATGTCTGGTCAAGAAGAAATCCTTTTATTAGAATGAATTTTTTTGGTTTAATCAATTTCCAGGTAAGGTTAACTTTTTAAAAAAAAAAAAGCGACATGATTTTCTTAATTGGGAACGTTTATTTTCAGGCTCCATTTTTACCATGGGTTCTGTTAGGATTTTCTGTTTTACTAGGAAATGCATTATGGGTTGACCTTATGGGGATGGCTGTAGGTCACATGTACTATGTGCTTGAAGATGTATTTCCAAATCAAAGAGGAGGCTTTAAATTATTAGCAACACCACAAATATTGTAAGAATTTAATCTTGTTGCAGAGTTGAGTTTTTAGTTGACAGAACCAGAGTTGAGAGCAGTATTAAATATCTTCTGATAAGCATTGTACACGATAAATTTACAACCAATTTTTTTTTTTTTTTTTTTTTTTAGAAAAACAATATTCGATGGGGCACCTGTCGACCCAGAATATACACCCTTACCAGAAGATAGACCTGGCGGTTTTAACTGGGGTGAGAGACCTGCTAATAACTGAAAGAAAGAAAATTATACCAAAAATCAATCATGTGGAAGTTGTTAAAAACTCATAAGCGGAATTTTTTCCGACTTTTTCTGTTTTACTCATTGTAAAAAATCATTTATCAAAGATAATGACAAAAAATATTTTTCAATGAGTGTTTTATTTTTCATACAGGTAATGATTCTTCGCGACAGAATAAGTGAACAGAAAATTTTTGTATATTTATTGTTCATGTTGTGTTATATGAAATATAAAAATGCAGTGATGAAATACAGAATTAAGTTAACAAACGATTAATTCTGTCTTTTGTATCTTTTTTATGTATAATTTGTAATGGGTCATATATTATCCTGATCATATGCAATCTTTCACAAGAGAGGGAAATCCTAAAAGTTGTCGGCTTTAAAAAATGTATTGTATCTGATGTAGCGCTTAGCAGCTCTTCGTTCTCAAAAAATGGATAATAGAAATATTTTTTTACATAAAGATCCATATGTTGAGTTGAAACTTCATGCAAAGAATGACTAATTGCGAACGAATACTTAATTATTATTATTTAGCCAAGTTTCTGAAATGCCCATTAATTGGTTGCTTTCGTCAAATCTGTCCTCCTGTAAGCATTTGCAATCCGTTACAATTGTTATGCTCAATTCCAATTCAAAATAGCTGCATTATTTTAGCTGACGTACTTCATCAGTACAGGGTTCGTAGCCGTCCTATATTCCTATATTGTCCTATTTTTTAGAGGAAAATCGATTTTGTCCTATATTTTTGATAAATTTTACATTTATTTTGAAATTTTAGTTTTTTTCTTCCTTTTTTAAAATTATTATTGCAAAAAAACCTTGAAAGAAAAAGCTAGTGTTATTTTAAATTTTTATTTTTTTGTTTCCTGAATTTTTATTTTTTTGTTTTCTGTTTTTCTACTTAAAAAAAAATTCCAAATAAGGAATTTGTGGAATGTATAGAGCATTTGAATGTTTCAATTTTCGATTTTTGTCCTATATTGTCCTATTTTTCTGATAAAATTTGCCCTATATTGTCCTATTTTTGCGATAAAATTTGTCCTATATTTTTTCGGAAAAAGTCCTATATTTTTTTTAGGACACGCTACGCACCCTGCATCAGTAGACTGGCCAGATTCAATTATACCTAAGATTATTTATTATCTAAGATAATCTCTGAAATGGTTATTTGATTGTATCAATTTTTTTCTCAAGTCAAATCGTTGTTTTTTCCAAAAATTTGTACAGCTAAGAGTTTTCGTAGTCTGCCATGTGTGCCCGATTGGGTTTACCCACAGCGTTTATTCGGTTGAAAAATCGGTGCCCTTTTCGGATTTCCCTAAGAAAAAAATGTTTCGCTCGTTGCTTCATTGGAAGGCATATTAACTCAGGCTAAAGATGGACCTTCCTACAGTCACCTGTTGACTTGAATTTACACCAAAATTTTTTTAAAAACATCACGTGAAAAGGAAAAAAAAATTATACTTAGACGTAACTTAGAAAAGAAAACGGATCTATTATTTAACTTTTTTGATCTCCCACAGACCTTCACCTCACACTGCTAATGTTTTTAACATCAAAAAAAGTGATGAATGTTTTTTTTTAACAAATAAATGTAACTTGCTTTTTAAAAATATTAGCCTTAAGAAATCTTTACGTAAAGAAGCATTATTTTCAAAAAATCTTAGTAATCCAGCCTCAAAGGCTCGATTCTTTGTATGGAAATGTTTTTCTTGTAATGCAACTTTACTTTGAGTTTAGGAATATCGAGCAGGCATTCGATAAAACCGATCATCAAAAAATATGAGAATTTGATTTTGTTTTATGCAAATAAAAAGCGGTTTTTTTTCCTTTTTTTGAAAAAGAAAAGTTACGTGTAATATAAACACATAAAGTATATAAAAAAAATCTTTACAACTGATTCCGAAAAAAATAAATAAATAAAAAAAAAGAAAAAAGAAATATACATCTAAACTGGTAAAGACCATCACAGATACAATTAAATAAAATAAAAATTTCAAAAATTTTTTTTCTCATTTGATGATTGAAAGGCCTGGTTAAATTATCTCGAAAAGAAATCACTTTTTTTTTCTCTAACAAGTCCTAACAAAAAAAAAAACTTAATCAACAAGGTTGTAAACATAATAACTACTGCAAATAACATTTGGAATGCAATGTTTTTTTTTTCTTTTTTAAATGGATTATTAGGGTTAAGAAATAAAAACTTATCAAACAAATTTGCCGAAAAAAAAAATCTTGCGATCTTTTTTTTTCAAGGCACTTTGTTCTTTTTTAACCATGTCTTTCGAGCACCCTAGGTCACTGGAAAAAAACCGAAAAAAAAATTCCGTTTTTTTTTTTAAATTGGCAGGTGATTTTTTTAAAATTTAAACCGCTCTAAAATATTTCTCAAGCTTTCGACGTTTGGGATTTAATACAAAGTTGAGCAAATCTGTTTTTTAAAACTTGACGAAGCTGCGAACGTTTTTCATCAACGAGCGGCATCTTGGCTTTAAATGCTTGAATTTCCTCTGGCGGTATGAAGCACTCGTCCTCCTCTATGAACGAAGATGAATTTTCTAGCATTTCCTCTAAGCTCAGCGAAAAATGACCGTTGACTTTTCCAGTTTTTTTATTATTTTTGTAACTATCACCCCTGTCAGCGATGCATTCCCCTGAAAAGAAAGGATGAGAGAATGAATTAAATTTTTACTCAAAAACGAAGACAGCAGCTTAAGAATTTTTTTCAAGCAGCTTGGGCGGGGGAGGGGGTCTCTAAAATCTTGCCACAATGCTAAAGCTTCATTAAAAGAAGTTTTTGTTTATTAAAAGGGTGGGAGGATAAAAAATTGCCAAAATCATCCTTGAATGGCCCCCAGGTGCTTGTCCAGGCCATGCAGCTTTCACAACGAATCCGTTTTCCAGCTGAACTTGTATAATTAAAAATAGTTTTTGTTTACCTTCGTGATCACAAAACCCATCGGAACAAGCAATTTCCGAACCCTCAGGCGAACTATTCAAACTCGAAGATGCGGAAACCGTATTGCAACTTCCGTTATTATGCTCGGACGAATATCCGTGGTCTTGAGAATGATCGTTCCTTAATCTTTGTTTATCGCTTTTCTTTTTGTTGTTGTTATCCCCTTTCCCCTCTTGGGCGGTCTGACAAGACTGACAGTGTGACAAATTGGAATTTTTGTCCTCCGAATTTGAAGATTCCAGGGCGTTGTTGTTTTCGTTCACGGCTAATTTCCCTCCGTCGCATGATACTTTGTTCTTTTTCGTACAGTTTTTAATATTTTCCTTGTTTGTTTTATTATTATTATTATGGTTACTACTGCTACTGCTGCTGCTGCTGTTGTTGTTGGTGCTATTACTGGTATTGATGTTATTGTTACTGATATTTAAATTATTGTTATTGTTTCCTTTTTTGTTCCTGTTGTTCTGAGTCATCTGACTAGTTTTCACACTATTATCACTCTCTTTTTTATTATTTTTAACACTACAATCTTCACAATAACATTTGAGTTGGCCTTTGCTTTTACGATCTAAAATTTGCAGCTGAAAAAAAAAAAAAAATTAAAATTAAAAAATTTTTTTTAGAACAAACCATAAGGATGAGCATTTAGAAGAAAAAAAAAATTACTTTGTGCCGATCTCCGTTGGCTGGAGGTTTCACTTTCGGGCATTCACATATCTCTTCGTCTGGTTGATCCAAAAACTCGTCAGATTCACACTGAAAGTTAAAAAAAAAAAAAAAATTAGTTAAGAAAATTTCATTTCAGTTAAATTGGGAAAAATTAAAGCTTTTCCTAGAAATCAAGTAAATTGAGCTGGGCTGGCTTGGATTTGAGTTCCAAAAGTCCAACTGCTTACGAGTAATATTGGGGTTTAAAAAAGTCCATGCTCACCTCACAGCTATCCTTCTCTTCTGTTTCTGTTTCCATTTCCACTTCCATTTTCTTTTCCTTCTTCCTTTTCTTTTTCAATTTTTTCATCTCCTTCCTTTGCTGTTTGGCATATTCCTCTTTCGTTATTTCCTGACAAAGCAGTTCCAACTGTGTAATCCCCCTTTTCTTCTCTACGGCAGTTTCGAAATTTCTGCATAAAGCTTCCACCGCAACCGCTGCTAAAACTTTACATGTAAATTCTTCTTCCCTTAACCTCAAATGAATTCGATGAAGACGATCATATATGCAAATCCCAACGCAAGTCAACACTTCTTCCTGAGCAATCTCCATCGTTTTGGCATGCCTTTCTCTTCGACTAAAAAAAATGCAAATGTTATTACAAAATAATATTCTTCAATATTTAAATTTTATTAAATACTCACTTTCCCATTAACTCCGGTTCTGCCCTGGCAATAAGGCTGTCGATGTATTTTGTCTCTGTTGGTAAATGAATGTGTTTGCCAGGGACACACCTTTTAATTTTTTGATAAAGAGCTGGAACGAAACCTTTTTCTTGGGTTGGATCACAATCTTCAACTAATAAATTATATGCCTTCATAACTTTGGTACGGCAGTCAGCACAAAACCTTAAAAAAAAAGAAACCAAATTCAATCAACAAAGGATATTTCAAACAATTTTTTTTCTATCATAAAAAAAAATGAAACAACACTTACCTATGTTTTTTCAAATAATTTTCCAATTTGGACAAAAGCATGCTAAAATCAATGAGCAAAACTTCAGCTTTACATTTGTCATGCATAGCAGCCCAAACATCTTTCCAGGCAGGTGTTACTGGGCGAGATTTCTGCAAATCCCAAGAATGTAAAACGCATCGCCTACTTTTTTTCGATCTAGGCTGACTGTCAATTAAATGACTTAATCTTTCGCTGTGATCAGCAAATACTGAACATAACGCTCTTGGAGCATTCATAACTTCTTCTTTTATAATTAAGGTTCCATCTGACTTAAATTGCAAAGGGTCCAATGCTTTTTCTCCGATTTCCATTAACCATGAATATAATCTTTCAACACTAAAAAAAAAAAATGTTAATAAAATCTGAGTTATCATGTTATTTATCTTAAGGCTCTACATCATTTCATGTCATGATAAATGTTCTTTTTCGTTAATGTATTTTATTTATATTTTAACTACTTATAATATTTTCTTTATTTTTTCATTTCATAAAAATTAAATTTTTAAGAAATGAAAAAAATCTTAAATTTTAAATTCAAAAAAAAATTTAAAAGATGGAATAGTTATATAAATAAATATTATGAGCCCTGTCATTAAGCTAATTATTTTCTTATCTGCTGCTGTTATCACATAAAAAAAGCAGAACAGTTTATTATCAGTGTTATTGAATATTGATTTAAAAAAAAAATAAAAATAAAAAATAAAAGCAAACATACCTTCTTCTACATCCGACACATGGAATTGATTCGCTAAGAATATTCATAACATCTTTTACAGTGATTTGAAATGCATTCTTTAATTCCCAACTCGAAAGGAAATGGTATTTTCTTAGGAACTCTTCAAATTCCTTGTTTTTTATCGGAACATGTTCTCTTATAAGATCAACATCATTCAGATCCATAACCATCTGAAAAAAAATTTAAATATTATTTTTAAGGTACAAATTGAAAGGTACTAGGGTTTTTGACCTCCAGAGTTAAGTAAGGCACATGACCCACTTGCAACTTCTTTAGGTCACAACAACAGCAGGGAAATTTTAACCCTTTGCAACGACTACAACGTGAACAATATTTTTTAAGGGTTTTGTAGATTGTAGGACGTTATCGTAACCTAATGGATATTTGAAATAAAAAACAAAATCCTCACCAAAAACTGATCGTCTATCATTAACGCATATTGTCGTCGTTTAAGAGGGGGGTGATCGTCCGGTCTGAAAACCTCCGTCAAATGCGCCATTTTATATTTGATGTTCTAAAAAAAATCCCCAATCCACCTTTTAACAAAAAATTCGAATCCTACGGAATTATATATTCTTTTAACGACTACTACAAGGAAACAAATTTTCCTGAGATGTGTCGTTTGGTAGCCATTAGTCACTTGTACAGCAGTGCCAACTGAAATAAAGGGCCCTTGGCGCTGGAGTCGCATCGGTTTAGGGCCCAAATAGAATTTGTATCCCAATATAAATAACGTTACGTCGAACGCCCTGTTTTCGACGCCATGTTTTGAACTTTGCATGAAAAACTTACGAAGAAATTGAAAACGGTATCCAATTTTGCGGAGTCTGTCACATTGTTATTTATTTAGGGTTTTATTAACGTATTTTCATTGTTTTTAACTTTGTTACGTTGGTGACGATTCTCAGGTGATGTTTTGGAATGCTTGTGACGAGATAGTGCGTGTCGGTGTGTGTGGAAGTTTCAATGTTCAATGGATATAAGTATTTTCATTGAGTTGTGATTGTGTTTCATCATCGTTTAAGTTTAAGTTCAAAAACAAAAATGGAATCGACAAATTTACCTTCAAATAATTCTAATCAACAATTAATGGATGATGATTCCGACGGGCTGGAAACTAGAGCACCATCGATTAATAGTGAATCACCTAAAAGTTTTAGGACCGTTACGAAAACCCAATGGATAACAGTAGCAGTTCTCTGTTATGTAAATTTAATAAATTATATGGACAGATTTACAATGGCCGGTAAGTCATCAATTAGAATATACGACAAAATAAAATTTAATCCCCCTCCCGCCGAAAAAAAAAGAAAATGGACTCCCTAACCCCTTTAAATTTAAAAATCATTAAATCAAATTAAACAAGCAACTCCTGTTGCGACAAGAAATAATAGGAAGCTTAAATTGCGTTAATTAAGCTCAAAGTTTTCAAAGCTGTTGTCTAGTCTAAAATTAACCTTTCCTTGTGGCCCTTAGCATCTTGTACTACATTCATGTCACTTCAATTTTTTTTTTTTTTGATGAAATGGTTTATTAAAGGTTACTTCCTATGTAAATGACAGGTTTATAATATTTAAAACAATTAGTTCCCAGTTAATTTAATTCATTCAGCGAGTTCACCTTGCTAGTTTGGTTTGCAAACGAACTTCACAAATGTAATTCTCCTTGACCTTACTACTAGATAATTGGGAAAATCTAGTGGCGTGATGCTATAAAAAAAAATAGGTATCTGTGCATTGTTATTATTAGATAAGCAATATTTACATACAATGAATCTAAATGTGGGAAAGCATTTCCAGACTTGATCTTTAAATGTAAAGGAATAGAAGCAGAAAAAAAAAAAAAAAAAAAAAAAGAAAAAAGAAATCAGTTGTGTATAATGAACCCAACCCTTACATAAATATTCACCCTCTTTTTCCATTTGGAAAGCAATAAAAAAAAAATCAAATAAAACTTTATAAGACGCCATTAATCAAGCATATTTTATTCTACCCTCGTGCGGGAAAAAAATACGTACGTTATTCATGTGCAAATAGGTTTTTTTCGTTACGTAACGACACGTCTACGTGTCCGAATTGACATAAGAGTAAAAGACCTCAATTTTTCCTTCGCCAATTTGTAACCTAGTTTTTGATTTTTTTTTTTTTTTGGCACCGACGCGTCCTTAATATTTTTTTCAAGGATAAAATATAATCGGAAGGAAAAACCGTTTAGTGTTGCTTCGGAAATTTTTTTTTCCTTGAGGAAAATTTCTTGTGGTTTTATGATGGTTTACTTTTTTGTTTTGGAATACCCTGTAGCTCTATAATAAGAAAATTTTAGTTTTTTAATAGCATTTTAAAAGGGTGCACTTGAAAGCTTCCGGGCGAAATGCACTCCCATTAAAAATTTTTAAAAGTGTTATTGAATGATCACAGATGGATTTTTAACAAACAATGCCTTTTCATCCCTCCCTTTCCCGACGGGTTTAAGTTTAATTTTGTCAGTTATAAAACTCATATGTTGCGCTTTAAATGCATTTTTTTTAAATTTTATTTTTTAATGTTTGCGGCGTTTTGATAACGAGTTGATTTGATATGATCAAAATAAAAAGATGGGAAGTAGAGATGTTGAGAATTCATGCGGACTTTCTCTTTTTCACTTAAATATTTTATGAATAATAAAAAGAAGCAACGATTAAAATGATTTCAAAATTTTTTTTTTCTGCTTCGCTATTTAATTGCTTTTTGAGCATTTTTCGCTTCTTTTTAATTTTTTTTTTGTGGGCATTTTTAACATTTTCTCCTGCTTTTTTTCCCCGCATGAATTTAATTTTTTAGTTTTTAAAAGGGTAGTAGAAAATTTTTTAAAAATGATCATTCAGAACATGGGTTCAGGGTTCTGGGCTCAGGGTTCCTGATGCCAGCCCGATTCCAGTCATTAAATACTGGGATTATGTTCTTAAAAATTTCTGCTCCCAAAATTCTTATTTAGAAATGTTCAGGTTTATTAAAAATTTTGTAAAATAAGAATTCTAATCGTGTTTCAGGTTCAGCTAAAATTTATTCTTAATATCCAAAAATGATTAGTTTAACGGTTTTTTGAATAAAAACTACTTTAAAAGGATGAAAACGGCTGAAAGTTATTTATGAAGATATTATAAACTAATAATTTTTTAAATTGAAAATTAGAATGCATATAACATAGAAATTAACGTGTCATCCGACGTCTTAAATCTTAAATAATTTATACGCATTTCACTTAGTCCTTTTGACCTGCAAAAGAATCTGTTGCAGACTCAAATCTGCTCAAGGTTGTTGTTTTTCCTGTTGTTTTTCCTTCCATCAAGTCCGTTTTTACAATTTTTTTGTTTTTTTCTTAGTCCTACTTTTCTTCTCCCACAATATGATTTTTATCCTCTTAGTTTTTTTTTTTTTCTAAATTTGTTTTTCATTTTTTTTTCCCCTTGGCAATCTTCCAGGCTCCCTTCCCCTTTAAAGTTTAAACTCAATTGTTCCTTTTTTATTCGGTTATTTATAAGAATAATAGATTTTTTTTTTTTTGTATTTATTTTTCAAAAACTTGGTACATTTTTTGCGTTATTTTTTCGTACGGGAGTTTCTAAATTTTAAAGTTTCAGAAGCTAAAATCCTGAATGAATGTTTTATGGAATTAGCTTTCTAATTGGCAGAGACTGTGCTCGAGAATTTTTGAGAAATTTAGTCATAATTTATGGAATTTTGGAGATTAATAAACGAGAAGTCTTATCTTGTGACATTTAAAATTTCTCAGAAAAACCGATTAAATTCATTTTTCTGGCAGAAAATTTAAAAAAAAAAAAAAAAAAATGACAATTTTTGGGAAACTTGTGGGATTTAAATTTTAATAATCCCAAGATAAATCCCGCCCAAAAATCGTTCGGTTTATCGGGTTTACAGCCTATGAGCGATTCCGATTTCAATTTCGATTCATATCTTTAATGAGAATCAGGGCTGCAATTCCGATTCCGATTCTGATCCGAAAGGTGGAAAAAAAAAATTCAGATTCCGATTCCAACTAACAAATATTTTAGCGATGCCGATTCCGATTCTGATTCCGATTTTAACCAAAATTGATAACTGTTATAACGGTATTTTTGTGCTTTTTAAGTCATTCTGAATCGAAAATATTTCTTTAGATGCCGATGCCGAATCCGATTCCGATTCCGATTTCGATTCCGATTCCGATTCCGATTACTATTTGTTGAAAACAGGGCTGCAATTCCGATTCCTCAGAATCTTGAATATTTATGAGTAAGATTCCGATTCCGATTCCGAAAGGTGGAAGAAAAATTCAGATTCCGATTTCGATTCCAACAAACAAGTATTTAAACAATGCCGATTCCGATTCTGATTCCGATTCAGAACAAAATTGGTTAACTGTAATAACGGTATTTTCGTGCTTTTTAAGTCAATCTGAATCAAAAATAATTTTTTTGGATGCCGATGCCGATTCCGATTCCAATTACTTTTGAAATAGCAAATTCTGATTTCGATTCCGATTCCGAATAAAAATTAATCGAAATGGTAGCCCTGTTCGAAATCAGAATCAAAATTAAAATCGGAATCCACTATTTTGAAAATAATCGAAATCTGGGAATAGAAAATCCAGAAAAATGAAAATTTTAAAATGAAATCGGATTATGGGCTGAAAACAGTTCGGAATTTCCGGAATCGGCACCGGCACCGGCAAGCAAAAAAATTGTTCTGATTTAGAAAGTTAATCAATTTCGGCTTAAATCAGAATCGGAATCGGCACACTCAAAAAAAAAAAAAAAAAAAAAAAAAAAATAGCTAAAGCGAATAAAAAACGCCTTGTGGCAAAAAATTTTCTTCAAAATAATCATGCGAAAAAAAAAAAAAAATCTTGTCAGGAAACAACCTGTCTGTTGTCGTGAAGCATTTTTGTTTTGCTATGAGACATTCCGATTTCGGTACAAGACAAAACTTGTTCAAAATATTTCCTTTTTCTGAGTGACCTATTAAATTTTTTGTTTGAGGAATTGAAATCTGGAATTAATCCCAATTTTTTTGGAATCAAGATTGGAATGCAGCACCGATTTTTGTTGTTTAAAAAAATTTTAGGATTCTGATTCCGATTCTAATCGTGTTTTTGATGTCGTCGATTTCGATTCTCAATCAGATTCTGCTTAAAATTTAATCAGAACCGCTCAGCCGTGAAAAATTTTTGACCTATTTCAAGGTTTACATCTTTCGAAATTTATGTGCAAAAGTTACTTTTTTTTTCTCCACCGCTTTTTAAATTTTTATTCACTCCTTTTCTTTTTTTCACTTTTCGGATGAAAGTAAAAATAATCAGGATTTTTATGAAATATTTGTTCTCTGCCATGTAATTTCGTTGTAATTATTCGCCTCTGGCAAATCTAACGGAAGGATAACGAAACGCCAAAACCAAAAAAAAAAAAACAAGTCGTCGCACTACTTCTTCCTAGTAATTAATCGAAAAAAAAAATATTCCGACTACACGTTACGGTAATAAAAGAAATTATTTCCGATGATATCAAAAATTCTTTACCGATAAAAAATTTTTTAAATGGAACTTTTACATTTCTAGAAATTTTGCACTCGCTAAAAAAATTTTGTATTTATTATTGTTTAGCGTCGATGATGTGAGTCAACATGTAGGAATTTTAAAAAGTATACGGTACATTAGAGGATACATAGGCTCGGCAAAAATTAATTTTGCCAAAGGCGAGAATATTATAAATACGTTTTATTACTTTGGCTCCCCGATTAATTTTCAAGTGGCCCATCACAAAATATCGTACGACAATCGAGATTGCATTGTTTCCACTGAAATTGCATCTCTCCGAGATAAGATTTATTATATCCAGACGGAAGCCCTTGAACCTTCGCTCGTAAAAATAATTTTAAAGTTTGAAATAATTTTTTTTTTTTTATTTTTTTAATTTCTACTTCGCCGTGACCTCTAACCGAGAAAATTTTATTCGCCATATTGAATGGGTGTACATGTGTGACGAAGTAAACCCGATAAAAAAAAGATGAATCAATTGTTTTCCGCGTCATAGTTAAAAAAAAAAAAATCGTACGATGTTTGAAATGGCGTCATTATCATTTTGCCAAGTCACACCTCCGAATGGAAAAATCAGGAAAGGGAAATGCGAGTTTAAGGAGTTGAATCATGTGCCAATTTTAAAAGCGGAACTGAGAAAAAAAAAATTTTTTTTTTCTTATTATATCATCTATCTTGTTTAATTAAATTTATGTTGGGAAAAAGACTGCCAAATGTGACCCAATTTTTGAATTTACTCGACAGGGTTGCAATTCCCATTCCGATTGCGATTAAGATGCCGCAAAATAAAATAAAAAAGAATTGAGCTTTCGATTCCGATTCCAAGAAATGAATGTTTTAGCGATCCTGATTCTGATTTAAACCAAAATTGATCAGGGCTGGAGTTCTGATTCCAATGATCCTGATTCCAATTAGAAATTATATTATCAATGCCGGTGCCGATTACTATGAAAATGGAATAATTTCCGATTCTGCTTCCAAATTGAAGTTTCAATTGGCGCTGATTCTGTTTCCGATTCCGATTCCAATTTTAAATGGTGAAAATATTTTGCGATTCCGATTCCGATTTGTTTCTTAAAAGAGATTCTAATTTCGATAACTTATCACGTTAGTTTGATTCCGACTCCCACTCCGATTCTGATTCTGATTCCGATTCCACTTTTAAATGGTGAAAATATTTTTCGATTCCGATTCCGATTTGTTTCTTATGAAGAGATTCTAATTTCGATAACTCATCCCGTTTGCTTGATTCCGACCCCGACTTCGATTCTGATTCCGATTCCGATTCTGATTCCGATGATCCGATTCCGCTTTTAAACGGTGAAAATATTTTGCGATTCCGATTCCGATTTGTTTCTTAAGAAGAGATTCTAATTTCGATAACTCGTGACGTTAGCTTGATTCCGACTCCAACTTTGATTCTGATTCCAATTCTGATTTTGATTCCGATTCCGCTTTTAAGCGGTGAAAATATTTTGCGATTTCGATTCCGACTTGTTTCTTAAGAAGAGATCCTAATTTCGATAACTTATCACGTTAGCTTGATTCCGACTCCGATTCTGATTCCGATTCTGATTTTAATTTCGCTTTTAAACGGTGAAAATATTTTGCGATTCCAATTCCAAATTGTTTCTTAAGAAGTGATTCTAATTTCGATAACTCATCGCGTTAGCTTCATTCCGACTCCGACTCCGATTCCGATTCCGATTCCGCTATGATATTGTAAAGTTATTTTGCGATTCTGATGATGATTTGTTTCCATCCATCGGATCTGATTCCAGTTCCAGTTCCAATTCCGATTAAAATCTAATAAGCTTACTGTCCATATTCTTGAGTACTTATAAGTAAGATTCCGATTTCGGTTCTGATTCCAATTTAAATCGAAATAGATAAAAACTTTATTGATACTCTTTTCTCGCTTTTTAAGTTAGTCTGAATCGAAAAAAAATAATTTTTTTTTTGGATGCTTATGCCAATGCAAATTTTAGGGCTAAATTCCGATTCCGATTTCGATCCCGATAGATAGAAAAAAATTTGAGACTCCGATTCTGATTCCGATTCCGATTCCAATCTTAAAATATTTTAACGATGCCGATTCCGATTCCGATTTAAACCAAAATTGATTAACTGTAATAACGGTATTTTCGTGCTTTTTAGGTCAATCCGAATCGAAAATATTTTTTTGGATGCCGATGCCGATTTCGATTCCGATTCCTATTTCTATTTCTTTAAAAAAGCACGGGTTCCAATTCCGATTACGATTATTTTTGAAATAGCAGATTCCGATTCCGATTCCGATTTAGAATAAAAATTAATCGGGATTGCAGCCCTGTTCGAAATCAGAATCAAAATTAAAATCGGGATCTACTATTTTAAAAATAATCGGAATCTGGGAATAGAAAACCCAGACTTTCAAAATAAAATCGTAGTATGGACTAACAACAGTTAAAAATCTTCGGAGTCGTAATCGGCATAGGCACCGGCAAACAGAAAAATAGTTTAGATTTATATTGACTTAAAAGTTAATGAATTTCGGCTTGAATCGGAATGGGTGTATGCAATCGTAAATCGAATATTTTTTTTGGGTGCCGATGCCGATTC
Source organism: Liposcelis bostrychophila (assembly GCA_037577465.1). Classification (NCBI taxonomy): domain Eukaryota; kingdom Metazoa; phylum Arthropoda; class Insecta; order Psocodea; family Liposcelididae; genus Liposcelis; species Liposcelis bostrychophila. Next base: position 7,935,361 of record CM075211.1, read on the forward strand.
CGATTTCTTCAAATAAGGCACGGATTTCGATTACTTTTGAAATAGCAAATTCCGATTTCGATTCCGAGCAAAAATTAAATCCGAATTGCAGCCCTCGAATTTACCGTCGCCTTTTGCCAAAAAAGAAATTTTTGCTGTATTGCCCATATGGACCGGGTTATGAAAGACGTCTGTTGAGAAAACCTTTAAGGAATGCGTTTAATTATCTTTTCAAATAATAAAAAAAAGAGGGCTAATTGTGGAATTAACACTTGTTCGTTAAAGTAAATGTCCGTCGGTGTTTATTATGGTTTTTTTTTTCCTTTTTCTAATGTTCATGTGTGAATGATTCGTTAATTAGTTGAAAAAATTCGTTTCACCACCCATGAATAAAGCACACCTGTTTAAATTTTTGTTTTTCATTAATATCTTAATGATTATTACCGTTTCATTCATTTCTTTTAAGAATAGTATTTTTTTTTTCTTTCTTTCTTTTTTAATAGTATTTTGTGCCTTTTATGAGATTTTCCTCGCGAGATACGTGACAAAGCAAATAAAAAAAAAAAAGTGGCGTGATGCGTTTGTTAGTCTTTAGGCGACTACTTTTTTCAGGATTAGGCACGTAATTACACGTAGGGGGCTGTAAATTTAAATGATAAGAATATGGGCTGATGTGATTTCATAATAATTAAACTTTTAATTTAGGTGAAGAGTAACGTTGCGTTTAACGAAGCAACGAAATGATAACTTGATGTAACTTGTCGTATATGTTCGTCGTCCGATTTGGCCTGAAAATTTTTTCCTGAGGTAAAATTCAATTTGTTTGTTTTTGAATGTGAATTTAAAAATAGAAATAAAAATAAAAATAATGTAGTGGATGCACAAACATTTGAAATTAATAGCGAACAATAAAACCATAATTGCTAAACTGAGAAAAAGGAAACGTTTTGAACAGGTTCTGTCTTGCATCGAAACTAGAACGTTTCGTAGCGAAGCAAAAATTCTTCGCGACAACGGACACGTTAATTCTTGTCAAGATAGGCCTATATTTTTTTTTATTGTTTTTCGCATGAATTTTAACCTTTTGCTGTCGGAAGCCTAATTTTTCCTTGATGCGTTTGGGGTGAAGATGCTGTTTGGTCTTTTTCGGCAATATTTTGTTACAATATGATCCATAGAGGCAGTTAGTAAAGATGAAAGAAAATATTTGGACGCCTATGTTTAGCTTATGGAAAAAAATTTTTAAAAATGAAATCTTACAAAATTTTGCTGAAAACTGATAGCTGAAGTATAAAATGCAGTAAAATCAAGATAACAAGTTTCAGAATCTATCTTGATATCAAAATTAGAAATTTTTTTGTCATATTTCGCTTCTGAAGGTTTGATTTTATCTTAGCTCCATAAGCTAAGTATGGGAGTAGGAAATTCGTCATATGATAAACATGTCAGCTCACAATTTTTAATTGCTGTGATTTTTTTTTCTCTCACTAAAATCGGAGTTAGAGGCAGCATCGGGTAAAATCGATGCTTGGTGGCGTCGGAATCGGAATCGGTATCGGTATATTTGAATAAGTCATAGGGAATCGGCATCGGCATCGATCCGAGATTTCAGCCGGCCGCGGCCGGCACCGGCATCGGATTCGGACCCCCGATTTTATGTTATTAACAATGATGCTCCCCAAAACAATTTTTTTTAAAATCTTTGGTCATTATGTAGTTTTGGTGACTTTCTTAGTAAAAAAAAAAAATAAACTACAAACCCATATCAGATTAGCTTTTTTAAAATAAAATCAATATTGATCAAAATGAAAAAAAAATCTGTTTTTTAGCTTTAAAAAAAACCTTGGACTACTTTTCACTTTTTTTTTAAAATAAAATTGTCTGACGAAATTAAGAAAATATTGCCTGAAATTATATAAAGGAGTGCGAGTATTGACTAAAAAAAAATTTCTTTTCGCCTGATTACTCAAAAATGTTAGTGCCTAATAGTTTTGAAAAATTCGAAGAGGAATGCTTCAAAGCGTTGAGGCAACATCTAAGCTTCCAAAGACTTATTTTATTAGAAAACGCAAAATTTTGAATTACTGCGTAGAGCTAATTTGGCAGTGAGTAAAAGCGAAGACGAAAACAACAAGTTGACATATGGATGTTTCCTAAAATGCCTCCCAACAAACGTCACGTAGGGTTAATCTAAGTATTTTCCGTTTATCAATCGTACGATGGCTATTAAGTCATACCGGAAACGTCAGCAAACAGGATAATAATAATATTTTTATCAAGCAATACTGTGATCCATCGATTGCAAATGTTTATAAGGTCAAACATTTTCAAAACTGGCATTTTTTTTTTTTTTTTTTGCGCAAAACGGTCACTGACTTTCAGGGGGCTGAGCCCTCTTTGCCCCCTACCTGGCTGCAGGCTTGAAGATAAAGGGGAATTTATGTCGTTTCCAATATTTTTTTTACAGAAAAAAAGTTTTTTGACGTAGGACTACGTCATACCCCGTAACCTGGAGATTTCTGTTTGTTTGTTTATTTGTTTATTTGTTTGTTTATTCATTCGTTTGTTGGTTCGCACCTAAAAAATTACGTATTTAATATTAAAATATTAAATGTGTACATCCATATGAAAACCTGCCTTATGTGGAATGGGACATAGAAGGCTGTGGAAGTTTAACTTATTAAAAATCACATTGTTTACAAACAAAACGTTTTCTCCGCCATTCCCCACAAGGCAGGTTTTCATGTGGGCGTCCACAAATAATTTTTTACTGTCTTAAATATTTAATATTAAAATAATATTAAATATTTAAGATATTAAATATTTAATAATAATATTAAAATAATATTAAATATTTAATATTAAAATAATATTAAATATTTAAGATAGTCAAAATTATTAATATTAAATAATTAATTAATATTATAATATTAATATTTTAACTAGGAGAATTTTAAAAAATTTATGGTCAAAATTTAGTCAAAATTTTCGAATTTTGACTAATTTTTGTCATTTTTTGTCCTTTTTTCTTTAGCCAAGAATATGAGCTAAAGGATTGATGATCAAAATATGAAATTCTTCAATTTTCGTTAATTTTCGTTAATTTTCCGTTTATTATTCTGTATTATTCGTAAATTTTTTGTTAATTTTCGTAGTCCTACGTAGGGATATGCCCCCATATCCCAGTATGATTTTTAAAAACGTGTTGCTGATTTTGAAAAAAAATCATCAAAAATGAAAAAAAAAAAAAAAACAGATTTTTGGTGAAAAAAAAAATCAAATTTTAGGTGTACAACGAACTTCTTTGGTACCTGAACGAAAAAGAGATGCATAAACTATAAAAAAATTATGTATAAACTATACCAAAATTTGATGTACAGTGCATAAAAAATGCATAAATTATATGTATGAAAAACTTAACTTTTTTTACCGAAATTTTTTTTTATCCTCCAGTATAATTAAGCATAAATAAGTATCCATTAAATGGAAAAAAAGTTGAATAAGAACTACATTTGAAGATTTTCCTGTTTTATGATTTAAAAAAATTATATGCATATACATTATACAAAAATTATGCATACTCAAATTTTCATGATTGAGAAAAGTATGAAAAAAAGCAAAAATAAAAAAATTCCATATAAAAGAATGCAAAAAATATGCATAAAAATAGGCATAAAAATATGCATACCATAATAAAAGCAAGTAAATGTGGGAAGTAAGCAAGTAAAAGTTTGCAAAAAAGATGCATAAAAACTTTTGCGTGAAATAATGCATAATAGAAGTTATGCATAAAATATGCATAAAAAATAGGCATAGGAGTATGCATAATAAAAGCATAAATTTTGTAAAAATTATGCAAGTCAAAGATAAAAAAAATATACATTTTTTATATAAATTTTGCAATTGTTTTGCAAAAACGTTATGCACTTTTTGTATGACTTTGTCGTTACGGGTATTTCCTGGAATTTTTAGGGCAAGTTGCAACTTGTCTGAATCGATGGGCAACTCTCTGCCCTCTTGTCTGAATCGTTGCAACTTGTCTGCGGTCGGAAAATAATTTCAACAATAGTTCTGGTCGAAAAAGTTATTTCATTTTTAGGGTTCGTATTTACTTAATTTGAACAAGTTGAAACTTGTACCAGTTATACAAAAATTAGTGAAAAAATCATAGGCCCGAAGCCAATAAAAATTGGTTGGAGCCGACTCCGGCATCGGCTCCGAAATATCCAAAGTGCTGGAGCTGACGCCAGAGCCGACAGCGGAACCGGAATAGCAAAATTTTTGCCGCTGGTGCTGGTGCCGGATCCGATTCCAGCATCGGTGCCAGCACCAACATCGATTTTGTCAATTTTTTTTTTTTTTTTTTACTTGAAAAAAAAAATTGTTACAGCAATTTCCGCTTATTGCCAGTGCCAGTGACAATGACAGTTGCCAGTGCAAGTGCCGTCACCGGCACCGGCACCAAGTTTAAAATAAATTATCCAGCACTGACACCAGCTTCGGCCCCAACTTGAGTTTTTAGCCGGCCGCGGCTGGCATCGGCATCGGCACCGGCACCGGCTTCGGCTTCGGAGCCCTGGCAAAATTTTGAGCTTTTTCGCCGTAAATAGAGTATTAGACAAAATATCTTCCTTTTGGTATTCACTGAAGCTTCCTCCAAGTCCTACTCCGGGCTCCCTAAAAATGTTTGCATATTTTTTTTCCGTGAATTTTCAATGGATTAATTTTTTTTTTTTTCTAATTCCAGGTATTATGAAAGACATTCAGGATCATTTTCATATAACAGATGACAAAGGAGGACTTTTACAAACCGTATTCGTAGTTAGTTACATGGTCTTCGCTCCGATTTTCGGTTATTTAGGAGATCGCTACAGTAGAAAAAGAATAATGGCGTTCGGCGTTTTCTTATGGAGTTTAACGACACTTTTGGGATCATTTATGGATGTAAGTTTGTATAAGAATATATCAAGTGAAAAATTATATACACTTTTTTTTTCGACATTTTTATTGATGTTAAACGGTAACACCCTGCAATAATACGGTTTGATAAGAAAGGAATTTTCAAAGTTTATGATCACATTGAACTTGTGGGAGGAGGATTCCTATTTTTCACAATGACATCATTTCATGATTCTAATTTAAGGTCAAGATTAAATGCTTTTAATTTTAATTTTTGTTTTTTGCTTTTTTTTTTTTCTTGTAGACTTATCCGTCCTTTATAGCTTTGAGAGCTTTGGTCGGGATAGGAGAAGCCAGCTATTCAACGATAGCTCCAACCATCATAAGTGATCTCTTCGTAAAAGACTTGAGGGCTAAAATGCTTGCCCTTTTTTATTTCGCCATTCCAGTTGGAAGGTACGAATGAAAATATTTAAGTATGATTAAGGATGAGCGACGTGAAAATAAAAAGGTTTTTACGAAAAGTTTGACGTGAGCCGGGAATGTGGGGCAAGGCTGTTTGAAACCCTACTAAAAAAAATAAAAAATCTGTAAGGATAAGCAGTAGGGTGTCCCTTATTTTGGCAGTTTTCGAATTTCAAATCGCGTACCCCCAAGAATGGTTCTTCTTGGTGTACTGATAAACCCGAATTTTTTTTGAATTTTTTACTCGTCGGAAAAGCGTGGTGACTTAAGCTTAAAGTTCCAAAAATTGCCATTAGAGGAAAAAAATCAACAATTTTTTTTTCTTGAAAAAATATGGTTTTTTATCGAAAATTTCCCATAGATCTTGAATATGAAGTCCGTTTCTTTATATCTGGTCCGTTTTTTGAGCTGAAAGCCAAAATATGGCAAAAAAAAAAAAAAAAAAAAAAAAAAAAAAAAAAAAAAAGCGGTAAAGTGACAAAACATACCAAGTATTCAGTTTCACTCCTATTTTGGTCTCTTGCTCAAAAAACGGACCAGATATTAAAAAAACAGGGGTTCGAAGCTGGAAAATTTTAACGGATGCCGATCCTCATCGGCATCATCGGATTTTTTTAATATCCGAAATCGGCATCGGCATTGGCACTGGCACTGCGACATTGTTAGTGCTGGCATCGGCATCGGAATCGGACCCTTTATTTTAAAAATCGTGTGGAGTGGCTCTATGATTTTTTTTTCTCACCAAAATCGAAATCAGAGGCGGCATCGGATATAATCGATGCTTGGTGGCGTCGACATCGGCATCGGGCGTGGGTGCCTGAATCGGAATCGGAATCCGGAGTTAAATAAATAATATGGAATTGACATCGCCCGTGATTTCAGACGCCCGCGACCGGCATCGGATTCAAACATTCTGAAAAAAAAACGGACATCAGATTCGTCATCTACGGAAAATTTCAGATGAAATAACCACATTTTTTTCGCGAAAATAAAATTGTCGGTTTTTTTTCTCTTATGGCAATTTTCGAAACTTTAAGCTCAAATCGCCACGCTTTTCCGTTGAGTAAGATTTTTTTTAAAAAAACTCGGGTTTATCAGTACGCCAAGGAGAACCATTTTTGGGGGTAAACGATTTGAAATTTGAAAATTGCCAAAATAATATTTTTCCCTCAGAAATTCTTATTTTTTGCATGACTACAGGTTTCTAAAATTATTCAATCAAATATTCAGGGATGGCAAATCGCTCCAAAAATCAAAACGGTTCGGTTCGGTTCCTTTTTAAGCTGAAAAGTTAAATTCGGTTTGATTTTGGTTAAAATGTTGTCCTCTAGGATGGTCCGGTTCGGTTCAGTTCGGTTGGGTTGGGTTGGGTTTTTGAAATTGACTGGTTTCGGATTCGATTTCGGTTTGGTGTTTTTGATAAATCCGAATTGATTTTGATTCGGTTTCAGTTCTGAACCAAAACTGGTTTTTTTTTTAAAAAGCCCGTTTTGGTTCAGTTCGGTTTCGTTTTTTGTTAAAACTTCCTCCGGTTTCGGTTTGGTTTTCCGTTTAAAAAGCGTTTTTTTTTTGTTAACAACTACCCGGTTTCGGTTCGGCTTTTGATAAAAAATCCGGTTTCGGTTCTGGGTTTTGGTCGACAACCGGATTTTTTTTAAATAGGAAGAAAATGGTTTTAGGACCGGTATTTTTTTTTAATAAACGGCTCGGATTCCATTTCGGTTCGGGCTTTTTTCTTTTCCTAATTTGGGTTTGGTATCGGTTTAATTTTGAATCCTTTTTAAATTTTAAATAGGTTCGGGTTTGGGTTCAGTTTTTAAATTAAAATTTTCTAAAAGGTTCGGTTCGGTTTTTCTGACACAAAAATACCGGTTTCGATCAGGGGTTCGAAGCTTGAAAATTTTGGCCGATGCCGATGCTCATCGGATTTTTTTTAATATCCGAAATAGGCATCGGCTTCGACCCGAGATATTTAACCGGTCGCGGCTGCCATGGGCATCGGAATCGGGCCCCTGATTTTAAAAATCGTCTAGAATGGGTCTATGATTTTTTTTTTTTTTTTTTTTTTTTTTCACTAAAAGTGGATTATATCCGATGGCAGCATCGGATATGATCGTTGCCGGCATCTGATGTGATCTATGCTTGGTGGCATCGACATCGGCATCGACCCCGAGATTTTAGCCGGCTGGCCCCGGCATCGTATTCGGACCCGGCATCGTATTCGGACCCCCGGTTTCGGTTCTATTTTTTCGATTCGGTTTGGTTCATTTTGCCATCCCTGGAAATATTTACTTCCTCACTCGAGCCAAAAACCAAAATTGATTTGGTAAATATCTCGTCCGGCTATACTTGAAAATTTTTTCGCCTTTGTCGCTCATCCATAATTTTAAATAAGACAGGTATGAAATAATGAACCTAATTTTTTTTTTTTTTTTTTCTTTTCTCCTCCAGTGGTTTAGGTTACATAGTCGGTTCGGAAACCGCGAAAGCCGCAGGATCGTGGCAGTGGGCCTTACGTGTCACTCCCATTATGGGGGCCATCGCAGTATTATTAATTTTTATAGCCGTTGAAGATCCGAAAAGAGGAGAAAGTGAAGGCAGGTCGCATTTGGTTGCGACATCGTGGGGGCAGGATCTCAGTTTACTCGTAAAAAAGTAAGTGCCGATTTTCGACAAGTTCCCACTTTTATTTTCCAATTTGTTTTACATTATCAATTTTTTTTTTTTTTTTTTTTTTACAGTAAAAGTTTCATGCTTTCGACTTTAGGATTTATGTGTGTAGCGTTCGTAACAGGAGCTTTGGCTTGGTGGGGCCCGACTTTTATTCACCGAGGGATAATATTGCAACCCGGGAGCGAAAATGTCACATTAGACGAGTAAGTCGATATCGAAAATATTTTTTTTATAATCAATTCTAATGATTTGTAACAGGAGAGGCTACGAACGTAAACTATTTTTTACAATGAATGAAATTCGAGGAGTAATTGGAAAGTTGGCGATGATACAAACTTAAAAGTCTAGACGGAGGTTGTTTAACTCGTGTTAGGAATTTTTTTATTATTTTTGTATTATTATGTGAATAAGCTGACAAAAAAAAGTGAGACTTTGATTAGTAAGCAGTATGAATTACGACCTTTGGATTGACCTACTGAAAAAAAAACGATTTATTTAAAATATTTGTTTTTATTAGGCTATTGTTATTATAACTTCAGAGTTCAGATTTTTGGGATCCGGGATTATTATTCAGAGGGGAGGGAATAAACGAAAAAAAAAAAATAACCTTTGTTAGTTTAGGCTCTGAGCCGAATTTTTAACCGGCATCGGCATGAACAGAGAATACCGGCTTTAACGCCTTTGGTCAAATCGAAATTAACATGAGACTCAATGGCAAGGCTACGAGTTTTGTCATCGTAAATCTTAAGACCTACACAGTGCTGGCATACCAAACCGGAACGAACCGCAAGGATAAGTTAACCACTAAAAACCGAATTTAGAAACCGAATCCAGTTTTTGCATCAAGGAATCCAAACCCGACCATCGAGCTGTTGTGGAACCGAACCGAACCGAACCTAACCAGAACTTCAAGTATTACAGGAACCGAACTGGACTGAACCTAAAGTGAGATCGTGCCAGACCCAGTTATTATCTGTTATTTTTCATAAAAAACCGGGTTTTTTACGAACAGGTTTTTGTTTTCTTAAAAAAAAATGAACCGAAACAGAACCAAAACTCAGTCAACTAAAAAGAACCGAACCGGTACCCGGTTTTTTAAGAAGATAGGAAAAGAAACCGAAACCGGATAGAACCGAAGTTTTTGGGTCAAATGCAGAACCGGAACCGGAACCGAACCCAATTAACTAAAAAGAACCGAATTGGAATCCGGTATTTTAAGAAGATGGGAAGAGAAACCGGAACCGGTTCCTTCGCCACAATACTGAAGAGTAACCGAAACCGAACCAGAACCCATTCAACTAAAAAGAACCGAACCGGTACCCGGTTTTTTAAGAAGATAGGAAAAGAAACCGAAACCGGATAAAACGGAGCCGAAGCGAAGTTTATGGGTCATATGCGGAACCGGAACCGGAACCGAACCGAACCGAACCAGAACCACAAATGTTACAGCAACCGAACTGGACTGAATCTTAAGTGAGACTCAGAACTGGAACTGGGTTGTTCCGAGAAACTGAAACAATAGAAACCCGGTTTCTTTTTTAAAAATTCGAAAAAAAACTGAGTTTTTTTAAAAATGATCTAGCAAATTCTCGGCTTTTTTTATAAAAGACCTGTTTTTTTACGAACAGGTTTTTTTTCTTAAAAAAAAGAAACGAACCGAAACGGAATCAGAACCCAGTTAACTCGATCACGACGATAAACTCGGTTTTTTTTTTTAAGAAAATGGGGAGAGAAACCTTAAATCGGTTCCCATGCCACAATACTGAAGAATAACCGAAACCAGTCAGAACCGAGCCTAACCAAACCGAAGTTTGTACGTCAAATGCGGAACAGGAACCGAACCAAACCGAACGGTACCGGACCGGACCGGAACCAGGTTTTGTAAAGAGATGAGAAGAGAAACCAAAACCGGTTCTTTCTTCAAAATACTGAACAATGACCGAAACCGGACCGAAACGAACTGAACTGAAGTTTATGGGTCAAATGCGGAACCGGAGCCGAACCGAACCGAACCGAACCGAACCGAGTTTTTTTCTGATAGGTTTGCCAGCACTGCACCTACATGGTTTTACTTTTACGTTTTTATGGACACCCTAAGGGAATAACTTTCCCCAACGATGGGGAAAGTGTTTTTGGCTTCTTTTTTTTTCTATTTCGTCTAGGAGATGTAATTCAAACATGTGAAGTCACTTCACTTCATCTCCGGGGATTTAATCCACCACGGTCAATGCGTAATCATTAACGGAGAGGGAAAAAGACTTTTATTTTTCCCTTGATAGAGATTTCCTTTATATAAGTGGTATTAAAAAAAATTAAATTTTTTTCCAGCGTCTCTTACAAATTCGGGATAATAACTATGGTATCCGGTTTGATCGGAGTTCCATTGGGTCAGATCGTCTCTTCAAAGTTAAAGCAAACCAATGAGAAAGCGGATCCCTGGTTTGCGCTTTCGGTTTATTATCGAGTACGCCGTTTTTATTTGCTGCGAGTCTTCTCCCGAGGACGAGCATAACTCTTTGCTACATTTCGATATTCATGGGCGAAGTCCTCCTGAATTTAAATTGGTCCATTGTCGCCGACATGCTTTTGGTAAGATTACATTTTCGCATTTTTTTAATTTTTTTTTTCCATTTTTTTTTTTACAGAGTTTCATTTACTTTCGGTGTGATGACAATGCTAGCGGGTTTATTAGGAGTTCCGTTAGGCTCGTTTTTAAGTCAATTTTTACGGTCCAAGATCCATCAAGCCGATCCACTCATATGCGGGATCGGCCTCTTTTTAAGCACTCCACTTTTCATCGGAGCCATGTTACTTGCCGAATCGAACCAATTAACATGTTATATTTTAATATTTTTTGGTCAATTGGCTTTGAACTTAAATTGGGCTATCGTAGCAGATATATTATTGGTAAGATTCCCGAATTTTTTTTTTCGTGGATTTTGAATTTATTTTTGCAGTAAAAAGAAAAAAAAAATTAATAATAAGCGTGGTAGATAAAACTTTTACCTAGGACGTGTGTGTGCCTACGGTGTCCCTTATTTTTCGAATTTGATGGGTCTAGTGCCCTGAAAGTTTTCTTTTTCGAGTGTTAATAAACGCTGAATTTTTTCAAATTTTTAAAATGACGGAAAAGTGCCTCCTGGGCCTTCAATTTTAAAAAATTCCCATAAGAACCAAAAAATCGATTTTTTTTTTGTGTAAAAACACTTGTTTCTTATCGGAAATTTTGCATAGATCACGAATCCGAAGTCAGATTTTTTATATCTGCGTAAGTTTATTCTGTTCTAAAAATAAGGCAAAAGAATAGCATAAAATGACAAAACATGTTAAGTCCTTAATTTTGCTAATATAATCCTCTAACTCAAAAACTTAGGCAGATATAAAATATCTGACTTTAGATTCGTGATCTATGCAAAATTTCCGATAAAAAAATCAATGTTTTTTCACAAAAAAAATAAATAAATAAAAATTAAAAAAAATTAATATGTTTTGGTTTTTATGGGAATTTTTCAAAATTGGAAGACCCGTTAGGCGCACTTTCCTGGCGCACTTTCCAGATTTAAAAAATCTGGAAAAATTCAGCGTTTATTAACACTCAAAAAAGAAAACTTTGAGGGGGTTAGACATGTAAAATTCGAAAAGCTGCAAAATAAGGGACAGCCTAGTGTGTGCCTAAAAAAATTCTTAACCTACTGTCGGTTGAGGGTGTTTTTTTTTTTTTTTCTTTCCTTTACATACGTCTGCTTCTGTCAAAAAGAAACAATTTTTTGAGCATGTCTCTTTCCATTAACAAGAATTTCCTGTTGGTACCTTGGGTTGACTTTTTTTTTTCTTGTGCTGTGTGAGTGACTTTTTTTTTCTGGGAAGAAAAAAAAGACACCATAGTTTATTGAGTTATTTTGTTTCTCTCTTCATGAAATCCTTTTCTGTCTGTTTATAAAAAATTAATTTCCTGTGCATAAAAAACCGCCGTTTAAATGATGTATTTAAACGCAGAGTGCATTGTCGCGGTGATGGCACGTTTGCTTAAATAATGGTAATTATTCAGTATACGAAGAGGTGAAGGTTTTTTTATTCTTTGGCCTCGGTTTTTCTCTCTTTAGTTTTCCATTTTTCAACTGTCATTTTCTTTTATTATTTTTTTCTTGTAATATTTGTTTTTGCAATAATTAAGGAGTTTTTTTTATTTTTATTATTGTCATTAGTACGTAAAAGCGGTATTTCCGTCTTTAAATTTTATATAAGCACAACAAGAATGGGTTTTGATTTTTTTTAAAAAATGATTTTAAATTTGCAAATTAATTTTTATTCCGTTTTTTTTTTCTTTTTGCAGTATGTTGTCATTCCGACAAGGAGGTCGACGGCCGAAGCCTTCCAAATTCTTATTTCTCATTTGTTCGGTGATGCCGGAAGTCCGTATTTTGTAGGCCTTGTAAGTATCGCAAAATGAAAGGATGTAGGCGTTTAGAGGCTTACTCGGGCTGAATCAGAATAACCCATTGGCTTTTAGAGGATTTTGAAGCTCGGGGAAAATTATTTTCTTGGTTTTTTAGAAAGTGCTGACTCGGTGAAACTCGCAACTCGTCAGCACTCGAAGTGCTGACGGCTCGTATACGAGTCCTTAGGTATTTCTCGCCGGATAAAGTTCCTTTTCAGTAAAAAATTATGAAAGACATGTTTCTGGGGGTAATTTGAACCGCTGATTCCAATTTGAAGTCAAAATTGAATTCTGAAAAAACTAAAATCCAATATGCGGCACAGTCGTCCGGAAAAATAAAATAAATGGCCAAAACCATTCCCAAGTCGATGTGAAACTTGGAGAGAAGTCGAAGGTGTCAAAAACTTCGATATTTTGTGCAATTAAAAACATTCTGCACGTGCCCAAAAATTCAAAATGGCGGGCAAAATATGAAAGCCAAATTTTTTAATTATGAATGAAATTTCATGAATATTTATTTTTAGGTATTTTTGTGGCTGCTGATTTCATATCTGGAATAATTATTTTGAAATTCAAGATGGCGGACTTACTATAGCTACAAATGTAAAAAAAAGTTAAAGTTAAATTTTTATGAAAAATCGTACCAAGGGGTTTTCGAGGTCGCTGATCTCGAATCCGCTAATAATTTTCTAAAATTTTTTTAAGGGACTCAATAAATCGAAAAAAATTAATTTACTCGTTGTATGTTCGAAATTCAGAAAAACGGTTTATGGATTCGAGATCAGCGACCTCGAAAACCCTTTAGTACAAATTTTCATTAATATTTAGCAACTTTAACTTTTTTTTATACTCTTGTCGCCATATTAAGTCCGCCATCTTGAATTTCAAAATAATTATTCCAGATATGAAATCAGCAGCTACCTACAAAAATACCTAAAAATAAATATTCATGAAATTTCATTCATAATTAAAAAATTTGGCTTCCATATTTTGCTTGCCATTTTGAATTTTGGGCCACGGGCAGCAAGTTTTTTATTGCACAAAATATCGAAGTTTGTGACACCTTCATCTTCTTTCTAAGTTTTACACAGACTTGGGAATGAGTTTTGGCCACTTGTTTTTTTTCCGGGCCACTGTGTGGTGGAGCCGTTTAATTTTTAATCATTTTAATATTTTTTTTTGAGCCATATTGGCCATATTTTGCGAGTGGAATTAGATCATTCTGACGTCAGATTTGAAATCAGCGACGTCGAAAACGTACGGAAAGTCGTTTTCCCGATCGTTTTACGAACGAAAACATTTTGTATTGCATTCATGTGTTGCGGGTTGCATATACTGAAAATTGGTAGGCGTCTAATATGGGTTTTAACGCACAGTGTGGGTCCGTAATGTGTTTTAGGTTAACTTTAAGGACGAATCATGAAAAGAAAAAAATTTCAATTTCAATCAATTTTTTCTCAGTTCCATTCATTCGTTTCTTTAGTTGAAAAATTTATAAGTTGACTGATTATTAATTACTCACGAGCATTTAAGTATTGCCGAATTGCTTTTTTAAATCAAACCATGATCAAAATTTTCTTAAAATTTTCTCTTATAAAAAACTTACGAATTGTATTAATTTCCTTTTTTTTTTTTTTTTTTTTTTTTTTTTTACAGTTGGCAGATTTTATCTTTAAAAAATTCAACGCATCAAATACAGACAATGAAAAATCATATTATTCTTTGCAATACGCTCTCTTCACAACGAGTTTTGTGGAGGTTTTAGGCGGTGTTTTCTTCCTTTTCACAGCTTTGTATATAGTTAGAGATAAAAAAGCTGCCGAAAGAGAAATACGAGGTAAGTTAAAAAAAACAAAAAAAATTCAAAATTAACCAGTTCATTTTTTTTTTATAAAATCAAAATCAAAAGGCTTTCAGCCTTGCTTCAAGCTTGCGTTTAATCACGCTTTCGAAATTTTTTTTTTTTTTTTTTTTCAAAAATTGCATGGGTGTTTTTTAGTTTTTAAAATTTTTCACCTAAATCACATCCATTTGCTTTTCCCCCCCCCCCCAAAACAGCTTTTGTTTTTTTTTCTTTTAACCAAGAAAACAACCGGATTTAATTTCAGCAGGAGAAACGACGATCGGGGAAAAATTATTATCGAATAACGGAGAGATTATAAAATTAGCGGCTGAAATTCATCTACTAACAGATGAAAAAAAATATCCTTACAAAATAGGTCAGTTTCAAATGTTGAATGGCGTGTTGGAGCTCGCGGTTGCTTTCATTTTCCTCGTGGCTGTTTTCTCTTCTTTCCTGGTTTCGGTTTCTTTATTTTCTTTGTTTTGAAAGAAACAAACAAATAAATAAATTTCGTTTTCCGGTTTTTCTTTTCTGTTCTCCCTTTTGCTCTTTGTTTTTCTTGCTTTCTTGTTTAACATTTTTTTAAGTAAGTAGTTTAAAAAAAATAAACTTGATTTTACTGTATTTCGTTTGCATTTATGAATGTGATGAGGGTTTTACGGAAAAGCTTTTCCGCAAAAATCCGTCATTGTTAGCTTAGTTTGAATTAATTTTTTTTATAATTTTGTTGCTTGCAGGTGAAACGAACGAACATCCGACTCACATTTTCGCCGACGAACCCGGTCATCTACCGCCCATCGGTTAACATTAGCCCATATTTTTTTTAGTTTAAAATAGTTCGAAGAAAAAAAAATTAATAATTTTCTTAAAATGGCGATTGCCTTTGTAAATATTTTCACGTCCTGATATAACATGAATTCGTACAGAGGGGTAAGGGAATCTTTTATCGTTTCCAAGTCAACCTCACCTGCACGTGGTGCCCCTTGCATTCACTAACGAGGCTCTGACGAAAATATTTCTCTCTGTACGGAGGCATCAGGTGTGAAAATGTGGATGGTCCTAAAAAAGTTCCTTATTTTGTAGACAAGGATTTTTGAAGTTTTTTTTGCATGACGAAGAGAATTTTTTTTTTTTTTAAATTTTCGGTGAATTGGTGTAGTTAAATCAGTATTTTTTACGCATGACGTGTGCAGTGGTGATAATGGAGAAAAAGAAGCGTATGCTTAGAGTGCAAACGCAGCCAATTAGACACTATCAGTGCACCATAAGCGCCAATTTTTATTTTGTATTTTTGTTTTCATGTTCTGTCTTCGCTTTTTAAGGAAATTTTAAAGTGCCTGTAAAATGCCGTGAATATTGGAAATTTTTTTTGCAAAAGGTTATTTGATTTCGTTTATTGGAAAAAAAATACTTTTAAAAATAAAAATAAAAATAATTCGAATGAAAAATATTTAATACGAATATTTGTTTAATGTGTAATATGTTTAATCAAATTTTTTTCCGACAAATCATGCATTTCAAATAATTCTTCGAATCCGGATTTGAGCAATATGAAAAGAAGATTCGAAGACGGGATGTAAACAGTCGGAAAATTTTGAACGTTTTAAATTTTTTGCGTAAAAAAGAAAAAAAAAAAAAAGAGGAAAATTAAAAAATTAAAATTTACAAAAATAAAAACGAAATGAAAGTAAGATTAAACTATCAGATAATACTAAATTGTAAAAAATTGAAGAAATTCGAATTTTGAATAAATAAAAATAAACTAAAACTGTGAAAGCAAAAAAGTAAAGACTGAAAATGAATTTAACGAGGTTTATATTATCTTACGGAAAATGAAAATTAATTTTACGTAGAATGTATTGTACATTTTTCTTATTTATTTATTTATTTATTTGATTATTATTATTATTTATTTGTTGTTGTCGTTTTTCGTATCGTACAGTATTCAAGAAAATTAGCATCAGGGATTTTTAATTTTCTAAAAGCCCAATTTTTTTTCCGTTTTAAAAATTTCTTGCTCTCAAAAAAAAAACCTTCGATAGGAATTTCTGATAAAATTGAAAATGGAATTGAAAAAATCGGTAAAGTCGCGTTAAAATTTTTAATTACATCATATTTCACTTTGGTGCAGCCGGTTGTCCGAGTGGGAAGAAAATAAAATTTTGAGCTACATCTTTGTATAGTGCATTGAACTGAATAAAGTTTGCGCAGAAAAAATTTCCAATATTACTATTTTGTCAAAGCTCAAAACTCAAAATGATTCCATCTTGATTTTACTAGTACTATCGTAAATCTGTTTTTTTTTTTTTAGCTGATATTTTCGTAAGCTCATGTGTTAGTTGTAACACATTTTTACTTTTCTATGAAATTTTTTTGAAATTGATCATGCAGACAATGCAAGTAATTCCTGCGTGGTTAAATGTAGCAATTACATCATTTTATTCGTATTAATACATCAGTACTTAATTTTAAAAAATTTTTTTATAAGTCTCTAAAAACAATTTTTAAGAAAAAAAAATGGAAATCACTTATCCTCAGGGTTTTTCACCAATTTGAAATTGTGTACTTTTTTTTTTCATCTTCATTTTATAGATTCATTTATTAAATTTTTCCATAATAAATGGATTGAACTGATGTATAAAAAAAAAATTCATTTTGTAAATATGTAGTAACCCATTGTATATATCAGTCTTGAAAATAATAATTTTTATATAGGTACAGGTTATTTAAAAAGAAAAGTAAACGGTGAAGAAGTTTTCAAGGAAAAGATCAGAAAATTAATTTATTTTTGTTAATTATTATTTAACCATTATTATTTTTTTCTCTGTTGGATCTTTTTATTTTCTTCCGACCAAAGATATTTCTCGGCAATAATGCAAAACTTATATTTTTGTATGATCTCCAATGATCCGGATAAAAAAAACATCCCAGAAAAATTTTTCAAATCTTTTTTTTTTTTTTTTTTTTCCCTGCTGCAGAATTTTTATTTTGTAAATTTAGATACAGAAGACTGCCTTTTGAAATATAAGATGATTGTAAATATTAATGACAATAAATGTTATTTTTTAAAACTTTCACCGTTGTTTTATTGAAGTCCTCCTTCCAGTTGGAATTCAAATGCCTTTGAAGCTTAGAAGTTAAGTGTCAGAAGGTCAAAATCAGCCCATTAGCTTAAAAGACCCGAGGCAGGGTGGCGGGGGTCCATAGCTTTTTATTAAAAGATGGGTCTAATAAATTTCTAAAATTCCCGGGAATTTATTTTCGGCCATCTTTTAAAATAATTATTTGCTAAAGATGCCTATCTGATGGAACTTCGTAAGTAGAGTTCATATTTGGCACCAAAAAGGCTAAGTTTATGCAGTAGAAGCTCCTCTTATTCTCTTTCCGTCTATCATTTAAAAAAAATTAATTATATTTCATCCAGAAAATCTATATTCCCAGCAATTTATATACTGAAGGAAAGAGCTGTGGGCCTTAAAAATATTAATGTTTTAATGAAAAAAAGTTGAAAATAAATAATAGGAGTCACTACAAAATAAATTAAGCTTTAAGTCTCATTGAACTTTCGCCCAACTAAAAGAAAAAAAATTGTTAAAATTTGAAATTAAAGACAGGGAAGTAGCCTAAGCGCGCCATTTACCGAAGCCTCCGCCATTCGCGTATTGGTCACCGCAGGTGACGTCACGTCACTTTACAGGACAGGACAATGCAGGCTTTGTCATCGTCGGTTGGCGTTCGGGCAAGCCGTGGGCAAAGCATATATTTAAAACAATGGTTTTGTGAATAATTGTTTTTATTTGAAACGTTTTCTTTTGTTCTGTATTTATTTTCAAACCTTTTTACGCCAAGATTAACCTCCATCAGAATGAAAGTAAGATCATTTTTATTGATATTAATAAGTTTCTGTTGCGGAGACGGTCGACGCCGGGTGCAGGTGTCTAGACGTTATTTTTTCATTTACTTCCATTAATTCGAACTCTGTCATTCAAGGTTTATGTGTTGCAGGGAAATTAATGAGCATTTAGAATAAGGTATGAATTCATAGAGTTCAGAATAGTTTAATCCTCACGTTCACCGTTTTTTCAGTCATTCAGAACGTTATCATGTGAAGTTTACTCAGACAAGTAGACAATCATTAGGCTCATTTTTTTTTTTTGAATGTATTTATTGCATGCAATAGTAAAAAAAGCATAACAGATGTGATTTATTAGCAGACTTGCTTGTCACATGTTTTGGTTATTCAGAAGTCTAATTAGTACTATTCATTCAAGGATAACCTAACTTTGTATCACTATCAAAGAACAGTAGGCTAAGTTTCTTTTTTTTTTTCAATATTAATTACTGTGTTGCTATTTTTGCATGTTTTACGATCTCAATAAAATTCATTCTTTTTGTCATTAAAGCAGTCCAGTGTTAGTATTAATATAAGAAGTAACGATATCAGTTCGTTGTACTAAAGGTTTTTACATCACAAAAAAATTTAATTTTTTGTACCGGGAGAAAAAAATTTGTCATAAAAGTGGGTAGATTAAAACACTTGAAAATAAAATTGATAAAATTCGTCACATCAAATAAAACAAGGAAAATCTTTTTTTTTTTTTTTTTTTTCTTTCAACGATTCTACTTCAAAGCTGAAACCCTTAAACTAATCAATAATCTGATTGTGTCCTTGACTCACATTCAAAAAATGATTAACTCTCCCTTATTAATGACATATCGGAGGGATTACATCATTCACATCATGAAACATTATTGATTCATTAGATAGTCATTTAATCTTCTTTATTTAAATTCTTTTTTTTTTTTTTCTTTTTGGTTTTAGGTTACGATCAAATCGACGATGGAACAGAATACGACGACTCAGGTTGAATTTTCCTCGAACGTGCCATTCTCTTCCGACTTAATTCCCGACATGCCACCCGGCCCTTTGGATAAATACAGGAAAAGCGCAAGCTTCAATTGGAAAGTATTACGGATCCTTCTGGAAAAGGAAGAACTTTTAGCCATTAAAAATAAAATTTGGAGAACTTTGGAAAGCGAGCGTGAATTTCACCCGCCGAAGACCACACCGAGCTGTGATGAACAAAAAAGAAGAACTTCAAAGATGTTGATGAGACTCCATTCGTTGAAACATAGTTTTTTGAATCCTGAAGTTACACAAGAGCCTTACAAGCGGAAAGTAAGAAGGAGAATAAAAGACTTAAACTTGCTATTTTTAATACTTAATTTTTTTTTTCCAGACAAGGAAAATAATGACAATGAATGAGGCTTTAGCGCTATTCAACCGGAACTTATCTGTCAAATTTGCTTTGGGAGTTACGCTTTTTAGTAACGCACTGCCAAGTTTGGGAACGGAGCGACATTCGAAGTATTGTCATGCCGCCTGGAGGGGTGACGTAAGTTGATAGGAAAATATATAGTAGTCATATCAGGGAAATACAATAGAAAATGTAACTAGGATCATTAAATGAAATTAAATGTACCATGAAAAAATTTTTTATTTTTTTGACAAACAAAGTAAATGATCGAATGTCACGAAAGCGTCGTTAATACGCAATGAATGATGTGTAGAAAATTACGGGAAATAATATATATAAATTGATTTTCAGATATTGAGCAGTTTTGCCATAACGGAAGTCGCTCATGGGAGCAACACAAAAAAATTACGTACCACCGCCACTTATGATCCTAAAACCGAGGAATTCGTTATCAACACCCCCGATTTTCAAGCGGCTAAATGCTGGGTCGGAAATTTAGGGAAAACATGCACCTATTCCATCGTTTTCGCTCAACTGAAAACGGCAGATGGAGAAAATCACGGCCTTCATGCCTTCATCGTTCCCATAAGAGATCCCGTGACGTTGATGCCTTATCCAGGTGTGACCGTCGGTGACATGGGCGAGAAAGTAGGCCTTAACGGAATTGATAATGGCTTCGTAATGTTTAATCAGTATAGGATTGCCAAGGAAAATCTTTTAAATCGAACCGGGGACGTTAATGAGGAAGGGTCCTATGAATCGTCCTTCACCAATCCGCAAAAAATTTTAGGCAAGTTTGCAAAATTTAGTCGTGCCTCAACATGAGATTAATCCAGTGTTAAGATTAAAATCCAAGGATACGATTAATAAAGGCCAGGATTTTTTTCGTGATTAGGAAAACGCTCAGGTTCCTAATGGCAAAAAACTTCTAAAAAATATTTTTAATTTTAGCTGTAAAAAGTTTTATCCTATCCTTGGATTAATTCCCATGAGGATGCGAGATACTGGAAAAAATGTATGGAAAAATGTTTTAAATTATTGAAATTTTTTTTTTTTTTAATTTCAGGAGCCGCTTTGGAAAATTTATCAGCCGGTAGATTAGCGATCGCCCAAGAAAGTACGAACACGTTATGCTGTGCCATTACGATTGCCATCCGTTATGCGGCCATCAGGCGTCAATTCGGATCCCAAGAGGACGAGGAATTGCCTATTATTGAATATCCTCTTCACGTACGTTTGATTTTATTTTTTTAAAAAAATTGGCATTTCAAGAAAGTTTATTAATTTTTTTTTGTTTTTAAATTTCAGCAATGGAGATTATTCCCATATTTGGCTGCTTCGTGTGTTTTCAAAATATTTGTGGTAGATTTTACGGATCAGTATTTAGAAACCGTTGAGAAATCGTATTCCTCCTCCGCAAAACTTAACGAACTTGTAAGTTTAATTGAACTTTACGATGCTTTTGGAACGAACTGTTGCCAAATGAAGAGGGAGAGAGATAACTATTTTGCTAGTAGAAAAATAAAATTTTGGACGAATGAAAGAAGGTCGCGAAATTTTTATTGCATCTTCGCGGAATTAAAAATATAATTGCCGAAGAAAAAAAAAATTGGCAAGCAAAACGCCTAGCATCTTTTAACATTTTCATTCCGAAAAATGGAAAGATTTTTCTTAAAATCTTTTTTAAACTGTAATTTTGTCTCTCGGAGCCAAAATGTTGAATTTGAAAGAGATAGACCAACCTTTCGTGTATGAAAATCAAAATAGATTAACCATTTTGGATTTTTCAAATGACCTTTTGGCTCTAAAGTACAGAATTTCTTTTCTTCTTTAAATCAAGTTATGTTTTATGTAGAAAAACCAATAATATTTTTTTTTTATTTTTTTAGAGCGCCGTAGCTGCCGAAATCCATGCCATCGTTTCCTCCTGCAAGCCTGTATTATCATGGACGTGTCGAGACGCTATACAAGAATCCAGAGAAGCATGCGGAGGCCACGGCTATTTGAAAGCTGCAAACTTAGGAGAGCTGAGGAACGACCACGATCCATCTGTCACTTACGAAGGGGACAATAACATTTTAATTCAACAAACGAGTAATTGGTTACTTCGCCAGTGGAATTCTACCGGGAACATTCATCAAAGATCACCCCTCGGCACAATTGAATTTTTGGAACGAGCTAATACCATTTTAAATTATAGATTTATTGGAACTAGTATTAATGACGTCGTTAATCATAATTGTAAGCGTTTTAAGCCACGAAATTTTTCGGATTAGATTAAATTTTGAAAAAAATTAATTACAATTTTTTTTTTTTTTCAGTCATATCGAGTGCATTCCAATGGCTGTTATGCTGGTTAATAAGGGAAACTGATAAAGAAATGAATTTAATTCAGTCTCAGGGGGTCGATCGATTCACAGCCAGAACAAGATGTCAGATTTATAAGGCTAGGACGTTATCCATTGCCTTCGCAGAGGTAGATTTTTTTAAAAATAAACATGAATATTAAAGAAAAATTAATGGTTGTATTTTTTTTTTCTAGAATAATGCACTTGCGTACTGCTGGAAAAGGCTTAATAGACCGGAAGTGGATTCGGGAGTAAAAACCGTATTAGAAAAATTGTATTTAATTTATGGATTGTGGTGCATTGACAGATATTTAACGTACTTTTACCAAGGTAAATTATCAGGGAAAATGTATAAAGAACAGAATTTTAAAGATTTAACTCTGTCATTGTTGCGAATTGCAAATTTTCCCTGTGTGAGTTCAAATTTAGCGTTGTAGGCGGATTATTACCCTAAGCCTGTATCTTGATATCCAGCTGAGTTCTTAATAAGGCAGGGAAATCATTTCTGACTTGTAGCTTCAGTCCCTGTCAAATTTAGCAAATATAACTAAAAAATGGTTGATCACTCAACCGTTCCTGTTGCACATCGCGAGCTTGAAACCAAAAGCTTCCAAATCTACCGATAAACTAAAGCCACCAACTCGAGCGATAAGAGATTTCATAGGTAACTTAAAAGTAACTAATGTAAGTTTCATATTTGTTTGGCATCTTTTGGTTCTGAGGTGGTGACATAATTTTGAGTTGCATGGTTTTATATGGGAATTCCGCGGCACGAGCGCAGCTGCAAGTTACGTTCAGGCTGGAGTAAACCGAACCGGAAGATGACCAAAAAAGAATTTAAATATTTTATTATGATTTTTTTTACACACTCATTTGAATTGACAATAATAAATCTTCATTGGCCTAATTGCAATTTTTGTACAGGGAAGATTTTAATCAAAATATTTTAAAATATTTCAGAAACATTTATAAAATATTTATTGAAACAGAAAAAACATTCAACAAACATTAATATTTTAGAAATATTTTCTAAATATTTCTGAAATATTAATGTTTAAGTAGAATGTTTTTTTCTCTTTCAATAAATATTTTTGAAATATTTTAAAATATTTTGATTCAAATTTCCCATTGGAAAAGAAAGGCTCTTAAAATTTAGGGTTTTCTCTCTGATTGTTGCCAACTGTGTAGTTACTTCCTGCGTTTAGTCAATGATGGGATATGAACTCCCATCGTATCGTATTAATCGTATGATTAATAGGGTGGGCAGAAAAACGAGAATTTTTGAATTTGAAAACGCCTTTTTATAATACTATTAACCCTAATTTTTTTCAGATTTTTAAAGGACAATCTTGAGGTGCCTTGCAATGACCTTGAAATTTCCAAAAAACCCATTTGAGGGCCAAAAACGAAAAATTTTTTTTCGCGTAAAAGATTATTGTTTCCCATCGGAAAATTTGCGTAGATTACGAATTTGAAGTCAAAAATTAGTTTCGGTGCACGGTTTTTGAGCCAGAGATAGAAAACCATAACCAGGTTTTCGGAACTTTTAAATTCGGCCTGAAGCTCAAACCCCGTGCACCAAAACTAATTTTTGACTTCAAATTCGTAATCCACGCAAAATTTCCGACAGGAATCGACGGTCTTTTACGCGAAAAAAATTTTTCATTTTTGGCCCTCAAATGGGCTTTTTGGAAATTTCAAGGTCATTGCGGCATCTCAAGATGTCCTTTAAAAAATCTGAAAAAAATTAGGGTTAATAGTATTTTAAAAAGGCATCGATTCCCATATCAGGCGTTTTCAAATTCAAAAATTCGCCCAACCTAATGATTAATAATCAGTTAAAAATTTTGCCCCTTCAATCTTCAACTTGTTCTTCATATTTTTTTATTACTGAAATAATGGGATACTGCCTGCCAATAGAGTTTACCATTAATCAGACTAAATCACTCTAATGCTAGGAAATTTTTACTGAGGAAAATACTTTTTGCCTAAATAGGCGTAACGGGCAGAGATTTCGGCCAGGTTAATAATACTACCTTTGTGCTTGTCTTAATTATCAATTCGAAAGCTCCCTTCATCACCATCGTTTACCTCCATCGCAGGCTCATACCTCCTTTCAAGGGAGCTGGGCTCCCTCCTCCCTCTCAGAAAATTCTCAGCTTTTTTTGATTTTTTTTACAAAAATTTAAATTAAAAATTTTTTGTAGAATTTTTTTAGATATTCTCATACCGCAGGCTTATCAAAGTAATTAACTTAACTTTTTTTTTCGAAACATTTTGCATTTCAAATATTATGTCCTGAAACTACAAAATGCATTAAAATTATAAAAAACAGCTTAAAGACTTAATGTAATTATTTCCTTTATTTTTTTTTAGGTGGATTCGCCGAAGGATCTCATCTCGCTAGTCTCGTTCGTGACGGCTTAATATCCTTAAACGGCAGCCTAGTCCCCGACGCTGTCGCAATCGTAGACGCGATAGCACCACCGGATTTTATTTTAAATTCCGCTCTCGGTCATTCCGATGGTCGCCTCTACGAACACCTCGAAGAGAGTTTCCTGCAACCGGGTGCCATGGAGCGGCCGTCTTGGTGGAAAGAAATTATTTCTCCCATAACCTCCAAGCTTTAATCCTTGGTAATTTTTTTCCTTTTCTTTTTTTTTTTTCAAAATCAAATTTTTGAATCATCGTCCTATTTGGGTTCGGCTGTGAAACATCAGCGCTAAACCTTTTTTTTTTTTTTTAAATAATTTTTTGTTATGAATGTAAAATTTATTATTGGATAATTGTTTCTCACGCGGGTTACGTGAATCGGATTTAAATTTTTAAGAATGTTAAGTCGATGTTTTAGAAAAAAAGGTATTTTGGAAAGAAAAAAAAACGGGAGTAGTTAATTCCCCTCCGTTTTTTAATTATAGATGAATACTTAACATTCCGTTTTTTTTTTTTTTTTTTTTGTACGTGTGATTTTAAGGCCATCAGGTTTAGGGTTATACCAATTACAAACACCAAATGAAGTGTTACTACCAAATGATGGTAATTTGTTTACAACGTATATGGAAATGATTTTTTCTTCACTTGTTTCGGAATCTTATTTTATTATTTTTTTTTTTACTGTTTTGAAAGTTACGCAGTATTTTTTAAATGTTTGCACTTGTCGATTTGTATCCTAAAAAAAAAATCGTTATTCGATAATTCGTTTCTTTTGATCTCAAAACTACGTATTTTAAAAGTCGTTTGAAATGTTAACTAGTCAGATTTGACAATCGCCGACAGTGCATTCTGAATTTAAAAAAAAAGAAAAAAAAAGTAATCACAGTATTTTTTTATTATGAAATTATGGTAAATTTAACTTATTTTTTACGTAAGAAAGATATTTTGATGAAATACCATTAAATTAAGTTATTTTTTGATGTAAGTAAGTAATTAATTAGGAGAAAAAAAGGAGATTTTTCTGACGAATTAATAAAAAAAAAATATATATTCTCCGTTGTTTTCAAAACTGGGTTTAAATTGAGTTTAAGCTTAGTTTTTAGATGCGAAAATTTAATAAAATCAAAGGACAAATCAGGATTGGGATTTGTTCAAAAAATTATAATAACGAAACATTGTTGAATGTCTTTAAAAAATATTAGCATTTGGATTCTGGATATTGATGATTTTGCAACTTTTTGGATGATTTGACATTCGAAAATTTAAATTTTAAGTGTATTTTTATAATAATGCCTGAAAACTGGAATAGCCGATGGTGTCCAAGGTCGTTTTAACAGAATCCAGAGTCTGATTGCTACCCGTTTATTAAATTATTTTGGGACTTGAATGCTTGGTATAAATTGTGGCTAAGACAAATATTTTTAAAGGTTTTTCCTAGGCTTAGGTAAAAGAATGAAAATTTAAAAAAAAAAAAAAACATTTTCTGATGCAATACAGACTGCAATCCCGAACCATTTTTTCAACCCCGCGATTTCAGGATATTCAAGTTTTCGATCCCAGGATCACTGAATTTGTCAGAATGTTTTAATTAGATTTTTTTTTTTAAATTCAAATTATGTTTCTTGTTAAAAGATTATTACCACTGCTAAAATTTTTTGCCGCAAACGTCCAATAGCTTCGCTCAGATCCTCTTTCTTTGCAATTCTTTCGTTGCCTGGGAAACCCTTTCTTTTGCCTCCCTGTAAATTTGAGGTAAATTAATTAGCTTTGTTATCAAACGAATTTATAAGTTAGAAAAATTTATTTAAAAAAAACTCAATTACCAAAAAAAAGAATAATAAAAAAAAAATTAAAATAAAAAAAAGCTCAAAAAAGCAAAATTTTGCAGAATTTATTGCTAATCGATAGTTAATCAGCTTTGTTGTGTTTAATTTTTACACGATATTACAGTGTATTTATGTCCCGAAATGCAGTTAAAATTAATTGAATATATTTTACTCTACAATCGTTAAAAATTAATTAAAAAAGAAAAAAAAAATTTTTAATGATATTATTTAATTTTCTTTAAATTCTCTTTTTAAAAAAATCATTCAAGTCGTTAAATTTTTTAAAAAAATTAATCATCTTTAATCAAATTATAAGTGTCTTATGCAATTTTTTATATTGTAAAACGATTCAGCAAATAATAAAAAATTCACCTATCCGCTTTGAATTTTTTTTTGTTAAATTGAAAGCCTTGCGGCTGAATTTTATCACGGGTTTCGACTTGTTTGTTAGGACTGATTTCCGTTAATTATTTTTTTTAAAGGTCTTGTTTTGGATTCCGAGCCGTGGTATTCAGATCACGCTTTCAAAAAAAATTGGGGGGGGGGGGGGTGAAGGATGACGTATTTATTTTATCGTTGCAGCAGCATGTAAATTAATCGGGTTAGAAAAAAATTATTTTTTAATCTTATGATCCGAATTAGCTTATTTGCAGCTGCAACATTAAAATAAGCAAAAAAAAAAATTGAAGCACTGCTTGGCATGCAGAACGAGACGTTTTAAATTTGTATTTTTTTTATTTTATTTTTTATTTTTCTTATTTTATTAATTTTTGGTTTTTGGTTCCAGGATATAAACGGGAGAGATATTAACGTTTTTCGAATACCGCCAGGACTCGTGTTCGGGTTTTTCGCGAGCGGTAATTGTGAAAAAAATCGATGTGCGGCTTTT
Organism: Liposcelis bostrychophila; assembly: GCA_037577465.1. NCBI lineage: Eukaryota > Metazoa > Arthropoda > Insecta > Psocodea > Liposcelididae > Liposcelis > Liposcelis bostrychophila. The sequence continues at coordinate 7,962,412 of CM075211.1, forward strand.
TGAAGAACTCCCAAGACTTACACATGTTCCAGTTTAAGAAGAAAGGAAAATTAATATACAAAATTGAATCCAACTGCGAATTGTAACCGGGCTAATAGATAAAGGGATTTCTATCTGCCCCAGACGACTTGATACCGGTTTTGACCTTTTGTGGAGAGTAGCCGAGGTGGCATACGGACGAGGTAACAATGGTACCTTTTTATTATTCGTACATAGGTACGTATATTTATGATTATTTTAATTTTTTTAAAGTTTTTAATTAATTGAAGTTCTACATTTAAATCCGTTTTTTTTTTCGTTGTTTACGATGGGGAAAATGTTAAGTAACATGTTTAACGACCACCCGAGTGAAAAAAAAAAATAAAAATAAAAACCTCAAACCGCATAAATTTTAAAATAGTTTAAAAAAAAACTTTCTCCCAATATTTTATCGAGAGACTTTTATAAAACGATCGAAATCAATCATGTGATAGTTCTCGTTTTTACTGGAATAATTAAAGCATAAAACAAGTTGAAGTTAGCGTGATTTCGTTTTTTTTTTTTTTTTTTTTTTTTTTTAATTTAGTAAGTAAAGATTTTGACTTGACAAACTCAAAAAGACGCAGACAGTTTTATGCTATTTTCGGTAAGAAAGAATACTTATAAGCTGTTTTGCGGTCAGAGCTTCAGAGCTAAAAGCTGGGGGGGTTGTAAATTTTCAAATGTGGACTTCATATGAGATGCAATCATTGCGGGAACAGGGATAAAGCTTATGGGCTGAATACAAAGCCGCAAAAGCTCAGATCTTTTCTCAGAATTTTTTTTTTTTTTTTTTTTTAATTTTTTGGGTTTAGTTATGTAACCATTCTCCAATTACAATAATTAAATTTTTTTTTCTCAGAAGATTGAGTCCCCTATTCCCTTTTATCCGGCTATCTGGCCTGCCTGGGGAACTTCGCAAGTTTTAGGAACAAAATTTAGGTTGGAGCTTTTAAAAAGAAAATGTTACGGAGAGTTTTCGATGTTTTTTGGTCAAAAAATGAAAGCCCAGGGTTTTCGAATAGTGAAGTCTAAATGTGTTGGATATTCGGTCTGCACTGAAAAAATTTGTGCGCAATCAAATTTTGATTGAGTCCTTTTTGATTAGTAGCTCGTAAAATTTGACTTGTCATTAGTAGGCTTTTCTTGGCCGCTACCCAATGAGCAAAGAAATATTTATACACGCTGGAACAATTTTTATGGTGTGATTTTATTAAGGTAAACATAGGAAACACCGCCATAAAAATTGTTTTGCCGTGTATTTATAAAATATTTATTACCTAAATATTTTTCAATATTTTAAAAATATTGTGCAAATATTCTTTGAAACAAAAAACAGTAGAAATATTTTTTTGATCTTTGTCAACATTTTTAAAATATTTTTATCGTTTCTTGTTTTAAAAAATATTTGCAAAATTTTTTTAAAGTATTGAAAAATAATTAAAAAATATTACATAAATATATTAATATTTCTTTGCTTATTTGGAGTCACTTTTTCACTAGACGCAAAATCTAATTCGTTTTTGACTGGCTACCAGTACTAAAACACTTTTTTGGGTACGAATACCCACAATATTCACTTTTCCTATCCGTGGAGATTCGGGCGTCGGTTTTCCCCTTTAAATCATAGTAGTGATCATAACCATCACTAAGATGGACATTTGGTCTGAATATTCGCAATGAATGAGATCAGAGTGATCAAATGCGATCAAATTGATTAGAGATTATGAAACAAAAGATAAAGAAATTATGTTGGTTAAATAAAAATTCATTTCGGAGAGGCTCAATATCCAAGGAGGTTGCGTTCCCTTTGGGGTTCTGGCTGCGGGTTTGCATGCGAAAGAATATTTCTAATCCCCAGAAAAAATGAGTTATAACTCCGGCCAGTAGATTATAAAAACTTATAACAGGATGATAAAACTTATAATAGTCTTGTTATAAGTTTTTATAACATATTGGCTGAACTTATAATCCATTTTTAAAGTTATAGGTTATAAGTCCGGCCAATATATATGTTACAAAACTTATAACAAGATGATAGAACTTATAATCTCGTTATAGTATGTTATATAGTTTATAACAAATTGACCGGACTTATAACTTTAAAAGTGGGTTATAAGTTCGGCTAATATGTTATAAGTTTTTATAACATATTGGCCGGACTTATAACTTGAAAAATGGGTTATAAGTTCGACCAATATGTTATAAAAACTTACAAGTCTAGTATGTAACGTATCTTGTAGTAAAGACTTATAAGTCTTTAGATATAACTTAATATAATTTAATATAATATAAGATGATAAAACTTATAATCTTGTTATAAGCTTTTATAACATATTGGCCAGACTTAACCAACTTTTTCTTAAGTTATAAAAATATTCACTTATATTTATACATTTACATGTGCAATGCACTTATCATTTACCAAAATTTAATAATAGGTTAGCTATAACAAGATGATAAAGTTTATAATCTTTAGTTAATAGTTTTTATAATTTTCATAACTTATTGGACGGACTTATAAGCCACTTTTTCTTAGGTTTTTACAGATTTTATAACGTTTTGGCCGGACTTATAACCCACTTTTTCTTAGGTTTTAATGGGTTATAGGTTGTAAGGTACTGTAAGTTATAAGGTACATAAGGTTATAAAACAAGATGATGAAGAAACTTATAATCTTGTTATAAGTTTTAAAATATATTGGCCGGTCTTATAACCCACTTTTTCTTAGGTTATAAAGATATTGACTTACATTTATAAATTTATATACACTTAACATTTACCAAAATCTAATAATAGGTTATAAAAGCTTATAACAAGATTATAAGTTTTATCAACTTTTTATAAGTTTTTATTGTTTGTACAACATATTAGCCGAACTTATAACCGACTTTTTCTTGGGGCATCATTAATCAATGTGGACTAAAAAAGAATTGAACCTCTGCGTCACCCGATTTTAGTCTGTACCTTAAACATGAAACTTCCATTTACAAACCGGGAATCTGAACATATATATTCTTTTAGACATTCAGCAACTTTGCTCAGAGCCGAACTTTTCAATAGGCAAAATAGGCAAATGCCTAGGGCCGCAAGTTTTTAGGGGGCCGCGCGTCGTTGAGGACCCGCGGAAGGCAAGGCTGTTTTTTCATTTCATAACTACAGTTTCAATTGCAAAAATAATTTTTTTTTTTTTTTCATACAAAGACTGTAGCTACGCTGTTAGAAAGAAAAGAGTTAATGACAGAGTTCAACATCATTTTTATTCTAAAGAGTTTTAAATTCACACAAGAGTCAGTTTGAATTAAAAAGTACTCTTTAAAGAACAGAGCCGAACTTTGCAATAGGCAAAATAGGCAACTGCCTAGGGCCGCACGTTTTTAGGGGGCCGCGCTTCGTTGAGGACCCGCGGATATGAAAGGGCAAGGTTGTTTTTTCACTTCTTAACTACAGGTTCTAAAAACTTTGCAAAAATGATTTTTTTTTTTTTTTTTTTTTAGCTTTAAAAGACCGTACCGGGCCGTAATTTTTGTTAAATATAAATAAATAAAGGTACAAAGATAAAGGAGAAGGATTCATGCAAGACCGAACCTGAAGTAAGAATTCATGCCAAACATTTCCTAAACTCATTCCACCACATAAAGCTTTTCATCATTTTGTAATGTCCGCGAGCCCCAAACCGTAATTTTTAGCCTTTTCCCATGCCTTTTCCCTGCAAAATTAAAAAGGCTGCTAGATTAACTGCTAGATCTTTCTGATTGACATGCTTCTGTTGTGGCTAGTTTTGGTCCGCCTGAGGAATAGATCCTCATACTCTCTGATTTCGGAGAGCGTTCCCCTATCCGCCACCTGGGGAGGCGCCCGATGGGGGACTAGCCGAAAACCCCACACGGGTTGGGGGGAAAACTCGGAGACCGCGCCCGACCGAGTTGTCCCCCAAGCCAGCTTCCAAGGATCACATCCTCCTAACGCCACAAGTCACCAACCCCGTACGGATCGACATAAAAATGACGTCCTTTTCACATCGATCCGCACGACATTGGATCCGCATGACATAAGGAGGACTTTACTCCTTTAGCTGACAACTTAAAACTAATACAATACCTATAACTAATAATAACTAAAACTAATACAATAACTTAAAACTAATACAGTAACTAAAGCTAATAAAATTAATACAACTAAGCTTAAACTAAATATGATTTAAGATTGTACGAATGTACAATGTACGGCATTGGACGTTCATACAATTTACAATACCAAACATTAGAGACAAGATTGTCGAGATACTATTCGACAACCTTTACGCGAAAAAAGAATTCGATTTTTTTTTTTTTTTTTTTAATGTCGTTTAACCGCTTTTTAAAAAAATGGTAATCGACAGCTTCTGCAAACTATAATAGGCTGCCTTTTAAAGTCCCGTTTTGTTTTATTTAATTTTAATTTTTTTTTTTTATTTAAAAAAATGTAGGAGAGGAATAGAAATAAAAAGAAAAATAATAATAAAAAAGTAATAGAAAAAATTGGAAATAAGAAAAAGAAGAGAAGGTAAAAACCTCATAACCCAAATCCATGCCAAACCATACCCATACCAAACCATACCCATACCATACCATACCACATCCATACATACCTATACCATAGCTATGCCCAAACCCATTGCCCAAACTCAAACCTCGTTGTTGAAGCTTTTGGACTGCGTTGCGGCTGTGACGATTCCTCTGGTTGCGATGATTCCTCTGACTGCTACTGTGAAAACTGAAACAAAAAAAAACAAAAAAAAAAAAAAAGACGATTAAAAAGGGGGGGGGTTGGAGACCCTCACAATGGAGTTTATCTCCCGCGATATGATTGAAATAAAAAAATTAATTATTTTAAATTGTAATGTTATTATTATTTTATTTTTGTTTTTAAATTAATAGTTTGAGATTATAAAAAAAAATGCAAAAATGCAAAAAAATTTCGAATTTCCAGCCGTAAAAGGTTAAGACCTTCCGCATTGGCCCGGCGGTCTAGGGAACCATGCCATCAGAGCTCGCCGGAAACCTATCGGCTTTAACTCTACATATGTACAGTTAAGGCTTGCGGTGCGCCAATAACCTCGGACACCCAGTCATCCGAAATGAAACCCTGGAGACTCTCACTATGGAGCTTATCTCCCGCGCCATGCATGTTCGAATCGAATAGAATGTACAGCCTAATAAAACTCTGCAGCTCCAAGAGAGGGGCTGACTTCTAACGTAACGATTTGCGGGGAACTTAACACTAAACCCTTAACACTAATACCACAAGGCCAGTCGCTGGGTCGATACCTAGGCCTTCTACGATGGGAGACCAAACCTCCTGGTTTGCCTCCAAGCCGGACCGATAATAGTAAATTAAAAAAAAAAAAAATTATAAACCGTATTTTAAATTTAATAATTAAATTATTTTTAAAGAAATGAAATAAAAACCGAACACTATTTTATTTAAATTAAATAAAGCCCGAGCTAAAAAAATTATTTATTAAAATTAAAAAAAAAAAAAAAAAAAAAAAAAAAAAAAATGCACTCCCGGACACCGGCGAAAAAAACGATCCGACCCCTTCGGACGTAGGAATCGGAATGAGACACTCCCGAAAAACACTTGGCGCCGATTGGTCTGCGCATGCGTCTTGATGACGTGAGCAGATTTCCAAAATGGCGGTTGAAACATTTTTAGTGTGTTTTTGTGTGAATTTAACATTTAACTGTATATTTCCTGTTCTTTTTTGAATTTTTTCAATTAAAAGAAATGCAATTTCAATTTGTGGTGAAAAATTGACTCTAATTTCGAAAATCGTACAGCTTTTTTCTACAGAATAAGCTTATTACAGAAGAGGAGAGTTTTGGAGAGCTGTGGAGTTACGTGGTCTTTGTTGTAATTTTGGCTATAAAGAATAATGGAATTATTTTTCATTTAAATTGTGAGAAAGTTCTTTCAATCCGATAGTCACTGTCGAATGAACCGGTGCCAGAGCCGAACTTTTCAGTATGCAAAATAGGCAACTGACCAGGGCCGCACGTTTTTAGGGGGTCGCACGTCCTTGAGGACCCGCGGATATGAGATGGCAAGACAGTTTTTTCATTTCTTAACAGTTTCTAAAAACTTTGTTGCAAAAATGGATTTTTTTTTTTTCATACAAAAAAATGTATGCATGCAAATGTCCAATATCCTGCTATAAATCCAAATCGCCTGCATTGTTATTCAGAACTACTCAGACGTGCCGTTCAAAAAAAAGAAAAAAACACTAACAAATTTTAGCTTTTTTTCCGTTCGTTAAAATTATGAATAAAAAAAGGCTATTATGATGGCGGTGGCATTAACCTTATTACCCAGGCTAATTTCTGTACCTGCCATTGAAAAAGCGCATCAGAACAAGCGGCCATGTTTTTACTAATTATTCGAATTTACTTTAAACCGAAGGGAAAAAAGTCGAATCGTACAAAACTAAAACAAAATTTTCTGCGAAAATTACTAAAAGATAAATATATTATATTTAGTGTATTAAGGAGGGAGGTTTTGGGGGGCCGCATCGAGACGGTTGCCTAGGGCCTCATTAATGTTAAATTCGGCTCTGACTTTGCTCACATGACTAAACAACTGAGAGATTTTGAAAAGCTAGGGCGCTTTGGTTCCTTTTTGGAAATTCCCTCCTCTTAACGGATTTAATGAAGTCGTTAATTTAAAAAATTTCGTAATACTTTTCTCGAGGCCTGGAGCGAAAAACCGACACCGTAAGTTTTTTTCCTAAATATTTATTTCGTGCCACATGTTACTATAAAAACATTTCCGCTTGCAATGATTCCCTTCAATTAATATTTCTTCTCAGTCGTATAATAAGGCATCAATTTTTTTTAAAAGAAAAATCATCAAAACCCCCGTTTTAATTTTTTAAGAAGCATCACAATGCTCGTAGGCTATGAGTTAATGATGTTTAGCTTGATATGAATGACATGAAACAATCCCGGCTGAATTGCAAAACCGTTTAACATACATTTTTTAACCGGTTTCGGACATCACACATCTTCGTCTTCTTGTTTAATTGATGTAATCTCGGGTAATCTCGGATTATTTTTGCAAACTATTTTTTTTTTTTTTTTTTTTTTTTATGATGGAAGGCGTATGAATGGTGTTTAGGAGTGAGAGGTTTTTGTTCGGTTATGTTTCGCGAAATAAATCTATGACGTGGGCAGAAAATAAAATTTGGTTCATCTCGAAATGCGTTTTGTGACCGTTATCGAGCGTGTGTGTGTGTATGTGTACAGGTTTTCTCGGTAATTCTTATATTTATTCTTTTTAAATCTGACATAGATGACGTTCGGTCAAAGGTGAAGATCAGTGAAAGAAGTGTTGAGAGACTAAAACGAAGTTAAATGAGGTACCACCCGGGTGTGTGTGTCTGGCTCTATGGGCTTTAAGCGAATGGTTTTATTAATTGAACGTTTATTTTTTTAAAAAAAGTAAATATGGACCTTTTGATTCCAAAAAAATTTAAAGCCTTCCTTAAGGCATCCCGTAAAATATGACTGGGTTTGCCATTTTTTAAATGTCAAATCCTATTGCAAAATATTTCGGCCTTAATTTTTTTTTTCGTTACTTTTCCCACGAAATAATCTTTGAATGGTTTAATATTTTGACAAGAAGATTTTATAAAATCGAATTAGATCCCATTATTTAAAAAAAAAACAATAATAATAATGCAATAATTAATGCCACGTCAGGATTTTACTAAATTAAATTGGGTTAAGCAGTATCATCTTTTTTTTTTTTTTTTTTTTTTTTTTAAGTATAGAAACTTTTATGCGCCCCAAATTTCAAGGGCGGGGGGAGCAGAGCCAGATTTTACACTAGACAAAATAGGCAATTGCTGAGGGCCGCAGCAAAAAAGGTAGACTTTTAAGATTAGCTGAGTTTGGGAAAAAAATTTAAATAGGAGCACAAAAGCCAATTTCATTTTAAACAAATAAGGCAAAAAAATTGCATGTGTGTAGTAGCACACAGTAAAAAATATTTGTTCTAAACGTCCACATAAATTTTTTCTGTTGTTTTCCTCAAAAGGTAAACATAAACAAAAACAAAAACAACATAAGAATTATGTGGACCTACTTTTGTTGATTTTGACATTAAAATTTATTACTGTGCACAAAATTAAAACAAATTTTTACAGGCAAAACGATTTTAAGACATGAAATATGGGATTTAGTGCATTCGGGGGGCGTTGAGGGTTTCACTAAGAAGGTTGCGTAGAGCTTCATTTGTCTTTAATCTTTTTCCGCCCATGGATCCGTAATTGGACCCATGGATTTTAATGCCCAGACGCCCATGGGTCTATATATGGACCCATCAGTTTTGCAACCCTGCAAAGCTTTAATTTTCTTAAAAAATTGCAAAAACCATGTAACTAGAGATATTTTGACCTGCTGAAACCGAATATGTCAGAATTTAAAAAAAACCCAAATTCAAGATGGCGGATGGTTGGTAAAATCTTATTTAAAATATTACAGATTTTTTATTACATTCAAATTTTGTAAACGCTTTATTTTTTGCTCTTTTTATCCTTATGAGCTTAAAAATGCAAGTAAATAACGGATGGACGGTCAATTGTGCAATATTTAACAAGAATTCTTCACCTATGTTTAGCTTATGAGGAAAACAAATTTTTTGTGTAGAGGCGTTTATAACCCTAGAACAAGTAAGTTATAAGTCCGGCCAATACGTTATAAAAACTTATAACAGAATTATAAGTTTTATCATCTTGTTATAAGTTTTTATAACTTATTGGTCGAACTTATAACTCACTTTTTCTTGGGGAGTTTAAAAATAATATTAAGTAAGATTAAATATTTTGGGGGATTTTTTGAACTTCTGATTCTGAATCAGAAGTCCAAATTTTGAAAAAATTGACATTAAAGATGGCGGACTATTAATTTTAAAAATTTTCAGTTTTCTTAATTATTTATTACTAGAAAAATAAATGGTTTTTGAAAAATTAAGACAAGTTAATATTCCGGGAGGCAATTAATTTAAAAGAAATCGGTTTTCTAAAGGCCGCACGGGCCCCCTATGTAAAATCCGATGTTAGATTTTGCCGGGAATTTGGGCAGCAAATGGTTAATCGGCTCTGGGAGGGAGAGTGGAAGCTGGAAATATTGTTCCATATCATATAAAGTAATTTCATATCATATAAATATTTGAAAAAATATATTTTAGAAATGTTTTAAAAATATTTCAGATATGTTGAAAATCTTTTCAAAAAAATAAATGAAATATTTAAGGCTTGCACATTTCACAAAATGGTCGTACTTTCTTGTATTCACTGAAGCTTCCTCTTAAGGTTGTAAAATCCCTAATTTTGAGTAACAAATCCCCTTCTTAGTCTTCCAAAAAATTAGTTGATTCAACATTCATTTAAACGATGATTCTCCCGGCACAAAAAAGCTTGGCTCATTACTAGCAAAAAGGCGCCTTATTAATCTCCATTAACTTCCAGAATTACAAAACAGATGTCACATTCCGAAATCAGGTTTTTGGAACAGATAAAAGCTTTTTTTCCCTATTTTATCTCATATAAATAAAATTAAACAGAAAAAAAAAGTTACATAAATATTGTCAGTTAGACTGTTTTAAACGAACGGCACGGTAACTTTCACGAGTCGAGTTTTGTACCGAGTACCGAGTTGGCTTCAGTCGATGTTTAAAGTTGGCGGTGATTGGGTCTCTCTGGGTCAAGAGAGCTCGTCCAGTCATTGACTTGTCTCTAATGAGTCTTTATTGTGTTCGATCCAGTGTCTGTGACCAAAGTGTTATTATTTCGTTATAAAATATAAATAAATAAATAAATTTGGGAAAAAAAAGTCTGGCTTATGTGATAAATGGATCGTTAGGTAAGTCGAACGATCGAAAAAAAAAAAAAAGGGTTTTGTTTACTTGTCTCCCGAAAATCTCAGCGAAAAAGTCGTAACGGTTTTCGTTTTTAATAAATCTTTAATTGACAACCTGTCATCGCGTGATTAATCGTTCATTATTACGATTATAATTAACATAATATTAACCAGATTTCTTGAATGTTATTAATTTAATAAGAGGTAAAAAAAAAAAAAAAAAACGTTATGCAAATTTTTTCGAAAATGTATTTAGGCCGAAAAAATTTTTTATTTGAAAGCGAGAAATTAATATAATTTTAAAGACGAGAAAAATGGAGGAAAAAAAGAGAATGAACCGGTCCAAAATGTGTATCATTAACCAGCAGAAGCCTGGATGTTCGCGGTCTGAAGAACACCGCAAGGCATTTTCATAGTCACGGATTCGTGCATCTGCAGTTTCCGGGGCTTCCTATGTGTTTTATCTGGGCTTGATAAATTTTGGGACCGATTTAAAAAGGCTCGTTAACTTTTAAAAGCTTCTAAAATTCAAGGTCAAAAGTTTTTTCATCATGTTCATTAATCACTATGTCAATTGTCAATGTTTTGTTGACTCGCGTCTCTCTCTCTCTTGAAAACCGCTCACGTATTCATTGAGACAAGGACTTCGCACAGTTGAATGAAGACAATTGACTAATTCACACGTCCAAGTGCGAATCGAATAATTGAGGTATCCACCCCTAAGCTTCCGAAGAGAAAGTCACGAAAAAGAAAAAGAAAACATGCATTTGGGTTTTGCTAATTTCTGTAGGTTAAAATGGTGTAGGGGTTTTTGAAGTTGCAAAATTTAAAATTAATCGAAGGTTAATCGTGCTGAAAAATTTTGGATTGGCGTGCCTATTAAGCTTTGGGGATAATCCCAGTGCGAAAAGCAATGTTACAACAATGTTTTCAAAAAAGTTTTTTTAGAAACGTTGTTATTTACACAATGTCATCAGATGGTCTGTCTCCAATGGCCAATTAATCGAACGAAAGGTATCATTAATGCACCACCGGAAATGCTGTATATTTTTATATTTTTAAACTTTTTTCTTCTGCTACCACTTTTTTTATTGTTTTGATTATTTTTTAGAACACAAAAAATAATGAAAACGAAAAAAAAAAAAGTGGTAGCAGATGAAAAAAATCCAAAAATATACAGCATTTCCTGTGGTGCAATTAATTGTACCCTTTAATGCTCTGTCCAATGGAGACAGAGCATTGATCCAATATTTCAATAACATTTTTTACGTTTAAAATGAAATGTTTTAATAAAATTAAAAAAATTTTTTTTAAAATCCCGTTTTCCACCGGGACGGCTTTTTGAGAATGTTTACGGAGGTTATTTTCATTTTTCATGAGTTTGGTATTTATTGCTCTGTCTCCATTGGACAATTAATTGGAGGGTACAATTAATTGTACCACCGGAAATGCTGTATAATTTTGGTTTTTTCTCTTCTGCTACCACCTTTTTTTTCGTTTTCATTATTTTTTGTGTTTGTAAAAATAATCAAAACAATAAACAAAGTGGTAGCAGAAGAAAAAAGTTCAAAAATATACAGCATTTCCGGTGGTGCAATTAATTGTACCCTTCGATTAATTGGCCAATGGAGACAGGTCATAGGGTTTTTCTAAATTACTGACGATTTAAGTCTGAAACGAATTTTAGTTAGCAGGTAGTCGATTTTTTATTTTATTTTATTTTATTTTATTTTAAAGGTAGTAAAAACTTTAAGTAGGCTTACTGTTCTGTAATTTTTGGTTTTTAAGGTTTCTTGTGTTGTATTTTCATATTTAAAAAAATATTCTTTTTTTTTAATTTAAATGACACCTTCTGTAAACAAACTTTTGTTTCTATAAAAATCAAGGCTGTTTTCTTAATTTTAGGAGATTGAGGTTACTAAAAAAATTAACTGAATAAGAAAATCAGCATTAACTGAAAGGATTTATTTATCCGGAGTAAAATTTTTTTCCCCGAAATATTATTGATTTATTTATTTATTGTAAAGCTTCCTTTGTGAGTACAGCTTTTTGTAGGCCATAGGCGGATGAGAGGCGAATCGGGTCGGACAGCTGAGCCAATTGCCGTGACTTGCGAGGCAATTATTATTACTAGCAGGTGGTTAAGTTTTTAAATTTTGCACAAGCCAAGCTCAAGACGTTTTGCTTCTTTCATTACCAGAAATTAAATTTTCGTTTGAGCTTATGTTTTACTTCATTGCCATTAATTGCAAGAAAAAAAAATTGGGAAAATGATGCTCGTACTCATTGGATTCGATTTTTAAAAATTCAGCAAATTAATATTAAGTTTCAAAAATCCAGTTAGTTTTTTTTTTTTTTTTTTTTTTTTTTTGCTGCTTTTAATGTTGTACCTGTAAGTGATCCTTGATTGTTTCCGGTGCTTTTGGGTGCTGCTGTGCTTTTCGTTAAATTTTTTCTGATCAGACCAGTAGCCCTAAAGAGGTCAAACGAGGCTCCAGTGCCTTATTGCAGCAGCCCCCCCCCCCCACCTCCTATGAATTTGGTTTGGCCTGTAGTGAATGAAAAATTTTCTTATGTGAATGTTTTTAATGTTCCATGCTTAAATGGGAGGCTCCGTTTTAAAAAAATTGAGCCCTTACTAGCCTCTCGGGCTGGGTACGGGGATATTTATGATAACAAGAGCGGAAAACTATTTTTCCCAATTTACAGGATAGTAGAAAAAAAAAAATTGTTTTGGGTTAACAAAGGCGCAGACAGATTTTTTTTTCGTATTTACTAGAATGTTTAGAAAAACTTTATGATTTTTGTTTGGAGCTCCAAAATCGTTTTTTCGCTTTAACAAAGACTCCACAATACATTTTCCGATTCGTAGAAATTTAATATTTTTTGATAAGCAGATTCTCCAAAACAATGTTTTTTCACAAAAAAGTTTTTTTTTTTTTTTTTTTTTTTTTTAACTGAACAGAGTGTTTGAAGAGCTAAAGTTGACACAAACCTAGCAGAAGTCCTGTCTCCACTGGCCAATTAATCGATGGGTACAATTAATTGTACCACCGGAAACGCAGCACATTTTCGGGCTTTTTTCTTCTGCTACCACTTTTTTATGGTTTTGATTATTTTTTTCAAACACTAAAAATAATGAAAACGAAAAAAAAAAGTGATAGCAGAAGAAGAAAGTCCAAAAATATACAGCATTTCCGATGGTCCAATTAATATTGTACCCTCCAATTAATCGTCCAATGGAGACAGCAAGAATTATTTACCAAACTTAATGCTGTGTCTTTATTGGAGAATTGACTGGATGTATCAATTTATTGTGCCACTGAAAACGATGTAATGCATGATTTTTCCATGCATACTTTTTTTTAAGCATGAGAACCTGGATATGATGTGCATACTTCACACATAATTTTTTTAAATTTTGAAGCATGGCAAATATTATGCTTATTTAACTTTTTATTTCCATTTTATGCATACTTATTTATGCATGATTATATTTAGAGGATGAAAAAAGATTTTCCGGTAAAAAAAGTTAAGTTGTTTATACAGCTCCACGGTAATTAGACAATAACCATCATCACACCACCAACAAACGATCTTATAATTTTCATTACAGAATTTAAGAAAAAAAAAAAAATTAAAAATAAGAGCAACGTTCAAGGCAAGGCTGTTTTCTCACTTCGATCAGGATTCGAAATGAACAGGCATATCATTTCTTATCTATATATTTCAAAATTTTTTTATTCCTTTCTTCTTTTTAAAAATTATTAATTTTTTTGCTTATCGCAAAATAAGCATGGAATGTTGACAATCAAGTCCTCGTGACGTAGGAATCGAAGTGGGCACATGGGGATTGCATCAGCGCCAAACGTGTAGGATGATACCCACGAACTTCAACATTACTACACCCGATTCTGTTTTTTTTTCTCATTGCTAACTTGTTGTCGATTTAGCAGCCGATACTATGTTGACACCCCCGTTACGAAAAAAAAAAAAAAAATTGTGACTCTGCCCGAATCTTTTCAATCATGCGATATCTAGAGTGGGTGAATTAAAATGCACTTTTTCTTTATAAAAAGTTTTTCAAAAGGCGTTCTATGATTTTTCATTTTTATTTTTCTATTTTTTTTTATTCTCTTTTCCATTTTTAATTGAATCGATGCACAGTACATCCTCCTCTTTAAATGAGAGGAAAAAAAAAAATTAATTGATTTAAATTCCACTGAGTTCATCTCAAACTGGAACTAACCTTATTAGAAAATCTTGACAACGAACTTTTACCTTTTAATCTTAACCATATCGGATGAATCATCGGTTTTTTTTTTCATATGTTTTTTCCTTATGCCATAAGTTAAAAAAAAATTGAACGAGTAGGTGAAAAATGTTTAAATAAAAACGAAAATCATTCTGCGCCCCTAGAAACCCCTTCACGTGAATTTCTGCGCCTTAAGAACCTTTAGACGTAAAATTCTGCATCGTCCGTAAAAATTCATACACATAAAAATTCCGGGCACCTAAAAAATTTTTAAATCATCATTCAATGAACCTCATTACAGTCATCATTCATCCTGAACCTCATCTCAATCTTAATTCGTCACCTCATTACAATGAACCGTTCAGTTTTTCCCTGAATTTTACGCTTGGACTGGGGCCGTCCATATTTTACGTATAGGCACAATTTTGGTAATTAGGAAAAATTCGCTGTTCAAGAGGTTTTTTAAGAGGATTTTCTCAAAATATTTATCTTTAGATCTGTCTCCATTGAAGAATTAATTAAAGGGTACAATTGATTGCACCACCGGAAATTCTGTATATTTTTGGGCTTTTTTCTTTTGCTGCCACTTTTATTCGTTTACATTATTTTTAGCGTTCGAAAAATAATCCATACAATAAAAAAAAAAGTGGTAGCAGAAGAAAAAAGTCCAAAAATATACAGCATTTCCGGGGTGCAATTAATTGTACCCTTCGATTAATTGGCCAGTGGAGACAACAGCATTGGTTTTGAAAAGGTTTAACTGTACTTTGAATATGTTTGCTTAAAGTCTTTACTGGCTTACTATTGAACGCCAACAATTTTCTAAGCATGTTTATTTATGATTTTGGAACTTGTTTTTATTAATTTATACGAAAATTTCATTTAACTGAAAATTGATGACAGAAAATCGAATAACTGTGTAATGGACCCCGGTTATAAATGAACAAATTTCGGCATCTCGACATGTTGACTGTGAGACTGTGCCATTGATCTGATCGTATGCATTAGGTTTTGGGATGGGAGTATTAACCGACTTGAGCGAGGATCAACTTTTTAAATTTGGTCTGGTTGCCCCCTACGAAATAGAGATGCATAAATAATATGAAAATCATGTACAAATTGTACAAAAATTTGCAATTTTAGCAAATTTTGTTGCAAATTTGGCAAATTATAAAAAATGCATAAGTTATGCGAAAAGAACTTAACTTCTTTTAGTGAAACATTTTTTTTTTTTGATACTCCAATATAATTATACATAAATTATGTATATATAAGTATGCATAAAATGGGGAAACAGATTAATAAGCATAATATTTGCAAATTTTCCTGCTTTATGACTTAAAAAATTATATGCATAAATTATGCAAAAATGATGCATATCATGTAAATTTTTTTTTACCCTCCAATATAATCATGCATCGATATGTATGCATTAACTGGAAAAAAATTGAATAAACATAATGCTCCGTCTCCATTGGACAATTAATTGGGGGTACAATTAATTGTACCACCGGAAATGCTGCATATTTTTGAACTTTTTTCCTCTGCTACCAATTTTTTTTCGTTTTCATTATTTTTTTGTGTTCGAAAAAATAATCAAAACAATAAAGAAAGTGGTAGCAGAAAAAAAAATTTAAAAATATACAGCATTTCCGGTGGTACAATTAATTGTACCCTTCCATTAATTGGCCAATGGAGACAGAACATAATATTTACAAATTTTCCTGCTTTATGATTTAAAAAAACTATATGCATAAATTACGCAAAAATTATATAAATATCCAGATTTTCATGCTTAAAATAGCGATGCATAAACTTTGCAAAAGTAATGCTTGTCCAAATTTTTGTATAAATGATACAAAAACAATACATTTTTATATAAATGCATTTTTTATATAATGCGCTTATTTTATAAAACTTTTATACACTTTTTGCATCATTTTTTTCGTATCGGATGTTACGAATTTGAAAAAAAATTGGAGCAATATCTTTGGAGTGAGAAATATGCCTGTAGCTAGTCGAAGGAGAGGAATCACAAAATTTTTTTACTTTGGCTTTAAAATGTCTTCTTTTAACATAGAAGATAAGGAACATCCATCAGTGACCCAAAAAATACACAAGACGGTTCAGCTTGTCGAGAGCTGAGCTATCAGCTGTATCCCATTGGCCCCCATCTCCTGTTGCATATGCTTGATGTGAAAAACCCTTATCTTTAATTTTCATCAAATTGGCCATTTCTAATTTTTAAAAAAAATTATTACCGTTTCAGTTTCTATCCGTGCGCCGAAAGTCAACTGACGTATCTCCATCGCAAATATAATTAGAGATAGCCGGTTTTGATTGTTTCAAATATCATGCGACTACATTTTCGCGTAAACCTGATTTCAAAGGACAGTCTGAGCAGATTGTCTCCAATAATATTATATGATGGAGATACGTCATTTAACCTCCGGCGCACGCTCAGGGGTATCCTTTTCTTTTAGTGCCATCACCCCCTTCTCATTATTCAATTTCACAGAAAAATGAACCAGATTTAAGTGATGTAGGGCAGGTCCATTCTCAAAATTTCTGTAAAAAATAAATATTTCCCTCTCTTAAAACCACCATTAATCAACGAACTTTTTTTTTTCTTTTTCTTTCCCATAAAAGTAATCATCCGTAACTGGTAAAACAAACAAACATTTTACTCCTAAAAAAACCAAGAGAAGAATGGTCTTTTGTTAATTGTACATTTTTCCTTAATAATTACCTTCAATTACGCGTGGATAAAATCCGTGATATAATTATTCTTTTTTTTTTTTTTTTCTGTGTCTCAGGCCTTTTTGACACAGTTGACATTATTTCAGTCGAAACGGGCGCGAAGCAACTCGTTAAAAAAAATAAAAATTATTTCCCTGCCTTGGCACATTTTTCTTTCCTTACATAAATTTTACCATATATGGCCTAAACCGATAACAACGTACAGTATAGCATCCATAATAATAAATTATTATGATAAATAGATATTTATTTACATTTTATACAAAGTTTAAAAATTTTTTCGCCATCTATAGGAATGGGGATTGACCATAATAACGATAATCCTGATCTCGAGAGACTGGATTTTTTTTTTTTTTTTTTTTTTTAAATTTTTTTTAACTCTCGAAGCGTATGATTGACATTTAAAAACTCGCATGCCTTTAATCCCTCAATAAACCCAATAACAATCATAAAAAAAAAAAAAAAATGGAAACAGCATGTTTAAAATAGCAATTTATATTAGAAACGATTAATTGTGTAACTACTACTGCAGAAAATCGTTTACAAATCATTAATTATATCGTTACGTAATTGAAATGGAAGGGTATATATAGGTAAAAATTATAAATGTGAAGGAAGAGGAAAAAAAAGGTGCTTTTAGATGATTAATTGACCGATCGAAATTACGTTTACGGTTAAGATATTTTACTTATTTAATTTAATTAAGAACTTTCGAATTTTTTTTTTCTTTGGTCGATAAAAATCGCATTTACGGGATCATGGCAATAATTCTTCTAATAATAACTTTACTCGCAGGATTGCAACCCATACGAAAAAGTGATGCAAAAAGTGTGTAAAATTTTTGCAAAATTAATGCATTTTATAAAAATTGTATTATTTTTGTATCATTTTTACAAAAATTTGGACATGCATAATTTTGGCAAAGTTTATGCATAATTTTTTGAAGCATAAAAATCTGGATATGTATATAATTTTTTCTTATGCATATAATTTTTTAAAATTATAAAGCAGGAAAGTTTGTAAATATTATGTTAATTCAATTTTTTTTCCATTTAATGCATACATACATATTTATGTCCTGTCTCCACTGGCCAATTAATCGAAGGGTACAATTGTACCACCGGAAATGCTGTATATTTTTGGACTTTTTTCTTCTGCTACCACTTTTTTTATTGTTTTAATTATTTTTTTGAACACTAAAAATAATGAGGAATTTTTTTTTGGTAGTTAAATTTTCGGTCGATAGATGGCTCATGAATGTAAGTCAGACCAAAATATGGAGGCTAAAAAAAATTTGAAAGTTTGTTTTTGTTTACATGAATTGGTTTTTAAGATTTTTATACTAAAACCCATGTTTTTAAAGTTGAAAACAGATTTAAAATCTAGTTAAAATGCCCGGGAAATGCGTAGTGAGGAAATGTAAAGGAAGAGGTGGTCATTTATTTCCCAAAGAACGAGTGAAAAACGAGAAAACGAGAAGAGTGAACGAGAAGCAAAACACATACCTTTGAACCAAATCTTTTTTCTTCCCACTCAGCTTCGCCTCTTTTTTTCGCAATTCTGCCTTCAATTCTACTATAGTCCAACTTCCGTAATTAATTTTAGTCATATTATTCGTATTTGACATCTCTATTTGAAAATGATGTACACAAAATAAATAAAAACAAACATTCAAATTTTTTTAGCCGCCATATCTTGGTCTGACTTACACTCGTGAGCTATCTATCGATTAAAAATTTAACTACCAAAAAAAAATTCCTCATTAAAACGAAAAAAAAGTCGTAGCAGAAGAAAAAAGTCCCAAAATATACAGCATTTCCGGTGTTGCAAGTAATTGTATCCTCCAATTAAGTTTTCAGTGGAGACAGAAAAACAATTATATTAGAGAGCTAAAAAAAAAAAAAAAAAAAAAATTGCAGGTGAAAAAAAAATTAAATTTTTTTTACATTATTTATGCGTTTTTTATGTGTCCAATTTTTGTATAATTTATATAATTTTTATATAATCTATGCATCTCCTTTTCCTTCCGGAAAGCTAATGAAATTTTTGTCGAAACCGATATCTCGCCATCCGATTCCAAAATATTTTGAACTTGCATCAGCACCAAAATCGGTGTTGTATGTTTTCTGACGACTAAATAAGCAGAAGAAATGGCATCGAAATCGATGCAAAATTTCAATTGGAATAAGAATCAGCGTTGGCATCTCGAAAAGTAATTCAATTCAGTAATGCCATTAAAATCAGAATATGAAAATATTTTAAGCTTTTTTTTTTTTATTTTTGCTTAAAATCAATCAATCAATCAATCAATCAATCCATACTGACCTATGATATTGAACATTCAAAATAATGTCATACCCCTCGATAATTCAATTTTTGTTAACCTAAATTTGAGGGAAAAAATCTTTTTTGGAAGGATTAGGGCCAGGGCTGCAATTCCGATTCCGATTCCGATTCCGATTCCAATTAACAGATATTTTATCGACGCAGATTCCTGTTTAAACCAAAGTTGATTAACTGTAATAACGATATTTTCGTGCTTTTTAAGTCAATCTGAATCAAAAATATTTTTTTGGGTGCTGATGCCAAATCAGATTTCGAAGATTCCGAACTGTTTTCAGACGAGATTCCGATTTTAATTTCGATTCTTATTTCTTCAAAATAGCATGGATTCAGATTCTGAATAAAAATTAATCTGGATCGCAGCCCTGATTAGGGTTTCATGTCTGCAATTTATATTAAATTTTTAGTCGGAATCAAAATTGAAATCTACTATTTTAAAAATAATTGGAATCTGCAGATTCTTTTACTTAAAAAAAATAACTGGAATCTTCCCCACATTTTTTACTATTTATGAGGAAGGTTCTGATTCCGATTCCGGTCCCGAAAAAATTTAAAAAAAAAGTGCGATTTTGATTCTGATTCCGATTCCGATTTCGATTCCGATTCCAGCAAACTAACATTTGAACGATGCAGATTTCGATTCCGATTTCAATTTAAATCTAAATCGAATTTTTTTTTTTTTTATTTTTTTTATGCCGATTTTGATTTTGATTGGAGAGATTTCCGAACTATTTTTATAGGCATAACATTATAATTCCTATTGCGATTTCCAGCTCTGATCTGCATTGGCTTCGAAATAGGCACAAGCCGATTTTGAACAGTGTTGCAATTCCGATTCCAAAAGGTGAAAAAAAAAAAAAAAAAAAAAATTCAGATTTCGGCTCTATGATTCCAACTAACAAATATTTCAACGATGCTGATTCCGTTTCTGTTTCCGATATAAACCAAAATTGATTAACTGTAATAACACTATTTCCGTGTTTTTTAAGCCAACCTGAATCGAAAATATTTTATTTGGATGCTGATGCCGATTCCGATTCCGATTCCGAGGATTCCGAAATGTTTTCAGAAAAGATTCCAATTCCTATTTCTTCAAGAAAAGCACCGATTCCGATTCCAATTAATTATAAAATACATCAGATTCCGATTTCGATTTCGATTCCGATTCCGAATAAAAATTAATCGGCATTGCAGCCCTGATTTTGAAACATTTGGGATTAGAATCGGCTTTGTAACTTTAAAAAAATTTAGCCAGAAAATGGCCAACATCGGAATCGGCATCATTTTTGCAACCCTGATTTACCCTCGGGTGCAAACTAATTTTTTTTTTTTTTTTCGCGCACTTAAGATTGCAATTTGGCACAAATGCATAAAATGACAATAGCAAAAATACAAGAGATAACCGTGGGTTAGGATGATCTCATTGATGCCGGATATTAAGTTTAATGCGTTTTTAAGGTCTGCGGAAGTGCTTTTTATTTTTTTATTTTTTTTTAATATTCTTCATCCAAAGGTATATTATACTGAGAAAATGCAACAAGGTTTTTTTTTTGTGAAAAAAAGTTTTAAACGTCCAAGCGTATAAAATTTTAGAATATGGTGTGTATCAGTTTTTACGGTTTGGTGATAAGGTCGTTGACGTTTAAACTTTTTTTTTTTTTTTCTAATATTATTGTTATAGAGGACTATTACATCGGTTGGGATATAAATTATTCGATTCATTTCCAGTCTTTTTCATTGTCTCCATTTAAAGTAATATGATCGATTTGATGTTTGATTTAGCTCCGGTTTTATGAGACTTCCACCGTGAACATTTGTGATTTTTTTTTTTTTTTTTTTTTTAAAGCCCGCAGTGTGCGGTCCTATTGGGATTTTGATTTCAACAGGTGATTGTCGGAGATGTTTTATTTTCTTTTTTTTTTTTAGGATGCGGGTCAACTGGTTTTCGTGCTGAATGGCCTTATTCGAATTTGGTTCTTTGTTAGAGAGACAACGGTGTAACAGTTAGAAATTAATCAAAAGGTGGAAACAATGGGTCTCTTCCTTGATCTTTGCCTCTGTGTTCCTCTTTTTTTTCCTCTTATGTTTTTACGTACTGTATTTATTTCCTTCCTTAGTTCGGGGAATGCACTCTTTTTATCTCAGCCTATATTAGTGTCTGCAAGTCGTTATCTCCTTCCTTAGTCCGTCTGTCCCTCCTTCTATTTTTATAACCGTTTGAATGCTATTATCTTTATTGGTTTATCGTGGTTTGCCGATTTGACGGTCTTCGGCCTAGGTATGTCTGCTGTGTGTCGACTTTTGATAGTTCATACTGGATTAGGGTGCCCGTTATGAGAGGGTCTAAAATATTTTTGTGCCTCATGGCATCGGCCAAAGTTTTCATGCCGTTTCATCGG
This sequence comes from Liposcelis bostrychophila, assembly GCA_037577465.1. Taxonomy (NCBI): domain Eukaryota; kingdom Metazoa; phylum Arthropoda; class Insecta; order Psocodea; family Liposcelididae; genus Liposcelis; species Liposcelis bostrychophila. Next base: position 7,984,086 of record CM075211.1, read on the forward strand.
ACCCCTGATTTTAAAAATCGTCTAGAATGGCTCTATGATTTTTTTTTTTTTTTTTTTTTTTTTTTTTTCGCCAAACGAAATTGGAATCAGAGGCGGCATCGGATATTATCGATGCCGGCGTAGGATATAATCGATGTTTGGTGACGTCGGCATTGACATGGGGTGTCGGAGCCATAATCGGCAGTTAAATAAATAATATGGTACCGGCACCGGATTCGGATTCGGATTCGGACCCCTGCATTTTAAAAGCAGGGATGGTATGCGGAATAGATTTTAATCGGAATTGGAATCGGAATCAGAATCAGAATCAATCGATTGAAACTAATCGGAATTGGCATCGGATTCGCGAACATTTTCCCCGTATTTGGAATCATCGAGCATCACTGGAATCGGAATCGAAATCGGAATCAGCATCCATCCTGTTTAATAGTCTCCAAAAAAATCAAAAATTTTGTGCGCAAAACCTGAGCTCTGTATCTCTACTCTAACACGTACCTGTAAGCACTTCGATTTTTCCATTTAAAATACATGGCGATTTTTTCAATTTTTACAGCATTTTTTTTTTTTGAGAAATGGACAGATGAAAATTTGATCTCTTGGCCCAGCTACTAATTACATATGTAGTAATCGATAAAAATTTTAAAAAACTTTAATCCGACAATTTTCCAGTTTTTTGAGCTTGCTTAAAAATAGGTTTTTTAGCGGTTTTTTTAGGCATGTTTTCCAATACTCAAGTCATTGGAAAATGATCAAATTGAAGTTTTTAAAATTTTTATCGATAACTACATACCGGTATGTAAGTAGTAACTAGGCCTAGCGATCGAATTTTGATCTGTCTTATTTCCATTGTATTTTAAAAAATCTTGTTTTGTCTCCATTGGCCAAATAATTAAAAGGTACAAATAATTGCACCACCGGAAATTCTGTATATTTTTATACTTTTTTCTTCTGCTACCACTTTTTTTTTCGTTTTCATTATTTTTAGTGTTCGAAAAAATAATCAAAACAATAGAAAAATTTGTAGCAGAAGAAAAAAGTCCAAAAATTTTGAGAATAAAGAATAACAAAATATACAGCATTTCCGGTGGTGCAATTAATTGTATCCTTCGATTATTTGACCAATGGTGACAGGACTTCTGTCTGCAAAGTCTGGGTTTCTTCGTGTTTTTGGGTGTGAGCAATATTGTCGACGTTCATTTGAAGTCGCAGACTCTTCTTTCTGCTCACCTTCCTACCTCTTTTTCCTAGAACAAAGTAAATGTTTTAGGAAAAAACATACTCTCCAACAGTTTCGTTCAAGTCAAAGCTTTCTAGAATCGCATGATCTGATTTTAGCAGAACGAACGTAAGTTCACGACCCCAAATGTGAACCATCTTCATGGAAATGTCAAACCATCGTGAGTTGTAAAAAACGTATTTTAAAAAAATAATACGAATCTTACGTAATTTCGAGCCAACACACGAGATCAGAAAACTTGGTTAGAGGTTCCCTCACGGTTCATTTCAAACAAAACTCTTTCCTTTAAAAATAATTTTATGCAACAGACATACGGAAGTTTTAAATTACTAAAAAAAAAATAGGCCTACAAGGTGTATTAGGTGTATTAGGGTAATAGCCCATAATGAGAGATGAGTATCATTCACAGAGTTCAGGGCTTGATATATTTATTTATAAAATAGAGAGGAACTTGGTTTCACTTTCATGGAGATGTGTTTCAGACCGTGACGCATCTCTATTGAACGTGATATACCCTGCGCTTAAAAAAAAAACCTACAGGAAACAGATTCTAGATCCACGAAGTTGGGTCCTTTTGAAACAGATCTCTTAATCACAAAAATTAAGAGGCCGCCCGATTTAATGATAACAATAAAAACAAGTCTCTTTTTGATTGGTTTTTTTTTGTTCGTTACAAAATTTCAACGCGCTCACGCCATCAAACACGCAAACCGAATTCAAGAAACGTCCATCAAGCAAAAGAGTTTTCGCTTTTTAATTCGTACCTTATAGGCTCTTTTTTTTTTTGTATTTGTTATTGCAGTTTTCCATTGTTATTGTTAAAATGTCTTTCTCGCCATCAAGAGACATGAGAATTAAACATGTTGCACGCCATGACCTTGATATCTTTTTTTTTATCTAGTCGTTACTTTAAATTTTTTTTTTTTTAGATCATTTTATAAAATGCAGCCCACTCCCACTTTCGACCGAAGCATGTGTCACAACTTTCTTTACGTTTGAACGGTTAATTAATTACCGATTGTGGTTATTTGAAGAAGCCAGATGTTATCTAAGGAGAGTCCTACCTATCTTGGCATTAAACTTATGGTCCCCGGGTATACGCGAAGTCGGTATGACTCGATTTAAAAAAAAGAAAAAGAATTAATTTATTATCGTATATGAAATATTTTCCAACACCAATACGAATCGGACCAATTTTTTTTTTGTTTATGTAGCGTTGGTGGAATAAAAAAAAAAGTTGTTATACATAGGGTGTGAACCAACAAACTTGTCCGTGTTAAAGATTTTACGAGTTTAATATTTGGTCTAAATTAATCCTGCTCCATCCAATTAATTTATTAATCTAGTTATGCGATAAAGTTGGGATTTCTTTCACTTTTTTTTAAGATTAGGAATGGTTCTGTGTGTTCTTGATCATTTAAGGAACAAAAAAAAAGTGGAATTCGTGTCGATGCAAGTTGAGAGAGTTTGGAGACGGTCAAGGGAGAAAGACGGACCGGTGTAAAAAGATGTAGCTTTTGGTACAGTAGATGTTTTAAAGGCTCTATACTGTGTGGGTGATCGAAAATGATGTTTTACGTTTCTTTAATTTTTGAACTAGTCCCCCCCCCTTTCCTCGCATTTCTTTCTTTTTAAGACGCATTTCTTTCTTTTAAAGGTAAATTTTCTACCCTTTAAATTTTTTTCGGCGCAATAGCAGCTCTATGGCAGGGCTGCAATTCCGATTTCGATCCTATTCCGCAGAATCTTGACTATTTATGAGGGAGATTCCGATTCCGAAAGGTGGAAAAAAATGTATTTATTTATTTATTTATTTATTTATTTAATTATTTTTTATTTTGTGAATGAGGATGCAAATTCACCATGTAATATTTGACCAACATGTTGTACCAACATGTTTGACAAACGAACGAATCGACTAGTCGATTCGTTCGCTTGTCAAAGATGTTGGTACAACAAGTTCGTCCAACAATCCAACAAGTTGGTATAACATGTTGGTCCAACTTGTTGTACTAGTACCAACATATTGGTCCAACATTCCATAGTGAACTTGTACCACAATGCAGAATTTACTTAGGGTGCAAATTCACTATGCGATGTTTGATCAACATGTTGGCAAAACAAGTTGGACCAACATGTACCAACTTGGTGGACCAACGTTCCACACTAATTTTGGCGTACGAGTAAATTCTGCAATAGTCGATTCGTTCGTTTGTCAAACATGTTGGTGCAACAAGTTAGTGCAATAAGTTGGTGCAACATGTTGGCCCAACTTTTTGTACCAAAATGTTGGTGTAACATTCCATAGTGAATTTGCACCCTTAAGCTTTCGGGTGACAATATATGTCCAACAACAACAATGCCGAAATTAGTGGGGAATGCTGGTCCAACAAGTTGGTACAACATGTTGGTCCAACATTCCGTAGTGAATTTGCACCCTATGGGCGCAAGTAGTCGATTCGTTCGTTTGTACAACATGTTTGTCCAACTTGTGGTACCAACATGTCGGTTCAACATTCCATAGTGAATTTGCACCCTGACCGTAGATTTTATAGGATTAATTTTTTTTAAAATTTAACTGGAACAAGAATTTGGAGAAGGAATAAAGAGTATATAAACTTGGGAGGTGAAATAAATAATTTCAGGACTTGATCAAAAGATCACCCGGTTCAATTAAAAATTTTTAAAAAATTCAGGAATGTAGTTCGGGAGAGCCGAGAGCGAAGGGAGCTCAGCTTTTCTGAGGAGAGTTTTGAGTTCGCTCATAATTTTTTCCGATCTTCCATTTTATAAAAAATATCTGGATCCCCCTTTTGCAAACATTGCATACCTCCTGGCTCCTTGGGTTGATTACATGCCGCAGTACCTCTTTGGTTTGGCTTCCAATTTAGAGCCAATTTTTTCGGTTACCATTTAGGTTAAGTACCTAAATTGCCTACGGATGAAACCCCATAATACTATACATCGTTACTTCCATTTTCCTCCCCCCCCCCCCTCCATAATATTCAGTACAGCTCCTGGCAGTACAGCTTCTTCTATTTGTAGGCAGTTAACTTTACCACTTTCTTAATTAGTCAAAATTGAAAATTTGAATTGTTTACCGATTCCCTTCTCATTTCTCTCAAGAGCTTTTTTCTTTTTTTCCAAAAAAAAAAAAAAAAAAAAAAGCTTTTAATCTTTTAGGAAACGGTCATTGCTTTCAAATGTAGGTGAGTCGAGTGGTCCTCCACTTCTTAGACACTCCATCGCGTTGGATGATATCATAATTCGTCAGTGACGTCATTTATCAATGTTTTATACTTGACACGACGCCTCTCACTTTAAAAAAAAAAAAATTTCGTTACTTAATCAATAATTTCCAATATTTTTTTTTTTTTTTTTTTTTTTTTTTGTCTTCCTGTGTCCGACTGGGAAAAATCAACAATAAAATTTTCAGGCCCTAAATTTCCATTTTGGCAATATATGTTTATTGAAGGTTATTTATTTTATTTGCTTATAGTTTCGAAGGAAGAGCAATAAATGTATTTAGAGCCGTATATTTTCTCCTGTTGATCATTAATTTTCTTTTAGGACATCAATTTCATTTTTTTTTTATATATGTGTATTTTTGCTCAGTCACTATGACAGAAGAGTAATGATTCATATACCTAACCGAGATATGGAACCTACGTATCACCCGAATAACCTCAGGATTGCGATACCTTACGCGTTGGAGGTCTCTTTTTCTCTTGTAATAAATTTTGTTTTTCCTCGTCCTGGAAGATTAACATATTTAAAATTGCTGGTTGGAATAGTTTGTTTAAACAAAAGATTAGGTTAAAGAATCGCGGCTCGATTTTCCGGAAAACCGAGGTCTTTTCGGTATCTGTACTTTATCTTCCTCGATTTTAGACATGAGAAACATTTTCCCTCTGTCTCATTTATAAGTCAGTGTTTTCCGGCTTGGAGAAATATTTAGATTTTTTTTAAAAAAATAGGTTTTTCCGATTTTCTGGAAAACAGAGGCATTACCAAGTTCTGAATTGATTTCCTTGGTTTTTTTCTCGTTATTTTAGACACACTAAAAAAAAAAAAAATGGCTAATGCGAAAGCAAAAATGCCTTGTGACAAAACAATTTCTTCAAAATCATGCGAAAGCAATAAAAATATCTTGTCAAGACACAACATGTTCGTTGTCGTGAAGAATTTTTGCTTTGCTGCTTTCCAGTTTTGTTGCAAGACAGAACTTGTTCAAAACATTTCCATTTTCTGAGTGCATCCGTGTCACTTGACACGGACTTTGACAAGCGAACGAATTGACTGTTGCAGAATTTACTCCTAGGGTAAGCATCCTTCACTTTGGAATGTTGGACCAACATGTTGATACAACAAGTTGGACCAACACGTTGTACCAACTCTTTTGACGAACGAACGAATAGACTACGGGTGCAAATTCACTATGGAATGTTGGACCAACATTCCACACTAATTTCGGCGTAGGAGTAAATTCTGCAATAGGGTGCAAATTCATTATGGAATGCTGGACCAACATGTTGGTACAACAAGTTGGACAAACATGTTATACCAACTTGTTGGAATGTTGGACGAACTTTTTGCACCAACATGTTTGACGAGCGGACGAATCGACTATTGCAGAATTTACTCCTACGCTAAAATTAGTGGGGAATGTTGGTCCAACATTCCATAGTGAATTTGCACCCATAGTCGATTCGTTCGATCGTCAAACATGTTGGTACAACTAGTTGGACAAGCATGTTGTACCAACATGTTTGTGCAACATTTCATAGTGAATTTGCACCCTTATTCACTATGGAATGTTGGATCAACACGTTGGTGCAACAAATTGGTACAACATGTTGGTTCAACTTTTTGCACCAACATATTGGTCCAACATCCCATAGTGAATTTGCACCCTAGGAGTAAATTCTGCAATAGTCGATTCGTTCGTTTGTCAAACATGTTTGTTGTACCTACCAACTTGTTGTACCAACATTTTGGTCCAACAATAACAAGTTGGTACAAAATGTTGGTCCAACTTGTTGTGCCAACATGAAGTCGGTGTTTCCGTTCATACAAATATTTCATTTAAAATCAAAAGTTTTTCCGATTTTCGGAAAATCCCAGATACGAAACCTGAATTTTCTTCCTATAAGGTAAAGGTAGGTAAGTGTGACTGTCTGAAAAGTGTGACTTTACCATATAAACATGTGTGTAGGAAATCCGTGTTTGTGCGGATAAATACATCATTATCTAGTGTCTATATTCCGACAAAAACGAATTTTCAACATGCGTATTTATATGGTATAAAATGCAAGTCACACTTTTCAGACGGTCACACTTCCCTACCTTTACCTTAGTTTTTTTTCACGATTTTAGACAACAAAATCACTAATCTGCTGTCGGTTTGAGTGATTTAGGTTTTTCTCCAAGTTTGATTCGTATTTTTTTGAGTATTATTTTAAATTTTCCGAAATGAAATTTTCCTGAAAACCCGAGCATTTCCAAAACCTAGATTTTTAGATTTTTTTTGTGATTTTAAACGTCAGAGACGCGGATCTTTTGTCCTCTTGTCTAATTTTGAAATCAGGTTTTGCCTCGTTAAATTTTCCATTTATTTTAATCAGCAATCTTAGTTTTTCCGATTTTTAGAAAAATTCGGAAATTTCCGAAACCTGGACGTGATTCCCAGATTTTTTCTCGAATTTAATCATCGTATACATTGGTCACACGTCGCTTTCACTCATTTCGAAATCGGCTTTTGTCTCAGTTCGATTTGGATCTTTTTCGGTCAGTGTTTTTAGTTTTTCCGATTTCCCGGAAAACCCGAGCATTTTCAAATCTTGAACTTAAATTTCCTAGATTCTTATTCGCAATTTTACTTATCAGAAGCGTAGGTCACACGTCAATTTGTCTCATCGAGAAAACGGTTTTTGTCTCAATTCGATTTGTATTTTTTCGATTAGTATTTTGACGTTTCCTTTGCTCGCCGAAAAAAAAAAAGAAAATATTCTTTTAAAAACTGTTAATTTTTTTTTTCTGTTCTTTTAAAGGATTCATGCCTAATCATGGACCATGTAACGGAACAAATTTCATAATGTCTTTAACCATCAAAATAGAAAAGTTTTACGTTAGCATCTATAATTTATTTCCTAACAAAAAAAAATCGTAATTGTTGAGCCATAAGTATTAACTTTGATGAAAAAAGAAACTTTCACAAACTCGTTTCGTTTTAAAAAACGAAAATTGAACTTCGCGCTTTTGAAAAAATTGACTTTTTGCCCTCTCAGTGACATTTATTTTTTAACGGCTCATTTTTTGTTTTGTTTCTTTTCAGCGATGCCGAAGAGCTACGCCCCTGAGACAAGTGGAACGAAATATTAAGAAGAAAAAAACGGATTATTATTTTTGCGAGAATGAATATTCAGGATTTTAATACTTCATGAAGAGGTATGTTTTTTGCTTTTTGATATATTAATTAACTTTAATTAGGGTTTTTCGTTTAATTAATTTAAAGTTTTGAATGATATGAGAGTAATAAAATAACAGTCTTGAGGTGTTATTTATTCTGGCGAAGGAAGTAAAAAAAAAAAAAAAAAAAAAAAAAATGAGATTGAGGTTGTGTGTTTTTTGGTGAAATTTAGGAAATGGATATCACATTTTAAATGAGATACATGACAAGTAAAATTCTTTTTTTTTTTTTTTTTTTTTTCTTTTTTTTTCTTTTAAATTTAATTATGAACTTGACAGATTTCAACTGAGCATGCTTCACCTCTGGTTCGTTTCGCGAGGTTTTAAATTAAGTGTAAATTTAAATTTTCTTCGGATTGATGATTATTGTTTTCGCTCACAAAGAAAACCAAAATGAAAAGAAATTGGTTTCTTATTTTCGGTCTCTTGTTTCCATTTCGTACGTTTCGTCCGGGGCCCTTTTTTTGGGCCCCAAATATTTTTCGAAAAATCGTCATTGTGATTTTCGGATTCTACGGGTTCAAAAACATAGGTCAGGATGTCTTTGAGTAAATTATTAGCTCCTATGTAGATGCCAGTAATTGAAGAAATCAGGCCAAAAATTCGAAAAGACGCTTGAAAATGGTTCATTTATGGGTCTCAAAAATTTTTTACAAAATCGCCGTTGTGATTTTCGGATCCTACAGGTTCGAAAACGTAAGCTGCCATGTTTTCGACCAAATCGCTGCACGTAAAAGGATCGGGCAGAATGAAATGCGAAAAGTTAGGCCGAAAAAAATTTAAAAAAAGTCTAAGAATGTTCCATTTACGGACCCCATAGTTTTTTTTGTAAAAAACTGTTGCCATTTTCGGATTCTACAGGTTTGAAAACATGGGAAAAAAAGGTTTACGCATTTTGGCTACTTTAGACCATTAGTTTGGGCCAATTTCTACCTTTTTTTCTCCAACAGAAAAATATGTTTCTAGGCTATTTTTTTCCGTACTTTCACGTGATGATAGCGAAATTTTGAATCGCCTGGTCTTATCAGTGAAAAAAAAAATATTTTATGATTTTTATAATTTTGGCCATTAAATTTGGGCACTTTCGCCTTTAGGGTCTCAAGGCAAAATACATGGTTTTGGGCAGGGTTCCGAAGCCGGTAGAAATTAGAAGGCGCCGGCGCCAGCGCCAGCACCAAAATTTTCAGAACGAAAAATCGGCGCCAGCGCCACAGTTATAAAAAAATTGGCGGCAGCGCCAGCTCCGGCGTCGGCGCTGGCGTCGATGCCGGCGCCGGGGAAATTTTAAATTTATGGTGAAGGCGAAATTTGGGTCCAGCTTTGTCTTCGTGGCTAAACAAATTTTTTGAGATTTTGGCCATTTTACGGCTATTTGACCGTTGGGGAAAAAAACCAAAAAAATACCTATCTAGACCAGTTTTTTGCGTACTCTCACGTGGTGATAGCGAAATTTGTGTGCAGCGTCATCTTCGCTGTGAAAAAAATTGTTTTAACTTTTGGCCATTTTTTTGGCCACTTTCTCGTTGAAAGAAAAATTTAGAAGCACATGTACTTAGGTCGATTTTCGACGTACTTTTTGTCTGTCATAGCGAAATTTTGGTCCGGCGACGCTAACATGAAGAAAATAATTTTTTTCCCTTTAATTGGCCATTTTGGCCAATGGGCCATTTTTAAAAAAATTAACAATTATACCCTTAGATAGCCCTTTGAAAGAGCTTTTTTTTCGTTTTTTGGATTCTTCAATCGGACAACCCATTCTCTGTCAAAAAAATAAAAACTGAATTAGCACTCCCATCCCCGCCTCAGAAACGACTTTCATTTCGACTAATATTTGACCTAATTTACCCCCTCACTAGGTCCTATCGATGGGTGAAAGTCCAAAAAAAATTTAATTTTGGGGCACACGCACAATCCTTATGGTTACCCGGTGGCAGCCTTTTTTTCTCAAACATTTATTTTTTTTGTGTGTTGAAAAATGGAAAGGGGGGGGGGGGTTAAAAAAGGACCTATTTCGTGTTAACAACAGGCGTCCCCTAAAATTCAAGTCATAATAATGTCTAGGGCCACACACTTCGTCAAGTTATCCCAACAGTGCATCCTTAAGTTAGAGACTCTCAATAAATTATAAACGTATCCCACTGGATAAACCCGCCCGGAAGGAGTTATAATAAAAAAAACTTATCTTTCCGATCGTTAGCTGGGTTAAAAAAAAAAAAAAAAGATGACAACTTCTTAATTTCCTCTTCCACGTTTCTTTAGGCGTGGTCAGATCTTCACAGAAAAGAAACACGAACGAAAAAAAAAAATTAAAAACACAACCATCTCTTTATAAGGTCAAAATGATAACAGGGAAGAGATATAAAAATTATGTCATTTATAAAATAAAAAATGAATCTCGAAGACAGGTTGGCACGGTCGAATCGTGCGTCCGATTAAAATCGAGCCAATAAAGATGTTAGGGGGGGTTTCGGAAACAGAAAAAAAAAAAAAAAAGTAGCAGTCGTTTTAATCCTTGAGAGAAATAAAAAAAAAGTATATTGAGAAGATGAGGAATTTTTGTACCGTGAGTTTAGAATGGTAGACAAGGTATTTACATAGTTGCTCCAAGGATGTAACCAAATAAAGAAATCGGAAGGGCGACAGCCATCAATGAGAATTGCTTCTCACTATAAATAATACATAAATTACAGATAATCATTGTTTGTGTTCAGCCTTCGATGGTTTCTTTCGGTCATTCCTACCTTTTTACCAAAATATAAGTGCCTCCCTTTTTTTTTCCTTTTTTTTAATTATTAATAATAAATTTTAAATAATAGTAAGAAGAAAAAAAAAAAAAAGTATATTGAGAAGATGAGGAATTTTTGTACCGTGAGTTTAGAATGGTAGACAAGGTATTTACATAGTTGCTCCAAGGATGTAACCAAATAAAGAAATCGGAAGGGCGACAGCCATCAATGAGAATTGCTTCTCACTATAAATAATACATAAATTACAGATAATCATTGTTTGTGTTCAGCCTTCGATGGTTTCTTTCGGTCATTCCTACCTTTTTACCAAAATATAAGTGCCTCCCTTTTTTTTTCCTTTTTTTTAATTATTAATAATAAATTTTAAATAATAGTAAGAAGAAAAAAAAAAGAAACAATGTAACTGTTGTTTTATGGTGATGGGTTATTCATTATTTCTAATTACTGGAGGGCGAATAGTGTCACGGCTTTTACTTTTTTTTAAATGATTTGCTAATAATCTGAAAATAGCAAAAAAAAAAAAAAAAAAAAAAAAAACGGAAAAATTGAAAAAATTTAATTAGTTGGGAACTCTAGGATAATAGTATATTTCATTACTAGGGCATCAGATCACCTCGACGTTTGCACCTCGAGTGAAGCGAGAGCGGCAAACTAAAAGAGGCGAGAGCGACATCAAAAAGAAATTTTCGTCTCGGTGCTATTTTACCCATAATGCTTTAGTCAATGAAAGAGTCTTTTCTGTATAAGTGGCACGCCGGCAGAGGACTTTTGGACAATACTACCAACATTGCTTTTTAGGTTGGCACACTTGCTTTGCATCAGAAAGAAAATACTTTTGTTGCTGATGACCTCAAAAGCGTGATATTTGTGAAATATCATGCAGGTGGTGTGATATAATGAGGCATTTTTGGTTGGTTACGAAGCTAATATCTCCGAAGCAGACGACACTGATAAAAGGGGGATTTCATTCACGTATAAAGAAAAATTTAAAAAAACCCTATGACGGAAATTATCACTTGGAAAAACAAGTCAGGGAAAAATCTGCCTTGATCCAAAATTGATCCAGTCTTAGTAAAATTTCTAATACTCTCCGATATTGGACGCCAGAAAAAACTTATAAAGTTTTCTCTCGCTCATGCTTAGCTTATGAAGCTTTCGAGTAGTATTAAAAACTCCTAATAATTGTTACTAAATAATAGAATTTTTTTTCACATTCAAAAACTAAACACATTGGAAAAAAACTTGCGCTATCAAATTTTTGATTGAGTACTTTTGATTAGTTGCTCGTAAAATTTGGCTAGACATTAGTAAGCTTCTCTTGGCCACCAATCAGTTTTTCACTAAGCGCAAAATCTAGTTCTATTTGGACTGGCTACCATAGTAAACACTTTTTAGAGTGACAAAGGGTACTGTGTTCTTTGGGGAGTTGCAAATTGTGCCACAATTCCTTTTAAAATGAAAAAAAGCGACTAAAACCGTTTTTAAAGCATTTTTCTGCAGTAAGCTAATCGTTCATAAGCTAAATATAGGCGATAAAGATAATTTTTTTTTTCCATGCGATGCTAAAGTAGTACTTATAACGTCCTTTTTCTGAAGCTAAAGTATATTTTTAAGGTTAGTAAAAAGAGACCCCTGAAAGTAAATATTTATTGACTAGCTCTCGTGGCGTTGAAAATCAATATGGTCGCTGTCAAATGATAACGCAAACAGCTTTAAATGATTATTGCACTTGAAATAAAAACTGTGCTTTACAGCTAAGTATCTAAATCTCAACATTTTAAAGTCTGGGGTCGTCCATTAATTACGCAAGCATGTAAGATCGTATTTTTGACCCCCCCTTCCCCATTCGCCAATACTTAGTTTATGAGTAAAATCTCTAATTTGAACCCCCTCCCCCCTTAAACATGCTTACGTAATTTATGGACGACCCCTCTCGACCGTTTACCGCACCTAGCTTCGTTCAGGTGACGAAATGGGTCTTGGACTGAAAAAGTCTCGCTTTAGATTCTAACAGTGAAATATACTATTTCTGCAGTAAACTAATCGTCCATAAGCTAAACATAGGCGATAATGATCATTTTTTTATTCCATGTGATGCTTTCAAGGTCAGTAAAAAAAGACCCCTAAAAGTAAACATTTATTGACTAGCTCTCGAAAAGTGACGTCAGAAATCAATATGGCTGCTGTCAAATGATAACGCAAACAGCTTTTAAATGATCATTGCATTTGAAGTAAAAACTATGTTTTACAGCTACGAATCTAAATCTCGGCATTTAGACCTCTCGACAGTTTAAAGCATTTCGCTTCGTTCAGGTGACAAAATCGGTCTTGGACTCAAAAAGTCTCGCTTTAGATTCTAACAGTGAAATATACTATTTAAAGCATTTTTCTGAAATAAACTAATCGTTCATAAGCTAAACATAGGCGATATAAATTTTTGAAGGCTATGTTTGCCTTCCGATATTATACTATATGGTCAGTAATAGCCCAAGGAAAAGTGCGTTATAAAATTTTATAATTCTATAACGTTTTGGCCGATTATAAAATTTTATAAGTATTTATAAATTTTTATAATTAAATTTTTAACTGAGCAATATATTAATTTTATGCTTTAATTGCACTATATTTAGCATATGGGGACTTTATAGGTTCTTTTTTAAACATTTTCCATGAGAAAAAGAAGGAAAAAAAATTTAAAATATTTGGGAATAGAACCCGAGACTTGTGGTCGACTTACCAGCCGCCTTTATCCACTACACCACTTTTCTAAGTAATTTGGTTCTTAAGTTGGCAATTATTTTGACTTATAATATTTTCCAGATTTTTCCGAATTGTCGGTTCATTTCTTGTATTTTTAATTTGACAAAGGCTCAAAAATAAAGAAAAACAAAAATAGAAAAATTCGGGAAGCGTTAGAAGGAAGTAAGAAAACTTTTAAAAAAATTGAAAATAATTTTTGTTATAAAATTTTATAACTAAGTTTAAGTTTTTAATAACTCAATTTTATAACACACTTTTTCTTGGGAGTAAAAAAAAAAAAAAAAATTGGCATGAAAAAATTACATAACAAAAAAAAAAGGATGATTTTTGCAGGGAAAGGTTAATAATTCGATCCATTTCGCCAATACTCCGCTGCTGCAAGAATAGACTTGTTTAGCGAACTATTTGTTACGCGGCGATAGGCTCCAGGTGCTGTAAAATCCCCTCGCCCCCTTCTGTCTCTGACCACGCTTAAAAAACGTGGAAGAGAAAATTAAGAAGTTGTCTTTTTTTTTTTTTTTTTTTTTTTGAACTTAGCAAACGATTGAACGATAAATTTTTTTCGTTATTAAAAGTAGTTAAATGCGATATCTCTTTTAAACCATTGAATTCATCTTTTTTTTAAAAAATAATAAAAAAAAAAAAAAAAACGTGTTTTTCAGCCTCTGAATTTAATCTGATGCCGTATAACAGTGCAACGATCCTAATTATAGGGAAAGAGGAAGAAAAAAAAAATTCTTTTGCATGTAAAAAGTTTTACTTTTTTTTTAATTCCCTAAGTGATACCACGTGGAGGCGATTCCGTAACATTCAAATGTGTGTGATTAACGATTTGGGCAGGGAGTAAAAAAAAGACTCGGTTTTTCTTGAGTGAACTTTAATATTATTATTTTTTTTTTTCGTCGTTCGACGACATAAAGGAACTCGCATCATTGTTTTGAAAAATAAATAAATTTAAAATAATAAACGGTTCGATGATCATCCACGACATTGTCATGGAGAAGAGAATAACCATCCAGCGTGGAATAACAGAAGATTTAGAAGACCGTATAGTCTCCTTTTTTTTTTCTCTTTAAACAATTATTAATCTTTTGTTTAAACAAATTCATTAAACCTTGAAGTGACTCTTTTACCATGGTTACGTCAACAGTGTGAAATTTCGTTACTTTTTTTTTTTTTTCTTAAAAAGTGAATTTTTTAAAAAAAATGAGAAATCAATCTCGCAGAAGCTGCTTATCAGACTGCAGAGGAGATTCTACTTTGATATTAAAAATTCCTATTTCGTGACCTAACATCTGGGATGTAAATAATGAAGATAATATAATAAACGGTTAACACTTAGGGACCTTGAATTATATTTATGATTTAATTTTTTTATTCTGGAATTTCAATTATGTGTCAATAATTGTGTTAAAGATGGCGTATCGAAGGATTCTTTATCCTCAACCATGCCAAGATAGCACAAAAGAAGAGCTATAAATCACGTATGATAATGCGCGGTTTAATGCTTATATTTATTTTCATTAATATAGAGTTTTATGGGATTGTGGAGTGAGGGTTAAGGTGACTATATGGGGTGTCTGTTCCGGCGGTGGAAAAAAATTTCGTGGCTTTCTTGTAAAATTTAAGTATTTGCCGAGGGCTGCAATGCCGATTACGTCAAGCCATAAGTTAAGCATTGCCTTTTTGCTTTATCGACCGCAGGGAGAATAAAGCATTGCATTTAGCACAAATTTCAGATTTTCAGTTTTCGATATATTTACACGTTTTGAGGTCCCCTGATGCCGAAAAAAGCAAAATTTGAATGGTGGCCGTGTGTGTGTATGACCGTATGACCGTATGACCGGATGTGACAAAAAAGAGGGATGTACGTCGAAAAGCAGAAAAACGAAAGAGCGGATATCGATGATTTTTGGTGGGTAGAAACTTCTAATGAAATGTAGGTGCTGATTAGTTTTTGAGCCAAATCGGTTCAGCGATTCGGAAGCAGCGAATGAAAATGTTGAATTTTCAACAATTTCATGATCTTTTTTGACTATAAATCGCGAACGCAGCTACCGATTGAGTCCGATTTTCGTACTGCAGTAGATATTCATCAAGATACGCTACCACTGAAATTTGGTTAAATTCTGTTGAGTGGTTCAGAAACGGTGAGCTGGGCTAAAAGTATGGGTATAGGCCTAAAAACCGATATCTCCAACTTTTGAAACGTCACGATATGACGTCATCGATTACGTCAACAAAGCGATTTGGATCCTGATTGGCGGGTTCCTCGTAGGAGCTAACGAAAAACTAACCGTATTTTTGAGAATATTTTCGGGGTAGAGGATTCCGAATCTGAAATAATTTTTCGAAAATTCGAATTCTTTATGCCCGTACTGCGGCTTTAGTGGACCTCTGATCAAAAATCTAACCGTATTTTTGAGAATATTTTCGGGGTAGAGGATTCCAAATCTGAAAAAATTTTTCCGAAATTCGGATTCCTTATGGCCGTATTGCGGTTTTGGTGGAATTCTGATCAAAAAACTAACCGTATTTTTGAGAATATTTTCGGGGTAGAGGATTCCGAATCTGAAATAATTTTTCAGAAATTTGGATCCCGTATGCCCGAACTGCGGCTTTGGTGGGCGTCTGATCGAAAATCTAACCGTATTTTTGAAAATATTTTCGGGGTAGAGGATTCCGAATCTGAAATAATTTTTCCGAAATTCGAATTCTTTATGCCCGTGCTCGGCTTTGATAGACCTCTGATCCAAAAACTAACCATATTTTCGAGAATTTTTATGTAAATAGTCGATAAAGCACTTTGATCGGTTCACCGATCTCATTTTTTGTCCGGAATTTTGCATGTTGTGCATCCTTCAAAATAAAAAAATAGTGCAGTCGCAGAATAGTTCTTCACTCAGGGTTAAATGTACCCATATGGGTACCCTTACGAAAAAGTGATGCAAAAAGTGATGCACAAAGTGTATAAAATTCTTGCAAAATAAATGCAAAAAAAAAAAAAAAAAATGTAATTTTTTATTATTTATACAAAATTTGGGCGTACACAATTTTTGGACAGTTTATACACATTAAGCACTAAAACTTGAATATGCATAAGGCACTTCGTTGGCTAGACAAAACCGGACGGTGAACCGGCCGGTTTTTAAAAAAAAAACATTTCTTTAATTAATATTTTTAAACGTTAATATTGCATTAAATGGGGCGAAACTTATACCAAATTGTTCCTTATTATTAGAAGAAGTCGAATATACATGTTAAAAATGTCAGTAAGCTTAAATTACGTCAATATTCGCAAAATTTAATGTTGTTTACATAAAAAACAAAATGGCCGATGTAAAAAAACATAAACAATCGGTTCATTTTGCGAATATTGACGTAATTTAAGCTTACCGACATTTCTAACATGTATATTCGACTTCTCCTAATAATAAGGAACAATTTGGTATAAGGAATAATTTCTAATAATAAGGAACAATTTGGTATAAGTTTCGCCCCATTTAATGCAATATTAACGTTTAAAAATATTAATTAAAAATTTTTTTTTTTTTTTTAAACCGGACGGTGAACCGGCCGGTTTTGTCTAGCCAACGAAGTGCCTAATTTTTATAAAATTTATACGTAATATTTTTTTTTATGCATAAAAATCTGGATATACACAATTTTTCATAGTTTAGGCTTTTAATTTTTTTGAATTATAAAACAGAAAAATTTGCAAATCAATTTTTTTTTCCATTTTATGCATGATTATTTATGCATAATTATATTGGAGGATTAAAAAAAATTTCTTGGTAAAAAAAGCTAAGTTGCTTTTAATGCATTTTTTTGTCAAACGGAGCCGAACCGAAACTCGACCGATCGATCGATTAACGATTCATCCATAATCGATTTATCGATATCGATCAATTATTCATTCATTGATCAATTTATTGATCGTTCATCGATTTATTGATCGATAAATCGATCGATTAATCGTCTACCGATATTGATCAATCCATTCATTGATCGATCGGTTTATTGATTGATATATTATCGGTTTATCGATCTTTTTCTGCTTCTTTCTATTTTTTCGCTAAGTCATGGATCCCTAATCCGATTTTTTTGATGTGCTCTAATTGGTCCATTTGGAGCTCTTAACTTTTTTTAATTTAGGGGTCTGCATGGGCCGCCTTTTTTCGACCCGAACCTAAAAACTTCACGCCCGGGCTTGGCCCGGAAAAAATGTTTTTCCTTTTACAACTGCGTTCTAACATTTTTAAACTTTATTGCATTTTAAACGGGATATGGATCTTTTTATAAGCAAATCACGATTAAAAGTTCGTGAACTTAATAAGCTAAACATAGGAAATCAGTTGAAAAGTTAAATCGAAGTGCTTACCATATCAGTTGATAGTTGAATCGATTGTCGAAGTAGCTTAGTGGTAGAGCAGTCGTCATGAAAACGAAAGGTCGATGGTTCAATTCCATCTTTCGCCACTTCGATTTAACTTTTCAACTGATTTCCTATGTTTAGCTTATTAAGTTCACGAACTTTTAATCGTGATTTGCTTATAAAAAGATCCATATCCCGTTAAAAATGCAATAAAGATTATCAATTAGGATCGATAATAAAATCAAAAATTTTTAAACTTATTTGGTAGAACTTCGAAAGGACAAATTTTTTTTTTTTTTTTAACTATAGAAAACATTTGAGTTAAAATATTTAAAATAATACGCAAGCAGCTTTTGAAGAAAACAAATTTAGAAAATTTTAGGCCCGGGCCCGGCTCGACCCGAAAAAAATTTGCATGATGCTGACGCAGACCCCTATTCCAAATTACGATTTACCCTTTATTCATTGATAAAAGGTTTTAATTTTTAAACTCTTTTTTTGTTTTGTTTAGAATTACAAAAAAGAAAATTTGAAAGCTTTTTTTTGGGAAGGGGGGCTGTGGGGGTAGAATTAAGTTTTCTGAAAAGCAGTATAAAATAGTTTTAAACCAAAAGATGAAGCCTGTCCTTAATTTTTTTTGAAAAAAAAATTGGTGCTACCCTGCTTAAAGTCATCTTGAAACCTTTTTACTTAATTCGGCACTGGAGAAAGTAATACTGGACATTTTTTCGGTAGCATTTTCCCTGTCAGTAGCTCTCTTTGTGTTGTAATGATTTATATGTTTAGGATTAGTTTACATTTTACGTCAATGTTTTCAACTAGCACCTTAGACTTAAACTGTGTATAAACTAATTTTATATGTTTTAAGCCTTTTAAGGACTTGAAAATTTTGAGATAGGAGACTGATTCACGGTTATATTTTCTGAATACGCGTTGGATGAGAGTCCTTAGATCTTCAGTCCGCGTAGAAAGTAAATAAAAAGAAAATCACGGCAGGTAAATCCATCCTGCCAATCGTTAAGGAAATCGATAGGAAAAACAAACATAAACGAATAAATGTGAAAGCGGCGCTAATGATTTTTTTTTGTCTTATTCGAACATTCGATAAGATAACGTTGAGGATGAGGGCTGAGCTTAGATGTCTGAAATGAACCCTATCGGACGTTTTTAAAAAAGTTAAAATGAATGACAGACACCTCATTAAAACCCAATTAGAGGCGTAAGGAGAGATATTTTTAAGAAAAAAAAATATACGCTAAGGGGAATACAAATATACATTACAAATAAGGTATTACTTTTTTCCGACTTTTTGCGGCTAGAGACGGGCCATCATTAATATCGTGAATCGATTATTCCTCTTTGCCGATTATTTATAATCGATTAATCGGAAAAAAATAATCGATTATCAACAATCGATTAACCGAATATTAGGAATAAGCCAAAAAAAATTAGGTAAGGGATCGTTCATAAACCACGTTAGCACGTTGGGGGGGTAGTCAAAATGCTAACTTTTGCTAACAAGGAAGGGGAGGGGGTCAAAAATTGCCAAAATAATGCTAATGTAATGCTAATGTAATTTATGGACGGCCCCGACTAAAAATTCCAGGATGTACTGGAAAATTTTTTGTTAAAAATATCCAAGCCTGGGAAATATTTTCCTAGAATTAAATGCCCCTGAATCTTTTTTTTTTTTTAACTCACTGTAAAAAAATTAGAACTTTGACGTTCCGTTTTGCTTTCTTTTTAATTTACCAGATATTTACTTGCCCGTATAGAGAATTATTTGCATATTCTAAATAGCAATTCACTTAGAGAAATAAGAGTTAAAAAAACCTTCGAGTGTAATTGTAATTGTAAATGATACCAGCTTCATGTCACTCTGTAATTTTCATTCTAACGATTTCAAACTTTATAATTAAAAAAAAGAAAAAAGAATTGATATTTTTCGTGTTAAAACTTTCCTCCTACGTACTATACGAAACGGTTATAAACAAATACCGTGTTAATTTTAACGGTAAAAAGAAAAAAAAAATTAAGCATTTTCTGTAATTGTGATAAAAAAGATAGTCGTCCATGAGTTTTTAAGGTACACGGCGTGAAATGCCTTTAAGGTCTAGTAATCATGCAATGATTCGTAATGGGTTATCAGACAGAGAGAGACTGAAAAAAAACGACAAACCAACGACCTATAAAAGAGACATTTTTAAAGGCTTTTCGCAAAGTTTAATTAACCTTATTTATTGTTTTAAAAAAAATTAGAGTAGGAAAATGACGCTGCAGTTAAAGAAATCTTTTAAAGAAACAAAACCGTTAAGTAGAGGATGCTCATTAAGAACGTTCATTAAATTAACATTAGACTTTAAGATACGTTATGTAGTTGTCTTGTTAAGGATTTCCATATAGAGTCGTGTAGGTTGATCGAAAATAGCTGTTGGATGATTGCGAATTTTTTATTTTTATTTGTAGCGAATGATCTTTTTTTAACGAGAAATTTGGACGATTTAAAAAAAAAATTTAAGAAGTTCCATTAAAAGTCCGATATTGCAAGGCCAATTTGTCATTGGGTTCTTTTGAAATTGTCGAAGGTCTTTCTGACGCTGACAAGTTAATTGTAAATAATTATTCGCGGAATGATTTTTGCATTTTACAGGAGGAACGGAATTAAATATGATTTCAGCATAGAGCATGGGTCGTGTTGCTGAGGATTGATGTGGTAGATGTGAGGCATTGTAATCCGGGTGTCTGCCAACCTAAAAAACCTCAAAAACCTAAAAATGACCTAATCAATTAAATAAATTAATTTCGATGACTGAACAAAAATTTTCCTTTTACTTTTAAAAATTTTATTATTTCCGTTGAATTTTTTACGAATTTCCCCTCGCTCCAAGTAGGTGATTAAAACACTGGGGTGCTAAAAATTCCGAAAAGAAGTAATAAAAACTTAATTTCAGTTCAAAAACTCATGGAGTTTTGGAATTAAATTAATGAAAGTCCTCCTTCGCTTCCTAAATTTTCTGAGTAATAAAAAGGTGACGGAGAATCACTTTTTTTTAATCCAATTTAAAATTTCAACTTGATTGAAATTAAATATTCAACTTGATCCGTCAATTTGATCCAGTTTAAAATTTCAACTTGATCCGATTTAAAATTTTAACTTGATTCTATTTAAATCATAGTGAAACCATAGTGTGCTCACTTTCGTCTCTTACTCCGCACCCTCCCGTTCCCCTAAAATGGCGCTGCCAATCAGTTTTCGTTAACCGTTTCACAAGTGTACGTAAAATCGCTCTTAGCCAATCCTGGTTAACTTCACAAGTATACGTCATATTATGTCATAGGCCAATTGAGCACACTAGGGTTTCACTATGATTTAAATATTCAACTAGATCCGTCAACTTGATTCAATTTAAAATTTCAATTTGATCCGATTTAAAATTTCAACTTTATTTAATTTATAATTTCAACTTCATTCTTTTTAAATATTCAACTTGATCCGTCTATTTGGTCCAATTTAAAATTTCAACTTGATCGAATTTATTTATTCAACTAGATCCGTCAGCTTGGTCCAATTAAAAATTTCAACTTGATCCGATTTTAAAAACTTAATTCAATAACTTGATTCAATTTAAAATTTTAATTTGATCCGATTTAAAATTTTAACTTAATCCAATTTATTTCTTCAACTTGATCCATCAATTTGATCCAATTTAAAATTTCAATTTGATCCAATTTATTTATTCAACTAGATCCGTCAATTTGGTCCAGTTTAAAATTTCAACTTGATCCGATTTTAAAAACTTAATTTCAACTTGATTCAACTCAAAATTTCAATTTTATCCGATTTAAAATTTCAACTGGATCCGATTTAAAATTTTTGTCTTGCCTCCATTAGTTACTTAAATGGATGATCGAATTAAAGCAATCGTCTATTTAAATTAAGCACCGGAAGTACTGTATTATTCTTGGAAGTACTTGGAAGTACCGGAAGTACTGTTTCTTTTCTTTCGAAAGATCTAAAACTTTTTGCATGAGCCATAATCTCTTTTTCAAATAGTTTCTCAGTTATTAAGTACTTACATAGGCTACTTAACTCTTTTTCCACTGGGTCGTTATAATTTACTAAAATTAATTTACAAAAACATAAACAAAACCCCAGAGTTCTCCATTTTGAACTAATTTTTGAATTTGGAACGGTACAGTACTTCCGGTGCTTCATTAAATGGACGATTCTTTAATTCGATCCTCTATTTAAATCACAAGTGGAGACAAGCTATTTAACTTGATCCAATTTAAAATTTCAACTTGATCCAATTTATTTATTCAAGTAGATCCGTCAATTTGGTTCAATTCAAAATTTCAACTCTTGATCCGATTTAAAATTTTAACTCTATCCAATTTATTCATTCAACTTGATACAATTTGACTCAATTTTAAATTTCAACTTGATTTCAACTTGATACAATTAAAATTTCAACTTAATCCAATTGAAAATTTTAACTTGATTCGACTTAAATATCCAACTTAATCCGTCAGTTTGATCCAGTTTAAAATTTTGACTTGATCCGATTTAAAATTTCAACTTGATCCGACTTAAAATTTCAATTTAATCCGATTTGAAATCTCAACTTGATCCAATAGAAAATTTCAACTTGATCTGTCAATTTGATCCGGTTTAAAATTTTGACTTAATCCGATTTAAAATTTCAACTTGATTCTATTTAAATGTTCAACTTGATTCATCAATTTGATCCGATTTAAAATTTCAACTTGATCCAATTTAAAATTTCAACTTTATCCGATTTGAAACTTCTATTATAGCCGACCTTCGGATCATCAGAATTTCCCAAAACAGGGTAGTCTTCAAAACATCGATTTTTTTCTTAGACCACCCTACCGTTCATTTCTCCATCTTTGCCTCTTTCCTCGCATTAAGAGTACGCATTAGTCGTGGCAGAAGATAAATCGTATTTTTCTTTTTACGGAAAAACGAAGACAAATCTTGAAAAAAGAAAAACTAAAAAAACTTTGAAATTTTTTTCTAAAGATTTCTTAGTTTTGGTTTTTTTAAGATTCTTCTTCGTTTTTCCGCTAAAAGAAAAATACGATTTATCTGCTGCCACGGGTATTTCGTACTCTTAACATTCAAATGGATACCCGACTACATCGACTCAAATTATTTGAAACCCCAGCTTATCTTTAAAACAAATAATTACGAGAATCATTATTCCATAGATGAAATTATTAGCACAGCGATGACTTAATGTAATTGTTTTCCCCTCAATTTGAACTCATCAATTAGGCACTTGACATAAAAGAACTTGGGAAAATTTTCTCTTCAAAAATTCGATATAACTCTTCCGGAAGACTTGAAACCAAACTACTGTGTACATTCTTCCCAATTTGATTTCCTCAATTGATTCGGCCCGATTGATTTTAATTGATCGAAAATGCCATACCAATTGAACTCGACAACATAATCCAATCCTATTTTTTTTTTCCCTGCGAGATTATAAGTCGTAACTTTCGAGATAAAACGCTTTAACAATTAGTCAAAAGGAAATATGCGCATTATTTTTCAGTTAAGTATTTTATTTATAATTCAATTTCGAAGGCCTACCTGTTGTACCTAATCATTGACATTTCAACAAATCGTAAAAAGGATTTTTATTATCCATAAATATATGACCATTTACGGAAACAAGATTGACTTATTACTCTTTTTCTGTCACGGAGTTAATTTTTCTTCTCCAGCGTCTTTAGATACATTTTTTTTTTGTCATGGCCCTCCGTTCGTTAAAAACGAATTCTGCCATTGTTGTGCAGAAAAAAAATAAGAGATTAAAAAAGTAGATTGGTACCTTGGCTTTTATAATATTGGATCTAAATCGCCGGAGGGTTTCAGGTTCAAAAACTTCATTCGGTTCCTCGCTAAATTGCTAATGTAAATTTTTTTTTTTTTTTTCGAAGAGAGAGGGACGAAGAAAAAAAAATTATTAGTCGTGACGAAGCAGCGTGATATAGAGCTTTCACAGGGATTTAAATTCGGTTTGAACAGGTGGAACAAGAACCAAAAAGCCTGAAATAACTATCTCATGAGTTAATAGATAATAATAATAAAAAAAAAAACAATCTTTAAGGAACAAAGCTGGTGTGCAAGATGACAGAAAGGAAATATTAACAGGTCAGCACCCACTCCGTATATGGTCCATATGCCTGGACTCGTAGACCTCGAGAGCGTTTGAGGTCAATATGAGCCGCCAAGGTCACTTTTTCATTATCGTCAGTATGATTCTCTTGAGTTTTTCCAGGATCTTTTTCTTTTCTTTTCCTTTTTTAATTTCCGGAATGTGGAATTTTGATTTGTCCGTTAAGAGTGATCTTCAATGAATAAAGCCATTTTTTTTCATTGCTTATAATTTACGCACAAAAATCCAATTTTAGGTGGTTATCAATCTTCTTTAATTTAATTTTACGTATTTTTTGTGCAAGTTTCAACTTGTGCCAATAGTAATAATGATAATAAATTAAAAATTTAAAAAAAAAATGGAAACCGTGCAGAAACGGAATCAAAACCTTCGACCGAAAATTGTTTTTTCGCCGCGCACATACAGTCCAGACAAGTTTAAACTTGCATAAAAAATTATGGGATAAACCAAAGGAGTTTCATATAAGTTCAAAAAAAGAGATGCATAAATAATATAAGGATCATGCATAAATAAAATAATACAAAAAATTGGATGTACATTAAAAGTGCATAAGTTATGTATAAAGAACTTAACTTTTTTAATGGAATTTTTTTTTTCATACTTTAATATGATTATGCATAAATTATGCATGGAAAAAATGTTGTATGTTAGTATAATATTTGCCAATTTTCCTGCTTTATGATTTGAAAAAATTACATGCATAAACGTTCCCCATTATTTTCCCTAATCCGTTTTTCCTAATAAAATAAATTCCTAATCCATTTTTCCTAAAAATATTGGTTCCAAAAATTTTTTTCCTAATTTTCAATTTTCCTAAAAATTTTTGATTCCTAAAATAATATTTCCTTAAATGAGTATTTTTGATAATTTTTTAAATCCCTAAAGGGATTTTAGGAAATTTTATTTTAGGAATCAAAATATTTTAGGAAAATTAAAAATTAGAAAAAATAAAAATAAATAAACAAATAGGAAAACAATTTTAGGAACCAAAGTTTTTAGAAAAAATAGATTAGGAATTTATTTATTTATTTATTTATTTTTTTTTTTAGGAAAAATGGGATAGAAAATTATTTTTTTTAGGAAAAATGGATTAGGAATTTATTTTTCTTGGGAAAATGGATTAGGAATTTATTTTTTTAGGGAAAATGGATTAGGAATTTATTTTTTTAGGAAAAATGGATTAGGAATTTATTTTTTTTAGGAAAAATGGATTAGGAATTTATTTCTTTAGGAACTATGGATTAGGAATTTATTTTTTATTTTTTTTGGAAAAACAAATTAGGAATTTATTTTTTTTAGGAAAAATGGATTAGGAAAATGGTAGGGAACTATGCATATAAATGATGCAAAAATTATGCATAAATTAAAAAAAAAAGATGAATATTCAAATTTTAGCGCTTAAAAAAATATGCATTAACATTGCAAAATTTTTATGCATGTCCAAAATTTTGGTATAAATGATACAGAAATAATAAGTTACCATTTTTTATATAAATTTTTGCTTTTATTTTGTAAAAATTTTATATACCTATTTTTTACATCACTTCTGTATGGGCAGATCTCTAAAATGTTGGTTTTTTGCTTTTAAGGCCATTCAAATATTATGTCAGCATTTTAAGCGGGAGGGAGGGTTGGGATTTTCTCCATAACCTAAGTATTGCCAAAGGGCTAAGAGGGGGTAAAAAAAAAAAAAAAAAAAAGAATATGCTGTCGTAATTTGAACGGCCCCAACAGTTCGACAAAACAGTCATTCCGTCCAGTATTCACTGTTGCCAACTTTTAAGGGGTTACTTCATTTGGCAAAACACGTTTCAACGCGTCAGAACATGCTTACTATTTCGATTGGTTTATTTTGGCGTCAAGCATTTTTTGAAAAAAAATTTAGAAGCTCACGCTCCTCTTTTTTTCTTAACAGAAACGACATCTTTAATTTCGAAAAAACAGAACCCTCCGATTTCCAGAAGGAATTCGTGCGGTTAAAAACCAGTAAAACGATTTTAAAATTGTTTGGCAATTACGCAATCTCGTCAGATTAATGAATGACATTAGTCTTGATCGTTCAGGCTAGTTTTTGGTCGATTTCTTCGTTGTCCTTACGGTAGTTTCGAAGTTGACCGAACAATGACATCATCACTTTGAGGATCTGTTTTTTTCCCCCGTATTTTTCCAGACAAATGATGTTCGATATATATTTTTTTTTTTGTTGTGACCCCTTTAGGGCTGAATCCTGATAAGAACACCGGCGTGATTTTCCTTGTTAGTAACAAAACAGCTTTAGGTTTTTTTTTTTTTTTTTTTTTTTTTTTTTTTTTTTCAAGA
The DNA here is from genome assembly GCA_037577465.1 of Liposcelis bostrychophila. Lineage (NCBI taxonomy): Eukaryota > Metazoa > Arthropoda > Insecta > Psocodea > Liposcelididae > Liposcelis > Liposcelis bostrychophila. The sequence continues at coordinate 8,010,198 of CM075211.1, forward strand.
AGTCTTTTGCCAATTTTTTTTTTTTTCGCGTGCGGATTTGCTTTAAAGCTATAGGTCGACCCATAACTCGAAATAAATTTCAAAATAATTGGCAGTTTTAGATTTTGCCTCACTACCTTTAAAGTTCGTCTGGTTAATATTACAAACAAATAAAATGTATCTTGTTATTTCTTTTTTATTCGAAGTAAAATAAGATTACCGTCGCCAAATAGCTATTGGCGGCATGTTTTTCTAAGCTCTTATTAGTTTAACGGATTTGGTTTGGCTTCAGAGTCATTTTTTTTTATTGGTGGAAAGACCTCATTCTGCTCGAAAAAATGATGCGAAAATAAATCAGAGATTGTTTTCTTCCGGTAGAATTAATTTTTTTTTTTACTATATATTCCAATGGAATCGCTTTGTATTCCGAAGCCGTCACCGTAACGACATTCTTGTCATACGTTGAAAATAAAGAACAAGAAAAATGTGTCTCTGATAAACACCTTCAAGGTGATGCAGAATACTCAAGCAAGGAAATGAAACATCTTTGAATAGGCATTTTTTTAGTTAAATATTTTTTTTTTAATTCTTCCGTTGAACGATTCAGTCACGAAACTGATATTCTAGTTAAGCATATCATTGAATTAATCCCTGCCGAACCCCGAGTAGGAATCTATGGCTTAAATAATTTAAAATAATATTTCCAAATTTTCCTGCGTATTTTAAAACCCCCAAAACCGTAATACTGATGCTGAAACGTTAACCCGCTTTCAAAATATTTCGAAATATGGTCAGTTTTATTCAATTTTATGCGTACAGTAAAATTGACCAATTTTTGAAACATAATGGCGTATTTTTTTTTCCAGTTTCGCGGTCTTGGGGATTTTAAAATGCCCACAAACGAAAGCACAGCTTTATAATTTTACATATACATAAATTATGCATATCCAGATTTTTATGCTTAAAAAATTATGCATAAGGTTTATGAAAGCTATGCATATTCAAATTTTGGTGCTTAAAAAAATATGCAGGGACTTTGCAAAAATTATTCATTTCCAAATTTTTGTATAAATGGTATATAAATAATACGCTTTTTATATAAGTTTTTTGCATTTATTTTGAAAAAATCTTATTAAACACTTTTGCATCACTTTTTTGTATGGACAAGTTGGCGCGGAGATTATAAGCCTGAAATTTCGCGGAATCCTTTAAACACCTCGACGAGACGTGACGGAAAAGCACCTGGGCGAACTTTCGGCCAGGTCGTCTGACATAGTCCATGTGATCCGATCATATTACAGAGCATATAAAACTACATAGAGACGGAACTCCCATGTTATATATTTTTCTTCTTAAATTATAGTTAGTTCTGTGATCCAAACACTTAGAATGCTGCTATCTCGAAATTTTGGAAAAAAAAAATTCGCTAGATATGATCCCTTAGGTGATCGTCGTCCAACACACCGTTTCATCACGAAACGGATTATACGAATTTGCCAAAGCAAGGGTTCCTTGAGTTGGAACTCACTGCTTTGTATAAATATGGGATCCAATGGAACAAAGCTGTGGAACTACACGCTACGAAATCGTCCATTTAACTTTCACTCCCCTGGATCATATTTTTCCTGATCAGATCACACGTTTTCTTTTATATTTTTATTGAATTCAAAATTCACTGGGCAGCCAAGTTCAAACTTGGCAGCGCGAACTTGGCAACCCTCGCACCGTGCGCTTTGCCGTAGAGGGATTTTCTGCACAAGAGTGTTCAAACTTGACCATGGAAATCTACGAAATCGAAAAGCCCTTTATTCGAATGGCGCCTAACGAAGTGTTGCATGAATCTAGAATTTTTTTCCCTGATGTAGAGAAAAATAAATTTAGTTTGAGGAAAAAAAGCGGAGGTAAAGCAAGACGAAAAATCTGGTTTTAATCGCAGCTCTGAAACTTTATGTCCTATTCACGATTGCAAAAGCTTTCGTAGATTATAAATTACAACCAGTTTTTGCCTCTGTACCCGTTGGAAGTCAAATAATTTTTCGCCAAAATACTGCCTTGATTATCTGGCAATAAAGCATCGGTGCCTAGAAGTTGCCTGTAAAATTATTTAGGACCCAAACCGCTTTTCGTGGTATCACATTACACTGGTGGTCCTTATTTATTATCTGTGTTGAAAATATTCCAAGCCAGCTGAATCGATAGATTTTTTTTTTCGGTAAACGTTTTGCAGATTTTCTTTCGCAAACAAAGAAGTCAGTGTTTAGAATCCCATCAGATAAAAATTTAACCCGTTTAAAACGACCTAATCGACCGTGTTAAAAAAAAAAAAAATTGTTACTTCCAGATGTCCTAACGGATCCTCTTTTTCTCTTTGATTACAAAAGTGATACACATTTATATAGCGTGTTTGAAATGGTAAAAAAGAAAAAAAAACAGATAATCACTGACACAATTCATCAGAAAACTTGTACCCACGCTCATATAATGTTCTTCACCGCAAGCTACAACATTTCATATATTATGAAAAATGACTTAAACACATTTTAACATAATAATTTGGCCTACGTACCGATCCGGTGTAGGTGTATGCGAACCAGATGTTGCATTTCTCTTGGGATCCCATAAATTTTGAGGAAGGAATATATCGATTTTTTTTTTTTTTTTTTTTGTAATGTAATGCCACCGTGAAAGTTAACAGGCGCTCACATACTGTGCAGCTTAATTAGCCATGCATGTAAGGGACCAGCAAAATCACGATAATCGCATAAGTAATAAGTCACTCTTCCGTGAAGTTTTTGGGCTTGCTATGACAACAAAAATTTTTTTCGCCAATGACCAAGTTCAAGGCTAACTTAATTAAAAGGCATTCAAACAAAAAAATTGTTGAGATGCCCCGTGACGTCTTCATTATGTAAAAAACATCTTGAAAAATAATTTTTGCAGAGAGAAAAAAAAAAAAAAAAAAACGCGTGTCCGATTTTTCTTCTCCATACTTAGCCAAGGTGATGTCAGCAGATTGAATCTCCGTTCTGTTTTAACAGGTCTAAACATGATTCATTATCAATATTTTTTTTAATGTGTAATCCTTTCAAACGTCCACTTTTGTCATATCATTAATCACCGTGTGTGTTTTTGAATTACCGATTCCGCAAAAAAAAAGTGAACAGTTTGATTTTTCTATATCATTTTGAAGGTCTTTAAAAAGTCAGAAGAGAACAATGATTCGATATACAGAGCCTGACCTTCGCTACCCCTGTTTTAAGCCGTGATTTAATAAAAGAAAAAAAATTGGATATTGTTTATCTAATCGCCCTTAAAAAGCTTTACGGAAACAAATCGAACTTCACGTCTTTCCGTGATTAAAAGAAAATAAGTCTTTTCTTTTAAATTTTTTTTTTATTATTTTCTTAATTCGGGATGCAGCTAAAGATGGTCAGCATCCTTGGCACAATTTTATAATTCAAGGGAAGGATTTAAAAAAACTTTTTTTTAAAAAGAAATATAAGGAAAGCGGGTCTAATCCTGTTTGAGAAATATTAAAAAGAAAAAAAAAAATTCCCATTGGAGATATTAGAGAAGTCCAACGTATTCGTATATATATACAATTTTTTAAAGTATACGGTATATTTACACATAAAACATGTAATTTTTGTTTTTTAATTCTTAACAGATTTAAATAGTTAATTAAAATCGGAGAAAGATTAATAAACGAAAATATACCGAATCGGTGTATACACACACCGAAGTGTACATATAAATAAATATACGGTATATTTTCACTCTCTAGGAGATACGGCTTTTTTGCAGTGAGGTATAGCGTTACCTGGATTACTCCTAAAAAAAAAAAAATCTAGTGGAACGTCATTAACAATTGTGTGACCTACTTAATTTTGAAAACAATATACTATGATTAAGTGTTGAAAGATGAGCTTGCTTCCTGTTTGACGCAATAAAATAAATTGCCGGTTTTCTGGTCATTTAAACGTATAGACCGTAGGTAAATATTATATTCACGCAATGCGAAAAGAACAATGGCGGTGTGCAATTAAGTGTACCAATTTTTTTATATTCGACAAACCTAAATGAAAAAGTTTCATTTTTCATGTCTGGACCTGATTTTTAGGAGGATACATCCTTTTCACACCGAACAGGGTGAAGAAAAAGTTGCTGTCTTCTGCCTTTTAGGTTTTGCGAAATGTTTTTCAAAAAGCCAGAGACCCCAGATAGAATTTTCAATCCATTAAACATCGTGTGGATTGTTCATTAGATATTCACTGGATATCCAAATCCATGGGGTATCTGTAGTACGTCCAAAGATCAGTGCGGATATAAATAAATCGAATGGGCGTCCAATATCCTCCAGAAGAAGTCCTCGGGACTGGGTAGACTTTGCTATTTGAGACACTGTGTCTACTAACGACAAAATTGATTGTGGTGCTGACACAGATGCTGGAATTGGCTCCGGCACCAGCACCAGCACCAGCGGTAAAACTTTTGTTATTCCGATTCCGGCGCTGGCTCCAACTCCAGCATTTTGCATATTTCGGCTCCAACCACGTTTTACCGGCTTCGGATCCCTGTTATATTTACAGATTTTTGACCCGAGGGAAAAGAAATAAAATAGATTTGTAAATACTGAAATGACCCCATCAAAGCTAACGACTTATTTAGTAAAGGCGTAGGGGATCTACATCGTCTTTACTTTTATATCTGATAAATTGTTTAACATTCAAACCGCCCAATTAAGTAATATAAAACCCTAATTCAGTCCATACTTTCCGTTACTCAAAAAAGCATTTGAGTTAATTATGTTTTTAAACTTTTAGAAAAAAAAAAGGAATAGGGTGACGGTTGTCTTCAACTCCTTCGCAGGATATTTCAATTAAACTTTTAAATATTCTAGCAGACGATAGGATTTAAAAAAAAAAATTCCTTACACATAAAATAGAAAGAGCCACTTTCCGCACATGCGATCAGAACAGAAAATGGCTTTTCTCCCATACCTTTAAAAAAATTATCCGGAACCAATTAAATTTTTGTAGGCGGAAAAACCTTTCTTCAAAAAATAAACAATGTTGCACCCATGTTTAAGTTGCACGGGAACGATTAGCTAAGAAATCTTAAATTCATCGGTAGAACATCCTTAAGTATTGATTCTTAAGGGTGCAAATTCACTATGGAATGTTGAACCAACATGTTGGTAGAACAGGTTGGACAAACATGTTTGACAAACGAACAAATCGACTCTTGCAGAATTTACTCCTACTCCGAAATTAGTGAAAAATGTTGGTCCAACCTGTTGGTACAACAAGTTGGACAAACATGTTATATCAACTTGTTGGAATGTTGGACGAACTTGTTGTACCAACATGTTTGACAAGCGAACAAAATCGACTATGGGTGCAAATTCACTGTGGAATGTTGGACCAACAAGTTGAACAAACATGTTGCACAAACATGTTGGACAATCATGTTCGACCAACAAGTTGGACAAACAAGTTGTACCAACTTGTTTGAAAAACGAACGAATCGACTGTGGCAGAATTTGCTCAGGGTGCAAATTTACTATGGAATGTTGGAATAACATGTTGGTACAACAAGTTGGACAAACATGTAATGCCAATTTGTTGGAATGTTGGTCCAACATTCCATAGTGAATATGCCCCCCCCCCCGCCGAAATTAGGGTGGAATGATGGTGCAACAAGTTGGTAAAACATGTTGGAATGTTTCACCAACATATTGGTCCAACATTTCATAGGGTGCAAATTTACTATGAATGTTGGACAAACATTTTGGTACATCATTCGATAGTGTCTATACAATGTTGGACAACATGTTGGCCAAACATTTCGTAGTGAATTTGCACCCATAGTGAATTTGCACCCTGGTGCAAATTATGTGTATGTGTATTACATGTACCAACATGTACCAACATGTTGGTCCAACAAGTTGATACAACATGTTTGTCCAGCCTGTTGTACCAACATGTTTAACAAACGAACGAATCGACTACTGCATAATTTGCTCCTACGCTGAAATTAGTGTGAAATGTTGGTCCAACATTCAATAGTGAATTTGCACCCTATTGCAGAATTTACTCCTACGCGAAAATTTGTTTGGAATGTTGGTCCAATAAGTTGATACAACAAAACATTGGTACAACATGTTGGTACCGCAAGTTGGACAAACATGTTGTACCAACATGTTTGACAAACGAACGAATCGACTATTGCAGAATTTACTTCTACGCCGAAATAAGTGTGGAATGTTGGTCCAACTTGTTCATTTTGTACCAATTTGTTGTACCAGCATTTTACACTAATTTTGGCGTAAGAGTAAATTCTGCAATAGTCGATTTTTTCGCTAGTCAAACATCTTGGTACAACAAGTACGTCCAACATTCCAGTTTGTTGGTACAACGTGTTTGTCTAACTTGTACCAACATGTTGGTCCAACATTCCATAGTGAATTTGCACCCTAACGAAATATATCTTGTTTAACCTAGGAAGTCAAATGAACTTTCCTTTTTTACTTTTTATTATTACTTTTTATTACTTTCTTTTTTTACTTTTTACTTTTTATTATTATTACTTTCTTTATTATACGTTTCACTGTGAGCTATCGGACTCTGTCAGGAATTTTAAAGACTCGAAAGATGCGTGCCCAATACATTACAAATAGATGACGCGACGGAGTCTTTTTACGATATCAGTCGAATCTGGACTTCGTGACTTTTCGTAATCCTTCGGTATAGTTCGTTCTCGGGCGAGCAAGTCTAAGTCAACCAATCTAGGAACTATTTTCACTTCGTTTCTGCACCGAGCGCTTACTGAAAAAATATTTTATTTGTTGTGAATTTAAGCTTTGTCACTGCGTGATATATCAAATGACGGTTTGTGTTCATAAATAAAAAAGTGTTTACCGGTGAAAAAAAATCTTTTTTTTTTTTTTTAATTGTTATTTTTAATTTCTTTATTTAATTATTATATTCGTGAATGTTTTTTTTCGAATCACGTCGAGAATTCCTAGGTAGGTTTCATTTGATAAAGTGATAATTCACATTAATTCATGGCATTTATTGCCTATGACGGAGCGGGAAAAAAAATAACCTCAACTTAGCTGATGCTCATCACACTTGAACTAAATGCACTTGGATTCATTTATAATTTCAGAAATTATGGTGATATGTAAAGAATATGGATGATTCAAATCGACATAAACGGAATATTTTCTTTAACCAAGAGAATTTCATTTCAGTGGATAGTGAAAAAAATATTCCTGGTTATCATGTGACAGCTAAACGAAAAAAAACCAAAGGATATGGACATTTACCCGGTATGTGTAATAATATTGCTTTTTAATTGCAAAAGAAAAAAAATGCTCATGGGATTTATATTTTTTTTTTGTTTGCCCTTCAGATGTAACAGACAAGAATAAGGAAAATATCTGTAATTCGTTCAAAAATACTACTCAAAATGGTGGAAATGAATCTTGTGGAGATATAAGGAACATTTTATCAAGCAGAGAAAATTTGATTTCTGTGAATGGTCAAGGTACGTCTCATCTTGTGGCAGCTGAAAGGAAATTAATCAAAGGATATGGACATTCACTCGGTATGATTAACATATTGAAAAAAAATGCTCATGGTATTTGTATTTTTCTTTCATTTCTTTTTTTTTTTTTTTTTTTTTTCATTTTCAGGTGTTACAGAGGCCAATAAGGAAAATGTCTGCAGTTCGTTCAAAAATAGAACTGTAAATGGGAGAAATGAATCTTGTCGAGATGTAAGGAACATTTTATCAAGCCAAGAGAATTTGATTTCTGTGAATGCTCAAGGTACATCAAATCTTGTGGCAGCTGAAAGGAAATTAATCAAAGGATATGGACATTCACTCGGTATGATTAACATATTGAAAAACAATGCTCATGGTATTTGTATTTTTCTTTCATTTCTTTTTTTTTTTTTTTCATTTTCAGGTGTTACAGAGGCCAATAAGGAAAATGTCTGCAGTTCGTTCAAAAATAAAACTGTAAATGGGAGAAATGAATCTTGTCGAGATGTAAGGAACATTTTATCAAGCCAAGAGAATTTGATTTCTGTGAATGCTCAAGGTACATCAAATCATGTGTCACCAAAAAGGAAATTAAACAGAGAAAATGGACATTTACTATGTAAGTGCAATAATATTGCTTTTTAACAGGAAAAAAAAATTAAAAAAAAAAAAAAAATGCTAATGGTAAATATGTTTTTGTTTTGCTTTCAGGTGTTACAGAGGCTAATAAGGATAATATCAGCAATTCGTTAAATAAAAACACATCTGTTGGAATAAATGTGGATAAATGCTCTGGATGGCAGGCAGTGATGAACCACAACATTAGACTAAAAATTTTACGAAGTTCCTGGACACAATCGGACCCTCGCGTTTTTTTCCGAAACGCTGGGAAGCAGTGTACCGCAATGATTGCAGCTGCTATAATCATGGCAACAATTTTGTTTCCGGGAGACTGGAACCGACAAATAATCGACCGAGTTTTATATGAAGGGGATCGATTTTATAATCAATGCATTAATCATCCCCAGAATGTCGGAAAAATCTATGCTTCGGGATATTTACAGGTCAATAACCTATTGCCAAATGTTCAAATGTTTCATAAGCCGGTCTCTCTGCAATTTCAACCTGATCCGGAATTTTTTGGCTCCGTATTAGAAGATATGGTTTTAGGCCAACCGAACCTAAGCAGAAGTTTAAATGAATTTTTTCTGTCTAACACATCTGGAGTTGTTATACATAATGCCTACTCATATGGGATTTTTAAGTTAAAAAGCAGTTATTTCTTGTTTGATTCGCATTCGTTAGGGCCTAAAGGATCAAAAGCTGCAGATGGGAAAGCAGCTATCATGGAATTCAGCAATTTACAGGATCTTCATCGCATCTTAGTTAATAATTTACACGGAGAAAAAAAAAATTCTCAATTTACCATCGATTCGCTGCACTGCACAATATTGGAAGAAGAAAATATAGTAGAAGCAATTTCTTCTTTGTCGCCACAATTGATAAACTTAGAAGCTAGCCAAAGATCTACGATTTTCAACTCTCAAAATACACAAGAAACTGCGGTGCCACAAGAAAATGAAGCTCTACTTAATAAACTGCTGAAAGTTCGCGAAGGTCACAAACGACAGGGATTCCACAAAAGTGAACAACGCGAAAATCAACTGCTAAAAAACCGCGAATATCAGGCAACCAAAAGATTCAAGGAAAATGAAGAACAACGCCAGAATAGACTCCTAAAAGACCGCGAATATCAGGCAACCAAAATATTCAAGGAAAATGAAGAACAACGCCAGAATAGACTTTTGAAAAAAAAGGAATGTCAAAAAACAAAACTACAGGTAGAAACATATGAAGAGCGGGAGGCAAGGTTAAATCGTTTAAAAAAAAATTGGCAGAAAAGGAAAAGCGAAACGCAGTCGGCTACCGAATCTACAGAGACAGAAACGGAACCAGTAGCAGAATCGCAAATTAGTTTCCTGGATTCGAATGATGTTTTGTTAGATATGCACATGCAAAATTTTCAGGACGAAATTTCTTGTTTTGCTGACAAGATATGCGAAATATGTAGAATGCGTTGCTATCCGAAGCAGATAAGTACGTTTGACTTAGATCACATGCCTTTAGAAGTATTGCGCCAAGTTTCATTATTACCTGCCGAATTAAGAACTAAATCTTCGTTGAAGCTATGCAACCGATGCCGCAGTTATTATTCAAGAAAGGGAAAGAAAATGTTTCCCCCCAAAGCATATTGGAACAACCTAGATCCTGGGCCAATACCCCCTGAAATTGAACAATTAACATTCGTAGAAAAAATGCTGCTGGCTAGAGTCAAGACGCATCAAAAGATCATTAAATATACCGGAAAATTCGGCCAGTATGGGCTAAAGGGGCAAGCCATACATTTCGCTCAAGACATTTTTGAGGTGGCGGAAAAATTGCCCGAATTTTTGCCAAGACCTCTCGATTCTGTGGGATGTATAATCATCGTTGAATCTCTTGAAAACATCAACGTTGTCAGAGATTTATATATAAGCAAAACTAGAATCGAAAACGCGTTAAATTTTCTAGTTTTAAATAATCCATTGTATAAAGACGTTAAGATGGTTTTTCCAAGCAACGGATTTCAAATTCAAACGATCGCGAGGGAAGTAAACCCAGACAACGTTGTTAATGCGGATCCTCAATTGGCAAGCGACTGGAAATCTGTCGTTAATCATGGTTGTGAAATAGAAATTTTAAGAAGCTCTTGGTCTGAATTCGACGTTATATTTAACGATAATGCTGGAAAACAGTCAACAGCCATGGCTGCCGCGGCCATCTTCATGTCTTACGTCAAATCACCTAACAAATGGGAAAAAGGAACCATCGACAACATACTTTTAGAGGGAGACAGCTTTTACCGACAATGCTATGATGTTATAAATTTGAACAAGGTCAATTCTACTGGAACATTAACTGTTACAGATTTGTTAAAAAATCCTCGCCTGTTCGGAATATCTGTATTTTTAGAATTTGAACCTGAACCTGAAATATCTGGTAATATTTACCGAGAAGAAGACGGTTCTCCAAATCTGCAAAACGGTTTAGAAATATTTTTCGATCGCTACAAGTCTGGTATACTCATTTACAACGGTTATTCCTACGGATTGATAAAAGCAGATGAATTCTTCTATTTGTTTGACCCTCACTCTTTGGGACCTAAAGGATCTAAAGGTCGAAATGCATCAGGAAAAGCGTCTACTATACGATTTAAAACAGTCAGAGATCTCTATAAATTATGCGTTTCAAATTTGCACGGGGACAAACAACTTTTCAATTATACACTTCATCATCTGCAGTGCATTTGCATTGATGGCAATGATCAGGTTTCTCAGCATGGTGACGACGATTGTCATTTACATCATTACACTCCTTGCGGTGACAGGATGCCTGCAGGCGATGCTGATGCTGATAATGATCCCGATCTAAATTTAAATCTACAAGATATACCCATGCAATCTTCTGTCCTTATGTTAATAGATGACGTACAACCTTCCGAAAGTGCCGTTGTTGATATTCCTCAAAACAGTTTAAGAGATCAGCCCGTACCGCTGTATAATATTACTAGAAAAACAACAGACAACATTGTCAACATGAATCGAGAATTGAAATTAGAAGAGTTGGCTTGGTACTACTTGTTCCCATATGGCAAGAATGGTCTTCAACAAGAACGATTAGTTCCCATAACGCCTTTGGACTATTTTCAAAGCAGAGTCATGGGAGAAGATACTAGATTCCAGACCGTTGAGTATATTTTCTACGCCTTATCATTATTTGAATATTATAAAACGCAATCCGTTATCTCTGTGTGTGGTCAAAAAATCAAAGTTCAGGATAAGGAAGACATGATAGATGACTTGCATCTTTACACAAGAAGTTTTCGGGGCTCTGCATCGTATTGGAAAACAACGTTAAACGAACTTTTGGCTACCATTAAATGTCTGGGGGCACCTCAATTTTTTCTTACGTTCTCCTGCAACGATCTTAATTGGCCAGATATGATCAAAGAACTACTTATAGCAGATGGTACATACGATCAAAATAAAAATATAAAAGATATACCAATCATGACCAGACAGAGATTGGTAGAAAAATACCCCGTTCTTTTATGCAGGCATTTCATGATCAGAGTATACGCTCTTTTGAAATTTTTAAGAATAGATGTCAGTATATTTGGCAAACCGGTGACTGACATCTGGCTGAGGGTAGAATTTCAAAACAGGGGTTCGCCTCATTTGCATGTTATAATTTGGGTCGATGGTTTACCGGATTTTGACAGCGAAGAAGGCATCGAATTAATTGATAAAATCATAAGTTGTGAAATGCCACCTGAAGAAGACCAAGAATTAAGGGAGTTAGTAACAGCTTGTCAATTGCACCGTCATACACACACCTGTACAAAAAACACTGATCATTGCCGGTTTGGTTTCCCACGTCAGCGATCCGATCGAACCAGAATAATAGATTCCAGGTCAAACGAATTTTTAAGCAACTCCGGCAGGATTTGCATATTAAAACGAAAACAAGGCGAAGAGTACGTAAATAATTATAATAAAACTCTTCTCAAGTTATGGCAGGGAAATATTGATATACAGCCTTGTGGCAACACGGCGGCCATAGCTTATTACATCGCCAAATATATTTCCAAAAACGAACCTACCACCTTGGATAAAAGTTTGAGAGATGCTATTGCTGAAATCAGAAAGGAAGATTCTTTGGTTTCCAAAAAAATTTTTAAAATCTGCATGGCGATTTTAAACCGAAGGCAGGTATCAGCTTGCGAAGCTTGTTTTCGATTATGTCATCTTCTTCTCAAAAAAAGCTCTAGAAAGTGTATCTTCGTAAACACAAGAAAACCGCATCTAAGGTACCGAGTTGTTAATTTTAAATCCAACGGAGGGAATAAATTTTGCGACAACATCTTTGATCGATACCAAAAAAGGCCCGATACTGACGAATTTAGCGACATGTGTTTAGGGGAATTTGCTGGTTCTTACGAACCGTACTACAATAAAAAAAATTTCGCCGAGGAAGAAGATGGAGACGCTGATGCTTACGACGACGTGGACAACAAACCTTCACGATTAATTACTTTGTTAGACAATACGAAAATGAAGAAAAGGAACAGACGAGCTGTCATCAGAACCCCTTACTTTCCTCTGAGAACCGACAGAGAAGCTTTCTGTTACAGTTTACTGGTTCTTCATGTACCATTTAGGAACGAGCAGGATTTACTTCGCGAAAGCGAGACGTCTGAACAAGCTTTAATGAGATACGAAGACTATTTGAAATCTCGTAAAATCAACATAGAAGGTATGGAGAATTTCGAAAAAGATTTAGAGACAGCCCTCGACAACGTTCGTGCTTTCATGGTGTTGGAACAATATCAAACGCCGCGTGAAGAGCAAGATGATGTTGACGAAGACTCTGTTGAAACACCAATTCCTTTAATGGCGGACGATAATTTTGAGCAGGCAAAAACATGCATGAACATTAAACAGCGAAGACTTTTCAATTATATTACCACTCACATCCAAAATCAACTTCATGATTCCTCGGTAACACCCATTCGTTTATTTATTACTGGAGGAGCTGGTACTGGTAAAACTTTTGTATTAAAACTGATTGTTCAGCAAATAGCAAGATGTTATGGTGTTGATGTTGGAGAGGTGGTGAAAGTAGGCGCTCTCACTGGTGTAGCGGCAAAGTTGGTGAATGGTCTCACCCTTCACTCACTTTTCAAGCTTCCTGTTCAAAAAGATGGAACTGTTCAAGCTCTCCCCCTTCTGACTGGTCGGTATCTCAAGCACATGCGTCATCAATGGAGCAGAGTTCATTTTCTCATAATCGATGAGATTTCAATGGTCCCATATCAAATGTTGGTTATGATAAACAGTCGACTTCAACAATTAAAAGAAAGCGATGATTTTTTTGGAGGAATAAACCTTTTAGCTTTTGGGGACTTGCTCCAATTACCTCCAATAAAACTTAATCCGGTGTTTGAACAACCGGAATACTTGAAACCGTCAATTCATTTGTGGAGAGAACTGTTTAACTTCTGTGAATTAGAAGAGAATATGAGGCAGAAGGGTGATATGACTTTTATCAATTTGCTCAATAACTTACGAACAGGGGACTTAAGTACTGACCAACTCAAAATTTTACTTCAGAAATTTGCTGAAAGCACACAGACAGGAGACTTTGCACATGGCAAGGCAATAAGAATATTTCCAACTCGAGCTATGGTCGACGAATACAACCAACATATTTTAGATTCCATCTCAGATCCATCTATTGAAAAGTTTACCATTAAAGCTCAAGATGTTCTTTTGGATAAAGACAAATTCAAATCTGTCGATTTCGACAAAATAACACCTCAAGACATAAACAAAACTGGAGGCTATCCTAAGGAATTGATCATCTTTAAGGGTGCGAAAGTCATGCTGCGCAGAAATTACGATCTGAGAAAAGGGCTCGTGAATGGCAGCATTGGAGTTATTGAAGAAATAGTGTGGCCAAATTACCAGAGGGGACAACTCTATGAACGAAATCTCCCGAAACATGTTGTCGTAGATTTTGAAGGCATTGGTCGACATAATATTGAACCTTGGACTGTGTCTTTCCCAGCTAAAATGAATTATGGAACGATGGAAAGGACGATGCTCCCATTAATTCATTGTTGGGCCTCAACAGTGCACAAACTCCAAGGCGCTACGGTTCAAAAAGCAGTCGTTTATCTCGGCAGTAAACTGTTCGCTCCTGGGCAAGCTTATGTTGCAGCATCCAGAGTAACTTCATTAGACGGATTACAAATTTGTGAAATAGACAGCGAAAAATTACTTGGAAAAAGCGTTTGCAACGAAAAAGCCATGAACGAATTAGTCAGATTGAGATCTATGCCAAACATTTTATCCTAGATATTTAATTACGAATTTCGCGACTTTTTTTTTTTTAATTCTTGTTTAATTTAAAAACGTAAATATCAATTTTGATTCATTTAAATTAAAAAAATTATATTTCTAACTGGAAGAAGTAAATTATAAAGAAATTATTATAAAGAAATTATTATAATTTTATATTTTTGTATTTTTGATCCCTTTCTAACCTGGACTAAAAAGCAAAAAATAAATATAATATAAAAAAAAAATTTTTCAAAAAAACTTTCTTTATTATACAATATAATACGTAAATAAAAAAAATCGTACTAAAAAGCAAAAAATAAGTCCGAATTGCAGTGAATCGATTCACAGATTGGTCCGAAAACGATTTTCATATTTTCCAAGAGTTATGTTTTGAATCAGTTTATGGCTTTCTACTCAAACTTTTTTTTTTTTTAAATTTTAATTTCGTAAAATATAAAGAAAGTTGCCAGATTTGGGACACATTTTCATCTGATCTGGCAACTTTCTTTATATTTTACGAAATTAAAATTTAAAAAAAAAAAAGTTTGAGTAGAAAGCCATAAACTGATTCAAAACATAACTCTTGGAAAATATGAAAATCGTTTTCGGACCAATCTGTGAATCGATTCACTGCAATTCGGACTTATTTTTTGCTTTTTAGTACGATTTTTTTTATTTACGTATTATATTGTATAATAAAGAAAGTTTTTTTGAAAAATTTTTTTTTTATATTATATTTTTTTTTAAATAAACCTCAACGGGAAAATTCATTTTCCTCCCTAGGTTAACAATATACTATTAATATATTCTAATTTTCTAAATTCTCATTACCCAATTATAAAATCTGGCGCCACGTGCGAAAATGAATACCATTTTTTTCCTAAACTCTTTATTTCCATCCACCTTCAACGCCGATTAAATCGAAGGTTAAAATTTTTCTTTTCTCTCTTATTTTTTTTTTTTTTTTTTTTTTTTTTTTTTAATGTCAAGATCGATTCTGATGTTAATCTCTTGATAAGTTTAATCCCCTTTTTAGTATGCAAAAAAAAATTACGCTGGAAAGCGACTTCCTCTATTTAACAATAATTATAATTAATTTTTTAAAGAAAAAAGAAATTATTACATCCGATAGATCTGGTTTATATTATTAAATTATCTCTTTAACTGGTCAGTAGGACTTGCAGTATTATATGTGAATTTGCCAAAGGGATATCGTTTTTCAAGATCGTGCAGGACGTGCCAAATTTCAAATTGCTTTTTAGTGCCCCGTTCGAAAAAAAAAATCTAGGTTTCATATTTAATAAATTCCTCATTTTTTTTTTTTTTTTTCTTTTCAGGTGACCGCAAGTGCGAAGCTCATTTATTTTAATTTTGTAATAAAATCGCGAGGAGAAAGAAGAAGAAGAAAAAAATGGAAGTCGTTCCTATGAATTTGCCGAGGAGGGAGAACCCGGCAGGATCTGTGGGACTGCCTTTCAATAAGAGAAACGTGGAAGAATGGTCGAGGTTAGACAGACTGACTGGGATTATGGAAACGGCCAAGATTGAAACAGATCATTGGGCAGCCAGGAGTAATAATGCTGCCCATAAATATGGCAAGGTATCTATAACGCTCTTATTAATTTGTCAAATGGGGAGTTTGATTTGAATTTATTTAACGCTTATTTTTTTTTTCTTTGCTTCGCATTTTTAAAATTTATTTTTATTTTTTTATAAACGGAATAGGCCTATGACTCAATTACCGTTTGGTTTTTTTTTATATGTGGGTTTTTATTTATTTTTGAATTGGAGGTTATAAACATTGTTTAACTAAGGCTTTGATTATAAAAAATGAGTGTTTTTAAAGTACCGTAAAGGAGGGGGAGGAGCGGCTAGTTAATCCTAATAAAATGATTTTGGAATGAAATTTTAAGTCCGGGAAAAGAGAGAAGGAGGAGGATTGCCCTAGGGAAAAGAACATGACATGAATTCCTCGGTAGGGAAGTTCCGAAGGAAAATTTTGTAAAGGAGAAGGGCCGACAACCCCGGTTTTTGGGCCCCGGTGTGTAATTCTATTACACGATTCGTGTGATTTGATTACGCATATGGCAAACCTAAAAGTGGAATTTTTAAGGTGACGGGATGCAAGGTTCAGGGTTTTACTGAATGAAGAATATATTAAACCGGTACTTTGGTGTCCGGGAAGTTACCCGTCACGTGCCATAAACGGAAATACAGCAGGGGTAGGGTGGGGTTTTTGGAAGAAGGGGGGAAATTTTTTTTGAATTTTCGTGACGAACTCCCCTGATTTTGTTCCAATTCCTTTAAAATTACTCCATAAAAAATTTTTAGATCGATCGGTCATTATTAAAGGGTTCCCCAGGCGCCGGAAAAGTCCATATAAGGGTCAAAAATGAAAATTTTTTTTTGCATAAGACACCACGGATTCCTATTGGAAATTTTGCGTAGATTACGAATTTGAAGTAAAATTTCCTATAGGAATCGGTGGTCTTTTTGCCAAAAAAAAAATTTCATTTTTGACCCTTAAATGGGCTCTTTGGAAATTTTTGGCCTTCGGGGCACCTCTTAATGGTGACCGATAGACCTCAAATTTTTTTTAGAATACTCTTGTGAATTGGAACAAAATCAGGAGGGTTCATCACAAAAATTTAAAAGTCGTTTTGAAAGAACCACCGTAAGCAAGGGGGGCCTCCCAAAACCCGGATTATTGGCCCTCCTCCTTTAGAATAAATATCGTTGGATTGGAGAGATTGTAAAAACGTGAAAAAAAAGTCGAAAAAAGTTATTAAAATTCTGGAAATCAGATTTAATGCTGTTCTTTTAATTTAAGCTTTCAAGAAATACCATTTTCAAAGTTTGAACTTTCACTGAAAAATAGAAAGAAAAATTTCTATTTTTTTTTTTGAGGCCCTTGAAAATTTTTTTGCACTTAGGATTCCACGACCCACGGTTTAAAGAACCATATCAAGACCCTTCCAGTAAGGTTTGGGTCATCCCGTAGGAAAAAGTGAAGCGAAAAGTGTCTAAAATTTTTGCAAAAAAAAAAAAAAAAAATATACAAATATAGAAAATGCATCGTTTTTTTTTATCATTATTTATATAAAAATTTGAACATGCATGATTTTCGCAGCATATTTTTTTAAGCACCAAAATTTGAATATAAAAATTTTTAAATTTTCCAACTTTAACCTAAAAGCTGCTTTAAGGCAGGGGGGGTGTAATTCTCTCTTGTTGGGGCTGTCGGTGTGTGAATCTAAGAGAGAACCGGGAAGATGTTTAGTAAAAGAATACACCAGAGACACTTGAAGAGTGGACTTGACCTTATCAAATTTATGCATAATTTTTTAAGCATGAAACTGGAAACTCTGGAATCTGGATACGCAAAAAAAAATTTTTTAATCAAAAAGCCAATTTTTTATTTAATGAGATGCTTTAATAAATATAAGCAAATTTTTTTAAATAAAAAATATTAATATTGGGGGATGAAAAAAAATTTTTCTGCTAGAAAAATGTTCAGTTTTTTATGCATAATTTATGCATTTTTTATGTATGTTCAATTTTCTGTATAATTTAAACATGATTTTTGTATAATTTATGAATCCCTTTTCTCTGTTTTTTTAAAGTAAAATTTACAAGAAGGTTCCTAAAAAATGTACTAGAAATTTAAAGTGTAAAAAAATTGATTTTAAAATTAGACGACATGAACGAAAGCAAGGACTTAAAAAAATTTCTTGTAGGCCTAAATTTTCAAAAAAATTAACTTTTACAAGAAACTTCAAGTTTCTAAAGCAGGACTAAAAGATTTCTTAAAAGTTTTATTTAACTTTTTTTTTTTAATTTTTGCCGTTTTTTTAAATACAGTCGAGTCCGGTTATAACGTAATCCAAAGGAACTGGCACTTTTTCTACGTTATAACCGAATTTACGTTATAATAGGATTTGGTCATTTTCAAGTAAAAACACAAGTTTAGCCGCAAAAATTTGTTTTTTTATTGCTATCTAAGTTACAGCAACCTGCGGGTACAGTAGAAACTTTAAATATTCCGATCAAACCATGTATACCTTACGAAAAGTTAGATAATTTTTGCCGTTTTGAAGATAATATTCTTACTAAACTTTTTTTTTTTTTTTTTTTTTTCACTGGCGTATCATCAAAAATTTTTAAAAAGTGACCATAAAGCGCACTTTAAAAAAAAATTGTGCTAAAATAAATACGTTATAACTGAATTTAAATAACATGGTTTTATATGGGATTTGGCGGGACCGGCCTAATTTGTACGTTATAACCGGAATTACGTTATTACCGGATCCGTTATAACCGGACTTGACTGTATCTTTTTTTTATGTATTAAAATTAGAGTACATGAACAAAAACAAGAACTTAAAAATTTTAAATAAAATGTTCACTAAATTTTTTAATTTTGTCCTTTTTCCGTTAGTACAGAGTATGAGATAAAGCAATGTTTTAATATTAAAATTTTAACTTTAAAGACTTTAATTAAAATTTTGACTAATTTTTTTTCAACTTTTAGCCTTTTTTATGAAAAATTTTAAGTTTTTTTCCCTGCCAGGAAAAAAAGATTGTATATTTATCAAAAAATTCGAATTTTTTGACCAAAAATAAGCAAAAAAAATGCCTTTAAATTTTTATATCGTTTCATTGTTTAAATTTAGCAATATTAGGACAGTTCCCCAAACACGTAGTCCTACGTAGGGAAATGCCCCATATCCCAGTCTGATTTTTTCGTACGGGTTATACATGATGCCACACTTTAATAAAAAATCTCCGAAAATCCCTTAAGCTATCTTTCTTTTTTTTGCCAGATGGTGGATTCAAGAGAACGAAACAACCAAGATGGAAGCCTTCAAGAAAGGCAACGGAAACAAATGGAAGTGTTTCAAACTCAAGTCCCAGGCGGTTCCATGCAAGTGATTCGAACTCAGACTTTCACAACCAGTTCGAAATCATCAAAATGGTTACCGACAAACGACAGAGCTTTCGAGGATTTGAAGGTAAAAAAAAAGTCAAGAAAAAAATATTTTAATATCGATTGCCAAGTTTTTTTTTATTTATTTATTATAATTTATTTACTTTATTTAATTTTTTTTTTTTCAGTTACCCATCAACTCTTTAGACCTGAGTTCTCAGAAAACCAAAGGTAGCGTAGGACGGAGTGGGTCGATCGGAGGTCGCCGGCCCCCATCCCGTCCTCGAAGCTTGATCAGTCAGTCGTCGACCACGAGTCTTTTTGAAGATTCATCCGTAGCCAAACTTTGTCAGCGCTTACACGAGGAAGTCAAAAACGAGATTTTCAAAAATTTCGAGGATTTCAACGGTTTCAGCGACGAGGAAAGGGATCGGGATTCGAATTCCGGGGTCGTCATAACGGAAGTAACCGACAACACCAGCAGCAGCAATCACAGCAATTTATCGAGGCAAAAAAGTTGCAGCAACGAAAATTTAACTTTCGAAAAAGAGGACGACGGGATTTTGAAAAGGTCGAAAATCCGAAGGAGTTTGCAGTTCCCGAAGCAAATCCACGCGGAACCGGAAATCGATTGGTGCGCCGGGAAATCCCTGAAGGAGCGAGCCGCCGAGATCGAAAGTCTGTTGAGGAGGGGGAGCTCCGCGACGGAAAATAAAATTTTAGACAATAACGTAGCAGAGGAGAGTAATAGAATTAAAAAAATGAAAACGAGGGATTCGTTCGTTTCTGCGGAAACTTTGAACGAAGTTCGGGACCGATTGAAAAAAACGAATTTGAGTGATAACGACGACGGGATCGGGAACGAGAGGGAAGAGCCGTCCAAAGTGAAGTGTTTCGTTTACGGGATGGAGTCTTTGATGGCGAACCGACAAATCAACGGAACCGGGAGTTTGGAATCCAAGAAAAATTTCATCAACAATTCCCGTTCGGCGGAATGGTACAAAAGGAGGAAATCGTACGGTTTCGAACAGGTCGAGGAACCGGAAAAAATAAACAAAATAAATAACAAAAATATAGAGTCTTCGACGGACAGCGGGATTTGCAGGTCCTCCGAAATCATCAACACCGCCCCGATTTGGAACAGCAAGTCGATAATCACCGTCGGGAAAAAAGAAAACGAGAACGTGAATTCCGTGTACGTGAACACCCCGAACGTTTTCTCCGTTCGAATCGAGAACAACAAAGAGGAAAGCCGTAAGCAAATGTTCAAAAACTACGACAGCGAGGAAACGGTTTGGAATCGGAAATCCCCGATCCCCATCCAAAGGAAAAGCGAACTGAGGGAAAGTTTGAAATCCTCGCTTCGTTCCTCGAAAAATCCTTGGATCTCACAACTAAGAGGGACTAAATTGGTCGATAGGAATTGGATTTCCGACGAGCAAAACGAGTCGGACAACGACGAGGACTCCAAAGGAAACAACAACAACAACAACGTCAGCAACGGGAAGAAAAATAAAAAAGTCGAATTTTGCAAAACGGAAGTTCACTTCGCCGCGGAACCCGGGAAATTTAATATAGTCGAAACGGATGGGAAACCCCCGCCGAACGACATTTTCCGCAGGAGAAGAAGGCCCTCCCACAACAAAACCCAGTCAAACCTGCCGGAATTGAAATTCGGGGATTCGGTTTACGAGAAAAGACTGTTAACAAATTCGGAAAAAATGGATTCCATTTCCGAGAAAATCGAAGCCGAATTGAAAGAGCTTTCGAAAATCGTGATAGATACCCTCCCTCCTCCTTCGAGCACGGAGTCGGAATTGAAACCTCAAAACCCCCGGCCGATTTACGATTTGGCGGAAGAACCCGAAAATAATTTACCGGGTTCGACCCCGATTTGGAAATCCACGGTCGTTTTAAGGAATAAACATTACGACGATGTTAAAGATCAAAAATTGTATTCTAGTGACGGTGAAAGCGAATTGCAAATACGTTTTAGGAATTTACGGAAAAAAGCGGATCCGGAAAAAAAATGGTGGGAGCCCCCTCCTTTTAAAGTGGAAAATAAAGAAATTAAAAGATTAAGTCTTCCGGATGAGTCCCTGTTGAAAAATGAGAGTAATGTACAGAAAATGACGGTGACCGGTGAGGATTTCCCTTCTTTGTCCGTCGCGGAAAGGATTAAGCAAGTCGAGGAATTAAGATCGAACAATTATTCGTCCAAAATTAATTTCCGGTCCGGGGAGATGACGGTCGTTCAAAATGGAACGGGGAGTCAGGAGGAGAAAGTCAACGGGGACGAGGGGAGTAGGATTACTTCGTCGTGGTTTCAGAAGAAAAACGAGAAGGAGTTTAGTGATCGGCCTAAAGTTACCTATGGTAAGCGATCGTGATTTATAATTTTTTTTTTAAAAATGATTTTCAGGGGCTTCGAGGTATTGGTAGCATGGCTAAAAAAAATTACTAATTTACGATTCACACTTACACTTTTGATCACACTTTATACATCATTTTTTTCAGTGGCGTAACAAAAGATCTCAAGCTCATTACTTTTTTAATTTACCTCAGAGGCTCAAAGCTCGGATATCGTGAGAAAGGGCGAAGGTTGGAGATTTCACGCCAAAACTTATTGCAGTAGAAAGTTTTTACGATTTTTTCTGGGTCTAAATCATTTGCTCCGACAAATACTTGCTCCAAACGTTTTTGGAACAAATGCAAGATTTTGCACATTTCATTTTCCGGACAAAAAATTCACATGGAACGCATGTGGATTCCTTTAGTGGATACACGTGGATTTTAAGACTTTTGACGTAGGACTACGTGTTAGGGCGCACCGTGATGGCTTTGTCGGTTTGGGCACCGAACATAAAAAAAAAAAAACGAATATTTAAAAAATTTTAGATAAATTTTTCAATAAAATTTAATCAAAAATTCTTTATGATCCTTGAAAATTTAAAAAAAATTATAGTAAAAATTTACAATAAAATTTTTTACAAAACATTGTGATCATTTTTGATAAAATTTTATGGAAATAGGCGGCCACGTGGACTAATATTAGGGCTTGGAAGATATTTGGAATCGTTAACATTTTTGAAACGAACATTTCGATGATTTTTGATTATTGAAAATAGTATATTACAACACAAGGGCTGCAAAAGCAAAAATTGTCCGTCGAAACCGATTTTGACGACGGCTCGGGCTTTGAAAAGGTCTCGACGGGCAATTTTTTTGCAGTTCTTGTGTCGTAAGCTACTTCTCATCACAAAGCAGAGCGTAAAATAGGTATTTTTAAAAACGCACTAGCGCAGAAAATTAAGTTTTCCGCACTGCGTGATGAAAAATTTATTTAAAATTTTATCGAAAAACCATTTTCTGAATTCTATTAAAAAGTTTTCGTTAAAATTCTTTATATTTTAATTTTTTATTAAAAATTTTGATAATGTTTTGTGAAAAAGGTCATCAAAATTTTTTGAAATGAAGATTTTGATGATTTTTGATAAAATTTTATTGAAAAAGGGAGCCAAGTAGACGTAGTCCTACGTAGGGATATGTCTCATATCCCCTGAATGTTTTTCCACCAGTTTTGAAGATTTCCTCCAGTTTTCCATCAATTATCCATGAGCTGATGGAAATCTGATGGAAAATTGGTGGATCGTGGATAACTGGTGGAAAACTGGTGGGAAAAATCTTAAAGCCCACGTGTATTCCACCAATTTTCATCAAAAATTATTAATAAGGAGAGGCAAAATCCAGCACTGGAGGTGTTTTACTGTTTTTCATTGTCTTTAAAACTTGAGACGTAATAATTACTGCGGACGGAAGTGCTGATTCACTTGCAATTTTACATGATTGTTACTTATTTTTTCATATCTCCACTTGCGATGTCAGCTTTGATTCATTTTAAATCAGGCGTCCATAGTTGTCCTATATGTCCTATAAAGCCCTATATTTTTGTAGTTATAATTAAAAAATGCCTAAAAATGCATTTTTTCTTAGTTAAAATTAATATGATAAATTTGTTATTTTCTGCTGCAACATTTGATTTTTTTTTGACAATTTTTCTTTACTTGACAAATAATTCTTTATAATAAAAAAAATTTCAAATTTCTCCTATCAAAAAATTTTGATCCCTAAAAAAAAAAAACAATAATTTATGTCCTGTCTCCATTGGCCAATTAATCAAAGGATACAATTAATTGTACTACCGGAAATGCTGTATATTTTTGGACTTTTTTCTTCTGCTGCCACTTTTTTTGTTGTTTTTATTATTTTTTCGAACACTAAAAATAATGAAAATGATCCAAAAAAAGTGGTAACAGAAGAAAAAAGTCCAAAAATATACAGCATTTCCGGTGGTACAATTAATTGTCGAGTGGAGACAGAGCATTAGAGTTTTTGTTCTGTATTTGTCGTATATTTTTTCAAAAAATGTCCTATTTTTTGTTAATGAGGGACTATGATGCCTGTTCATTTTGGATTTAAAATATTTTTCAGTCTATACCTACGTTTTTTTTTTAAATTTTAAAGCTTGTGAACCAATTGAATTTTTTAAGGGTTACATCACTGAATATTTCACACACACACTCTTTACACACATCATATTTTTTGGTTTTGGGATCATTTTACATTTTTCACAAATCGTTTTCACTGCTGGATTGCTGAATTTCAATATCTTTAGGTAATTTGTACGCTTTTATTTTTATATATGCGGCACGAATTTCATCTGCATGCCAGTATTTTACTTTTTTCTGTGGTTACGTTTTTTGGATATCGAAGAATGCCATTTTTCCCCCTCATTTTTCTTTCTCTCTCTCTCTCTCTCTCTCTCATAGTAGTTTGTAGTATTCAGTAGTTTCTATATTTAGATTAGTCAGATCGCAATTTTTGTCTGATTCTGAGGATATTGTTCCAGATAATGTTCCAACCAGCAATCCTCCGGTGATGCGATTTCCGACACAAAAAGACGATAAACCGAACAGTCAAAAATATCAAACGACTAGAATACTAATTAATTTCGAATCGGAGAACAAATTAAAAACAGAACATTACAGTAATAATAATAATAGTAACAACAATAATATTAATAATAACAACAGCAATAGAGCAACGGCGAGGTTGGTTAACAAGTCATACGGGAGTTGGTCGCCCGGGATGAGAAAAGATCTCACGAAATATTTCCCAGATTTAAAATCGACCTCTTTAGTCAAGGAAACGATCTCCGGCGGGAAAAAGGAGGAGATACCGAAACCGTCGAAACCCGTTCACGAAATCATAAATCAATTCGATTCTTTGTCTACGCCAAAAAGAACGACCAAAGAAAAACGTAGGAAAACAATGCCGATCAATTACAAAGCCCCCAAAGAATATACTCACGCCGATTTAGAGGAGGAACTGAAAAATTTTACGGAAAATCTAGATAAAGATTTTAGGGATATTTACGAAGAGGAGATAGGTTCGCTCAAAGCTTCCGGTTCGTTAAAAGATATCAAATCCGTTTA
This sequence comes from Liposcelis bostrychophila, assembly GCA_037577465.1. Lineage (NCBI taxonomy): Eukaryota > Metazoa > Arthropoda > Insecta > Psocodea > Liposcelididae > Liposcelis > Liposcelis bostrychophila. The sequence goes on from CM075211.1 coordinate 8,035,094, forward strand.
CGAGTCGGAAAAGGAATCGTCGTCCTCCCCCGTGAAAAAGGAAGAGAAAGTCATTCAGCCGGTTATCCTGAACGGTTTCAATTCGTCCCTGAAATCGTCCAGCGAGGACGGGTCCAAAAAATCATGGACGTATACCTCGTCGAGGAATTACGACAGCGACGACAGCGATTTGCTGGCGGACGAAGAAGTTAGATCTTATATGAGCGCGGGGCAGGGAGGAAGCGATAGCGAATCCGAAGAACCTTACAATAGTTGGAATTCGAGAAAATCCTTTAAAGAGTCGATACTTCGATTTAAAAAGTTAGAAATGAACGGAGGCGGTAAAGGTTTGTATGCTTTTACAAAGTAAATATGTACATTTTTAGCGTTGTGACTAAAAATTTTAACTAGGCTTAAGCGGAGGTAGACTCAAAATTTTTACTCTCCATATTAGTTACACGGTAAAAAAGTTTGTGAGTTTTTGACTAATTTTTTGTGTAAAAAACGGCCCACATAGTTAGGGTAAAGAATCTGGGTTTTTTATATGTTTTATAAACGTTTTAATATAACAATTTTTTTATAAAAACTTTATAAAAATTTTTTTTTTTTTTTTTTTTAATTCGTAAAAAAAAAAAAAAAAAAAAAAAAAAAATTACATCTTTTATAAAAATTTATAAAACATTTTCTCTTAAAAATGTTTATAAAAGTTTTATAAAACTTTTATGAAAAGAACCCAGATTCTGACGTTGAATGTACATGCAAAAGATTAAGCATTTTATTTAACACATAGGCTATAAAATTTTATAAAATTTTAGAGAGAAAATGTTTTACAAAATTTTTTTTTACGAATCAAAAAAAAGTTTTATAAAAATTATATTAAAAAAAACCCAGATTCTTTACCCTAACCAAAATTTTTTTTGAATTTTGGTGACGAACCCGCCTGATTTTGATCCAATACCTGTAAGATTACCCCGAAAAAGATTTTAGGTCTATTGGTCACCATTAAGGGGTGCCCCAAAGGCCCGAATTTTCAAAAAGCCTAAGGGCTAAAAATGAAAAAAATTTTTTGGATAAAAGACCTAGATTCTTATCGGAAATTTTACGCAGATTACGAATTTGAAGTCGAAAATCAGCTTTGGTGCATGGTTTTTGAGCTACAGGCCGGATTTAAAAGCTCTGCAAACCTTGTTATGGTTTTTCGCCTGCGGCTCAAAAATCATGCACCAAAACTAATTTTGTACTTCAAATTCGTAATCTACGCAAAATTTCCGATGGGAATCGTCGGCCTTTTATGTCAAAAAAAAAAAAAAAAATAATAATTTTTGGCCCTTATATGGGCTCTTTGGAAATTTTTGGGCCCCTGGGACGCCTCTTAATGGTGAGCGATAGACCTCAAATTTTTGGTGGAATACTCTTATAAGGATTGGAACAAAATCAGAATGTTCATCACAAAAATTTAAAAGTCGGTTTCAAAGAACCACCCTACCCAGTCAGCAAAGAAATAACATGTATAAAATATTTTTAAAATATTTCTCGACATTTTTAAAATATTTTTATCGTTTCTTGTTTCAACAACTATTTACATAATATTTTTAAGAAATTGAAAAATATTTAAAAAATATTTTATAAATATTAACATTTCTTTACTCATTGGGTATAATTTGTATTTGTAAAGTTACCGGTAACAAAGATATCCATAGCAATTTGCAATATGAACATAAATAATATGTCAAAATTAACATAAAAAAGTGACATGCCGAGTACATGTGGACACTGTTTGTTCAAAATACACAAAATTTTTTACTGTGTACACGCTGAAGGATATAATTCTGGGCAAAAAATTGCCGTATCCAAGTTTTGCTTCTCCTTTGGCTTCGTGCTTGCTTTTTTCACGCCTCAGCTGTGGGGAATTTTGTGAAAATAAAAGGAAAAAGGCAAATGTTTTCACTTATAAATCTGGTTAAATCTTAAACTATTAGTTATTACACTCATTGGTCAGTAAAAATAAATTCTTAAATCCTGAGTGTTTTGACGGCTTAATTAGATTTAGATATTTAAGTTCTAACACCCTCACAGGAACATACGCTATAATCCAGTAAGCAAAGAAAACTATTAATATTTTAAAAATATTATGCAAATATTTTTTGAAACAAAAAGCAATAAAAATATTTTTTTTAAATCTTTGTAAACATTGTTAGAATATTTTTATCGTTCCTTGTTTCAAAAAATATTTGCATAATATTCTTGAAATATCGAAAAATATTTTTAAAATATTGAAAAATATGAAAAATATTTATGTCCTGCCTCCATTGGCCAATTAATCGAAGGGTACAATTAATTTTGGAATTTTTTCTATTGTTTTAATTATTTTTTTGAACACTAAAAATAATGAAAATTTTAAAAAAGTGGTAGCAGAAGAAAAAGGTCCAAAAACCCACAGCATTTCCGGTGGTACAATTAGTTGCACCCTCTAATTAATTGTCCAATGTAGACAGAGCATTAAACAATATTTTATAAATATTAATATTTCTTTGCTTACTGGGATTTGTTAATTAATTTGAGTGTGCAATGAATTGTCCAATGGAGACAGCAACACTTTAAAGCTTTTATTTTCCGTAACAACCACCCAATTTTCTAAAATCCTGTATTTTTTTTAATTTCAGAAATCAAAAGCAACTACACTCCAACCAAACCGATCCCGTCATTCGCAGACACTTTCATGTCTTCCAAAATTAGGACCGTCGAAAAGCCTAAAATCGCCTCTATAGCTCTCCGCTACGAAGACGATCCCTTATTTGCCAAAAACACCAAATCGACCTACACGAATCACGTGACGAACGATAAATGGGAAAGAAGTTCTAATTCCAGCTCCGGGTTCAGCAGTAAACCGAGGGAAAGGATCTCGTACTTGAACGGCTCCTCCCTCTCCGAAAAATATTCCAAATATTTTTCGGACTCATCCGTAAATACGAAAACTTCGAAAGAATCTTTCCGGCATAATTTTAGTCGGGACAAAAATTACGTCGAAGACTCCAAACCGATCAAGAGTTTCGCGGAGACTTTCGGCATCACCGACAAGAAAAAACCGGAAAAATTAATTTCGAGCCATAAAACCGCGGAGAAAAGGACGGAGCGGAAGAAAAGCAAAGAGAGAGAAGAGACTGATTCCGGGATACTGGAGGAACTGACGAAAGCGGCGGATCAAATTTTGATAGCGGTGAACGGATACACGGACGAGGATTCCCATTTGGCAAGCAGCGAAGACGACGAGAAAACAAGGAAAATAATAAGGAAGGACAAAATGAGCAATTTAAGCACCATCTCCGAAGGGAAAAGAGTTACTAAGACTGAAGCGAGGAGGAGCACCAACGTGAGCGCAGTGAAAAGAACCTCCGTAAATCATTCTTCGGCTTCGAGTCTCGAAAGTCTCACGAAAGAATCGGTCCGATCGAGGAGCGAGAAACCGGTTTGTCCGAGGCTGAAAAACGCGGAAACGAAACCGATGTCGTCGAGAGCGACGAGACTTTTGCAAAGGGCGAACAGCAGGGAGGCGGTTATGGCCCAACCGAGCTCCTCCGAAGACATACCGAATTACGTAGAATTGGCGAAGAAGAGGATCGTTCGAAGGCAAAAGAGTAGCAGTTCGGTGAAATCGGATTTATCGACGGAGAGTAAAACGACGTGTTGCAGACTGAAATCCAAATCGAAAGTGAACGAACCCTCGCCGGTCTCTAGAGTACGAGAAAGGTAAAAAAAATAAAAATGGAAGCGAAGGGAAAAAGTTTATAAAATTTAACAATTTTTTTTTTGTTTTCAGAAAATCGACGACTTTAAAAGATTCGACTAACACTGCCAAAAGTACGAGAATAAGTCAATCGTCTGAAGTAGACCGAACGAAATCGACGGCGAGGAGATCGGTTACCGAAAAAACCGGTAAGGACCAACTATTGTCATGGAAAAGTTCGGCCATGTACCGCTAGGGGCAAAAGTGGTCTTTGATCTTTGAGGGATTGTTTTTGCCTTCGGACCAAAAAAATCGTTCGACAATTAATCTTTAAAGGCAAAAGCTCCTTTGTACGGTAGTTAGAGATTCCAAATTCCCGAACTTTTTAAATTAGTTAAATTAAGTTTAAGTTTATTAAGTTTAAGTTAGTTAAATTCGATTTCCGTTCGTAATTTTTTAGAATCTGCTGAACAAGTCAAAATTTTTTTTTTTTCAGAAACAGAAACGACTAGAAGAAAGCGAATTCCATTAACTCAGAATAAGGACGTGCAGGCGAATCCCCCATCGTAAGTACAGGACCATTTTAATTTTTTTTTACAATTCCTTGATATATAAATTTCAAAATTTTCCTATATTTTTTTAGGCTCAGGAAAAAAACTACTAGAGTCAACAGTAAAAAAATCGAAGGATTAAAACCGGCCCAAGTGGCATGAAATTAAATTAAAATTGTGAAAGGTGTAAAAAAAAGTGAGTTCCTTTCGGTCTGAGTACAAAACTATGAAAAAAAGTTAACAACGCAGAGTTTAGTCACAAAACAAAATTTACGTCTGATTACGAACTAGTCCCTGTGATGTTTTAAATTTTAAACAAAAAAGCTCAAACCGATCGTTCAGTAATTCAATACTCACCGCAATTACAGATTTTTTTTTTTTGTAAAAAAGAAAATTAATTGTAATCAAACCGGTAATTTAATTACGTCTTTTTTAAATTGGAAAAAATATTTTTTAATTTAATAAAAAAAAAATTTTTTTACAAATGAACTTTGGGTTATAAAAAAATATTTTTGTTATAAAGTCTTTTTTTAAAATTTTTAAAAGTGAACAGTGCGTATACATCACAGATTCTATTTCATTTGTTTTTCAAAACCGCCAGCACGGTGTCGATGACAGCGGACGTCTTTGAATCGTTTGCCAAATTACAATTCCTTTTAGCCTCTAACAATTTTCCTTCGAAATTACCGTTTCTAAATACTAACTTGGCTTTTTGGCTGTTGTAGGATAAGGACCAGACCATGACCGCCGCTAAATTTATTTCCTCCGTTTCCTTCGAAGATAAAATATCAAGCATTAACGATAAAAACGTGCATGAGCTTAACATTCGTATCCTGTTTAACTGGTGAAAGCAAACGTTCCTCAAAATCGTCAACGCTTTGAGACGGGTTGAAGATTTCAAAATTTTCGGAATGGAAACCAGAAGGTCGAATAACTCTTCATTCTGAAAAATGAAGTTGAGGTAAGTGAATTTTTTTTTTTTTCGAATTTTTCGGGTTTACCTTAGTCAACGCAAGTTGGCCTTCTTGGTGAGACGTAAAAACCACGAAAAAATCGAGCCAAATATCGATGCATTCGTCGTTTTGCTTTCTCTTCTTGATCCCGAAATTGGAATGCAATTTAACGAAACTTTGAAGAAACGGGCTTTTGGCCATGACCGCTCGACATTCGGTAACCTGACAGCAATTCGATAAAAGCTGCAAAGAAAGGCTGAGCGTTTGAGAGTCATTTGCTTTCCCTGTAGAATCCATTTCTCGTGTGATCTGATTGGTTATGGCGTGGATTAGCGTTATTGATCCCGGGCTTTTTCGAAGGCCTACACCGGTTACGCTGCTAGTGAGCACAAAAGACTTGCAAGCTGCAAAAAAAAAAAAAAAATGATTTTAAGGTAAAATAAGCACGAATTTTAAAAATTTTAAGTAAGCTTAGAACCGAAGGTGAAGCATTTTAAATTTATTTTTTCTCGAAATGAGAATCCTGCACTTTAAACTCGCAGAAACTTAGGAGGTAGGCTCCTTCTTTTCTTGTTTAAAACGGATAGACTCAGCAAATTTTTTGACGTAGGACTACGTCTTGGGGCTCAATCCTGGGGAAATCTGTTTGTCTGGTGTCGGTCTGTTCGCACCAAAAATGAATGTTTAATTATTTTAATATTAAAAAACTTTGAAAATTTTAAATAATTTTTAATTTTTCCAACAAACCAAACATTTCGAATTTTTTTTTAAACTTTTGGCCTTTTCAATAGTAAAATTAGACGTCATAAACGAAAGCTAGGACTTAAAAATTTCTTGAATTTTTATTTAACTTTTTTTAAATTTTCGCGGTTTTTTAAAAATATTATAATTAGGCTACATGAACAAAAACAAGAACTTAGAAATTTTAAATAAAATCTTGGCTGCCATTTATGATGGCAGTTTTTTTCATTAAAATGGCAGTTTTTTATTAGTTTTTTTTTTTCGGCAGTTTATTAACTGAACCGGCAGTATTTTATGGGTCAGTGGTACAACTGGCAGTAGAATATTTATTTCGTAAGTTTTTTAATTTTAAAAAGAATATAAAAAAATATTTTGGTCGTTTACGTGATTAGAAACGCTTGTATAGAAATTTTTGGTCCACTTGTTACAGTAATCATGTACTGAGAGCGTGCAAGGAGAAAAATGATTTAAAAAATCGATGCTTGGGTCGACAAGGGATACATAGATGAAATTACTGAAGATATTGACACTTTACAATTAGCATCGTGTCCAGAAGTTTTTGAAAAAGCGGTTGAATGCTTCGTTAAAAGATGGATTGAAAAAATCAAAAAAAAAAATCTTAGAATACGAAATTCGTAGAATATTTCAAAGCAAATGGTTTTCTTCAAATAAAAATTGGTATGAAGGTGTAGCTGTTCGCACTCCGACTACCAACAATGGACTTGAATCTTTGGATTTTGTAATGCCAAAACCCATACGACTTACTGGAAATTTACATTATTTACTGCTGCTTTAAAAAATATTCTGCCAAAAATTTAAAAAAAAACTGCCACTTCAATACTACCAAGCTAGGGAAAAAACTGCCAAAAAAGCTATTTGAAAACTGCCAGTATAATTATAAGTTTAAAATCTTCACTACATTTTTTAATTATTTTGTCTTTTTTTTAAAGCCAAGAATATGAGCTAAAGCAACGTTTTAATATTAAAATTTTAACTTTGAAGGCTTTAATTAAAATCTTGCCTATTTTTTTTCAACTTTTGACCTTTTTTTATCAAAAATTATAAGTTTTTTTCGTGCCAGGAAAAAAATTATATTTTTATCAGAAGATCCGAATTTTATGACCAAAAACGAGCAAAAAAAATGCCTTTAAATTTTTAAATCGTTTCGTTGTTTAAATTTAGCAATATTAGGACAGTACCCCAAAGACGTGGTCCTACGTAGGAATATGCCCCCCATATCCCAGACTAATTTTTTATCATTTCATTTACCTAAATCTGAATCATGAGTGTAAGTGCATAACATCTTTAAAGCCATATTCAAAAGCGATCCTTTAGCATTGCACCATGACCATAATTTATGAATAATATCAGCCAAACCGCAGAAACTTATGCTTGTTTTTACTTTTCCGTTGCCCACCATTAAATTGCAGAGCAGACGAAATGTTGTTTCCAATTCCAAAAGCCACGGTTCAATCTAAAAAACAAAAAAAAAAAAAAAAAAATTAACACATCGTTTCCAACACCCCCTCCCCCCTCCATAAAAAAATTACCCTTTTTTTATCGGACAGCCTTTTCAAACTCTCCACAGTTTCCAAATTCAGCTTCACATACGCTTGCTTTAATGTTAAAACGATGGACTCTCCTAATCCGTGATCGATCCCAAAATCCTGAGCATTTTTGCAAACCGCTAACAAACCCCCTAAAGCATCCGCCGCGTTATCTTTACACAAATGTTTTTTATTCGCCTGAGTTATCATGTAAACCTGGAGCAGAGCGTCGCATAATCGAATCCCGAAATTATTGCTCATCTCCTCGGATATGACGTAACCTTTCCAACCAAAGTTAATTGCTAATTTCACGACTTCCGTCGAAATGTTTCTGTCGAAAATGTCGGACACGGAAAATCGATCTTGATTTCGAATTTCGCATCCGAATAAATTTATTAAAAAATTCAACGTTTGTTCCCGGAGTTGACCCTCCGAGGTGGTCAAGCATAAATATAACATGGAATTGAAATGGTCGACCCCGTTTTCGTTTAAAGTTTGGTTGAACATGACGAGGCCGTTTGTTTTCGAATCAGCAGTCAAGATTATGGAAAAAATGTTTAAAATTTCTCCCCATAATCGATTGCGAAGTTCTAGGACGGATTCCGTTTTTAAACCTGAAAAAAAGGAGCGAAAAAATTAAATGATTCATTTTTTTTTTTTCGAAGGTCCGGTTCCAAACCGAATTTCTAGGTTTTGGTCCGTATGGCTCAATCTTCGATTTGAGCTTTTAACGAGTAGGGCATTATTTGTTGATTAGGAAAATACTTACAGTATAAATTGTAGTTTGCTAAGCCGAAAAGTGAGGTTGTAGTTTGATAAGAGCGACTGAGGTAGGAGTAGGCTTCGGTATTAACAGAAGTACATTGGGAAATGACACTACAGACGTTACAGCACATGGAAATTACTTCCGTAGGTAAAACACCACTGCAGTTGACATAAATATCGCAGACATCTTGTAAAACCCTAAAATCAAAAGAATAAACCGATTAAATATATATTTTTTTTAACATCCCAAATTTCAAAATCTGCGCCAAAAAATTATCGAGTTTTTAAATGCAATCCATAGGGATAATCGACCTAAGTGTTCCATAGGCGTCGGTTCTTCTATTTTTGAATTTCTTACTCTTTCTTCCACCGTATAAAAGTTTTTTTTTCCCTCGTCCTGTGTTACATAAGATTTTATTTTGATTCCCTACCATTTTTCCTAATCCATGAAAAAAAAGAAAACCCTAATACATTTTTTCTAAAAATTTTGGCTCCTAAATTTTTTTTTCTAATTTTTAATTTTCCTAAAATGTTTTGATTCCTAAAGTAAAATTTCTTAAAATCCCCAAAATTAAATTTCCTAAAATTTCTTGAGGGATTTAAAAAATTAGGAAAAAAATGGTTCGGGAAAAAATTTGAGGAACCAAAATTTTAAGGAAAAATGGATTAGGAATTTATTTTTTTTTTTAGGAAATATGGTCGGGAACGTTTTATTTTAACCATTACAGTAACTTTCCGTCAGAATTCATAATAGAGATGGTGAACGATTTTTCGATTAAATTAAATTCCGGAATTCGAAAGCTTCAATCCTGGTATTTCCCATTCCGAAAATTGCCACTTTTGGTTACAAATTTTAAGTTTTTCCCCCAAAAAAATTAAAAATTGGATTAACTTAAAACATTTTTAATTTAAAACGATAAAATCTCGTAAATAGAGAGTAAAAGGAAACAATAGTATATTGTTAACCTAGGGAGGAAAATGAATTTTGTCGTTCAGGTTTTTTTTTTTTTTTTAAACAGAAACGGAAAATTCATTTGGCTTCCTAGGTTAAACAATATATTTTTCATTACAAATCAATGCTTAATTGCTCAGAAAAAATAGAGAAAACGATTTGATAAATTGTAAACAAAGTCTTGTGTAAACAGGTTTAACATTATTTTGCCCTATGCGGGAAAAGTCATTTTCTGCTCTGATCGCACGCGCGGAAATAATATAAATATACATACTTCGAAAATAATTCTGGGATTTTTTGGAACACAAAAATAATATTTCCGACGCAAACATTGTCCGACGCGAAGTCCAACTACATTAAATACATGTACTAAGGATATGCGGTGCTCCCAGCAAAATAAATTTTTTTGAATTGAACTGAACTGAACGCTTTGAAAGCGAAAATAGGATTTCGTATGTTACATTTTTAAATGGATTTTCCAAAAACCTTCTTTTTTGGCGCAAATTAAAAAATTTAAGGCTAGGCTCCAGTCAATCAGTCAATTTTTTTTTTTTGTTCTTAAACTTCCTATACTATGAAAACCGTCTATATCTTATTGTAAGAACAAAATATAAAAATTCTACTTACGAAGCAACTTTCTACTACCGAATAAGCACCTTGGAAGAAAATTCCAGGTTTTTGTGCATCAAGTACTTTTTCTTGAAAATTAAGTCGACGATAACTTTCTAAAATTCCTGGGAATTTATCGTAGACCCAATTTTTAGGAAAAAGTAGCTGATGTTGAAATCAAAATTTTCGCTGAAGATGCATATTTGATGTTTTGCTCCTAAAAAAAGTTATAAAACGATTTTCGAAGTAGGGGATGTTGGAAAAAAAAATTGAAAGGAGCCTAGTCTTAAGTACTATCCTTATTGTATCTTAAATCACCTGAGCAAATTTTCAAACAGTCCGGTCTCGATAATTTGACTTATTACCGCTTCCGGATTCAAACAAATAATATTAAACAACAAAGAACTGGCCGAGCTTAAAAATGCCGGAGTCGTAATTACGTGAGACGATTTCGCGTCATCCTCAGTCCGTTGATCCAAAGTAGTCGAAAATTGCAATTTGGAAATAATATTCACCATCTCACGATAATAATTAATATTTATCAGATGTTGAAGGAAAACTGAAAATTAAAAAACAAAGAGACATTTTAAATTTTTTAAAAAATTTAAAAAATAGTTTAATGCAAACCTCCAGAAGTGACGCTCGATCCCTGGCAAGTTAAATTCGATAACAAAGTAGCGCATTTATCCCTGACCCAACTGCATTCGTCCTCGTCCAATAAAATTTGAAAACCGAAATTCCACACGTGTTCGAATTCGATGCGAAGATCCTCCATTAGCAATTGACATCCTCGTTCTGTGGTTGCGAATCCTGCCAAAAGTTGAAAGGCACCGGCTCTGATGGAAGCGTCCCTTATAAACCAAAGGGATAAGAGCCAAGAATAATTAACCAAGTCCGTGTGTCCCGAAACCTTGGACAACGCGTGAAACCATAATTGCTCCCAACCCTTGTAGTTCATAGTGTCCGACAGAATGTTATTTAAAATTAAAATCGAGTTTTTAACGATGTTCATCCCCATAAACGACCTCGACGAATCTTTGCTGCAGTGAAAAGACACTATGATTTCCATCACCCTTACGATCAGTTCTTCGTATAATTCGATCCCGGCCTCGTGATTACAACTCCCGGTCATATCCACCAAAAGCCCTAAAAACCAATCGATGTAGGCCACGTTGTAATATTCTTGCTTGTTGTCTAATTTTAAATTGTTCGCGATTAAATGGAGGTAAAGAGACCATTCGGTTTGGGGATTCCCCGCGGCGACGTCTTGGGCCAAAAGGACGACCGCTCGTCGGACTTCCCTCCCTTTCATCCCGAAATCTTCGTTCCCTATTGTTTTCAAGAGTTTTGGGAGGGATTGAGATCCATCGTGAAAAAGTTTCAAGATCCAGTTATTGAAGCGATCGCATTTCAAAATTTTCAAAAGGTCCCGGATCAGCTCGATTATGTGGTAAAGAAGAGATTCGTCTTGCTGACCGGACGGCATCAATTTTAAAAATCTTTCGAGAGTAGATTTCCAAGGCAGGTCGATTAAAAAAGCACTGGATGTTGATTCTTCCGATTCCGTGAGATGATGAAGTATCAAGTAGCTGAAAGGATAAATAAAAAAAATCAGTGAGCCGTTTTGATAGCGTTTTTTTTTTTTTTTTTAAATGAGAAAATGAGATAGGATCTGCAGGTACCGTAAATCGGGGCTGACCAAAAATTTTGAATTTATATTTTGCCTTCTTCGAACAAGGAGCAGGAACTTAGAATACTGCAGATAATCAAATTTTTAAAATTTTCAAGTTCCAAGTATATTTGACCCATGAGCCATTTCATATTTTTTTTCGGGCACCTGACCCCATTCCACACATTCTTTATCAAAAAATAAGCTTTTATTATGGACGCTTAGCATTAGCATAATCATTTGAAGGACCTTTTTTCTCCTGAAATAATGGAGCAATTGAATGAATAGCCCCATATGAGGATATTCAAAGCAGTAAAATCTTTAAAATTTTCATAAAATCTATTGCCCAAATTTGAATGGGAAAAATTAGGGAAAAATTAGAATTTTTTATGGGAAAAATTAATTAACTTTATAAGGGCGTTATACGGAATATAGGCAAAATTTAACGAGCTACAACTCGAATTTGTAAACCCTCACGAAAAAGTGATGCGCAAAGTATATAAATTATACAAAAAAAAAAATTGGACGTACATAAAAAATGCATAAATTATGTATAAACCACTTAACATTTTTTACCGGAAAATATTCTTTTTTTCATAATTTAATATAATTATGCATAAATTATGCAAAATATGCATAAAAGGGGGACAAAAAGTTGAATAAATATATTTGTAAATTTTCCTGCTTTAAGATTTAAAAAATTATATGCATAATTTTTGCAAAAATTATGCATGTCCATATTTTTAAGCTTAAAAAAATATGCATAAACTTTGCAAAAATTATGCATGTTCAAATTTTTGTGAAAATGATACAAAACTGGAGTACATTTTTTGCTTTTATTTTGCAAAACTTTTATGCACTTTTTGCATCACTTTTTCGTACGAGAACTGATAGAAATCTCCCCATTTTACGGTACAGAACCGACATAGCCATGTGACTCACTCACTTTTGCAATTTGTGAATTGATTCCAAAGCGGATTCGTGCGACGTTGCATTTTGAACATCGTACAATCGCTGTTTCACCGCGAAACTCAAAGCTCCGTTTTTAAGATTCGTGAGGTCATTATCCGTCAATTTCATATCCTTCGGAAGTCCAGCGGAAAAAATATCACCCTCCAGGTCTGAGTAATCCAAAGTCAAGACGTCCGAAAGGCTTTCAAACCATTCCACGATCCAGTACATTCGAATTAATCTAGCGCAGTTGTCTTTTACCATTATAGTTTCTAAAATTAAAAAAAAATTGATTAGTTCTTTTTGAAGTAGGACTACGTCTTGGCGCTTGGTCCTGGGGAAATCAGTCTGTCGGGTGTCGGTCTGTTCGCATTAAAAATTATTTAATTGTTTTAATATTAAAATTTTAACTTTGAAAATTTTAAATAATATTTTGGCTATTTTTTTCAACTTTTGGCCTTTTTTAATGGTAAAATTAGACGACATGAACGAAAGCAAGGACTTAGAAAATTTCTTGTAAATTTTCAAGAAACTTAAAGTTGATAAAGCAGGGACATAAAAATTTCTTGAAATTTTATTTAACTTTTTTTTTTAATTTTCGCCGTTATTTTAAATATTAAAATTAGACTACATCAACAAAAAAGAACTTAGAAATTTTAAATAAAATGTTCACCACATTTTTTAATTTTGTCCTTTTTCCTTTTGCCAAGAATATGAGCTAAAACAATGTTTTAACTTTAAAATTTTAACTTTGAAGACTTTAATTAAAATTTTGACTAATTTTTTTCAGCTTTTGACCTTTTTTATCAAAAATTTTAAGTTTCTTTTTGTGCCAGGAAAAAAATTATATTTTTATCGAAAAATTCGAATTTTTTGAGCAAAAAATCAGCAAAAAAAAAATGCCTTTAAATTTTTAAATTGCTTTATTGTTTAAATTTAGCAACATTAGGACAGTACCCCAAAGACGTAGTCTTACGTAGGGATATGCCCCCATATCCCAGTCTGATTTTTTAAATTTAAATTTAAATTTCAAAACGCACCTCTTATAGAAGGTTCCGAATGGGCGCTGGTTTTCCAGTGAATATGAGTCAAAAAAGGCATACACATTTTACTTGTGACTAATTGAGGCAGTGAAATCCAACATTTCACAGACCGATCTGGAGGAACTGTGATGATGTGTTCGCTGTATAAAAGTAAAAATAAAAGCTCTGAAGCGTTTCGTCTTAATCTTTCATCCCCACTAAAGAGGAACATCCCTCGTAAAACGCAGTAATAAACGTTGATTTTCATAGATAATTCTTGTCGGATTGGAGTGTTATGAAGAACCAGTTGCTTTAAAATGTTAAAAATTGGTAAAACCGAATCGGGATAATTATGAAATTCTTTTTCAATCTGAAATTAAAATTTAAAAAAGGAATTAGAAATTCCTTACCATTACTTTTTAAAAATAAGTAATACTTATATACTCAAATATTTTAAAATCTCTTACCAAACAATTATTAAGAATATCAAGCACCATTTCCAACCCGTTTTGCTCCAAAAAAATGGAATGCAAGTCTCGATCATCCAACATAACGCTAATCTGCGACAAGCCAGATCTTCTCACGCTAGGTTCCACATTCCTCGCGTTCAGCATTTCAATAACGTCGCATAAATTCGCGGAAGAGTAAAACGACTGTTTGGCCCTTGTAAATTCCCTGGGTTCGACCGAGGAACAAACCCCGCTTAAATTCATCCCTTGAAGGATGCTCATCCTCGGTAATTTTTCTTGGCTACCCTCCTCCTTCGTCAACAGCCAAAATAATCTCGTAATGGCTTCGTCCCGAGTTAAATTGTCTTTCGAAAATAATAATCTCAAATTCCCTTTCATGACGTCAATTAAACTTAAGCTGATGGTGTCTGCCATGTCTGGGTCTAACATTTTTACGATGCATCTCCCGAGGGTCGTAGATTTTTCGGCGTAACACTGCAACAGCGGTAGGCAAGGTTCGAGATTCTTCATGAATTTCAGCCAAAATGGTTCAGACATCAAAAATTTGGCTTTTAGAAGGTGGATCATTATTTCGTTGCTGTGTTTTCGGACCTGAAAAAAAAAATCAAGGCGATTAATTAACTAAATCCTTAATTGGTTAGTTAATTAACCAATTACATTTTTTGCTGTTTACTCACCTCCGCAATCTGAGAGCTCAGGCCATGGCAAATAATTTCCGTCAGAATCTCGGAATTAAATAAAAATTCAGTCTTATCCCCCGGGTATTCAATTTCGGATTCGCAGCTCCCTCCACTCCCAAAAGCTTTATAACTACAGCATGAATTTCCTTGTAAGTGAATAGCTTAACCTGATCGTCACTGTGAGAAAGTAACTTGATAAAAATCGCGTCCCTTAATTTGGATTCCTCGTCCTTTAAACTTCTCCTGGACCATCTCACCAGGCAATTTTTTACAAATTCCTTTATGAAATTAAAATTTTTATGAAAATCCAAACATAGCAAAGCTTCATTTGCGCAGGACAATTTATCCAATTTCTTTTTGAATTGGTTTGGAAATTTTAAAATTTTAACTGCGGATTTCATAGATTTGCAAACTCGAATCGTGTCTTCGTAGCACTGCATTATCTCTCTCTCTTGCATCCCTAATAACTGCCGGACGTATTGCACTATTTCAGAATGCATTTCCGGATAAAGCATGATCAATACGAAGTCCATGATGCAGCTCGCGATTTCGGTTTGAATACCCCTAGGCAAAATTTCGCCGACTTCAGCCCCTGTCGGGGGTTTCAAAAAACTTAAAAATTTCGTAACGATCGTTAAAACGATTGTGTGCATCACTTTATTTTTATTTTTTTGATATTTTAAACAAGTCTGAAACAATCCAAATATTTGATATATTTTTTCCTTTGCATCACATTCGTGTTTCCAAATTAAATCATTTAAATTTTCTTCCAAAAACGTCAAAGTCTCTACAATTAGTTTCAAATATAAATTATATTCCTCCATGTTTTTGTCTTTCGATAAATGAGGAATTGCTTGAAGTAAAACTACAAAACAAAAGTTTGGCAACGATGATTGATGCTTTCTCAGAAAGGAATTATCCTCATCATCATCTTGATTAATCAATCCCTCATCATCAGACAAGCCTAGATTTAAATGAAATTGTTCCGGTAATCCTGATTTATCCGACTGAATATCTTCACTGTCTCTAGATAAACTTGGATAAGTAGCATTGGCTAAAAATTCTTGTTTAAAGCTAGCAACAGAAACGTCTAAAGAAAATTTAAATCTGCATTTTAAATTGTGTACAGTTTCTATTAAGCAATTAAGCACAGGAAGTCTGATTTCATCTTGATTACATTCCAATAATGCAAAAAACGTTTGAATTATTAACGGCCTCTGAAGAAAAATTTCTGTTGGGAAGTCTTTTGAAACAACATCCATGAAAAATTGGCACGACTGTAAAATTGAATTTTTATTGTCAATATACCTCAACCCATCGTAAATTGAGGATAGTACGTGACGGTCTGATGCAACCAAACTTTGCCAATTAAAGTACTCCAATTTAAATAATGGCTTGTTTGGAGTCTCTTTAGTTAAGCTATCATTTTTTTTGGAGTCCCCTGTTGAAACTGTATTCAGAATATCAGTGTCTGTGGTATCTTGGAAATTAATAATATTTAAGATCTGAATACTATCATCACATCCTTTGTCAAATCCTAAAACACCATTTGGATCTTCTTCAATCCTTGAAATCCTGTCTTTTATATTTTCAATCAATTGTAAAAATTTTGAATCAATTTTCTTTTCTATAATTTGCAACTTTTTTTTAAATTCAATGACCCCTATTTCCTTTAAAATTAAATCAGCATTCTTATACTGCAAAATTTTCACAATAAGCTTTAATACTTTTTCCTCTTGAGGGTGAGTGTCAAACATAAACCAATCCAACAATTTTTTTAACAACTGTTTGGTATTTTCTAAATTTGTTTCATCAACCAGTTGTAAATTGTATTTCGAAATAACGCTGGATAAAGCTCGAACACGAATTTCTTCAATACTGTGCCCTAAATTAAAAAAAAAAAAAAAAATAGAAATTTTTTTATGACATATGATATAACCTCAAAATCATTTTAGATTTTTATACAAACCGAGCTTCGATATATGCAGAGGTGATAGCAGGCTTTCACTCATTTTCAAGTATTTTATTTTTAATATAGAAAATGGTGAATATAATTATTTTCTAACAGATAAATTTGACATTTAGTACACCAATTCATGTTTGTTTACATGGGAATACAATAACCGTTAAAATTTCATGCTTCAGCGCGTCTGGACGCTAGCGCCATCTTCATCAAGTGGAGTTTTATAATCTATACTTTATTGTAGGCCTATGTAACTCTTTAACTCCTTCGACCGGTATTTATGCATTTTTCGAAATTTTTATTTTTGCAACGAACATGAATTTCTTTATGATTAAGAAAATTTTTAAAACTTTCATAGTTTATGATCGTGACTAAAGGTAGAAACAAGCTTGTTGTATGTAAAGGAAGAAAATACTTCACAAAAAAAAAACTAGTTAATTTAAATGCATTTTATTAAAATCTAACTTATGATTGAAAAAATTCTTTATCTGTTTCCATTTTCTCTGTGAGATCAGAGCTTGCATATTTCTCTAATAGCTCCTGTTTTTTCCTTCTTATTAAAGCTTCTTCTATGTCTTTTTGTGTTGGAACAGGCACATGAGCTATAAATCTTTGACTTAAATCGCTATCCAAATCTCCTTTGCCCTCTTCATCCGACTCATCAGACTAGAAAAGAAAAAAAACATTGTAAATCAATCTGCAATAAGCACTAAAAAAATAATTTTCAAAATTTTAATTACATCTTTTTCAACTGCATATATGTTTGGTTCCTCTTCCTCTTCTTCATCTTTACCACTTTTTAATCTATCTTCCCTTTTCTGCTTCCAAGCGTTAAAAGCTTCAACAGTTGCTTTTTTATCTTCAGCTTCTTCTAAAGGTAGTAATACTCCATCATCTTCATCTCTATATCCGTAATAATCAGCATCGATATCCTTCATTAATTCTGCTCTGGTTTTACGAGGAGGAGGTGGAGGTTCTTGTTCAAAAAGTTCTCTAACACCTAAAAAAATAAGAAATGAAAGAAAAAAATACTCATTAAAATCAGTGATTGCGTTTTTTAAAATTTCTGTTTGGTCTGATGTGGAGTAATTCCCAAATATATTACAAAACGTAATGTTACCTGGCAAATCTTTTGCAGCTCCAAAATATTTATAACCTCTATTGCCAGGAACTTCTTTCCCTTCATGATCTAACATTTTTGGTCCATCTTTTGAATAATCGGGTCCTCCTAATTCTTTAATTTGAGTCTCCCAATGACCTTTTTCTCTTAATAATTTATTTATTTCATCATTTAAATCTCTAATTCGAAATTCTCCTAAGCCAGCTGAAAAAAAACAAAATAAATAAAAATTATGTAAAATACTTTTTTTTAGCAAATTTATTGTTTCAGAATAAAGAAATTACCATTTTGAATTTGTGCAACTTTTTTTGCTATTTCACTAATAACTTGTCTCCTCCATTTCTGACATTTGTACACACTTCTGCATGAGGATGCTAGATATGGCCTTCTTTCTTCTTTTTTAGTTTCACCAAGTTGAGCTGCTCTCCATCTGGCCAAGGTGGTCCTGAAAAAAAATTTATAATGGTCATAGATTTTATGGTTGGCAGATATAATGGCTAACGTTGTATAAAAACTTACATGGCTTTTTCTGCGTTTCTGGCCTGAAAAAAGAAAAAAAAAGTAAAAACAAAATTTTAGTAATCAACCAGTTGAGGTTATTTCGGCAACATAAACTTGACAATTTAAAAAATAAATCAGACATCTTATAATTAAGAATTCAGATGGTTATGAGTGTTAAGCAATTATTTAATTATTCTAAAATGACATACTCACCATGATTGAAACTTAATTAAATAAGGAATATTATGTATATGCTTGTTTACAAAACGTTGTTATTCTTTATTAGCCGTCCTCGGGCACTACGAGCGCTGCAATCGCAGAATGCGAATAGCACAATCGCTCCTAACGGTGCGGTGTATTTGCCTAAGTAAGGAAAAAAAAAGTTTGGCGGGAATATTTAAAAAATGTTTCATTAAAAAATTTTTTGCAAAATTCAAGGTCACGACTGAAGGAAAGAAATTCAAGCGGTTTTTTAAAAGAGGAAAAAAATTAAAAAAGATCAATTTTAAAAAATGGCGTAATTTTGTTTGTTTGTTTTATCAAATTCGAATAATTTATTATTTTTTTTGGGGTTTTCCTGAATGAATCTGATGATTACTCTTTGTTTAAAGGATGCAATAGTTGTTTTAATTAGTCTTATCGGTATTTTAGATCTAAATAGGAAAAATAAACAGGAAACGAAAATGACGATTTTTTGAACAAGCGGTTGGTAGGAGTGGCCCAGCGCAGTTGGTAATCATCTCGACCAGTTGCATATTTTGTTTTATACAATCATGGCGTCTGAAGTGACCGTGTTTCCTCCGTCTAGTTATTCGTGGTCGTATTCGTTCCGAACAATTTGTAAAGAGGTAAATACATTCTTACTAGTATCATTAATAACCCCTTCATCGATTTTGCAATTGTCGTCTTTCAATCTTTTGAACGATTTGCCTTTTTTCTTGTCGGCGAATAAGGTAAACAAATGCCTAAACAATTTGCTTGAAACGTTGACGCTAATGAGGTCATATGTCAGGAAACAAAAATATGACTTTAATTCTTTTCGTTGAATATATTTACGGAGGTATTTTCTTTTATTAATATTTTCACGTGGTTTTGTTTGGGTTCCAAATTACTAAGATAGAAAAATTAAAAACCTTGTAGGAAAGCTTGATTTTTTTAAATTTTTTTTTTACGAATCAACCTGTTTGATTTCATGTGTATACTTGTTATCATTGAAGGGTTTTAAAAAAGTTTTATTTAATTCTTAAGTGTACTTTCAAGAAATTATTTTGATGATTTGTTTTGTTTTTAACATTTTTTACTTTAAATGAAGCACCCCTATCAAAACCTTTTTTATCAAATTAAAAGTGTTTATAGCAACATATGCAAAAAAAAAAAAAAAAAAAAAAATATATATATATATATTTTATTTTTATTTTTCATCTGTAATTATGTCTGCCTTCAAACCAAATTAAAGAAATTAAAGGAATATCATATCATGTTCTATTTTAATTCTCTTGTGATGGATTAATTGACTTATTTGCTCCATTGTTTACATAATTTTCATTTTTTTTTTTTATCAAACTTTTGCCATTGCAAGAGTCATCACAGAAAATAAAAGCTGGTTAAACGTTAAACATGTCAATTCCTTGTCAAAGATCTGCAAGTTATTTTTTTAAAAAAAATTATCACAAATTCTAGTTCATTTTAATTTTTTATCTGGGAAAAGGTGAGATATTTTTAAGTAAAATTTTTCATTCAGAGTATTGTTAGACAAATGAAAAATATGTCAGGGAAAACGTAAGAAGAAAATTTATTTCTTTAAAGAAAGAATTTTTTTTTTTTTTTTTTTTTTTTTCTGTTTTAATCTACGAAAATTTTTAAATCAGTTTTTTTGTAAATATTATATGAAACAGAAATCTTGAGTAAATTCCTACTTAAAATTCTTCTGATATTCAAGGTGATATGCCATTTGAATATTTTCAAAGTCATTACATTTGCTCCCTAATAAGTGAATTCCTTATGCGCATAAAGCTTGCAGGACACATAGTGGTGTTCTTAAAAGTTTGGAATGGTTTCCTTGACCAACATATATTGATGATCGTGAAAAAGTAAAAAATGAAAATATGCTATTTCGAATTTCGATACAGTACATTTATTTCTAATCGTTTTTAAATCAAATTTTAAAATCCAATTGTAATCGTTTTTTCTTTTTGTTTTACAGCTGATAACACCGAAGAAACTACAGGATAAAAACTTTCCAGCTCCAGAAACTTCCAGTCAGGTAGGATTCTATTTTTTTTTTTTTTAGTCGTTGTTTAGAGGTTTATAGGTTACAAAAGCCATTTCTCGTTGATCCTTTTTAAAAAAATTTTTTTTTTCATTAATAACAATTAAAAATTCAAGAGAGTCCAAGAACAAATTTTAATTTACTTTTGTATGAAGGTAGTTGATAAAAAATTCAGTGGTAATTTCTTTAAGCAAACAACCGCAATTATTACATGATTAAAATTAGCCACAATTACGAATAGATGGCCAAGCATTATAATTTTTTTTTTATATCGCAAGAAAAATGCTTTTAAGAGAACGCCATGCGTTTTTAAATTCAACGTTCCATCAAAACAGATTATTTCCAATTATAATCCGCTGACGCAAATCGCATCTAAGGGTCGTTTCCACTTTTTTTTATAAAAATGATTTAAAAAAAAAAAAACCAGTTTGCGATCCATGAAAAAAAATTCCACGCTACTCCTATTTCGCATGTCGTTAAAAAAGATTCAGTTATTGCATAATTTTTATCACGCCGGGTAATTTAAAAAAAAACAAACGTAGCTTATGGTTTTAAAGATTCGCACACCGCATCGGAATCTTTTGTTATCTCGACCGATTGACGTCAACTTTTTTTTTTTTTCCAAGTTTAAGAGAATATCTTCAAGCTTTCATAAAATAAAAGATTATAACCCTGTAAGTATTTCAAGAAAATAATGTGGGATAGGATAAATATGTATAAGTGCGCTTTATCTGAGCATTAACATACTTGTTGCAAAATTTTCCCACGGTTGCTGACGAAAATCCGTTACCAAAAATAGGAATCCTGAATTATTATTATTTTTATTATTTTTTGCGGATTTTGTGGAAAATTTTTAAGTCGTATTTTATTTCTATTTTTATTTTACTTTTTATTTTTTTTTAACTGACATGCTGATACTACTGTATGTCTCTGAAATTTATTGCATTCCTATCAATTACGGGATAACAATGCTATGGATAAGTACATTTCCCATCGCTTTTTTTTTTTTTTTTTTTTCTGAAAAATTAAACTTGCGCTTTTTCGCTTGACTTGAGTTTGTTTACATTTTTTTCGAAGTCCTAAAAGAAAAAAAAAAGAAAAACACGAAGTGTCCTAAAACTTGTTCGTCCAGTTTATATTAAAACATACAAGATTTTTAATAAATAGTTGATGGTACTTCAACGTGTGCCATAATTTTTTTAAGTGAAGAGCCGTGAGATTAGCCAAAGCTAAGTGGTAGCTGTTGACCATTGCACGCTTCACACACGTCATCTGCAACAAGTTTGCTAATTAGTTTTCCATTTAAATGCTACAATCAGATCAAGATTGGATACTTCAGTGAAATAATTAAAGTAATCAATTTATCGGAATCGGATTAGGAATCCAAGTTTTGGGATTCGCGCTCATTTTGAAAGCCGAATTTATTGAGAGTTTTTGGATTGAGGTGATTGGTTGGCGCTCTTTTTTTTTAAATGTTGGAAAATTTCAAAGATTTGCAGATATGCCGCGTTAACCGAATTGGGAGTATGTTCATTCTGGAATTGAACGTTTGTTTACATAAGCTAAACATGGATGACAGGTGCCAACTTAAGAATGAACATACGCCCGTTTCGGTTATAACTGCAGATATAACATGCGAAACGTGGAATGCTCAACTGCTTATCACTTGGCTTTGCCTAGAAAACAACAGAATGGATTAGGACTAATGAAAGAAGCAAGAGAAAGAATTAGTAATCGGGAATAGAGATAAAAAAGGGGGAAACGAATAGGTTTTCTAATGAGAAAATGTAAATCGGGAAGAGAAACCGCTCGCGCGTTTCTAAGAGCAAATGACAATTTGGTTGAGACGTATTATCTTTGGGAGCTTGACAATGTCAGGTTTGAACTTGATAGTGGTAGGTTGGAGCTTGACAATATTAGGTTTGAACTTGGCAATGGCAAGTTGGACCTTGACAATGTCAGGTTTGAATTTGACCGTGGCAGGTTGGAACTTGACAGTAACAGGTTTGAACTTAACAATGGCAGGTTGTAGCTTGACAGTATCAGGTTTGAACTTTTCAATAGCAATTGGACCTTGGCAATGTCAGGTTGAAACTTGACAGTAACAGGTTAGAGCTTGACAGTGGCAGGTTGGAGCTTGACAATATCAGGCGTGAACTCTACATTAACAAGTTTGAATTCTTCTTAAGTTAAGCATGATGTGATCCAAAACCAAACTTTACCACGGGAGTTATTTCTCTACGTAGTCTTTTTTACTCTGTGTTCAGAACCAGTTCAACTTTGTATTGGAACAGATCTATTGCCATCATTATCACACATTTATCGGATTGAGTTCTCATAACTTTTGATATTCCTTTTTATAGTGTTTAAATATTTTTTGTTTTCTTCTTCTTTATGACTTAATAATTTTTTTTTCCTTTCGGTCACTAATAAAATTTTAAATTATGATCCTGTTCAAGAGGTGATTCCTTTCAGCCTATGTACGCCATTCCCTTTCTCGCCCATTTCAAATTTAAAATCTTTGTAAATTGTTCACCACTATTCATGAGGAAAAAATAAAACTGACCTTGATTTTGTGACATAACTCTCTGCAATCTTAATTGATTTTCAATCAATCTACACAGTCGAGAAAGTGTCATCTTGCTTTTAGATGACCTTATTGAGCGATAAAAGCTTTTTGAGTTTTTGATAAAACCAATCTGCCCCTGTAAGCGTCTTGAATATATCATGCACTTTTGTAAACAGCATACCTTTGGCTATGTAAACATTTCAACACTTATTTTTTATTGTATTGTTTTCAAAAATTTGGATACGTTCAAGTCGCGTGCAGGGGCAGAGAAGTTATCTCTGAGAAGAAAAATCAGCGTTAGTAAAAAAATCTCGAATCTCGTTGATTTTTTTTTTTTTTTTTTTGCTGATTGCAAAAATCTCTGTTTTTCCCCCTTCTTTTCTTTGATGTTTTTATCTTCCGTAATTGCATATAAATCGTCACTAAAACTGAAAAAAGAAATCATTATCTTCAAGTCTGTCTTATTATAGAGTAATGTACATATGCTTTTTTGGGTGTGCACACCAACTGGTTCAGGCTTCTATTCCGATTTCGTCATTCATAAGCTAAACACTGAGAGGCGAAAAAATAGCTCAATGCTTAGCTTATGGGTGTGACGTAATCGGAATCGAACCCCTGGTTCGAACCCCTCGGTACAAAGTTTTCATGTTGTGTTCCACAGGCTTGAGAATTAAAAAATGGCATCGATGACAACTACACCCTGCTGTTATTTTCTGTCCAGGAACCCTTCCAATATTTTGCTTTTTTATAAGCTTAATCAACGTCTGAGAATCTGAAGCCATTAATTTTCCCCCAAAATCGGCTCATAATGCGATAGCTTTTTGCTCCTTAATTCCTAATTTAGGAATATTTTCGTCTTTTTTGATTTCCGAGCCCCAAATTTATTTATTTTATTTATTTTTTTATTTATTTTTTTTTTTTTTTTTTTTTTGAAGAACCCGTCTTTAAAAAATCACCTTCATGATCCTGCCGTTTTTTCTTTCTTTTTTTTTTGTCGCTTAAGACTTTGGTTTTACCCAGGCTGTTTATTTCGGGTGAGGTTAAGTTTACTTTTTTTTAACAGGTTGAAATTTGAATTTAATTACTATTTACCTTTGGTTTACATAAGTGTAAATTATGGCAAAGGTTTGATAAGTCGAGTTTATGCAAAGTTCAGTTTCGTTTAATTTACATTCGACAAATTAAAGTATTTTTCTGTGGAAAAAAAAAGTACGATGCCTTTTGCTTGAACTGAATAAGCTTAGATAGAATCGTAATAGACCGGATGTCTCAAACCGATTGGCTGCTGCTGCATTTGGATTTGGTTGTACTTAGGGTGTCCCTTATTTTGTCAAAGGCAGAAATCTGCCTTAAAAAAGTTTGAAAAAAATTTGGGTTGATATGGAGGCTAAAATGCAGATTTTCCGCGCTGTGGCGTTTTCAAATTCAAAAATTTGAGCTTTTCAAATTTTTGAGAATAATATTCCATTTATTATTATAAATGGAATAATTTTTTTGTTTAAAAAAAAAATTGAGTTGGTTTTACTCTTTCGCAGAAGAGAGCTTCTGGTAAGGCCACAAAATTTAGTAGCAATGCTGAAATTCATTCGATCCACCCTACTGTTGGAATTGCTTTTCCATCGTTTTCAAAAATTTATGGGTCTGTAAAAATTTTTCTCTAGTATAATGACTTCTGATTTTAACTTTATCAAGTCAAAGCTGCTTTCCTTATTATTCTGCTGTTGGTGTTATTTTTAATTATAATAATAATTTTTTTTTTTCTGAGTTAATAATCCTAATTTTTGTTCTTTCGTAGCACCATAATTTTCTTTTTAACTATTTTTTTTAAGCCCAACGAATCCTATTTAAATAAATATAATTAATCTTAATTAAAACGTTGCCAATGAAAAGTCGAGTAAAATCATAAACACCTTAACTATTTAAAACGGTTTCTTGCAACTTTGTTTTTTTTTTTTTTTTTTCGCACGTTAAACGGAATAATTACGTAATAAAAATTGTATAATTTTTATTATTATTATGAATGAAATAATTTTTTTGTTTAAAAAAAAATTGAGTTGGTTTACTCTTTCGCAGAAGAGAGCTTCTGGTAAGGCCACAAAATTTAGTAGCTCTGCTGACGAACAGAATTCCTTTTTCTCCTCCTATTTACTACCAACTTAATGAAAAAAAAAATCCAATCCCATCAGACGTGTTTAACTTATGCAAAGCAACCGTCTTAAAGTAAATCCAAATTCACAGCTTCTTTTTTTTTTTTTTTCTTTAAAAAGCGAAAACGAAAACTCAGTCAACGAAAAACCACCTAAACGCTCTTCAAATAATAAAAACAGGGATCATTAACTCCGAAAAAAAAAAAATAATAACAGAATAAGATAAGCAACCCGGAGAGAGTCTGAAGAATGTTTCAAGCCTATATCTTTTGTGTCACGTGATATTATATTGACGTCAATCTTGACCTCCACGTAAAATCAAGAAATTGGTAAAAAAAATAAAAAAAAAAAAAGATTGTAGAAAAAAAATGATCTTAGAATTCGTAAGATAAGCATCAGATTATTTGGATGACAATTTAAATCCCGTGTGTAAAAAGGGTTATGTGTGGTGCGATAGAATTGCAAAATTGTTAGCCTCATTTTTAAAAAAAATTTTTGTTTTTTCCATTATTTGCAAATCATAACGCAGCCGACGTCCTAATTTTTTTTTTCTTGTGGGATGGAAATCTAGAAAAAACCAGACGAAGGTGGAATAGTAAATCGGAATAAGGGGATCGGTTTTTATTGTATCACACTGTTATCAAACTATCTTTTTTTTTTTTTTTTTTCGAATGACAGGTGATTATTATTGTGGAAAATAGTCCAATCGATTTCGTTGGGTCAATCTTGGATTATTTGGTTTAGTAAGAATATTAAATTTTTTTCTAAAAGTAATGTACCGTGGAAT
This sequence comes from Liposcelis bostrychophila, assembly GCA_037577465.1. Classification (NCBI taxonomy): domain Eukaryota; kingdom Metazoa; phylum Arthropoda; class Insecta; order Psocodea; family Liposcelididae; genus Liposcelis; species Liposcelis bostrychophila. The sequence continues at coordinate 8,061,063 of CM075211.1, forward strand.
GGATTTTATTAGATTTTAATTTCATGTGGTACCGCGGATTTAAAAGGTCGTTGAGTTTGGCGCCCTTTTCGATGATGTTTGTATCTGTATTCTCTCATGCTACCGTGTGACCTCCAACTTTTTTTTTTTTTTCGATTTGAAACACCGCTGAGTCTGACTGAAAATTCCACTGCCATTCACTTCGTCTTTTTAATAGTCTCTTTTCGCCGCAAAAAGTTTCCATGTCTGGTATCCCCTCGGGCCAATCCGTACAGTCTGAATCCTGACTGGAACCAATTTTATGCGACTGATTACGAATCTTCGTTAATATTTAATCAAATGGACGATATATATATATATTTTTTTTTTCTAAGGCTTTTGATTCTACAGCCATTTTAGCCTGTCTTCCTATTGCTCTTTATTCATTTTTTACAAAAAGGCAGAAATCGTATCAGAAGATGCGGACCCGAGGCTTTGACGATCTAACTATCGACTGCCTGGAAAATTCAAGGAGTAAAATGGCGAAAGGCAAATCCGTGCGTCGGAGGTGAACTAACGTATCTCCATCAGCACTAAGTACCTCAGTGCAGAACTGAACCAAGTCCATTCAAGGATTGTAACTTCTTATTTCAAACCCGACTTTACAATGTGGAAGACTGAAATACTAAAACAAATCAAAGAAGAAGTAAATTAAGCAAAAAAGGCACTTAATTAATTATATATATATTGACATAACTTTTTGCAAGTTTAATCATAACAATTTTAACAATTTTTACATTTCATTATAGTAGTCTAAACTCTACTTGCCCTTAGTTTGAAAAAAGACTCAGTAAACTTTAGCAGTTGTTTTGCCTCAGTTTTCGATTTTTGGTTGGTAATTAGTTGCTTTATATTAAACCTTTCTCTTAATGCCTCTAGTCCCAAACAGTCTACAATAACATGATTAAAAGACTCCACCCCGTAGCAAAGAGGACATTGTCTACTGCCATCACTTAATTTTTGTGCTTCCCATAAGAAATTTCCTAATCTAAACTTGGCTATGACACTTCTCTCATTTAAGTTACAGTAATTTGTGTATCCTTCTCCCACATCTATTTTCTCTTTGGTTAATATCACTTCTAGTGTTGGTTTATCTGACCATTCTAATTTTGTTTCATTCAAGTATCCTTTTAAGAAATTTGCCTTTATCATTTTTACTAATTCTCTTTGAGATTTTTGCTGAATAGCATTTGCATCAATGTTAAAGTCCTTACATTTACCTTTTACATAATTTACCCAAGAGCCTGGAATATCTTCCTCTAGACATGCTGATTGCTACGGTTTGGGGTTTTTACAAAGTTTTATGTAATAAATTAAAGCTCTTTGAGACGCTATTAAAGAGGTAGGTAGCCATCCAAGTTCCGCTAATGCCGCAGACCTATTTGAAGATTTCTTTATACCCAAAATTGCCTAGCTGTGGTTACTATGGGATCGTCTATACTTCTACAGCTTTTACTGGCCCCCCCAACTTAGCTACCGTAAACAATAATTGGTTGCACGATAGAAATAAATATTCTCTTTATTGCATCGACTGGATAGTTCTCATATTTATAAAAAAGGCACTTAAATGAGTGATTTTCTTACATGATTATAAAGCGACAATTTACACATTCCGAACTGTTAAAATTTTTTTCGTTTGTTAAAATAATTTACATTTTTCGTTAAGAAAAAATAATTACAAAATTTACATGGGCTGCATGAAACAACACATATAAGGAATAAATCATACTTTTAATATTTCAACAATAATAATCACGGTTTTTTAACCCCTGAACGCCTCAAGAATAGACATAATTAATAACACAATGGCAATCGCTGGGCCAGTATAACAAGGCTGTATCTGCACTGTTCAGGTTGACGCTAGCTTCCCGTGCGTTAAACATAAGGAACTAGTGTCAAGCTCAACACTGCAGATACAACCTTGTAATACTGGCCCAGCGAAATATCCACCCGCTTTCCGTAAGAATCCGGAAATCAATTCTAAAGAAACGAACTTTAAAATGCTGTCATTTAAAAATGACTCCCAGGTGAAATATTTTTTTGTCCATTTTTTTATCCCGTCCATTAGCTTTCGGTTACTAAATTTCTTTCTTGCTAAAACAAAAATGAAAAAAATATTGTACTCCCTCTGTCCGGAAATAATGTGTGTGTTTCTAACTTTTAATTCCCATTTCGTAGGCTTTTGATTTTTGACGGAAGTGATGGTACCACATAACTCACCCACCCGAACACTTTTTCACACCACCCCCCCATCCCCCCCCCCCCGGGGTCCCCCCCTTAGAAAAAAAAATTCATGAAAAAATGAAAAAAATCGACAATTCGAATTTTTTTCGCCACGCTTCTGAAGCGAAGGCAAAAAATTTGAATGTGACCGGAATGAGAGAGTACATGACCCTAAACAAGAATACACCATGAAAAAATTTTTTGCATTACTCGAAACCCCCAAAAAAATTTTGGGGTCTCGACTACCCGGCCAAGGGGGGAACTTTTTTAAAACCTATTAAACGGCCACAAAAATTTGGTCACGGGGGTTTTCGAGGTCGCTAATTTCAAATCTGAGGTCGGTTTTCAAAAATTCAAGATGGCGGATCCAATATGGCGGACTTATGTTAGAAACTTTGACCTTTTCCCACGAAAATTCGTGTTCGGGGGGATATCGGGGTCGCTGATTTCAAATCTGGGATCGGTTTTCACGAATTCAAGATGGCGGATCCAATATGGCGGACTTATGTTAAAAAAATTGATTTTTTCCCAGGAAAGTTCCTGTTCGGGGGTATATGGTGGTCGCTGATTTCAAATCTGGGGTCAATTTTCAAAAATTCAAGATGACGGATCCAATATGGCGGACTTATGTTAAAAACATTGACTTTTTGGCATGAAAATTCGTGTTCGGGAGTATATTAGGGTCGATGATTTCAAATTTTCGGTTCAAATTAACTGTTTTCTTTACAAAATGTTCTTAAAAAATTTTAGTTTAGCGGCATAACGCGAAACCACATTGTTTCGTAGAAGATTCGGTTTTTGATGACGGAAAGAAAAAGAATGGTTGGAACTGGAAGAAAACAGTTAATTTTGACCCAAAATTTGAAATCAGCGACCCTGATATACCCCCGAACACGAATTTTCGTGCCAAAAAGTCAATGTTTTTAACATAAGTCCGCCATATTGGATCCGTCATCTTGAATTTTTGAAAATTGACCCCAGATTTGAAATCAGCGACCACCATATACCCCCGAACAGGAACTTTCCTGGGAAAAAATCAATTTTTTTAACATAAGTCCGCCATATTGGATCCGCCATCTTGAATTCGTGAAAACCGATCCCAGATTTGAAATCAGCGACCCCGATATCCCCCCGAACACGAATTTTCGTGGGAAAAGGTCAAAGTTTCTAACATAAGTCCGCCATATTGGATCCGCCATCTTGAATTTTTGAAAACCGACCTCAGATTTGAAATTAGCGACCTCGAAAACCCCCGTGACCAAATTTTTGTGGCCGTTTAATAGGTTTTAAAAAAGTTCCCCCCTTGGCCGGGTAGTCGAGACCCCAAAATTTTTTTGGGGGTTTCGAGTAATGCAAAAAATTTTTTCATGGTGTATTCTTGTTTAGGGTCATGTACTCTCTCATTCCCGGTCACATTCAAATTTTTTGCCTTCGCTTCAGAAGCGTGGCGAAAAAAATTCGAATTGTCGATTTTTTTCATTTTTTCATGAATTTTTTTTTCTAAGGGGGGGACCCCGGGGGGGGGATGGGGGGGTGGTGTGAAAAAGTGTTCGGGTGGGTGAGTTATGTGGTACCATCACTTCCGTCAAAAATCAAAAGCCTACGAAATGGGAATTAAAAGTTAGAAACACACACATTATTTCCGGACAGAGGGAGTATGTTAAATGGTAAAATAGTTTTTGAAAAATTAATTTAAATGATTGTAGTTACTTTTCATATTCACACTCTTTACTTTTTCCGCTTTGTCTAATAGACAACAGACATGATTGCTAATTTTGCTGAATAATGAAAGTTCGAAGTTTTCTGGTCATCTAATGGCAATTTTTACAGAACGAATTTTCTTAGAAATTAAGAAAAAAAAATTATAAAGTCGTAAAAACGTTTTGTCACGTGACACCACTCCAAAACTTTTCTCATTGGTGTGACGTCAGTGTTCACTTTTAAGCGCGCGGTTATTTGAAAAACGAAACCACGAGTGCACCTGCTCGTTGTTAAAGATTAACACGGATTCGTTCGTACGACAACCCTTCTTGCTCCAATAGGACTGCAGCGGCATGCCCATCGGAGCAAGAAGAGTTGTCGTACGAACAAATCCGTGTTAACCCTTTTGGGCGAGCAGGAACACTCGTGGTTTCGTTTTTTAAATAACCGCGCGCTTAAAAGTGAACAATGACGTCACACCAATGAGAAACGTTTTGGAGTGGGGTCACGTGACGAAAAGTTTTCACGACTTTACAATTTTTTTTTTCTTAATTTCTAAGAAAATTCCTACAGTAAAAATTGCCGTTAGATGACCAAAAAACTTTGAACTTTTATTATTTACCTTAAATTAGGAATCATGTCTGTTGTCTATTAGGTATGTTTTTCGTAAATAACACTAAAATACTTTCACCGTCGAATTCGAAATCCACCGATGCATACCTAAAAGTCTTATCCATTTGAAGATAAGGCATTAAATGCATTTCATTTTGATCTCTTGATATGGAAATGGTTACCATCTCCTTTGGTGCCAGATCAAAGGCTGAAACCGATGTTATCTTTAATTTTTTGTATTCCTTATTCTCCCAATAAAAACGTATTTTGTTGGGTTGTAAAAGTATTTCTAAAACCGAATAATTTAAGGTTCTACAGGTGAATTTGAAATTCTTAATTGATCGTTCTCGTGCAACTTAAACATAGGCGAAACTTTGTTTATTTTTCTAAAAGTTTTTCTGCCTACAAAATTTTAATTGGAATCGAATAATTTTTTTAAAATTATGGGAATATTCCTCTTAACATTCTACAAAACTTTTGTGACATGAAATTTGGATCCCTTTAAAAATTTATCGTGTTTTTGTGAGATTTTCCCAAAAAAAACCCAATGCTTACAAACAAACCATTAGCATGTTTACAATTTTTGAAGATTATTTTTGTAAATAGTTTAAAAACATTTTAGTTTTTAATAAAAGCGAATTTTCGTGTCACAAAAGTTGTGTAGAATGTTACACCCAGAAAAAGGAATATGCCTCGTTCGCAATACAAACGATGTTGTTTAGCGACAAAACAAATATGCTTTGCCGCAAAGCAACATGGCTCGACTTGTCGACATTATGCATTGCGGCAAAGCACTCACGAGTTTTGACACAAAACATTTATACTGCTTAGACCTAAGTTATGCAAAAATGCTTTGTAGCAAAGCATTTTTGCTTAGACCCAAAGCAGCATTTTTCTGGGTGTAAGAGAAATATTCCCATAATTTTAAAAAAATTTTTCGATTCCAATTAAAATTTTGTAGGCGGAAAAACCTTTCTACGAAAATAAACAAAGTTTTGCCTATGTTTAAGTTGCACGAGAACGATCAATTAAGAATCTCAAATTCACCTGTAGAACATCCTTAAAAAAAATTACACAACTTCTTTTTTAAAAAATATTAAATTATCAGCTTACCTGTTGACCTCATCATTATTTCTAATGAAGAGAAACAATAAATGAAATATTTTTTAAATCTTCCTTTATTTTTTGCTATTTTTTCAACGGCGAAAAATAATAGACGTTGAAACTTACGAAGAGCGCGCTATTGTATAAGTTAAATGTAGAAATATTAAAATATATTATAGCTGGAATAAAGCTAAAATTTTATTTTAAGAGGAGGCTTGGTATATTTATTTAAATATACCAAAATAATTTCCATAGCTCAGAACTTTTTTTTGGAGATACAAATTAGAAATCTGGCTTCGTAGAGAACTTTATAGTGATACCGGCAACTTTCCTTCAAAATTTCAGATTCTCAGGTTGTAGAGAAACTCCGGAAAACGCTTTGGAAAATATATTCCCGACATTTATTTTTGAAAACGTTTTCCGGAGTTTCTTTACAACGTGAGAATCTGGAATTTTGAAAGAAAGATGCCAGTATGAATATAAAGTTCGCTACGAAGCCAGATTTTTAATTTGTATCTCCAAAAAAAAGGTTTTAGGCCAGGGAAATTTATTTTGGTATATTTAAATAAATATCTGAAGCCTTCTCTTAACGCCGGTTCCGAACGGCTAATCGTTCTTTCTGTCTAATCAATAGACAACAGACATGATTCCTAATTTAAGGTGAATAATAAAAGTTCAAAGTTTTTTGGTCATCTAACGGCAATTTTTACTGTAGGAATTTTCTTAGAAATTAAGAAAAAAAAAATTATAAAGTCGTGAAAACTTTTTGTCACGTGACCCCACTCCAAAACGTTTCTCATTGGTGTGACGTCATTGTTCACTTTTAAGCGCGCGGTTATTTAAAAAACGAAACCACGAGTGCACCTGCTCGTCCTCAAAGGTTAACACGGATTTGTTCGTACGACAACTCTTCTTGCTCCGATGGGCATGCCGCGGCATGTCGCCGATAGCTCATACCTAAATCGTGAACTGTGACGTCACGGTCATTTCGGCGCCAATTCAAACAGCCAAAATTTTTATTCTTTTTATTCGGTAATTAAACATCGCATGACAGCAAAAATCGCATTTACTATTTTTATGTGCTAGGTTTATTTAAAAAATATGTTCAGTACAAAATGTGTCTGTTGTCTATAGTAGTAGAAATATTAAATTACCGGAACCGAAACCGGTACCGGAACGTCCGGAACTGATTCCCAGGTTTCCCGAATATCGGCTTGGTACCGGTTCTCCCGGTACTGCAATCCCTAATACCAACGCCAGCATTTTGGATATTTCGGTGCCGATGCCGGCGTCTGCTTCAACCGTTTTCCAATTTTTACCGGCTTCGGACCCGTGTCTCTTTTAGATAGGGAAAGGGGATTGAATGATCAGCGTCTAATTCCATAGATATCCTCTGTATCCTAACTTGGGGAAAAAAAAGCTTTTTAGCCTTGGGACTACCAGTTTTATCAGTTAAAAAAATAAATATTCCAATTGATTTAATTAATTTAATTTGATACTTTCTGGAACAGGTTATGTACTACGATGTTGTCATTTATTATTTTGAGATGCAATGTTATACTATAATTTTTGCTTTTTGTTTGGCTCTTTTGCCCTTTTATCAATTTTTCGCGAGGAAACGATTGCTTTGTTTTTTTTTTTTTTCGAACTTGGAATGCAACTTCTCACGTTTTTGTTTAATTTTTTTTTCCCTTTAGTCAATACCTAGTTTGTTCTGAATAAATTTCAGACGCCGCGATCTCTATTATTTGCTTATTTTCCTCGTTTTGGGTAATTAGAAAAAAAAAATCTTTAATTAATGTTATGACGGGAATCGAAAATGAGGAAAATTTATTCGTTCGTACACCGTCAAAAGATCTCCTGGAAACCAGTTTTTCGTGTTCGGGTTTTAGTATAGAACGTTATCGGTCCGCGAAATTTTTTTTTCACACTAAAAGAGGAAGCTCTGTGGGAAAAAAGAAAAAAAAATTAATTAATAAAATATGAATTCGGAAAAATGATTTGGGACGCGTTTAGAATTATCTGGGACGGAGAAGGAATTATTTCGAAGTTATTAATACTGGAAAATGCGGTAATGTGACATTTTTATTATTTTGGCATGTGAATTTACCTTGTCGTAAATACCCGATAATTTAATTTGCAAATAAAAACAAATCAAGATTCTTTTTCTTTATGGTTTGTTTTCTATTGATTTAAAGATTAGCAAGAATTGCTACGTTGGAGCGAGAACTAGATAAGGTTTTTGTTTTTCCGCTGATCCCGATAGTCTAAATTCAGCGAATAAAATAACCTTGGTTTCGATTTTGCCCTTTTTCCTTTACGTAATTTTTTTTTTTCTGAGCTTTGCTCAGGGTGAAAGTACGGAAAACTTTGAACTTTCGTCTGCGGGGAGACACCCATTTTTTTGATAATTAAAAGAGGAAAAAAAATTGTCAACACGAGGAATATCAAAATTTTTTTATCATGAAAATGAAATATTATTTCCTTCGGCAAATATTTTACTTTTATCTTATGTTTTATTGCGAGATCATTTTTCAGGTGATAAAAGAATTTTTTTTTTTTTTTTTTTTTTTTTTGAAGGAGGAGCGACACATAACATTTCATTGAGGAAACTCTGTTGGGTTTTAATGTCGCCTATGTTGTCAAACGTGACTGGAAAAATTATTTGGCCACTACATGGCATAATGTTCAATTTAGCATTGATTCGTTTGGAAGATGGACGTGGTTTTTTAAATCGAAGGTTTATCGCGTTTAGAGAATTATATGTATATTTTTTTTTTTTCGATCGTGATGTGGAAGTATGAAATTTAAAAATGTTTTTTTTCATAAGGTTTGTAAAAAAAAAATTGTATCGTTGTACGAAGGAAATACGCTTATGTGCACTCTGGTGTATTTTCCTGGAATTGAAATAACTTGTAATAACTTGTTCTCTCATTCGAATTTTTGCCTGTAGATTGTGGTTGTTTCAACTTTAAAAAAAAAAAGGATGTATGACTCAGGTTCTAATTCGGATTGAAATGTAGATAATGTTGAAGGAAATAAAATGGCGGGCCTTACTGTTGGAACACTTGTAGTATTCCACAGGTTTGTAATATTCGTATTACTTACTTCAAAAGTTATTGATTGAAATGATGTATGATAAAGGGATTGGAATTTTTGGCAAACACCAGGCCTCCTGATTTGTTTCGTCTTTTAATTTTCTTTAAATAGTCTTTTATCATTTAGGTAGTATGCAATGCATTTTCTATAGTTAGCAGTACAGCTGTACTGTGAGCTTGTACACTTCAAATAAACTGTGTTTTTCTGATCTTTTGCTTTCATACCAAATAATTTGCCAAGACTAATCCAAAAAACGGTTATGGGTGGCAAATTGATAAATTCGTTATTCGGCTTCCAATCAATCAGTTGAAGAAAAATTTGAATCTTAAAATGCATAACGCTGACGCGTTTTGTCATATTTAAAATATACTACATTAAAATTATGGCCTGTCTTTACGTTTGCCAATACTGCCTTATTAGCAAGAGATCAAACTAGTACAGTGTTGCCAGATTTTTTCCCCGAAATTTCCTTGTGTTACCAGGAAATGGCGGAAATATTCCTAGTGTATATGAAAAATCGGAAATTTCCGTTTTTACGCTTAAAATTTCCTGGCATTTTGAGCAGTTCTGCTTAATTTTCCCTTGAATTTCCTGTTACTTTTTTTTTTTTTTTTTTTTTTTTTTCCTGCGGAAATTCCGGCAGTCTTTACTGGATAACTTTCACCGAATTCGCGTTTTCCGCCTTCGCGATTAACGTATTCGCACCTCGAGTTTTTTGGGGGTTCGACTTGACGGTTTTCAAATTGAGGAAAATTCTACGGGTAAAGTATTCTAAGGCTATAAATGACAACATGAAAATTAAAGGGACAGTATAATATTTAAAGGACAGCATTTAATTTATAGAGCAGTATTGCAGAAGTCGGTATCTTAAAAGTTATTTTGGCAGTACTAATATTAAACTGAAAGTAAAATCTATCATTTAAGACAGCAAAGGAGAAAATTATTCTTTCTTTTTATTTTCCCAATGACTGATCCGAGAATTTTTTTAATTTCCCGGTGCGTTTTGAATGTTTTCTAAAAAGTTTTTATCTTTGAAGACACCGAAAAAAAAAGGAAAAGAATATGAAAGAACGGTATTCTCTATTAAGCATCCATGCAGTAGAGTGTTGAAAAACAGGTAGTGTGAGCAATAATATGTGAAATATTGTTGCTCACACGAAGAAGAGATTTTAATCTTTTTTTTTAAGGCTTAAATATTTCTGGAATAAACCCCAACGGATTTAGAATTAAATGAACTCTTTCTCCAGAAACAAGGAATTCACAGCTGAACCGATTCATTTATAATAAAGAGACCAAGAATATCGTTTAGATTTTGTGAATTCTATTTTCTTCTTCACTTCCGCTGACCGCTTTCAAGTGAACACTACCGTCCAGTACCGGACGACTACGTTGCGCTCAACGTAGTCGTCCGGTACTGGATATACAATGGTGCGTTACGAGCAACAGTTAGAATTAAGATATCTCCTAAGAATTTGAGCACCTGTTTCACTTCTGCTGTGTCTGCAGCTTTTAATGTGCGTAGGATAGGTAGATACATGCTTGGACGCGTTCACTGAAGCTAGAAGCCATTTTTCTTCATACTCCTTCTGTGCTTTTAAGTAGCATAAAATAGTGCAAAGAGACCCTAACGACTGAGCCATGCTTGAGCGTTTTTCCGGGGGATAAGTTATGCCCCCTAAATACTCGTGGTGACTACGATTTTGTTCGTAAGACTACGTAGGTATCTCCATCCTTTTTTGTTATGGGCATGATGTCATGACCCATTCTTATTTCCCTGAAGCGCAACGTAAGCGCCGAGATGAAGGTTAGATACGGACCCGCTGTCCCATACCAATTTTCCTTTTCTTTACTGCCGTATTTCTTGTACAGAAGACCATTTTTGGAGATCATCTCATTTTCCACTATTTTCAATGGATCCGCAGTGGATATGGTGACTGTGGCGCCGCAGAACTGTACCGGCAACAGAACTAAAAACGAAGTCAGACGTAGCTACCTTGGCTTTCTTTTCGCCAGTTCGATCGGTTTTTGCCTCTTCACGTTATGACGTAAATAAATATCGTACTGGTAATGCTAGCACACAATGTGAGGTCGCCAATTCCCATTTCATCATTCCTGTTCAGAGCAACTAAAAATGCCACATAAATCTCTACCAGGGATGTCAGAACTTCTGCTTCCATATCCTCATCCAATTCTGCTTTTGATTTTCTGTTGTCTCCGATGATCTAATGCAAAGTCTCTATGGAATGTTCACTATGGAATGTTAACATTCCATAGTGAACATTCCATACACATTTCATAGAACATTTTTAATTCTGTTGCTCGCTAGTGATAAAAACCTATTTTTCCCCATTTGCATAAGCTAAAGTCGTTTTTTAATTTTCACGATATTCTCGGGTTACAGAATTTTTCGGAAAATTTCGAGGATTTTTTTGTTGAATGCTAGACCAATACGAATATTTCCACTTGACTAGGACACTTGCATTTATTAGGGATGCACACAACAAATTTCAACAATATTTCGAGAAATTTGCTCAGATTTTGATTCTGGACGTGTAAGACTCTTAAGAATTCAAAATCTAGAATTTTTTGTTCGAGAATCTTGCTCAAGATCCCGGAAGAATTCAGAAGATCTCGCAAGATCTTGAGCAATATTCTCGAACAAGAAATTCTAGATTTTGAATCTTTAGAGCCTTACATGTCCAGAATCAAAATCTGAGAAAATTTCTCGAAATTTTGTTGAAATTTGTTGTGTGCATCCCCAGCATTTATATATATAGAAGATATTTATTAAAAAAAGGTTCATGCCTTCAAATATCCTGAAAATATCGACACAATTAAAATTCAATTGCGTCGATATTTTCAGGTTTTCGGCATTTCAGACTTCTAGATTTTGCCAGTATCGGGATTTCGTGTTTTCGGTCATTTGGTTTCGAGATTCTGGTTGTCGAGCATCTAATTTTCGGGATTTTGTATACTAGGCCTTTGGAGACTGTAGCTATACTTGAACGGAACATTTCGGTTGATCGATGACCAGCTATCGTCAAGGTATAAGTGATTGATAATGTCTCGAATTAAATTTGTAGAGTTTCTATGTTGTAACGAAAGGTAAATCCCAAGGATTATTAATTACTGTCAGCTTAGACTGAGTTTCGTATCAGAAAAAAAGAAAAAAAAATTGTAACAATTGTGAACACAACAGCCAGCTGACCAGCTCCCTTGCGCTATGTTACTGACTCTCTATCCCTCTGATTAATCTTTTGCTATGAAATTTTAAGATTGGTGCCAGAATTCGCTGTAGAACCTCCCTCCTCTTTTCTCCCACTACTCTAATTGCTGACGTAACATCTAAATGACCCCCACAGGTTTGAGTGGAAACTATCCTTCGGCGCCGAAGGTTATTTATCGTTCGTGATGCATGTAAGAGCCTGATGGCAGAAAGAAAAAAATAAAATAAAACTTTCTTTTCAAAACCGGAGAAACAACATTTGCAATTTGTAACTGATGTCATACTTCTTTCACCGAATAATTTTTTTTACCGGCTTATTCCGGTTCGTATCATTCAGGCGCATATTAATCTAAATTCTCCTTTTTTTTTTTTTTTTTTTTTCTATTTCTATTCGCGTTTCGCCTTCGAGTTGAAAATGTAAACATATAAGCTATTATCGCTTACAAATCCTCTGAGGGATCGGCCTTTGAAATATTATGTATTTTTATGTAAACACAGAAAAACGCCATTCATGTTTAATCGCGCTTGACCAAAAGGCGGAACGGGTGTTTCGTTGCATATTTTTGTTTTAGTTGCGATTTTAACTTGCTGACGATCGGATCCTTCGAAATTTCTTGCGTCGAATGTAAACATGCTGTAGTTTGTTTGTTTTTTGCCAGTGAAGTTTGGGGCGGGGGGAAATAAAAAGAGTGAAAATGTAAGTTTCTCGATGGGAAAAGAATAAAAGCTTATTAGAATTTGAAAGATGTCGGTCGCAGAATTTTTTCCCTCCATGATCTGTATACATAAATTTTTAATATGGAAATTTGAATATGTTGATGTGGTTGATGACGTATTTGAAACGTTTATATACATTTTACTCATGCTTCCAGTTTTTTTTTAAATGTACATTTTTTCCTCCAAAAAAAAAAAAAAAAAAAATGGTCGAGGAAGGAAAAATGTATGATTTAAACATGATGATGATGGTTTGAGATGTAAATTTTTCGTGGAAAAAAAAGAACGTTCAACTACTTGATAAGCAGCAAGTTTGAACTAGTTAATGCGCTTTTTGCGAGATTATTTACGGATATTTTACTTCCTGGTCCGTTTTTTTGAAAGGATTAAGAACTAATCCAAATTTTTGCCCGAGATTAAGACTAAAGGCATAAGAGGACTTGGATCAGTGAGTGCGTTATGCAATCAAAGGGTTATATGTTGTTGTAGAGATATCTACTGTTTTTTTTTTTTTTTTTTTGTGCCTCAGAGTGCACTGTATTGCGCAAAATTGTGAAAATTGATTGATCGTATTTGAAAGTTATACCCTAGGGAAATTCAAAATGTACATTTTCTGAGTTTTTTCGTTTTAAAGCAAGGGAACGTTTCGTGATGCGATTTAAGTAGTTGTCGTTGTCGTTTGATCCGAAGAGGTTCCAAAAGAATTGTTCTGTATTTTGGGCCTCGGGCTTTGGCCAACCACTCTGGTTGGCAAAAAATAAAAAAGGTTTTATATTAAAATAGGCTGAGAAGATTATGCTAAGCATGATTTGAATTATAAAAATTATTGTTGATGATGATTGTAATTAATTTAAAATTCGAATTAACGATCAAAAGATGATAAAATTCAGGTCTAGACAGGGCAACTTTCAAAGTAAGCTCCTGTCGTGGCAGCTCACTTATCGTATTTTCTTAGCACGCACCAGTGGAAAGGGTGGCGCTTAAAAAGTAAACTTTTGATTTTCGGTCGTGCAACCCTCTTAATTTTGTTCCAATATATACCAGATTTAACGAATTCAAATTTCAGCTCGATCGGTCATGTTTAAGGGCTCGCTCAAGTACCCTCCATTTTCGCCATGTAATTTACATTCGGCCAAGCGCCACTAAACAAGATCACGCCTTTGCCGTTTTCCAAAAAAAACCAGGACGTCATATTTTAAATGTTTTGACACGTTGAATTCAGACCTACAATCAAAATTTTTATAGCCTGTACTGTTTTCGATTTATTTAGTGCTGGTTAAAATGTATCTAAACCGCACTTTTAGTCCAAATTGGCTATTGAATAGGTCGAAAACGGTAAAAGTTAGAAACTTTTTGGTTGCAGATTTGAATTCAGGGGGTCAAAATACGTAAAACACAATGTTCTCGTTTATTTTCAAGAACGAGAAGAGCATCAACATGCTTAGCGGTGCTTGGCCCAAAGTAAGGTATATGGCGAAAATAAGGGGTCTTTGAGCTACCCCTTAAACATGATCGATCGAGCTGAAATTTTAGTTCTCTAAATCTGTTATTTTTCTTCGGGGCCATCGAAATATTCAATCTTGTACCTTACTAAGTTTTCCATGCGGTCGTCACATATTTTAAACTGATTATTTTCTCAAAATGTCAAAATACTTTTTTTTTTAAGCTTGGAAATAATCTGCTAAATCGAAGCTTTTCAATCGAAGCTTTCCATTCTATTTTTATTTTTTCGCAATGTTTATATAAAAGGAAATCTGTTATACTTTTTTAACTAAATTAAAAAAAAAAAGAAATTCACAAACGTTTCCATCGCTAAATTTAAAGTTTCTTTCTTTCCATTGTCCTTTTGTGATCTTATTTTTCTTTTGCTATTTACGATTGGGGCTTTGCCGTTGCGATTGTTGATCCATTTTCCTTCTTGTGGCAATCTGATTTTGCGATCAGCGTCAGAGGCCAGCATTATCATAACGGTTTCAGAATTTTTCCACGTACGGTTTATTTTTATATGACGCTAATGGTTTGAAATGGCATTTCTTTTTATACATTTCAATCTCGAAATAAATTTTTAGGGATAACACCCGAGTTTGTAAATAAAGCATGCCTAAACGGAATTTTTTTTTTATAAATATGTGATCAGTAATTATTTTATTGCTGATTTCACAGCAATCGGCTATGAATGAGATCTCTCCTGCTAGTTTACGTTATCGTTTTTATCTTGTTTCGATAAATTAGCCCATCTGCAATTTTTTTTTTTTTTTTAAGGAAAAGATAACATTACACTTTTTATGATATTCGCAACTGATCTGACATTTTTGTTGCAAGCTTTATATTCTACGGTAAAGCGAATTTCCCTTCTGAAAATCTCGATGATATCGAATCCTTGTTTTAGGGTGCAAATTCGCTATGGAATGTTATAACATGTTGGTAGAATGTTGTACCAACATGTTCGTCCAACATTCCATAGTGAATTTGCACCCTTATGCAGCCTTAGGAGGATAATAATAAATATCAAACAACAGGGTGGAACAATCATTGTTTTTACGAACGAAATTATAACTAAAAACTGCTGGCACCAGTCTTGTAATTATGACCCGATGGCAATGCTGAATGTAATTGAAAAAGGCCACGAGTTTTGATCTGGGGTCCGAAGCCGATGCCGATGCCCCAAGCATCGATTATATTCGAGACCGCCATTGATCATACCCGATGCCGACCCTGATTCTTCCAATTTAACTGAAAAAAAAAAAAAAAAAAACTTAAAACCATTCTAGACTGTTTTTAAAACCGAAGGTTCGATCCCCTTCGGATCGCTTCGGACCCCTGGTTTTGATCATATTAAGCGGCCGATTGTATTAACCGGCACTGCAATAAGCGGCGGTTACTGTAACCATTTTTACAAATAAATAAATAAAAAAATTGACAAAGTTGATGTTGGCGCTGGCACCGGCACCGATACTGGAGTCGGCTCTGGCACCAGCACCATCTGCAAAAGTTTTGCTATTCCGGTGCCGGCGATGGCGCCAGCTACAGCACTTTAAATATTTCGGCGCCGATGTCGGTGTCGACTCAAACCAATTTTTTACCGTCTTCGGACCCGTGATTTGTGAATCGATCCACGCTTGATCCAAGTTATAATTTTCTCCCGGGTGTAGTGGATTTAATTAAACCTTGCGAGCACCTATTTTCAGAGTAAAAGTTGAGAAATATTTGTCTTCCATTTGAGTCTTTTGTGTAGTTAAGAAAAGCGGAGATCAATTTAGTTATTTCCTACATGCGCCCGATTTCATATCAAACTTGATGCAATATTTCACATCTCCAATCAAGATAAAAATTGCTTATTTTTTTATGTTTATTCGCAACTTTTGCCATTTTAAAATGAATTGACATTGAAAATTATGGGACTTACGAGGCCGCTAAGTAAAGAGAATCTATAAATTAAAAAAACTTATTTGGCGACCGTATGTCTACCACATGTAAAAAATATATATTTTTTTAAATGATTAGGTTTATGTTTGAGTTTCAATGACGTAATAAAAAAGCACTGTCGCTAAGGACATCGGCCTCGTCAGACTGGGAGGTGTTGGCCGATTCTTTTTTTTTTTTTTTTTTTTTTTTTTTTATCAATAGACTTTTTCTCTCCGCGTGGGGGGTTTTCTTTTAAAAGTGTTGTTGTCGTAATTTCAAAAAATTTCATCATTTTCCTTTTGTTTTTTAGTGGATTAAAAAAAAAAAAATTAAAGACGATGAAACTGAATTTTTAGTTGCCGATTGATAGAGATTTGTTAAGAGTTATAAATAGAGCATAAACTATGTCTAGTGATGTGTGTCATCCTTCATCAAGGCTGGAAGCTTTTACGTCTAGATTATGCTACACAGCCGGTTGTCGATGTGATAAGTTGTTTAGCAAAACCCCTTTTCGAAAAAATGCAGTAAGTATTTCTATTCTTTTTTTTTTTTTTTTAAATTGAAAGGTAGAGCGCGGACTGGTTCGCGTTGAAAAAAGAAGTAGACCTTCGTTGTCGTCGAGCCAATGTTTCGTATACTTTTCAATCAATCGATTTGATTTTGGCAAGGTAATTTGTAATTACATTTTGGCCGATCACTGCTTCGAGCTTGATTTTCGTGTGTGAGAGCAGCCATAAGTAGGTAGTAAAAGCTTTTTCTTTGGTATGAAATAGTATTTTTCTTTACAGGTGTCGAAGGTAAATATTTCAAGTACGAGACCGACTTTACGGCTCGAGGCGAAGCCGAGGGCCGTAATTGGTCGAGTCTTGAAATTTACCTTCGATACCTGCAAAGAAAAATATTTTTTATTCCGAGGAAAACAATTTTTATGGTCTACTTTTTAGTCCAAGGAATGAAAAAGCTTTTAGTTCCTTTATACAAAATTTGATTTTTTAAAAAAAATATATTGTTGAGATAATTTTTACTCTGTGCCTGTTCCGCAGTGTTTTGTTAAATTAAAACTTTTGGTGAAAGTTTTGCTTCATTTTGGACGTTCAAAGGCATGACTCGGAAGGGAGTCTTATTCTGCTTATTAAATGGCAACGTAATATTCTGTAAAATTAAAAAGGTTTAATTGTAAACAAAAGTTTGTTTACCATTTTCAAATTTTTACATTACATACATTTCTGTAATGTTAAAAAAAAAAAGTTCACCACCGAACATTTTAGTGGGACGAAGGCATCGTAGTCCCTCCTTAACAAAAAATAGGACATTTTTTGAAAATATATAGGATCGGTTTTTAAAGAAATATAGGACAAATATGGGACAAATACAAAACAAAAACTCTTAATTTCCTTTTTTTTTTTAAGGGATCAAATTTTTTGACAAAGGGATTTGAAATAGTATTTTTCAATACAAGGACTGCAAACGACAGAATTGCCTGTCGAGACCAAGTTTTAAGCCCGAGCCGAAGGCGAGGGTCTTAAATAGGTCGAGACGGGCAAGTCGCATTTCTTGCATTGAAAGATATTTTTTATCACAAGGTACGGCGTAAAATAGTCTGTAAATAAACTGACTAGGACTGAAAAGTGGACTTTTCAATACCGTGCGATGAAAAATTATATTTTTTAACGAAGAACTTCGTTATTCCGGACTAGTGGGATAAATGTAGAAGATTTTCTTACGCCCTTATGGGGGAGTCATGCGTAAATTTGTAAGATTTCCTTAATTTTTATAAATAATCTTCTTTATCGTATTTTTATAACTAATCTCCTTAATAACAATTTTTAAAAAATAACAATGAAAATTAGTCGAGATGTCCGAAATAGGGGACTTAGCGATTTTGTTGAAATGAGGGCTTTTGAGGAAAAAAATAATTTTTATTTTTATTTTTTAACGGGGATTATTATTTTAATTTTTTATTTTTTATTTTTTAATGAGGATCGAAAATAAAAAATCTTAAAAAATAATTTTTAATTAATAATTACTTAAAAATTTTCATTACTTTTTCTTTTTAAAATTAGGCTAAATGTCCAAAAAAAAAAGAACTTGAGATTTTTCGTTTCCTACAAAAACTTTTAATTATCAGGAAAACTCGACCATCTGTATGGGAGACTGCAATCAAGGGAATGAAATTTGGTCGATTCCTTTTCTTTTAAATTTAAAATGATAAAAAAATATAAAAAAAATCAGTCGATCAAATTAATGTAACGAAATTCGGGTATGTCGTCGGTCCCTTCCTCCGAATTCGTTCCTTACTCACGGTTTTGACCGTAAAAATTGAACTTTTGCTTTAGTTTTTTAAATCTTAGTTTATTTAGTGATTTTTCTACAAAATATTAATATTGAATGCCTGCTTCATGCTTCCGTTTCCCCTTTTAAAGGAACTTTTTCATTTGTTTAAAGTTGGACTTGCGCATAAAAGAAAAATTTAACCTTAGCTTGTTTTATTTTATGAAATCGAATTTAGTGCCAACTTAAATCTTGGAATTCCGCGAACAAGGTTTATACAGTAAATTTTCTGAAATTTAGCCCTTAAAATCATATGGTTACATTAACTACCAGGGATCTCAATTGATCGACCCCAATTTATTTTTTAAAGTACAGCGAATGGAAAAGCTTTAAGTAAAAAAACGAAATATGTCAGGTATAAATTCTCCGTTGCATTTAAATTACTTATGTATCATCGTGAATTAACGATACGTTTTATTAATTTAAAAGAACGATATCAAAACCAATCGAAAAGAAGTTTGATATTCCTGCACAGTGGTCCCTACAAAGGTTAGATTAGTCTTTGAACATTTTTTAAAAGATCAACCATTTGCCATACGCCATTTCGATTTTGACAAAACTAGTAATTTCGGTTGTGACTAAACTGATTCGGTCTGGTTTTGAGAAATTCAGGACCACTGTGCCCTGGGAACAAATAATTAAATAAAAATCTGGATAATATTCCCAATAATTTCCTGCATCTTGATATTTCTATCCTGAGCAATCCATTTCGGTTTTCTTCTCCACGACAATGAGATGTCTTCTTCTATTATTAGATTGGATTTTTATTTCTTAATTATACGGTATATAAAACAACGGAGAATTTATATCTGGCATATTTCGTTTTTTTACTTACAGCTTTTCCATTTGCTGTACTTTAAAAAAATAAATTGGGGTCGATCAATTGAGATCCCCCCCCCGGGCAGTTAATTTGATCGACTGATTTTTTTAAAAATTTTTTTATTATTTTTAAATTTAAAAAAAAAGGAGCCGACCAAACTTCATTCCCGTGATTGCTGTCTGCCAGACAAGTGGTTGAGGATCTGGTGCGGACCCGAAAAATTAATCTAATTGTGCACATTAAGAATTTTTATTAACAATTTTTTTTAATTTTTTAATTTTTAAAACTGTAAAAGAGATCAAAAAAATATTTACCTGTTCCTGTTCGAGACTTAAAAATTTCAATAATTAAAAATGAATTATTTTAAAATTAATCATTTTCATTTCACCACGTAACGAAGTGCTTCACAACCCTTACGGATATAGTTACACTATAACTACCTACAATTTTTTTTTTTTTTTTTTTTTTTTTTTTTTTTGTTATAAACTACTATAAAGAAATAAGTTTGTCAAGTAATGAAAAATTATATTTAAAAAAAAAAAATCAAATATTGCAGCAAAAAATAACAAATTTATCATAAAATATTAATTTTGCCTAAGAAAAAATGAATTTTTTAGACATTTTTTAATTATAACTACAAAAATATAGCACAAACTCAAAAAATAGGACTTTTATAGGACATATAGGACAACTATGACGTTCGGTGGAACCTGACAAGCATGTTCAATGAAAGCGTTCACACAGGAAAAAAAAAATTACCAAAGCGAACGCAAATATTTTGTTAAAAAAAAAAAAATTATGCGAAAACATAAAAAATATTGCATTTTTCTTTGTTACGCGGACCATTCAATTTCTAAATTTGACGCCCTGTTCAAATCCCTCCTACACATAAAATTAAATTAAAAAAAGTCTTTGAAAAAACCAGGGGTCCGAAGTTGATGCCGGTACCGGTGCCGACGCCAGCTGTGGCCGGCTAAAAATTAGATCTGTGCCGAAGCTGGCGCCAGTGCTAGATAATTTATTTTAAACTTGGTGACAGGGGGTGCTGGCACCGGTCTTGTAATTATGACCCGATGGCAATGCTGAATATAATTGAGAAAGGCCACGAGTTTTGATCATATTACCCGGCATTACAATAAGCGACGGTTACTGTAACAGTTTTTTTTTAAGTAAAAAAAAAAAAAAAAAAGGACAAAATTGGTGGTGGTGCTGGCACCGATGCTGGAATCTGCTCCGGCACCAGCACCAGCACCAGCGGCAAAAATTTTGCTATTCCGGTGCCGGCGATGGCGCCAGCTCTACCACTTTGGACATTTCGGCGCCGATGCCGGCGTCGGCTCCAACCAATTTTTACCGGCTTCGGCCCCCTGTTCACAAACCACCATTCACTGTGAATTTTCTTGTTCCAATTTTATTACCTTACCTTCAATAATTTATTTTTAACTCACACGACAATTTAACGGTTCGTAATTTCCGTCGCAGCTCTTTCCATTTTTTTTTCATATTATTGTCGATCTATATTTTTTTTCCGTCCTTGCCGATCAGAGACAAACCGAATTCAAGGTGAAAGCCGTATCGATGAGCCATTTTTTTTTTCTGTTCTGAAATCGATTGTAAAATAATCCCATTTCGTGCCGTGTCATTGCCATTTCTGACGTCAATATATCTTATGCATTCGTCTCTCCTTCTTGTTTAGAATCTTAAAAAAGCAATTGATGGCATCCATGAAGAGAAAAGCAAAACATCGGAAATAGAACACGAGCCATATTAAGATAATTACAACTTTTTTTTTTTCTATGCATGTAGCTGTGTGCGTTGGATTGTAAAGTGTTTAGTTTATTTTTGTTTTGGAAATGATGTACTAATTTGGTCCATTTTTGATAATTTTCGACATCAATTTGTATTTATTTTTAAAACGCTGCAAACGACCTGTTTATTGATGTACTTTGACGTCATCATAATTAAAACGAATTTGGAGCATCTTGATTGGGTTTTGCCCGTAAGAATTTAATTTTTATACATGTTGCTCAATTTATTATCAATTTTTTTTCTCTTCTACTACCTTTTTTTTTTATTTATTTTTTTTTTTTCGCTTAAATGCAAGGACGGAAGCGGTGAAAGGTTAGCACTTTTAAATATTTAAAAATTTTTACGAGTGTCGACCTTATAATTCCAAAGTTTGTCGAATTTGTGATGTC
Organism: Liposcelis bostrychophila; assembly: GCA_037577465.1. Taxonomy (NCBI): domain Eukaryota; kingdom Metazoa; phylum Arthropoda; class Insecta; order Psocodea; family Liposcelididae; genus Liposcelis; species Liposcelis bostrychophila. The sequence continues at coordinate 8,082,514 of CM075211.1, forward strand.
ATGAGCAAATATTTCTAAAATTAAATTGTTTTCCTTTCGTGAATTTGGTTTTTTTTTTTTTTTTTTTTTGCTCCTTATATGCTCTCCCGTTTAAAAAAAAAAAGAAATGTGAGTTAAATTTTAGCGGATCAACTAACAGTAGCGTTGAAAAATATAAATATAAGTAATTCAATTATTTTTGTTAAAAAAACTCGATTTCAAAAAAAAAAAGAATAATACCTAATAATTTTTTTAAAAAATTAATTATAATTAAAATGGATAAAAGCTCAAAACCGCTATAAAATTAATTTCTTTAAATTTTACTTTCCAAAATTCCCTAAAAGGGTCAAACCGAATTTTCAAAAAAAAATTTTCCAACGAATATTTTGGGTTGATGTGACGCAGATGTCCAGATTATACATAATTTTTATATATAATTATATATAAATTATATATAAATTATATATAATTTATATATAATTATATATATTTTATATATAAATTATATATAATTATGTATAATTTATATATAATTTATACATAGTTTATATATAATTATATATAATTGATATATAACTATATATAATTATATATAAATTATATATAATTATACATAAGTAGATTTTATGTATAATTTTAAATTTTTTTGGGTTCCCAAAATTGATATATATAATTATATATAATTATATATAAACTGGTCTCCCAAAAGAGTTGGAATTTAATAGCGGTAATAAAAAATTATATATAAATTATATATAATTTATATATAATTTTTCTTCGAGCTGAAAGGCATAAAGTGCAGTCCCCTTCAAAGAGCTAAATCATTTTATTTTTTAGACAGATTTGAATTTAGCTTTATACGTTTTATGCAACGACCTTTTTTAAAATATTAATATTTTTAAGACCTTTTTACGCATCGCCTTTCTGAAGAAAAATTAATTTTAGTTCATCCAGGAAAAGAATTCACTTTTTTTAAAAAAAATGTCAGTACTTGTTCCGGAATGTTCTATTGTAATTTGAAATTCAAAAGTCTCGGCATTGCCTTCTTTATCATTGTTTCCGAATGATTTAAAAAACGGAGAAAAACTTAAGAAGCCCTGGAAGGTCAAGTATTTTTATTTTTATAGAAATATTGCTTGTTGCGATTTGTTTAGCTCGCAATTAAATTTCATTGCAGTCAGAAAACAAAATGTCTAATGCGAACGCAAGGCTGCATTGTGAGAAGACATTAGTCGTAAAACCCATGCCAAAACATTTGAAATGACTTGTGGAAGTCTTTTCCGTTAATCAAGTAGGTAATGCAGGTTGCCTAGTTGTCTGTTATATACCAATTTTTGTACATTTTCCGGTATTGTGTGCTTAGTGAGTGATATGCATAAAAAGTAGTAATTGCTTTTACTTCGAAGCAAATGCTTTTACTTCGAAGCAAATGCTTTTACTCGGAAAGCAAATGCTTTTGCTTTTACTTTTGACCATTTACTAAACACCTTTTACTTAGAAGCTTTTGCTTCACACCTTTTACTTAGAAGCTTTTACTTAACACCTCACCTTTTGCTTAAAAACTTTCGCTCGGGACCTTTTACTCAGGAGCTTTTGCTTTGGACCTTTTACTAAGTACCTTTTACTTAGGAGCTTTTACTTAGGACCTTTGACTAAGTACCTTTTACTTAGTACCTTTTACTAAGTACCTTCTACATAGGACCTTTTTACTTAGGACCTTTTACCAAGCACCTTTTTTTTAGCAACTTTTGCTTAGGATCTTTTGCTTGGGACCTTTTACTAAGGACCTTTTACTAAGTATCTTTTGCTTTGCACCTTTTGCTTTGGACATTTTGCTTAGGACCATTTATTAAGCACTTTTCACTTAGGACCTTTTACTAAGTACCTTTGGCTTAGAACCTTTTGCTTAGGACCTTTTACTAAGAACCTTTTATTAAGATATGGTTTTTCTTTTCGTATTATGGTTCTTCGCCCTTCGGGCTCATCACGAGGTATCGGCTCTTGGCTGAATGAGAGAGCGGACCCTTTTGCTTAGAACCTTTTGCTAAGCACCTTTCACTTAGGAGCTTTTTACTTAGGACCTTTTACTAAGCACCTTTTTTTTTAGCAACTTTTGCTGAAGATCTTTTGCTTAGGACCTTTTACTAAGGACCTTTTACTTAGGATCTTTTGCTTAGTACCTTTACTAAGCACCTTTGACTTAAAAACATTTGCTTAGGACCTTTTACTAAGTATCTTATGCTTTGCACCTTTTGCTTAGGACGTTTTACTAAATAGCCTTTGCTTTTAAGCTTTTACTAAGGAGCTTTTACTTGGGACCTTTTACTTGGGACCTTTTACTTAGCACCTTTTGCTTAGGACATTTTGCTTAGGACCTTTTACTAAGAACCTGTTATTAAAATATGGTTTTTCTCGTTGTATTATGGTTCTTCGCCCTTCGGGCTTATCACGATGTATTTAGGCTCTTGGCTGAATGAGACAGCGGAACCCGACGAGGAAATCCGAACTTGAATTGAAATATCTCCGACTATCTCGTCCGATAGTTTTAAAGCCCGATAACATAACACATACCACATACGCATAAACGCCGATCTGGCTATTTCAATTCAAGTTCGGATTTCCTCGTCGGGGTCCGCTCTCTCATTCAGCCAAGAGCCGATACCTCGTGATGAGCCCGAAGGGCGAAGAACCATAATACGAAAAGAAAAACCATATCTTAATAAAAGGTTCTTAGTAAAAGGTCCTAAGCAAAAGGTTCTAAGCCAAAGGTACTTAGTAAAAGGTCCTAAGTGAAAAGTGCTTAATAAATGGTCCTAAGCAAAATGTCCAAAGCAAAAGGTGCAAAGCAAAAGATACTTAGTAAAAGGTCCCAAGCAAAAGATCCTAAGCAAAAGTTGCTAAAAAAAAGGTGCTTGGTAAAAGGTCCTAAGTAAAAAGGTCCTATGTAGAAGGTACTTAGTAAAAGGTACTAAGTAAAAGGTACTTAGTCAAAGGTCCTAAGTAAAAGCTCCTAAGTAAAAGGTACTTAGTAAAAGGTCCAAAGCAAAAGCTCCTGAGTAAAAGGTCCCGAGCGAAAGTTTTTAAGTAAAAGGTGAGGTGTTAAGTAAAAGCTTCTAAGTAAAAGGTGTGAAGCAAAAGCTTCTAAGTAAAAGGTGTTTAGTAAATGGTCAAAAGTAAAAGCAAAAGCATTTGCTTTCCGAGTAAAAGCATTTGCTTCGAAGTAAAAGCATTTGCTTCGAAGTAAAAGCAATTACTACTTTTTATGCATATCACTCACTAAGCACACAATACCGGAAAATGTACAAAAATTGGTATATAACAGACAACTAGGCAACCTGCATTACCTACTTGATTAACGGAAAAGACTTCCACAAGTCATTTCAAATGTTTTGGCATGGGTTTTACGACTAATGTCTTCTCACAATGCAGCCTTGCGTTCGCATTAGACATTTTGTTTTCTGACTGCAATGAAATTTAATTGCGAGCTAAACAAATCGCAACAAGCAATATTTCTATAAAAATAAAAATACTTGACCTTCCAGGGCTTCCCTAAGTTTTTCTCCGTTTTTTAAATCATTCGGAAACAATGATAAAGAAGGCAATGCCGAGACTTTTGAATTTCAAATTACAATAGAACATTCCGGAACAAGTACTGACATTTTTTTTAAAAAAAGTGAATTCTTTTCCTGGATGAACTAAAATTAATTTTTCTTCAGAAAGGCGATGCGTAAAAAGGTCTTAAAAATATTAATATTTTAAAAAAGGTCGTTGCATAAAACGTATAAAGCTAAATTCAAATCTGTCTAAAAAATAAAATGATTTAGCTCTTTGAAGGGGACTGCACTTTATGCCTTTCAGCTCGAAGAAAAATTATATATAATTATATATAATTATATATAATTTTTTATTACCGCTATTAAATTCCAACTCTTTTGGGAGACCAGTTTATATATAATTATATATAATTATATATATCAATTTTGGGAACCCAAAAAAATTTAAAATTATACATAAAATCTACTTATGTATAATTATATATAATTTATATATAATATATATAATTATATATATAATTATATATAATATATATAATTATATATAAATTATACATAATTATATATAATTTATATATATAATTATATAATTATATATAATTATATATAATTTATATATAATTTATATATAATTTATATATAATTTATATATAATTTATATATAATTTATATATAATTTATATATAATTTATATATAATTTATATATAATTATATATAATTATATATAAAAATTATGTATAATCTGGACATCTGCGTCACATCAACCATATTTTGAAACAAAAGTTTTTTTCAATGAAGCGAAATTTTTAAAAATTTGGTTTGAGCTTTTTGGGGAATTTTGGTTTGTTTAGGATTTTTAAAAGTTAAATGAAAAAAAAAAAAAAAAAAAAAAAAAAAAAGCATTCAGGGGATATGAGGCATATCCGTACGTAGGACTACGTCTAGAATTTTTGGTTGGGGCTTAATTTTCATTCCAAAAAATGTTAATGATCCCCTAAATCCTCCAAACCCTCATATTAGTCCACGTGGCTCTCTTTTTCATTAAAATTTTATCAAAAATCATCGAAATCTTCGATTCAAAAAATGTTGGTGACTTTTTTCACTTATCAAATTTTTTAATAAAAAATTAAAATTCCAAGAACTTTTAGCAGAAATTTTTAATAAAATTCAAAAAATGTTAATAATACCCCTAAATCCTTCAAGCCCTAATATTAGTCCACGTGGCCCCCTTTTTCAATATTTTATCAAAAATCATCAAAATCTAAAAAAAAATTTGAAAAATTTCCCTTTTTTTTTTTTTTAATTAGTCAAAAATTTACAATATTTTGTAAAAAAATTTATTATAAATTTCATTGAAAATGTTTAAAAATTTTCAAGGATCATCAAGGATTTTTTATAAAATCTTATTGAAAAATTGGTCTAAAATTTTTGAAATGTTCGTTTTTTTTTTTTAATGTTTGGTGTCCAAAACATTAAGACAGCCGAACACGAAGAAACCATCATGGTGCGCCCTAAGACGTAGTCCTACGTCAAAAAAATTATTTTTAGCTTTTTTGAGCCTTAGTAAATTTTAATTAATCAATTTTTTATTATTATTAGTAAACCTCTTTAATTACAAAAAACGTCCTCATGAACCAACAGATACCAAACTGTCGACTTCTTTTTAAAAATGGAGTTAGGTTCGTTCCCCTTAGCACCGCAGAAGTTTCCTTGCAAAAACTGTCAGGCTTTTAATATTTTTTTCCTCCTTTGGGAACCTTCCAACTTTCACCCAATAGCAAGCTTGCATTCGTTTTTAAATATTACAAGACCTGCCTCTACTTTTTTTCCTGGTTCAACGTTTAATCCAAAGTGGGGAATTTGCATGATAATTTACCGTAGTCTAAGAGGAATAATCTCTTGACAAATACAAATGTGTGCGGTAATATTTATGATTTTTAATTTCTCGGTATTGGTGGCTGCGTATAAAAAAAAAGAAGAAGAAAGGGAAATATTAAGGAAATATATTTGAATTTAATTTTTTCCTTTTGAGTTCGAAATAAGAGAACGAACTTTGCTCGATTATTATTTTTTTTTTCTTCCTCTAATCTATAGAAGGGATGTTGCAATAGAAATCTGTGTATTTTGCAACGCATCGGTATAACATATTATATTGTTATTATGCTTTGGCTTATTTTCTTGGGGTTTTTTCCGTTTTACGTAGGAATCGTTAATTAATATTTGTAATAAAAGATACATTACGTAAATTTGGAAAAAATAAGCGTTGAATCCGGTTTATAACCTTTAGAAAATATTTGATGAATCCGAATAGGATTGTTGACACGCGTATGACTTAATTTTTTTTTCTTTTTTCTTTTTTTTATTACGGAATGACGTTCTTTAATTTTTATGTGCTCTTCAGTTTCATAGAAGAACGTATTAGATTTGGTTTTGAGTTTTGAGTATTTTCGTTAATATTGAACGGAAAGAAAAACGAACGGCACTTTTCCGGGGTAGCTTTGACAAAGCTATTTACGCGTGTCCATCTGTCCTCATTTTTTTGGCGTTCGATTGGAGGCGCAATTTCAGCCCGATCGACTACAATCCGATTTAACGTTTCGGTGTAAAATGTTGAACGGTTTTTCGTATTTTATTTCATTTCCTCACCTGCTCACCAGGCACCAAATTGGAAAAGTTTACTTCGGACAACTCGACTGGGTGACTTTGGACACTTCGATTTTCCCTTAAATTCTTGAAAATAGAACAATGAAAACCCAAATAAGGATTGCATTTTATAAAGTGAAGCTTTTTGAATATTATTTAGTAAAATGACCCTTTAAATTAGCTTCGTTATATAAATATTCGATTTTAAAAAACGATGCGAAACGGGAAAAAATATCAAAGTTTGAAATGCTAAGGTCCTTCCAACGGTATCTGAAAGCCGTGTTCAGGTTCGAACACGTTCGTCACTTGCCCTACATCATCCTTTAACTACCCAAAAGATTTCTTTCCAAAGGGATTTTCCTGAGAGCAGATAAAAAAGAATTAACAAAAGAACGTTTGTGAAATGCTACATAAACGCCATGTTTACCAGCCATTTTATTCATCAAAACGCATTTTATTTTGGTTTCAAAAAGTTTATTTTTCTGGATCATTTTGTCTTCTTAAAATTATTTAACGGAATAAAAATTGTTAATTTATTAACCGTAATATGTTTTGTATCCGAATATTTTTTCGCCATTTATTGTTTTAATTACGGAGTTATGGATGCAGAAACAAGGATGTCCAAAGTTACCCCACTTTCAGATCGTCGAGGGCGCTTGGAAAATTGAGTCATAGATTGACTTAGAAAAAGTATAACCATTACTAAAGAGTGTCATTTGAAAGCTAAAGGATCTCTCTTCATGTTTGTGAAGACAGATTGAAAATCTCCTCAGTATTTATACAAATATTAACAAAAAACGTGAAAAAGTGTAATAAGTAACCCCTCGGTACAGTTATTAATTTGAATTTTCAGCTCCCAATTGGTACCTTTCCTGGAAAACTTCAACATATACTTTATTTATTTACTTATTATTTATTTTAGTGATGCATTTAAGGCTTTTTCAAAATTTTGTTCAAATTTTGGTTTTTCGCCTCTTTTACGTACAGGATTCGGAACTTTGAAAAAAAAATTTTTGTCTTGTCTTGAGTGTTTAATGGATGGCTTTAGAGATTTCTCGCCTTGAAAAGAGTCTCAATTTATAAATTCGACTAGTGTGCTATTCTCGTAGACCACTTGCATGATTTGAACCCAATGAAAAAAAATGACACTGGGTGTAACTTGCAAAAAACAATGTTGCGAACAAAGTGCCCCACAGATGAGGTCCCATTCTGCCTAGTGTTATCTTTTTGCATCCGCATTTTTGCCGTGCTCAAGTTAAGGAGCGTATCTGACATTTTGTAAAAAAAAAAAAGTGCACCCAATGATGTTTATCTTTTGTTAACACCACTTCTATCCCCTCTGTTTAATGAAAACCAGATACGTCTCTTTACCTTAAAACAACCTTTTTTTTTTTTTTAAATCAACTTCCAAGTTTTTATGTCTTGGTATTTCACTTCTCAGAATTTAAAAAATTATCTGCTAAAATTATCAGTGGTATCATAAGAGATAGTATATTGTTAACCTAGAGAAAATGAATTTTTTTGTTGAGATTTATTTTAAAAAAACCGAAACGGAAAATTTAATTGACTTTTTAAGTTAAACAAGATATTTTTCATTACAAATCAATGTTTAATTATTCAGAAAAACTAGACAAAATGATTTGATAAACTGTAAACAAAAGTCTTCTGTACACAGGTTTAACATTGATTTGCCCTATGAGAGAAAATTCATGACGGAAAATGAACTTTTCCGCCCGCTTGAAAAACGAAAAAATTCATTTTCCGCTGACGTGATGAAAAATATCTTACAAATCAAGCATGGAGATGGCTTGCAGGCCTCGACTGGCAACGACCCGAACGAAGTGAGGGCCGTAAATTCCAGTCTCGACCTGTAATACGCCGCCTGTTTATCTGAAATGTAATATACTATTACTTTGTGGCAGTTTTTTTATAGATATGGAAATGATGAGACAATGGGCCTTATAACAACTTTATTTTTTTTAAACGCTACTTTTTTCTATGGGAAACATGATGAAAATCTAAAACAATGTGTTAATTCAATTAATTAACATTGTAATTATAAAAAAAAAAAATTAAATGGATTGACAAACAAGTTTTAAATTTCCGAACGGGTTTAGGTTAACGAGACTCTGAGGCGGTCCGAATGAAAAATTAGCAAAAAAACAAATAGCCGCCGTAAAAGGCGGGGATTAAACTTGCTCCTCTGTTTGACGTATAAAAATTTTTATACTTTTATTTTTACGATTATCTCTCTTAAGTTTATAATTTAATATGTATCTTTTGGTATATTAATGTGTGTGAAAATTTTCCGATAGACTGAAAAACGCTTTTAGTTCTACATTTCGCCGCAAGCTCTGGGATCCGCATCCAGGGTTAACCAATCACAATTAGATTAAGTTTGTTGCATAAATCATTCAATAAATCAATTTTTTTTTCTTTATTAGATTAATCGGTTTTTGATTAAATTAATTAAAAACGACGTATTATTATATTTAATAAATTTAATAAGAAAAAAAAAAGAACAAAATTAAATCGAGTTAATATATATCCAATGGGATTTTGAGGAAGTCTTATTAACCTTGAGGAAAATTTTAATTCATGGAGCGGTTATTAGATGACATGTTTGACAGTCCGATCGTTCCCTTCTTGTTTTATTAATATATTGTACGCGTTTTCTTACACTTGCAGTCTGCGGTTTTGTGTATACTCAGCAGCAGAAAAGTTTGATGCACGTACAAAGGTCAATGACGATGGAATTGTGTTCGTTATTGGTTTTAACAAACTCTGGTTTATTTGTTGGTGTTGTTTTACGAGCCAAGCTCTGATTTCGTTTTAAATGACCATTCCCTGAAGAAAAAGGCATGCAACTATGACAAATTATACAAAAAATTGGACATGCATAAAAAATTCATAAATTATGTATAAAAAACTTGACTTTTTTTTACTGAAAATATTTTTTTTAACCTCCGGTATAATTATGCGTACATAAATGTGCATAAAATGGAAAAAATGTTGAATAAGCAAAATATTTGCAAATGTTTTGCCAGGGATCCGAATTGTTTAGAGCCGACTCCGGCATAATTGGAAATATTATAGGGATGCACACAACCAGTTTCAACAAAATTTCGAGAAATTTGCTTAGATTTTGGTTCTGGACTTGTAAGATTCTTAGGATTTAAAACCGAAAATTTCCTGTTCAAGAATCTTGCTGAAGATTTTGCGAGATCTTCTAAAATCTTGCGAGATCTTGAGCAAGATCAAGATCAAGATTGAGGCACTGGAATAGCAAAATATATTGCGCTGGTGTTGGTACCATCCATTTTGTCAATTTTTTTTTTGACGTAGGACTACGTTTAAGATTCGGTCCTGGGGAAATCTGCTTGTCTGTGTTGTGTCTAGATGTCGGTCTGTTCGCACCAAAAATTTTATTAAACTTTTTTTAAAATTTTCTGTTTTTTTTTTTTTTTTTTTTTTTTTTTTTAAGTAAAAAATTTTCTAAAAAATTTGCAAGAAATTCTCTAAAAAATTTACCAGAAATTCTCTAAAACATTAACAAGAAATTTTCTAAAACATTTGCAAGAAATTTTCTAAAGAATTTACAAGAAATGTTCTAAAACATTAACAAGAAATTTTCTAAAAAAGTTGCAAGAAATCCTTTAAAACATTTATAAGAAATTTTCTAAAACATTTAAACAAGAAATTTTCTAAAACATTTACAAGAAATTTTCTAAATTATTTACAAGAAATTTTGTAAATAATTTTTTGCATTCTTCTGGAAAGCTTTTTCTATATTCTCCACGAATTGAGAAGTAGTATTAGCGATTGCAGTAGAAACAGCGCTTATAACAGCTGTTCCAAGGCTTTCTTCTAATTCTAGGCAAATCTTTTTTAATTCCTCTTTTTTTATAAAATAAAAAAATTACCGAAAGCTTCAACTTAACCTCATCCAGCCAGACATAAGATAAAAATATCATGTAGTATTTTTTATTTCTGGTGGTTGGCAGCTAGTCAGGCGAGGCTCCCCTGCACCTCAGGAATTTTTCCCTTCGAAAACCCCGAAATGTGTCAAGTCGTTTGGACTATAATGTAGCCCAAAATGGGTTTCCCGAATTTTTTCCCCGGTTTGTTGACCGGGGAGTTGCTCGAAACCGTTCGCATATTCCGAAATTCCCGTTATTCTCGAAAAGGTTGGAGATATTTGGTTTTTCCGGCAACCGTACGCCATTTTTCTTGTCATTTTCGGATTCCGCGGGTCCAAATAAGAATAGGACTCACTCAGAAAAAAAGAGTCTTCACCGGATTTTTCTTTTCAACTCCTTGGATCAGTTCAAGCGCGAATTTTTAAAGATTGAGCCTTCCCTGTGCCCCCAGGAATTTTTTCCCGGGAGCCACCGAAACAAGTCAACTCATTTTGGCTTTGATATACCCAGAAAAGTGATTTCCGAATTTTTTCCCTCAGTTTTTAAACCAGCGAGGTCGCCGGAACTCACAGCGAATTCGAAAAATATACTTTTTATCTAAATAATTGGAGATATCGGGTTTTTCCCGCAGCCGCACGTCTCTTTTATGGTCATTTTCGGATTCTTCGGGTCAAAAAACATAAAGTAGTTTCTCAGATTTGAATGCCGCCGACTTTTACTTAGCGGTCACAAAATCGGCTTTTTTGCATAAACCCCTTTGCAAGAACTCTAAAAAATGTACAAGAAATCGTGTAAAAACTGTACAAGAAATTTAAAGTTAAAATTTTATTTTAAAATTAGACGACATGAACAAAAGCATGGACTTAAAAAATTTGTTGTAAATTTTACTTTTAGGAAAGTTAAATTTTAAATAATATTTTTATTCAACTTTTTTTTTTTTTAATTTTCGCCGTTTTTTTTTTAAACGTCTTTTTTTACCTAATTATTAAAATTGGACTACACGATCAAAAACTAGAACTTAAAGAATTTTTTAATTTTGTTCTTTTTCCTTTAGCCATGAGCTGAAGCAATGTTTTAATATTAAAATTTTAACTTTGAAGACTTCAATTAAAATTTTGGCTACTTTTTTTTCGACTTTTGACCTTTTTTTATCAAAAATTTCAAGTTTTTTTCGTGCCAGGAAAAAAAATTATATTTTTTATCATAAAATTCGAAGTTTTTGACCAAAAAAAAGCCTTAAAATTGTAAAAATTCGGCAACATTAGGACAGTACCCCAAAGACTTAGTCGTACGTAGGGATACTCCCCCACATCCCAGTCTAATTTTTTCTTTGTAGAACAACTCTCTAATCTTTTGGTCTATTTTTTCACGCGGCTCCCTTTCCCAATTCGGTTGGTGCGTCAAAACAAATCTTGGCACGGATAATTCCATTATTGTCCTTTCTAACTCCGCAACCACGAAGAATCAAACTTTAAGGTAATGAATGACGTGCAACAAAAATCGCATTCGCCATAGGCGCATTCATTCAGATTTGCATTGTCATATATTATCCTCACCCGCGCAGCAACAACAAAACAAAACAAAAAAAAAAAATTGAATAACGTTAATCAATAATAACGCATAACAAAACAAAATAGTAAGAGGAAAAAAAAACGGGAGGAAAAAATTTGGATAAATGATAAATTTGAATGCGGGATTAAATTACAAATATCAAAAGCGTTAACAAAAAGATGCACAATCGTCAATTTCAAAGCGTCAAACGTTAACGTTAAATCGTTTCCGCGACACTACAAAACGCACATTTTGACGTCATTATTCGTGTGTTTAAAATTTTTATATATATTTATATGTACTATTTTTAAAATAGCGTTTGGTATTTACGTAAATAGATATCTATTAAGGTTTAGGGAAAAAACGATTTTACCTAAACGGCGGACAGAAAATGGCTTTGGGGTGTCAGGAGAAACGAAGCATTCGGAAAAATAAACGTCAGAAGGGTTTGGCTTTTTCGTTTATTCTTTTTGCGTCGGTTTGTAAAAACGGACGTTTAATAAGTCGATAATTGCTTTAAAATATTACTACTAATTTGGACACAAGCGTGAGTTGTTCATCACTAACAAAAACGAATAAAGAGGAGATTGTTCTGTCAGGAAAAAAAAAAAAAAACATTTGTATAAGGAAAAAAACTATCATGCCGGTCAAATAGTCATTGCATTGCGTATTATGAATTTTCGGTACGGAAATTGGGAAAAAGACGAGCGGATTTTCGAGCGTTGGTTTTAAATGAGTCTTTAAAAACGCCTGAAAAGTGGCATTTAGACTAATCGATGTCGAGTATAAATAGCCGTGAATTATTTCGTTGAATAAACAGATCAGGGGTGTAGGAACATTTTTTTGGACTGGAAAAATCGTCTGGTTGACTTTAGATTCGGTTTTCAGATTTTTTTTTTTTTGTTCCGTAGATGTTTGATGCAATAAAAATTAAAGTGTAATGACGTATCTGTTCCGCTGCATTACAGATTCTTGACCCGATAGAGCGTGCATTTTTCTTGGTCGATTTCAATGCTGATCAGTCGTAAGACTATATTATGTTATGTCCACTTTATCAAAATCCCAGACGAATAGGAAGTATTGAGGTCGCTGGGATCATTTGAATTCGTATTAAAAAAAATGTATGTATATAATGGCAAGGTTTTTAAGGAAACGATTCCTTTTTTTTCCGATTTGCTTTCGTATTTCCATGAATAAAATATTTTTGATTGATTGCTGCGATTCGCACGTAGCGAATTTCGTTGACGTTCCCAAGCTTTTTTTTTACTTTTCTTGCTCAGATTGGTCCAAAAGAAATCGATGCCTTCCGATCTTCGCTCCCCTGTTCTTATGTGTTTCTTTGAACCTTAAAAGGGCATTCTGAATTATTTCTGGGCCGAAAAAAAATTTCCACATTGAGCCCGTGGCCGTTATGTGATTTTTTTTTTAACAAAATGAGGTTCGTATGGCACATTTTCCAAAAGTCGCCACATTTTCAAAAAATGGTAAGGTAACGGTAGAGAAGTGTGACCGGGTTCTTGAGAAAAATTGATTTTAACTTTTATTAGTTTTAATAGGAATAGAATCAAGCCAAGTTTTGTATTATATTATACTACTCCTTTATCAAGCTTTAATATGCATTAGCCTCAAATTTTGAATATGGCGCGATTTATAGCTCAACCAAATTTTTCTGACTGCCGACGGATAATATTTCAACCTCCATTTTTTGAAAAGTGTGACCGTTCTTATTTTTTTTTTTAAATGAATTCTACATCGCAAAAGTTATTTGTTTATAAAATATTTATAAATTTTCTTTCAAAAATTGCCAAACACTGTTAAATCAAGTAATCCTTGTTGTTTAAAATCGCAATCAAGTCATTATTATTAGTGCCACTCCGAATTGCAAATGTAAATAAGAACAAGATGGTTCCTTTAGGATTGTGAATAGGGATGCACACAACAAGTTTAAACAAAATTTCGAGAAATTAGCTCAGATTTTGGTTCTGGACGTGTAAGACTCTAATGATTCAAAATCTAAAATTTCTTGTTCGAGAATCTTGCTCAAGATCTTTCGAAATCTTCTGAAATCTTGCGAGATCTTGGGGAAGATTCTCGAACAAGAAATTTTAGATTTTGAATCTTTAGAGTTTTAGGGTCAGGTCGCCTAAATGTAAACACTTTCCGCCATTTCGGACATGGCATTTTCAAATATTTTTTTCTTACAAAAAATTACGTTTTAAAAAGTGATCCAACGGCCCAATGTGTTCTTCAAGACATGAAGTAAATATGTGATGCAGGTACTACTTTAAAATTTTGCTTAGAGGGTTGATATAATAGCGTTGACATATCGGTTTGATTTTACCTGTTTTTCATAAAAATGAACCTATATGTAAACGCTCACCAGACGGCTCTCCGTGAAGAGAAATCCGTTCAAAATTTATCTCTCCAGAATGCTACATCATCCCTCTAATAGTAATACATACCACTTTTACAAATCAATGCTCACAGAAATAATTTTACATTTTTTTTTTAAATAACAAAAAATCCCGAAAAATTCTTTTATTTACATAACAATCAAATGGACAAAATGGCGTGTTGACATGTCGGACATCTTCTTGATTTTCGATCTTTTGCGGAAATTTAAGAAAAAAACATTAAAATCTTTAATATTACTTGAAATGTAAGTCGGTAACATAAACTTCATTAACATGTAAGTAAATGAATGGAATTTCAAATTTTTTTAATGTGTCTTTCGTTCAAAATAAATATTCGAAAAAAATCCACAAGACGAGTTTTACCGAGAAAAAAATTCGTATTTTTTTAAATACGTTATAAGAAAAACAGTAAACATTTTTCGGGGGGGAAATCAGGCTTTTGAAGGAAGATTATGAAACAAAGAACACATTTCATTACATTTTGGGCCGAAAACGCTTTTTACTTAGGAAAAAATAAGGGGTGTTGACATTTCGGGAGTGTTTACATTTAGGCGACCCGACCCTACACGTTTAAAACCAAAATCTTAGCAAATTTCTCGAAATTTTGTTGAAATTTGTTGTGTGCATCCCCATTTGTGAAAGGAATTAGAGAAGTAGTCTGTTGGTCGCACTTTTATTTTTTTATTTTTTTTTTGCCAAAAATGATATTTTTGAAAAGTGTGACCTGCAGACTACTTCTGAAATTGTTGTGTGCATCCCTGTTTGTGAAAGGAATTAGAAAAGTAGTCTGCTGGTCACACTTTTTTTTTTCGCAAAAATGATATTTTTGAAAAGTGTGACCAGCAGACTACTTCTGAAATTTGTTGTGTGCATCCCTGTTTGTGAAAGGAATTAGAGAAGTAGTCTGCCGGTCACACTTTCCGAAAAGATCATTTTTGCCAAAAAAAAGTGTGACTTACTAAGAATTATAAAATAAGAAGTCGAGTTGAAAATTCTCGATAGCATACATCATAAGGTATTGACATTTGACAATTCAATGGAGCATATTTTATAAAATAAATCCTTGTTTACATAAAATTAAATCAAATTGAAAATGGGGTTTCTAACTTTCTGACAAATATGAATTTTTGTCTTTGCAAAATTTTTTTTTTTTCTTTTTTTCTTTTTTTTTTTTTTTTTTTTTTTATTATTATTATTATTTAAAAAAGAACCACAAAAATACATCTCTTTGATTATAATAAATTCTGAAAACATGGAAAAACGTCGCTTGAAGTTTTTTTTTTTTTTTTTTCAAAATATAGGATTTTTATCAGTTTTTATTAGAACGGTCACACTTCCCTACCTTTATTTTAGAAAAATTTGATATTTTTAGGGTACCTTTCTTACGTTATAGACTTTTGAAAAAGAAAAAAAAATTATTGGTTGAGAAAATACTGCCTAGTGTGGCGTAAAATGGCTTACATTTTAAAAATAAAATCCTTCTACTGGAAAGCACCGTAAGATTTTAAAATTTAAAAAAATAGCCAAAATTGATCACAGGCGAATGAGAATGAGTCCCTGAATTCAGTTTTTTTTTTTTTTTTTTTCTCTACAATCGACGTATGACGGTTTTCGCCACATACGGTCTATGTTTAAAAAACAAAAAATGTGGCCCATCAAGTCGAAAGACATACCTCGATTTTTATCCCATCAAAAGGAAGCATTTTTGTATGGGACACTATGTTTTATCTCCATTCATGATTGAATATTAATTTTTTTTCATCAGTAGTAGAGTTCATTTTCTTTATTCGTATTAAGATATTAATTTCGAGAAAGGAAATGGCAAATCGTTTTTTTAAGTGCCCCTCTATGAACTTAACCTAACCTAATCTAAGTCATATAAAAAAGCTTTGTCATGGTTGACTTGTAACTCGATTTGGCCTGCCTACTTTGACTTTCTCCGTGGAAACCTAATGGTCTTCTGATTCGATTTCCTGATTTCGCATACTCATTGATGAATCGAACGAATTACTTAATGGAGCTTTGTTATTATTTTTGGTTCATCGGACCCGGAATCGCCTTCATACTATTTTTTAAATGTAGTTGGCTTCGGATCCCTGATAATCAATTGAGACCCTTTCTGGGAATGCCATATTTTTTTTCATAAGCTAAACATTTGAAAAATAAATTATGTAAGGCAGAAATATTTATTCAATCTCAAGAGATATCCTGGCAAAACGAAGCGTAAGCAGTGCACATACACTCTGCCAAACCACAAGTTAAACATTATTAAAAAAAAAAAAAAAAAAAAACGATAAAACCACTTGAGCCATTTATCCCACTTGGTCCTCTCGTGTTCGTTGAGTCAGTCGCAGTTCCATAATGGAAAAATTATGTCCATATGCCTATAAAATCCTTTTACTCGTTTTTATTAATAGAACTTGAGGGTTCATTCCTGAAAGAATTGCGTTTTAAAATATCAAGCCCCTGACCTTGACATCAACGATAATAATTATGAAACCTGTATGTCGATCAAAATCCCTGATTATCTTCCCGCATTTTTTTTTTTTTTCAAATAAGGTATATAAAGTACCACGATTTCCTGTAGGGATTATAAACCTCAAAAACAAAAACCGATAAGGGTTTTGTTGTTAAGTTGATTTTTTTTTTGTTTGATGACGTCAACGAACTTATCAGTCAATTGCTTTGGAACGGATATAAAAAATCCTCCCCCGCCGTCGTGAAGTGGTCTCGGCCTTCAACTTGGAACTCGTTAGGTTGTCCGTCCGGTTGTTTTGTGGAATATTGTTGGATGTATTGGGGATATTATGGAAGCCTAGGCGTTCAATTGTTATCATTATTGTTGTTCCTTTGGCATTGAGGAGAGGTGTCGAATCAGCTTGATTTGGGTTTTGGCCGTGAATAAATGGTAATTGTTATTCTTTCGGCGAACAATGCCCACTGCCGCTGCAGACGTCAACAAATGATCTTGCAGTTTTGATCTAAAAATTTATTTTTATACGTTCGAGCACCTAATTTTTTTTTTTTCTTCGATATGAGTTCTAGTTATTCAGAAGCACGGCGTAACCTACTTTTCTTTTTTTCGAATCCTGATATTTTTTTTATATTTATTTTAAGAACATTCGTACAACAATGAGATCGCATGTCAACTCCCACCCGAAGCTTCGACTTTCCGAGAGAAAGAATTGACCTTTAATGTAATGTGCTTCGAGATATTTCAGTTTTAAATGAAAAAAAAAAAAGCCATAACGAGTTCAATACAGGCATTACCGAGATTGCTAAGCAGTCCTGGTTAGCCCGTTTATGTACTAGACACCGGTAGATTATTATTAAAATTGTGTTAGCTATTGACGTCATACGGACTAGATTCCATCTTCCGGTGAATAAACTCGACTTTCATCATTTTCTTTTTACAACTCCTTGATGTAACAAACAATAATCATAATAATGTAATTAAGATGGAATGCAACTGACTATAAACGGGGGAATGATATTGTTTTTGTTTATTAATTGAAGGTTCTCATCAGACCATTTTTTTTAAAATATGATCCAGTCACTGAGCGATAAATTTCGACTAATTATATACAACTTTTTTTCTTCACGAAAATCTTCATAAGGGCCGTCTAAACAACGTACTAAAATCCCACCGTTGGGTCATGTGCCGAAATGCCTTTTTTCGGCTATTACGCACGTAAAAAACACTGTAATCGCCGTTTTAATGGCCCCAAAATTTTTTAAACCAAAATTTTTCATTCCCACCATTAACAGTACCAAAGCAATGCCTGACACACAAACAATCCCCTTCACCAGATTGCCCTATTAACACATGCATTAATTGCCCCAAAATTGAATTTTTAGCTTACGTTTCCAAAGTATTATACGTAGAACGGTAAACCAAAAAATTTTAAAGTATTTTTGATCGAATTTCACCTGGGTACGAATTATCACTTCGGGTCCCTTTAAAGATGGTTATTTGCGGAAAATCAAAATTGGGCGGGGAGCCTGTTTTTTTAAATTTATCGACTCTCATCATATCAACGTCCTCACCGTATTTCCCCCCGTTATAATTTGCTTTCTAACCTTTTAAGAAGCTGTTAAAAAATATTTGGTCCAGGTGAGCTCCTCCGTTAAGGATCTATAGGACTTTGAAATTTTTTCTTTTTCCCGACGCAAAGTTGGCAACGCCGAAGGTTTAAAATCGAGATTCGTTTCTGGCGCGTATTCCAAACTTTCCCTTCAGGGAATTTTTCCCTTCTGTTTTTTTTCTGCTAAAATGGCGGTTTGTTTGTTTGTATTTTTAAATAAAGATTAAGTTATTTTTAATGACTGGCAAGAGTTTTAATTTCAGGAGAAAAAAAACTCGAAGACTATTAGGAAAAAATTTACTTCTACAATAATTGGCTATGCAATCGACGATTTTTTTTTTTAATTTAATTTTTTTCGGCAAAACGCAGGCTATCTCGTCTTGGGTTATCATTAAGTTTAGTGATAGGTTTTGTGTAGAGAGATTTTCCGTATTTAGGGCGGTAGAAAAAGGTTTTAAAACACCAATGAATTTTCGCGGCGTTCCTCTACAAATTACCTGTTCGATCATGTCTAATTACAACGAGAATATTCCATTGACGGGACTTATTTACGTCTTCTTTGCAAATAATGATCTGATATGTTGGTTGAAAACATTTCTAACCTTGGGAACTTGGTACAGTTCTTCTTAATAAATTTGCAGATTGCGAAAATCTGTGTCCAAGAAATTTTAAAACAAACAAATAAATAAATAAATAAATAAATAAACATATAATTATTTAACTGAAAAAAAAAAAAAACAATTTGAACTGACAATTAAAATTTCTTGGACACAGATTTTCGCAATCTGCAAATTTATTAAGAAGAACTGTACCAAGTTCCCAAGGTTAGAAATTGTTTTCAACCAACATATCAGATCATTATTTGCAAAGAAGACGTAAATAAGTCCCGTCAATGGAATATTCTCGTTGTAATTAGACATGATCGAACAGGTAATTTGTAGAGGAACGCCGCGAAAATTCATTGGTGTTTTAAACCCTTTTTCTACCGCCCTTAAATACGGAAAATCTCTCTACACAAAACCTATCACTAAACTTAATGATAACACCAAGACGAGATAGCCTGCGTTTTGCCGAAAAAAATTAAATTAAAAAAAAAAATCGTCGATTGCATAGCCAATTTATTGTAGAAGTAAAACTTTTTTTCCTAATAGTCTTCGAGTTTTTTTTCTCCTGAAATTAAAACTCTTGCCAGTCATTAAAAATAACTTAATCTTTTATTTAAAAAATACAAACAAACAAACCGCCATTTTAGCAGAAAAAAAACAGAAGGGAAAAATTCCCTGAAGGGAAAGTTTTGGAATACGCGCCAGAACGAATCTCGATTTTTAAACCTTCGGCGTTGCCAAACTTTGCGTCGGGAAAAAGAAAAATTTCAAAGTCCTATAGATCCTTAACGGAGGAGCTCACCTGGACCAAATATTTTTTAACAGCTTCTTAAAAGGTTTAGAAAGCAAATTATAACGGGGAAATTACGGTGAGGACGTTGATATGATGAGAGTCGATAAATTTAAAAAAACAGGCTCCCCGCCCAATTTTGATTTTCCGCAAATAACCATCTTTAAAAGGGACCCGAAGTGATAATTCGTTACCCAGGTGAAATTCGATCAAAAATACTTTAAAATTTTTTTTGGTTTACCGTTCTACGTATAATACTTTGGAAACGTAAGCTAAAAATTCAATTTTGGGCCAATTAATGCATGTGTTAATAGGGCAATCTGGTGAAGGGGATTGTTTTTGTGTGTCAGGCATTGCTTTGGTACTGTTTAATGGTGGGAATGAAAATTTTTGGTTTAAAAAATTTTGGGGCCATAAAACGGCGATTACAGTGTTTTTTACGTGCGTAATAGCCGAAAAAAGGCATTTCGGCACATGACCCAACGGTGGGATTTTAGTACGTTGTTTAGACGGCCCTTATGAAGATTTTCGTGAAGAAAAAAAGTTGTATATAATTAGTCGAAATTTATCGCTCAGTGACTGGATCAATATAATTTTTTTTTTTTCAAAGTTTATTTTAAATCGGTTGGGGATGTCTATAATTAAATCAATATGGAAATGAATTTATAAACGGAATGATGTTGCGTGTGGAAAATTTCTAGGCAGGATTCTTTTAAATTTGGAGTACCCGAAGGATGAAAAAAAAAATGGTTTTTAAAATTCATTTTACTTTCTAGACGTTTTTTTTTAAAAAAATCTTTTTTTTTTTTTTACATGTATTGTATTTTAGGGTGGCTCATTTCGAATGTCAATTTTTTAATTTTCGCTCCCTGGGCAAAAAATCATTCATTTATATGTAAAAAGAAGCCTGAATTTTTTTTAGGTCGAAAAAAAATTTTTTGGCCCAGGCCCAGGGGTTTGAAGTTTTTAGGGCCGAAATGGTGCTTAATTTCTTAATTAACAATTAACAATTAACATCTTTTAATATAAAAAATTGTCCTTTATAGGGTGTATTAGGTACGTATTGAGCTTCGTAAAAAAAAAAAAACATGGTTTGAAAATATTGACCCGTTGACCGCCCAGGCAGGGTTATGGTAGAAAAACGGGGATGTCTGTAACAGGATAAGGACAGAAAATTTCGAAAATTCAAAAATAGCCAAAATGTGCCCAAAATATGTAGAAATAATACCCCAAAAAAAAAAAAAAAAAAACTCATTTGTTTGTTTACAAACACTAAGAACATGGCTAAACATGGCGAGTTCCTATGCGGGAAAAAGGCCTTTCCGCCCGCTAAACGTCGATGGGAAAGGGCTCTTCCCATCTATGAGTTATGAAAAATTGTTTTATCGTTTTGTTGGAAAAATTTAAAAAAAAAGCTTGATAAGTTCTCCAAAATAAAAGATTTAAATCCCAAATTTTTGGTCATTTTCAATTTTTTTAAAAATGGATTAGAAATAAATTTATTAATATTAAAAATTGAGTGAAAATTTTTTAAAAAATTAAAAACACCCAAAAATTTAAAATTTCAATTTTTTATTTTGGAACTTATCCAGTTTTGTTAATTTGAATAATTGCATGCGTTGGAAATTTACTTTTTGGCTTTAAAAAGAAAAAAAAGAGCCAAAAATGAGGAAAAATGGGGTTAACATAGGGTAAAAAATGTGTGGCATCTAAATTACGTTTGGCGCATTACTTTTACATATTTTGGGCACGTTTTGCCTATTTTCGAATTTCAAATCGCTTACCCACAAAAATGGTTCTCCTTGGGGTACTGATGAATCCGAATTTTTTTTTTAATTTTTTACTCAACGGGAAAGCGTGGCGACTTGAGCTTAAAATTCCGAAAATTAACATAAGAGAAAAGAAACTCACAATTTTTTTAAGACGCTTTTTTGCCCTGTTTTTGAGCTGAAAGCCAAAATATGGCAAAAAAACGTGGTAAAGTGACAAAAGCTACCAAGTCTTCAGTTTTACTCGTATTTTGGTCTCTAGCTCAAAAACTGGACCAGATATAAAAAAAAACCGACTTCAAATTCGTGATCTACGGTACGGGAAATTTCCGATGATAAAAAACCAAATTTTTTCGCAAAAAAAAAAAAAAAAAAAAAAAAAAAAAATTGCCGATTTTTTTTTTTTTTTTTTCTCTTGTGGCAATATTCGGAACTTTAAGCTCAAGTTGCCACGCTTTTTGTTCGATAAAACCATGAAGTTTTTGAAAGATGAATTCAACGTCCAATATTAATTTTTTTTTTAAATAATGAAATAAAATAAAAGGTGCATACTAAATTTGCAATAAAATAAAAACCGGATGATGGCAATAAACACCTACTCCTCCATAAAAGTTCAAGACTGTAAAAATCTATATAATGAAGTGTGTAATATAAATCCATTCAAAAACCGTCTGGAAAGTGAAATTAAATTTTTTGGAAAGAAGGGTTTCTTTTCTGCATTTGGATACTCCTTTGAAAGGTATTCTGGCTGGAAAATTTCCACACGCAAGGACAATAACCGTGCAATCCAAACGTTTGGGCCACCAAGAAACGGAGGTAAAACATAGCGTTTCATACGAAAATGCTTCCTTTCCATAGTGATATGCCTTTTTGATTGGTCGGCCATTTTTTTCAAATATTTTTGATTTTTTTCCCTTAGACCTCTAATGGGGAAAATATGACCTTATATCGTTAATTATATGAAGAGTTCAGGGGAAAAGGGGCCGTGCTTTTCTTGAAGAAATAGGAATCGGAATCGGCATCTTAAAAATATTTGTTAGTTGGAATCGGCATCGGAATCTGAAATTTTTTTTCGCCTTTCGGAATCGGAATTGTATACAGCTGTAATTTAGCTCATAATGAACGCCAAGGCAGGTGCCCAAACTCTATCGACTTTTAACTTTGAGTATTTGCTCAATTCTTCTAATCCGCTGTTATGTTTTCAGGTCCCTTTTTTCTCCTTGAACGTTTAAAAATAATCATTAAGAATGAATTAAGCTCGTTATTTTTTCCTTTTTTTTTTTTTAAAAAAGCTTGACTGACGTGCCGGACGATGATTGATAAGTTTGGCAATACGTTAGGCAATTCCTAGCACGTGTTTAGTCGATAGATCCTAGCAAGATAGACGATGTTCAGTTTGATTTTATATTGCTGACTTGCGAAATGTTAAGCTTTCTTCCTTTTTTTTAAAGATAAAAAAAAATGATATAACCGCCCATCATAATCCACCTATGCTGTACGATAATCGATCATTTATCGCTTTACTGCCAATTACTTAGGATCACACTTACTTAAAAAAACAAAAAAAATTAAATCCCATATTTCCATTGAGAGGTCGTTATTAATTAATCAAGGATTAACGTTAATTAATCACGTTTGCTCCGAATGGAGCTTAAAAAACATGATCGTTTTTTACGCGTTTACCAAAACTCAAAACTTGAATTTTTAAGAAGGAAAAAAAATCGCGTCGAGCATGTTTTTCGACGGCATGTACTTGGAGACAAAATAAAAATCAACAACCGATATAAAAAAAAAAATTGCCGTTAAACTCCGTTATCAAAAACAATTAAAATTATTGAGATTCTCTATAAGTTCGTCAATACGAATCTCTCACTTTATTTTATCGAATTTTTTTGCCATTTCATCGAACTTTTTCCACGTCATTTGACTTTCCAGGATCTATGCTCTTTATTTGTTTAATTATGATAGCAGACTATTTTATCTTTTCTAATCATTCCCAAGGCAAATCCGCATGTGACACACACGAGAAAATGTGTAGAGAGAGAAAAAAAATTAATAATTTTCTGATAATTTGATTTGACTTATCACCGGTACAAATCGATTACCAACTAATATTTTTTATCACATTAGTGCATGAAAGTGCTATGTAGCTAAAAAGTTGGGTTAAATTATACATGTTGGGCTCGTTTTTATATATAAATTATGTTAAAAAAATACCACTTATTTTGGTGAACAACTTGTCCACATGCTTCGACAGAAATAGGAATTTGGGTGCCCGATGAAGTTTACATTTAAAAAAAAGTTCCTAATGTTTTCTTTCTTTTTACAAAAAGTCATTTCACTTTTGGAAGAAGCTTTAATCTTGCCCAATGTTATTGATGTCAGGGAATGGCAAATTGGGCGGTGCGAAATTATGATGTTGAGCAAGAAACTGTTCAATTATATCGATCCGTTCTATTAAATTCCTCATAACTCTCCCCGCGTACCTCAGGAAAGCTTTCAGCCTATCGAAGTTCTAAAAAACGCACGCTATAACTTGTACAGTGTTAAGAAGAAGTGAAACTTCTTATGGCGTTAAGGTAAAAGCACCAATTATTGACCAGGCACCAATTACTGACCAGTCCATAAGCTAAACACGATTTCCTTTTATGGTATACGTGTTTAGCTTATGGACTGGTCAGTAATTGGTGCCTGGTCAATAATTGGTGCTTTTACCTTAAATAAGAATTTTGGAATCTCCACAAAATTATATCAATTGTAGCTAAAAAAACTTTTTAAAAAACGGTCAAGAAAACTATGACTTGAAAAGCGCCACAAAATTAAAATGTTGGAAAATTTAAATATTACTTAAAATTTTCAAAGTTAAAATTTTAAATATTAATTATTAAAATCTTTTAAAGTTAGAATTTTAACTTTGAAAAAGTTCTTGTAAATTTCTTAGACAAGTTTTTGTATTTTACTTTTAAAAAAGTTAAATTTTGAATAATATTTTGACCATTTTTTTTTAGAAATTGAAAATGCAAGATTTAATGAGAAAATGCAAGATTTCATTTGTTTTGTTTTTTTAGTCACTTTTTGAATTTTAACTTAAATAATTAAAATAGTCGGTAGGCTTAAGTACCTTTTTAAATTTTCACAAAATTCTAAGAATTCAACAAAATAAAAAAGTGATTAAGAAAAGTATTACTCGAATTTAATTAATGTAATTAATATATGGTATATATTATAAATAAATAATCTATAAATTTATATACCTATTATTTATATTATTTTAATTTTGTTGGGTTCCAAGAATTTTGTGAAAATTCAAAAAGTGTAAGAATTACACTCACGAATTACTCAAGAATTACTACTTTTCAAAGTAGTAAGAATTACAGTTCTTAATTTTTTAATACGGCCCGGAATTAAATATAACTCCTATACCGGGATACGGTAAATTTTTTAGTTAATTTTTAAAATTAATTAATTAGTTGATTTATTTAATAAAAATTTTTTTTAAATTATCATTCTTACAAACGGGTTACGGGTCCGACCCCCGCCATAAGAAGTTTCACTTCAAAAAGGCATTCACAACGGACTGCCCAAATAGCTTTTCAGTTTCGGATCGCAGTTGATGTTTACTCCGTCATTTGATAGTAATTTTTCGTCTTTGATTTTTTTCCAGATTTTTTGTATAAAATATTTAAAAATTATGTATATAATATATATTATATATACATAACGTTATTTATATATAATATATTATTACATAATATGATATATTATATTACATTATAATAAATATAATATATTATTACATAAATGTATTACATATTTAATAATAATAATAATAATAATTGTAATTGTAATTATATTGAGAAAATCGTTTTCACTTCTTAATCCTAATTTTACGAGTATACATTCATACTCCTACCGTAAAATTTAATAATAATGTAATACAATTACATATATTGTAAATATACAGTAATATATTTTATTACATAATATATTATGTTGTATATTATGTAATAATTTTTATATTATTTTTATATAAAAATTAAGTATAAAATATTATATGTTTTATACGCAGTTTTTTATATAAAAGTACATGATTTATATATATTTTACTACTATCTTCTATATAAAGAAAAGGGAAAGTTTCTCTGTCCAAGGCTCGATCGATAAATCGATTAATATTAGGTCAAATCGAAGTGAAAGTGTCTCTTTCCACGCAAGATCGATCGATAAATCGATCAATAAATCGATAAATCAATGGGTAAATCGATAAATCGATATCGATCAATATATCGATATTAGGTTAGGTCGCAGTTCACGTCGGAAAAGACGCGCGGCGGCCCGCAGCGACTAGTTATCTTTATTTTTATACTATTTTAATTTTATACATATTTTATATTTTATTATACACCATTTTTATATTCTTTTTATATAAAATGCATATAAAAATTAAGTATAAAATAATATATTTTATACATAATGTTTATAAATCTTCTATATTTTCTATATATAATTTATATATAAAAGCGAGCCCAACATGTATAATTTAACCAAAAGGTGATTTCATTTTTTTAGAAGAAAAAAAAGATTTCCGACTGTGGAAAAAAAAAAGTAAATAAACCAAAGCTGGAAATCAGGCTATCGGTTTATGATGCACGCTTCAGCCTTGCTTAAGGTTATTGGTGCCTGTCGGAGAATGTAAGCTAATTCCCATATATACTCGGTTACATATACTATTGTCAAAACTGTTATTAACACCTATGGGAAAAATAACATGATGATGGCCTTGCCTTTAAAAAACGCCGTGTAGGCTAGTTATCTTATAAAAAAAAAGTTTTGAACATTTTTTTTTTTTATATGCCTATATGGTATCTTATCCCACATCTTTACGTCAATTCAGTCGAGTTTGTTAGTCGGCGATGAATACTAGCATGGATATCAATTATCATTAACTTTGTGTGATTTATTTGTTTTTATTTATTTTTTTAAATTTTTTATTTATTTTATTTATTTATTTCTTTTTCGTTGTTTCGCCGCGGCGGCGGCCGTTGTTGTGATAATTTTTCGCATTATCCAAAAAGAAAAACAAATTAATTAATTTTTTAAAGAAAAATGAATAAAGTGGAGATTAGGAGGTGATTTTTCGAATTTTTTTTTTATTGTGTGTGAAGTAGCATGCTTCAAAACATTCCGTTAATGTGTATGACAAAGTTGTTGAGAAAAATGACCAAAATTAGGATTTACGAGGTAGGTGTCCGGAAAATTGAAAGGAAGAAAAAGAAAGTTGAATCAGAAGTTTTGAAGTTCATTCAGGTTATTTGATTTGCATATTAAGAAGCTTTCGTAAGGGGGCTGCACGTGTAGTAAACGGATATTATACGTCAAATATTGTGAAAAAAAAAAAAAAAAAAATTTTTGTATCTTTTATTAATCAGCTTTGTAAATTTTGTGCGATTGAATAAAAGTTTTTTTTTGTGCGGGAATGTATGAGTGAAGAAGGATAGTAATGACCTTAAAAGACCTTTTGATATGTGTATGTATATATTTTTTTTTTTGTTGAGGGCGCTTTTCGACGCCGGTAGTTTATCAAAAGAAATGTTCTGCTTTGAAATCGTTGACGGGAGGCGTCAATAAGATTTCCACAAAAAGAACATGAGGCCTATTCATGTTTTCTTTTTATCAATTTTTTTTTACGATTGCTGAAAAGGCGAAATTTGATCTGCGAATGACGGCTGAACTAATCAGAAAATATGGATGAGCTATTGTTTTACATTCTGGTCTTTTGTAGTTTTATTTTAAAAAAGAAGAAACAATATGAGGAAATTGACGCTAGGAAATGCGCTGAGGTGTGAGACTATCTAAAACGAAAAGATGTATAGGGGGCAAACTGGAATTATCCGCTTTTCTGAAGATTAATTTCCTTTTCCCCGTGAGTCTTTTTTTTTTTAGTTAAAAATAAGGATTTTTTGCGTAATGACCTAGAGGGGTCTCTGTCAGCTAGACACATCATGGCACTTGAGATTGATAAGGTAATTTTGACAGACTCTATTTGATTAGGCAGAAACTATGGGTGCTGGGTGATGTTGATTTCTTCATTTGGGGTATTATGTAGGACCGTTAATTAGGGGTGGCCCTTATTTTACGAGTTTTTTGAATTTCGGAGAACGCACCCATTAATTCTTTTATAGTGACCAAAAGAAGATTCCCTGAATTTTTTTCAGATTTTTTGGACGTCGTTTAGCCCGTGTACCGGGTATCCAAAAAGAACCCCACACGAAATAATAGGAATTCGGCTGTCGGATGAAATTCACATTTAAAAACAAACCAAAGAATAACAAAAACAAATGGAATTTTATTCGATAGCCAAATTCCTATTATTTTGTGCGGGGTTCTTTCGAAATTCCTGTAGAAACCGGAAAGTCCAAAAAATCCGAAATTTTATTTTTATGTAAAAATGGTTGTTTCGTATTCGAATTTTTTATGCAGATGACGAAAAAGAAAGTTAGAATTTATTTATGACTAACGATTACAGGGCAAAAGTATGAAGAATTTAAGCAAAAAATTATGGCCGCAGCATCCTCTAACATCAAAACCGTATGAGATATATAAATTTTAACTATATTTTCGTGATCTGCATAAAAATTCGAATAGGAAACAACTATTTTTTACTTAAAAATCAAATTTTTGATTTTTCGGTCTTTACGGGAATTTTGTATGTCCCCGTAAAAATCTGGAAAAATTCCGGCAATCTTCTTTCAATTACTGTAAAAGAATTAGGAGGTCGTTAACTGAAAGTCAGAAATTCGTAAAATAAGGACCACCCTAATTTCCTTTCAGATTTCAGTCGCAACCCCCCCTCAAAATCGATTATTCTGCCTTTACTCCCCCTACTAAACCAAAGTCAAATTTTCTCAGATCTTCTCTCTTCCAAACGTGCTTACGTAGTGCTGGCATTGCCCCTAAAACTAGAAAAAGTATGGACCTAATAGTAAAAATCACATCATAAAATATGACATTCGAACAAACCTCATCCAGATAGAGTATCAAATTGGGCAACTACCATTCAAACTAATCGATTCCTCAGTCACCTGAATCCTCGCTTAAAGTCCTAAAATCGTAATTGTCAACAATACCCCTTGTGCACATAAACTTCATAACAAGCTTCACGTATTATCGGGATGAATTATTTTGAGCTGAAACTATGACGTTGATCGTTAAACCACTGCTTAGGACGATGTTATTATAGCGTCTGAAAGGTCAGCTTTTTAAACCTTCGGGAACTGGTTTAAAAAATTTTAGTCCATATACTGTATAATGTACAGTCCGTTTCGGTTCCCAAGTCACTCAAAATGACTCAATATACACAGGGGGTAATGATATGACGTATTTGGGACCACTGCAGTAAGTTTACAATCGATGTCTAGAGGGACTAAGAATTTGCCAAGTCTGGCGGGGGCAGTACATTCACAAATTAGCTCTGATCAAAGTGTTTTTTTTTTCTTCTTTTTCTCATTTTATTATTGGTGCGGTACACAAAAGCCAGATAAGATGCTAGATGAGATGTTGGAGTAATTGTTAAATAATATAAGATGAGAACTTCCGTTGGGCTACAGTTTCGATCTATTTCACTGGTAAATATTTCGTTAATTTTTTAATTTCAAATGCGAACGCAAGAGTGTCTTCTAACAAAACATATTCTTACAAATCATGCGAAAACAGCAAAAACTTCTTGTGCGATGTATCAAAACATTTTTGCTTTTTTACAAAACACTGCTGTTTTATCACAAGTCAGAACTTGCTCGAAACATTTACTTTTTCTGAGTGTTCCCGTTAGATATATTCCACAGGTCTATCTCTTAGGGAGTAAAACTAGCCATAGAAATATAAAAGCCCCCAAAAAAAACTTCATCAAATGAAACTGCTTATGTACTGGGAACTAACTTCGAGGTTTGTTGGCTCCAAGCATATAACCCACATTCCCATGTTTGCCGACCTGAGATCTGTAGCCTCATATAATAATCATATTTAACACAGCTATTACTACAGATGGTTCAATTAAACCAATTAAACTGATTCTTCCTTTTTTTCAATATTGAGTTTAGTTACCTAAGACGATCTTCTTCCTGGTGGTTAAGAGCTCAAAACAAGAGTTACTTAAGACTTGCAGATGACGTCAGTACGCAAATCACATATTCCATATTCCATACGCAAGCAACGCATCTTTTCATTTATGAAGGAGCCGGTTTCGATTCAAATCGATGCATCCAATAATTGTCTGAATCAAAAAAAAAGTCCTAACAAGGCTTATGTGCATTCGTTTTCCTTTTGACTTTAGAAGTGACATTCAGATTTTTTTAATGCATATTATGGGTCATAATTATGCATTAAAACTTTGTTTACAGAATTTTTCTTATCGCGAACCAAATAGCAGTTGTTACGGTTTATCTCTGCAATACAAAAAAGGCCGAGCCAGACGGGAATCCCCCAATTTAATATGGCCGCGTCAGTTTTTTCATGATTTTAGCGGTTTGATTTCTGTTAGATGCAGGGTTTTCACGACCCCAGGGAATGCAAGAGATACTTTAAAACTCAGATAGTCCTGCCTATACGTAATTCGACTGGAAGAATTAGAAAACGACGTTGAAAATTAAGTAGGCTTGCGGAAAAATGCCAAAAAAAGGCGAAAAGGTTGTTAAAGAGTATGCATCAGTCGTGGCAGCAGATAAATATACTCGTTAAGTTTTTGAGTCGAAGTTTAAAAAAATAAGATAAAAAATAAAAGGGTAGAGGTAAATATGTTTGGGTAAAAATATGTATAAATTATATATGATGTATAATTATATAAAATATATAATTTATATATTATATATATTCTTTATATATATTTTTACCCCAATACCTTCATCTCTACCAATAAAAGTTCATTTGAAAGAATCCAAATCTAAAACGGAGCCGGAATCTCGTCCTGAAATTTTTATGGTAATAAGAGTGGCCACAGTACAAGTTTCAACCCGTTGTGACCTAATTTAATCTCCAAGAAAGCACCTGAAGAAGCACATACCCTTGAAAGTATTCTTCAAAGCATTGCCGCGCCTTTAAAAAATAGAGTTATTCCAACCGTGCAGCTTTTTGAGACGAACTCCAAAGAAACAGGATTTGATAGCATCAGCTGTTCAGATCGATATCGTCTCGCATTATATTTGACTAATTTTAGTCATTGAAACCTCCATTGGTATGCTGTGCACCTTCTCCTCCGAGGTGCACATATGGTTTTATGTAATCATCTGTTTGAGTGCATCATTTTGATTAATGTCGTAAAAAATGAAGACATTAAAAATACATAGGCGGCTCTTGCCCTTGTTCTCCTCTTTGCCCGTGGCATGAGACATAAAAGTAATTATATAATTGTTAGTAATTATAATTTTTTTTTTTTCGCAAAGGTTATCTCGTCACAATAAGGAGCACTTTTTATTGTTGATCTTTTGACCTAGACATAAAAATTTTGGTGCATAAACCTAATGCTTACATAAGGCTTCCAATTTTAATCTAATGCAGAAACGTTATGATAATTTTCTCCATATTCCTCTTTTTTTTTTTCTAGAAATGCATAAATCCTTCCCTTAAGGATATGCATTTAAGGTGCTTGCGTCAGCTGTACTCACGAGAAGTATGGTAATTCTTAGAAATTTAAAAAAAAAAAAATGTTAGCATTCACGGAATGTACCCGACCATAACCGATTGATGAATGGCACATCCTGTAATTACGAAAAATTATTATATTCTTCTCTGTGATGTTGGTTGCTGGAATTATGAGAAGCGTGAATAATTGTACTAGCTGATAGTACTACCACAACATCTTGGAAATAAGGTTGCTGGCCTCAAAACAATTTATTATCGGTCAAAAGACAAGCGCTAACAGGAAAATGAAGAAGTCATATTCGCATGTGGGGTTGATGTGTCATTTTGTAGCGTTTGAAAACCCAAAAGGTGTTTGACTTGTATGCGAATGTTTTCCTCTATCGGGATTTTTGAGGGTGTGTCGCCCGTTTTTCCTTCTTCCCTTTCTTTTTTCCTCGTGCCGAAATACCGATGATTCGTGACGTCAAATTTCGCCACTTGTCCGTAGTTCCGATGTATCAAAATCCTCTCATTAAGGAAATGCGTACGTGATTTGAGTCGAGTTTTTTAACTGTTCATTACGTCATGTCGGCTAATGTTTATACGCCGTTGTTGTAGTTTTTTTTTTTCTGTCGTGAAAAAAAAAAAAAAATCTTTCTTTTTTTCCGATCGAATTAAAGCAGGGCCTGTGTTTGTTTACGTGAACTTGAGTTTTAAAGGTGATTGACATTTTACAAGATTTTGGCGTTAAAACGTTTAGGTGAAATGTCATTCTCTTGCTTTTTGCTTTTTTTTTTTTTGCGATAAAAGTTTTGTCGATAAAAAGAGGAAGAGGAAAAACAGTCGAAACCGTTATGACGTTCCTCCCTGAGATGACGCGTTTATTTTAGTTTTAAAATAAAATAGAATAAAAAATTATTTTTTTACGTGTTTTGACAGTTGGTGCGTAAAGATTTGGAAATGTAACGTTTTTCCTTATGGGAGAACGAGCTGCCTGACTGCTGTTGGTTCTGTCAAAAGCCGGTTTCACATGTCGGCGGTTGGGATTTGTTAGAGTCTGATGTGACTTGACGTTGGGAGACTTGGAATGCCAAAGATTAGATGACAAGATTGATGCAGAATGCAACATCAATTGACAGAAAGTATATATGGAGGTTCTTAAGACAATAGGAAAAAATTCCAGATTCACTTGGCGGAACTACAAGAAAAAATTGACAAGCGTTGTTAAAGGTTTTGGCGAACAAACAAAACAGTCAACCATGTTAACTTGAAGGACTCTTTCGTATTTTTTGCTTTGGCAATTTTAGAGATACGTCGGAATTTGCGGAATTTTTTTTTTCTATCTGATTGAGGGCATATGTCAGTTTGTTTTGCAGTCTTCTTCGGTTTTTGGTAACTCTGTATTGAGTTTGCAAAATTTTGTATTTGTGATTTAGAGGATGATTTACCATTGGTGAGCCTTGGATAATCATCAAGGTCTTCTGGAAGGTTAGGAAGGCATCAAACTCTTTACTCCCGTCCGTGCCAAATGGGTAAATGTCCATTCCGGAGTTCGAACTTACATCTCATTTTTAAACTTATGTAAACAAAGAGTCAGTTCCGGAATGATTTGTGTATATTATTTTATTCATCTAATATGGTCAAAATGAAAGGATCTCAGAATGAATGAAAATAAATCTCAGCCTAAACAGATGAAATATGAAAAAATATCGAAACGAATTGATCTCTGAATCGTGCTCTTGAGTTCTCAAATATACCTCTGTCCATAAACATGAAGATGTTCTATTACTCTATTATATTTTCTCAATTTTTTCTATTTTCTTTATTATATTTTCTCTGTTTATTCTACTTTCTCGATTTTTTCTATTTTCTCGATTTTTTTCTATTTTTTCTAAGGTTGTTCCAGACACTTATTCCAATGCTGGAAATATATATTGTACTAAAAAAAATACAGAATTATAAATAATTACTTTGACAACGTTTTCCTCTGCAAAGCCTTGCAAGGCTTGTCTGCAGATTTTAAAAATGATTGATTAAAGTAAGAGCAGTAAATGAAAAAGCACAAAATTAGTTTAATTAATAAAATAAATGAAAAAGTAAAACAAATGAAACGAAACAACCATTGGGAAGAAGCAACTAGGAGCTTTTCAAAAAGAAACCTTCAGAAAAATAGCCCTTTGAAAGATTAATATTAATTAATCTGAGATAGTGGATAGCAACCATTCCCTCAGACTTTCTTTAACTTTGGCATAGGATGTGAGATGCTTTAGGCAAGGGGGAAAATAATTAAAAAGAGATGGCACAGTGTGAGCTAGGGTTTGCTCCCTATAACGGTTCTGATACCTTCTATTTTTTCTATTTTCTCAATTTTTCTCTATTTTCTCGATTTTTTCTATTTTCTCTATTATAGTACCTTCTAGGTATATGAGGTATACTCACATTAATGGGCTACAGAATTATTCGAATAGTGGAAACAGAGAAAAAGCAGTCAATTCTGACTTTGCACTCCGAAAAAAAAAAAAATGTTTTGAACAAGTTTTGTCTTGCAGCAAAACTGTGAATGTTTCTTAGCAAAACAAAATGCTTGATGACAACGGGACAAGTAGTTTCTTGTCGAGATATTTTTATTGTTTTCACATGATTTTTAAGACAATATTTTGCCTCAAGGCAAAACTGAGTTTGCTTTCGCGTTAGCCATTTTTTTTTCTGAGTGTGTATGACTAGACGCTTTTCGCCAGATACCGACTCCGATAAAGACCCGAAGTAAACAAAACGATTTTCCTCTAAATGCAGGAAAAGTTGTTTTTTTACAGCTATCTGGAAAGGAAAACACGACGTAATTCAACGACCGTGTTGAGCTTTAAAAATCACTTTCTACAGAAACGATATCTTATCGGTTATTAAAACACGCGATTTCATTCAAACGAAAAAAAAAAAAAAAAAGACGGGCAGCGTCGTTGATTCAGATTCTTAGATTCCGAAAGGAAATGACGTTATTTGGTCACCCGATATCGTAGGCCTTCATAAATTTTAATTATGATCGAAAGTTTCTGTTGTAGGAGTGTCGTAGTAACCCTCCGTGCCCTTTTTACGTAGAAAAAAAAAAAAAAAAAAAAAAACAATCGCCTAATTCATGTTTTTTTTTTTTTTTTTTTTTTTTTTTGCGTCTAAAGCGGAAGATTTGCTTAACTTGTATTTAACACCTTTATTTTTCGAGGTTTCTGAGTAATTATTACGATTCCGAATCGGATTGTTGATAATTTATGGTTGCGCCATGTTTAATTTCCTAGTTGGAAGAGCACTTCGGATTTCTACTGATCCTTGGCTTTAATTTTATTTTACTCTCTTCTCTCAGCTATTTTAATTTCTTTAAAATCAAAAGAAAAAAAAACGATGAACTTGACAATCTGTTATACAATCTTATCGTCGAATTTTATGATAAAATGTAAAAAACGTAATGTTTTTTTTTTAAGTTATTGCGTATCTTTGTTGAAAAGGAATTTAATTTAGTTCACCTTATCCTTTTTTTTTTTTTTTCGTGTGAATCGTTTTCTGTATGATTGAATTATTTAAAGCAAATCGTTTTGCAAAGCTAAATATCGGATTTTTTGTTTTTCGAATACCTAATAAAATTATTTTGTAGCACTCGTGATTAGCCTTGATAAACACACACAAAAAAGCCTATATATGATGTATTTTAAGTCTTATCTAAAGCTGTCTCTGAGGGTTGCCAATTATTTTTTTGGGTAAGTGAAAAGGAGAATTTAGCATTCTGTTGAAGTGTGATTTTCGATGGGTTTCGGAGAAAAACACTTGAAAGTTAAAAAAATGCTTATAGAGGAAAGCGATTTGTTTGCGGAAAAGTTATGAAGTAATCAGGCTTCATATGTTTGTGCGTGGTAGCTGAGAATTTTTTTTTTTTTTTTTTTTTTTTTTCAGGAATAAATTTTTTTGGTAATAATTTTAAAAATTTCATAGAGTCTGTAAATAGTTTGTCGCAGCCCTGATCAATCGGAAGAGGCAAATGAAGATTCATTTGTGTGTTGCAAGTTCCCGTATGACTGTATGAAAAGGCATATGCAGAAAGTGTATAATATTTTTGCAAAATAAAAACAAAAAATTTATATAAAAATAGTATTTTTTATACCAAGGACAACAAGGGGCACTTTCCTGAACTGGAGACAGCGGGGTTGCTTGGCAACCCCACAAAAAATTAAAGTTCTCCTCCTAAAAAACCTTCTTCGGCCCAAAATTAAAAAAAAAAAAATCTTGCCAATGAACTCGATTGTATAGTTCAAAGCAACCAAGTTTAATATCTTTAGCTACACGTTCTGTCGCCCATTTGTCTGCCTTATCTTCGGCATCAATGATCACTTTGATCACCGTCCTAATTTTTATCTGCCATCTCATTTCAATCTTTTAATAGATGCTGTTGTTACCTCACTGTTTGAGTCAATGTAAGCTTATCGTAGCTTCAAGCTTTTTTATTTTATAGTTTAAAGTTTAAGACTCTGATTGCGGTCCGGGTTTGTGAGGGACATGACTCGCTACAAGGTACTATGTATGTACTAACGGGTCATTGGTTGAATGCTAACAAAATGCCGACCGGCAGTGAACGTGGCTTTGAGTGTGTTGACTCTTGTTTGCTTTTCCTAAGATTGAACATGACTCTTGGCGTATCAGTCGGTAAGATCCAGTTGCAGGCAGTGTGTTCCTTTTTGTGACAGTACTAATTGATATGTGAAAGAGTTTATCAATTAGAATCCATCTAATCTATGTAGCGATCTCGTTGAATAATCTTCTGGTATTTAGAACGATGCCATCAATTTCTGCCTATCACGGCCATATAGACAGGTCCGGAAATTCTATGCATGGGAGATCTTGTCCCGTTTAACTAGTCGAAAATTAGTTTTTTCTTTTTACCACCGTAAGCGTTACTTGTACGCGAGACGCTTTTTGATTGGTCGTTGAGATTTATAAACAACGATGGCGGCGCGTAGACATATAGACGTGGTACCAACTTTTACGATTAGACATGTTGCGTCTTTCAAGATCGCAGCGCCATCAGTGGTCCGTTTTAGAACTAAGATTTGCGTAGTTAAGAGGGACATGAACGGCATGGAAAGTTTTCGGACCTGTCTATAAGATTGTGCTATCTATTTAATTGTTCCGGTCTAGGTGGTTAGTACAGCTGATAGTTTAAACTTTCTGTAGTCAATGAAGATTTTATTTTGCTTTCAATATTGTAAGTTCCCCAAGGCGGGGGGGAGTGATTATTATTTTTTGGGTTAAAGTTAAACACGATTCCATTGTTTAAAAGTTGGCAACCCTAATTTTAAACTACCCCTTCCTTTATTTCGAAAGACTTCAGTCTCAAATTCCCCTCAAAATCGTTCCCATCCAACTCCCCCCTCCCAAAGTGCTTACTTAATACTTTATTGGGCCCCTCTGACAGTCATTATTTGCACATCTTTTTAATCAATCGATAGCCCTCTGGAAAGACTAAGATTTTTTTTTTTAGACCAAAGCCACGATCTCCTAGCCTTTATCCCGATCCCGGAACATCCTCAACACTCCTCCACAAAAAAGTTTATCCACCCCTCGATCCGGTTGATACCGTTAGAACTTCCTTAAAGCGGAGGAAATGATTTTTAAATTGCTCTCTAAAAGATGAATAAAAGCGGAGAGAAATAATCTATATCCTTACCAAAAACATTTTAATGATTTTAAAGTCATTCACCAACGTATTTCGGAATATTTTTAAAAATTGTTTAAACGGGAAACCTCCATTACAAAACGGACAAAAGATGATTAAGATAGACTTAACCAGTCGTTTGGATACGAGAAAAGAAAAGGCCGAAAGGCAAGAAAAAGACGTATTTTTAATTTCATAATGAAAACATGAATCACGTTGTTTTAAGTAGTAAAATCTACGTCACCGACTAACAACATGAGGAATCGAAGTATACTGTTTGATCAGTCCGTTTACCTAGTTACCTGTGGCCACTAGTCACAAACGGTTGTGTTGTTCGCAAGTTCTGACAAGTTCTGAAGAATTTTATTCATTATTTTTTTTTATTTATTTATATTTTTTTTTCTTAACGCGGTTATGTTGTTTTTATATTTTTAACATATTTTGTGTTATTATATGCATTTTACGTATCAGTATTCCAAAATGCCAGGATTATTAAAGGTGATTAATTTTTTTCTTCTTTTTTTTTTGGTTTGGGCGTAACTTGTTCCGCGTGTGTTTAGGTCGGAAAATAAAGTTTTCGCTTTTAATTTATTTTTTTTAGAATTTAATAATGATAATGTCCTTAACACTGTCGTTAAATTTTTAAAGTTTACCGTCTGATGATAATTTGTTTCTTTCAAAGACTCGTTTGGGTGTTTGCTGAAAAAAGAGATTCGTATCTTTGTGTTTGGTAAATAAAGTTAACGGAACTGGCTGTAAGCCAGATTTTATAACAAAAAGACTTGGAAAAAAAAATATAGGAAGAAAAACTTTTTTTTTTTTTTTTTTCGTATTGGTTTAACGGGATAAATCGGAAAGGAAAATTATTACGAAAGTATTTATTTTTTTTCGGTTTGAAAACAATGCGGATTCGACCGAACGTAACACATTTCCAATTGGTTCTTTTTTTTTTTTTTTTTTTTTTTTTTGAAGATGGATCCGCTCCACTTATGCTGATCTCAAAGCCTAGTGACACATACTTTCTATATTTATCCAATACTGCGGTTCATTCATTTTATTTAAGCGCGATGATATGTATATTTGAAAAAGGATTTGGTTGTTAATGAATTTTTTTTTTTTTTTTTACTTGCAGAGTGCGGGAGAAAAAGCGATCGATTTCACAGACTTATGGAAACCGCGGGGGAATAAATCTACCGGCGGACCTTTAACTTCAGTTCCTCCTCATGAGGCCCTCACATGCGTCAGTTTCCCTTTTAAGAAATGGAAAAAGGGTCATCATTCCTCAGCAGATAGTACCAATTACAGTAAAAGCAACGAGGATGATATGAATTTACTAAAATTTTTAGCTTTGGTAAGTTTTATTTATTTATTTATTTATTT
The DNA here is from genome assembly GCA_037577465.1 of Liposcelis bostrychophila. Classification (NCBI taxonomy): domain Eukaryota; kingdom Metazoa; phylum Arthropoda; class Insecta; order Psocodea; family Liposcelididae; genus Liposcelis; species Liposcelis bostrychophila. Next base: position 8,120,512 of record CM075211.1, read on the forward strand.
ATTTATTTATTGAAATGGAATTCTTAAAAGACAATGCTCTTACAAAATATTGCAATTTAAAAAAGAGAGAGAGGGAAAAAAAGGGTTTACAAATTTTTAAAAAAATTAACAAACTTATTAAAAATTAAATATCGAAATAAATAAAAGAAAAATAAATAAGCATATAAATATACTTTTGCAGTAACACTGAATTTTAAATAAGCCTAAAGCTAAAGGACCGATGAGCACCACTACCCTCATCTTTTCTCCAGGGGTTGTCCATTGGGAGCGATTTTTATACCTCCCCCACCCTTTGCAGTAAGCAAAAATAAGCATCTTTTTATGCAGATTCATCATTCGCGTTAGATTTTCAAAAGAAATGTCAAATTTTCATTCACGACGATTACAACTTAAAGTCAGAGGGGTTGTCGGAAAGAGCTAGAAGAGGGACTCCTCTTCCGCCATTTTTGTTATTCTAGTTACACGAATATATATGTCGATTAGGAAAAAGATGATGACTTTTTTTCTCATATTTTATATCGCATTTAGGTTACGATATCTGGCGACCGTGACAGGACATCCATAAATTACAAAAAAATGTTGTGGATAATTTTAAAAAATTTTTAATCCCCCCTGCTCCGCTTCTGAGTAATAAGCAGAAAAAAGACTCCTCTATTATTTAAACACTAGTTGAGATTTTCGTAGAACCTCCCCTCCCCCTTTAGAATAGAAACCTTTTTAATGATTTTTAAAATTAAGATACTCCGCATCTTTTGGCCAAGACCCTAGATCATTTTTTTCCCAACATCCTGCACTTCGGAAATCGTTTTATATCTCCCTTTTTGATGCAAAATTTCAAGATTTTACTTGCTAAGCTATGTAAGCAATCTAAGCATCTTCACCCCAGTCAAAAAAAAAAAAAAAAAAAAACTCGTGGATAAAAACTGGTAGAATACACGTGGATTTTAAGACTTTTTCCACCAGGTTTCCACCAGCTCTTGCAGGTTTTTACATGAAAAAAAATTTTTGGCAAAAGGTTAACGATTAATTCCCGGGAATTTTAAAAATTTATCATAGACTTATTTTTTGAGAAAAAGTCAACCTGTTCAACCTTTTCCTTTTTTTGAAAAATTAGCCGCCCTTTTCAGTCATGATCTCTTGCCTTAAAAAATTCCCAATAAAACTGGGGAAAATATAAAACTTTAGAAACTTTTTTTAAGAATTAATTTGAAGCACCAATCCTACCCAAAAAATGCATTTCTCTATTGACATTTTGATTGATTCATTCGATCTCTTTTTTTTCAATTGCCTTCTCTCGTATGAATCATGTTCTGTAATGTCTTTATTATATAAAAAAAAAAAATTGATTCATTGTAAAATGACGCGAGAGAGAGATTTTTCACAATTTTATTTTTTAATCTATGACTAAGATTGCGACATATCTCCCCCCGAGTTAGAAATTTTTTACCGAGAAATGCAAGTCAAAGGTTCTTAGAAATCCCCCAAAGTTTTTTTAGTAAACTTTGTCATTCTTTTAACAATGGGACATCATGATGCCTAAAATTTAAATATAGGTTATTGTGCAAGAAAAAGTTGGTCAAGGACTGGAGTATCATTGAAAAATTAGTCTCGACATTTAAAAATAACAAGTGATAGATATACTCTAAAATTATCTATTTTTTTTACAATTTTTTTTTTTTTTTTTTTTTTTTTTTTTTTTTTTTTTTTGTGATGCACTTGAAACGTTTTAAAGTCGCTTAATGGGTTGAAAAAGATTTTTATTAGCAGAACATACGATCGATCACATACGTTTAGCATGCCAAATTTTAAACGAAGGACTTGTTTTATGTCTTTGCTAATTTGAAGAGATAACATTGACGGTACCTAACAATATTTTTTTTTTAAGATGCAAGAAAAAAAAACTGAATTATTAATGGGTTGAAAAAGGCAATGCATTATTGTTAGTATTTTCCGAATTGAATTAACCGTACAGTGCGGTACTTAACATTCAAAAAATCTCTGTCAGAATGAGAAGAGCTTCCTTGAAAAATTTCTACGATTTCTAGAAAAAAATTCTAGTTTTCTAAAAAACAATTTCTAATTTTCCCCCCCCCCTCCCCTCCCCCATTTTTGGGACAGGTTTTCCAACCCAGTAATGCTTAGCTTATGGCTTCCTTCTGATTGGTTAAAATTGGAAGCCGTAAGCTGAACCTAATTCGGAGATGGAAAATGCCGAGAAGAATTGCATCCTGCATATCACACGTGCATCAGCATCATTTTTAAGGCTTTAATTATTTTTTTTCCCTGCTAATTACCTTAATTTCGGAATTACTGACTTGATTGACTTTTATTTGCGTCATTTATCAGTAATTACTTTATTACAATAATTGGTAATTACTACTTATTAGTAATTACTTTATCTTTTCTTTTTTTATGTTATCTTTTTTTTTGTTTTATTATTTGGTGTTCTCTTCTTTTTTATGCTTTTATTATTATTTTTTTTAATCTCGTTTTAACCTTTTATTAGGATTTTTTTGAAGCCGAGACTCCGCAGCAATCTAGGCTTTTTATAATCCTTATTAATTCGTTCAATTTTTTTTTTTTTTTTTTCCTTTATTTTTATGTTAATTTTATATTTTTATTTATATTTATACTTTCTTGCATACTTTTCGTAACGTTCGGTTTCATTTTTGAGAGGACTCAGGGTCGGTATAATCTGGAGTCGTTATCATCTTAGCAATTTTTGACCCCCCCCCCCCCGCACCCCCTCCCTCCCTTCTTTGGACAGGAAAAATAGGTCACCTTTTTTACAGTTTCGGGCCACCCATATATTACGTAAGCATAATTTTGTGAATTTTTGAACTCCCCTCCCCCACTTTTGTAAGCTGAAGTAAGTTTTTTGAAAACCCTCTTGTCCTTTTTTACGTAAGATTTTGGTCCCAACCCCCCTTCCCCTCGAAATCAATTATTTTGCGCTTACGTAAGATTTTCCCAGACCCCCCCCCTTCCCCTTAACGTTCTTATGTGTTATAATGGTCGACCCCAGTAAACATTGGCGTCATAATTTGCAGACCACTTTATCCCTTAAAATTGTAATGCATGTACATACCTGTGCTCTCTTGCTCCTGCTTGTAATCCCAGCCACTGGCCTATCTAGAATTTTTTTTTTAGGGGGGCTAAGAATAAGGAAAACAATTTTCTGGGGGGCTGGCCCCTTTTAGGCCAAATGATTTTCGAAATTCTACGGGGGTTATTCTGCTTCCTGGGGGGCTAGCCCCCCTAGATCCGCCCATGATCCCAGCTTAAATTCGATGAAATATTTTTAGTCCTTTTATGTGTCACAGCTCCCATCCCCCCTCTGGGACCATTAGCAGCCCTCCCCGGCACCCAACCTAACCTATCCTATCCTAACCTAACCTAACCTAATTAGTTTTTTATCCCGGAATTTCAGAATTCAAAAATTCCCAATCCTCGCATCCCGGGGTTAATGTGAATGTTCCATCACCGGCTCTGATGATGCCAGAAAATCATGTCAGGTCGGTTTATAAAAAAAGTGGTTCCTCTTAATTTTAATTTTACTATTATTTTCCGGCACTTCAGTTATAATTAAGCAAGTTATAACTTGTTATTTTATTAAAATTAACAAAATTTTGGATATACGCCTATGAGGGGAAAAAGTTAGTACAAAAATGGCAATTTTTGAGATTAAAAATCCCGGTATTATGCTTTTAAAATCCCGGGATTAATCTCGCCCAAAAATTATCTAAGATCCCGGATTCCCGGGATTCGGAATCCTGGGATTGCAGTCTACGCTTAAGGGTATTCCTCACCATTTTGGGGAAAAATGATGACGATATTATTAAATAAAAAAAGTTGTTAAAAAATTAAGTAAAAAAAATCGTTTTGATGACTGGAGGGGGGGGGATTAGGGTTTGGGGTGGGGGGTGGCTGGGGTTGGACAGATTAAAAATCTCAACAAAAAAAAAATTGGTCTGGTAATATTTGAACGGCCCCTTAGCGAAAAAATATTCTTTTAGTTTTCCTCAGGCCTGTAGCAGGGCAGGTCCATAGTTTCTCTGCTGACCTGTTTAAACTTGATAGGCCTATTATATTTATAAAAATAAAAGTTTTAAAAAAAATTGTCGTGCATCGAATCTAAATTTAAAAACTTGCGACATTCGGCGGTTGATTCTTTTAATCTTTATTGCATTATTTAAAATGTGATAATCGAATCATATCCATTCAAAAAACCTCATATATTATTAATTAGCTTAACCCAGACTAATTGAACCATCATATGCCTCATTAATCGCAACATCTTTTTTCCATTATGGCGTTTAAACTTTATTAGGGAAAAAAAAAATTATAATCAAAACTCGTTTGGCAACCAAAAATAGATTTTTTTTTTTTTTTTAACACGCTCGTGTGCGTTTTTAGGTTTATGCTGATTTCGTTTTTTTCTTTTTGTTTTCCCGCAGAATGCATTAGATCTGACAGCGCCTGCAAGCGACGTCCTCCTTAAAAACCGGCAGAACAAATGGTTTCAATTATCGGGTCATCCGGATTGTTTCGCCCCAGCGGGGCCGGGGACGATATGGAAAAAACGCTCCGGGTCCGACAACATGGAAAGGACGGTATACGAGGCCTTGTCGGCGGATCCCGCACTCCGGGACTTGGTCCCCCGGTATTTTCGGGAGGTGGAATACCACGGGGAGAAATTCATCGAGCTCCAAGACCTTTTGCACGGGTTCTCCGATCCTTCCGTGATAGACGTTAAAATGGGAACTAGGACCTTTTTAGAATCGGAAGTTCAAAAAACATCGGCTAGGCACGATCTTTATTTAAAGGTAAATAGCCTGATTTATTTTTATTGTCTTATGGTAATTTGCTTGTCGTAACTTGTTTTTTTTTTCTTTTTCGTCTGTTTTGACCTTTGCAAATTACACGTTTGACGATCATCGTATTTTCGACCTTGTGGATGTTAAAAAAAAAAGAAAAAAAAGAAATCTCCTTCCTGAAGCTTTTTTTTTTCTTCTGTTTGCATAAAATTTATTATTTTATTTTATTTATTTATCTATTAATTTTTTTTAGATGGTCGCTGTGGATCCGAACGCTCCGTCCGTAGAAGAACACAAAGCTAAAGCGGTAACGAAATTAAGGTACATGCAATTCCGGGAGCAACAATCCTCTACTTGTAGTCAGGGATTCCGGATAGAGGCGATGAAATTAAGGGGATCACCCCCGGTAACAGATCTCAAAAAAGTTAAATCGAGGGAGGAGGTACTAGTCACGTTGGCTCTCTTTTTAGCCGGAAGGGAGGACACCAGGCAAAGGATTTTAGCGAGGCTTCATGAAATACGAACCAAATTAGAAGAATCAAGCTACTTCCAAAGGCATGAGGTTAGTTGGGACTTAAATTCTGTTTCAGCGTTACGTAAGCAACGTCAGAGTCCATAAGGAGCTTTATGATTGGAGTGAAATTTTAGAGCTACCTGTCAGACCTGAAAATGGGATTCCCGGGATTTTCGTTAATATATTCCCGGAAATTTTGGAAAAGCTTTTTTTTTTTAATTTCTGAAATTGAATTACAGTTTTGTAAAAATACTTCGGAATTTTCCAATTTCCCGGGCATCTTTTTTAAAATGTCCGCTGGAAACAAAAAATTCCTATTCCCAATGAGAAAAAAAAATATTAATATTTATAAAATATTTTGCAAATATTTTTGAAACAAAAAGCAATAAAAATATTTTTTTAAATCTTTGCCAACATTTTAAAAATATTTTTATTGTTTCTTGCCCCAAAAAATATTTGCATAGTATTTAAAAAATATTGAAAAATATTTTTTGAAAGAAGAATCAATAAAAATAATTTTAAAATGTTGACAAAGATTTTAAAAATATTTTTATTGCTTTTCCTGGGAATCCAGAAAATTTCTCATTAAAAAAAAAAATTGTAAATTTAAACCCTAAAAATCGGTATCGTGAATTTTTGTCGGGATACCGAGAATTCCTGAGGGGAATCCCCAAGAACAATCACCATTTAAGTTACATTTTGCATTTTTTTAAAAATTTTCCTCCGGGAAATAAAAATATTCCCGGTAATAAATTTAAGAATTTAAGAAACCCTGGTAATTAAATTTCTGGTCAGAGGTTTTCTTAGAACTCCCGGAAAACTTATAATAAAATTGGAAGGAAATTGTTTCCCCGATTTTGTTCAAATTTCCGGGAATTTTTAAAATTTTTAAACAAGAAATTATCTTCTTTTAAGAAATAGTTAGTTATTCGTAGTTGTGGGAATTTTTATAATTTTCTCTGAAAATATCAGGGCATTGGAATTTTTATAAAAAAGGAAAAAATTGATCCAACGAGATATTCGCATAAATATTCCCCGGAAATTTTGCTAAATTTCGTCTCTGGAAATTAATTCACCCTGGAAAGAGTTCCGGCCGAATGCTGAAAAGACTATTTAAAAATTATCCCCGGGAATTTTTTTTTTTTAAATTTCTGTTCTTTAAATTAATTCCCAAGAATTTACGAAATAGTCCAGAGAAAAGAACGGAAGACAAGCCCAAGGCTAGAATTACCTAAGCGCTGATTTTTTCAAAGAATATTGATGAAAAATTCCCAAAAGTATGAATAAGTCATTATTTTTTAAGAAATGATTTTCGTCCGAAAATTCTGAATATTCCCAGAAGTTTAAAAATTTATATCGATAAAATTCGGGAATTTAATGGCCCCTTTTGGCTTTCCTTGGCTTTAAGCTTTTCTCTCCCCTCTGAAACTGCTTACGTAATGGACTTCTTAACTTTAATACAATTCATTAATTATAAAATGCTTATTTATATATATATATATTTTTTTTTGTTCCAGGTCGTCGGTAGTAGTTTATTTATGATATACGATGATCACAACGTCGGTGTGTGGCTTATAGACTTCGCCAAAACGTATCCAGTTCCTCCCGGTATTAACCTCACACATAGAGAGCCTTGGGTTCAAGGGAACCACGAAGAAGGTTTATTATACGGCCTTGATCAACTTATTAGCGTAAGTTCATTTAATAATATTTACAAAAAAAAATGTCACGCAGTTATCTAACCAAACAGCAATCAATTAATTATTTTTTTTTTCTTGTCTTTCGAACAGGTACTCGAAGATATCGATTTCACGGGTACGAAACGTATCGATTTAAGTCAGCAATCCAAAAGCAATCATCAGGATTCGAATTCGTGAGACCAGCATCCCTTACCCGACTGTGTTCAAGAGTTTTTTTTTTTTTTTTTTAATTCGTATGTTCTCTTATATTATACAAAAGTCGTGCAACATGACTTGCTGACATGTTTTTTTTTTTTGTCTCGATGTTATGCAGTATTTATTTATGTTTTGTTATTTACGGTGATGAAAAGTCAAAAAAAGGCTGCGTGGAAATTAGTATACCAAAGATTTCTTTATGCTTCGTGAGTGGGGATTGGTGTACTTAAAACAGTTTCGGAATGTCAAAAAAAAAAAAAACATAATCGCATTTAAGAGGCATTCCCTTTTTTTTTTAATTAGCGAAAATCGGATAATTTTTGTAAACATTTTTTATACATCATTCCTTTTTTTTTTTAAATATCCCAGGCTTGTACTTATTGTTAAAATTTGAAGAATGATAAGAAAGCGTACTTAGTTGTTGAAATTTTTTATACGATTTTCAAGGAAAATGTAGGTTTATAAAATTAATTTTTAACAAATTTTCGTTTTAAAATACCGCAATCGCCTGTTTTTTTTTTTTAATTCTTTTTTTCGGAAATTTCAAATTATCAGGGATTTCTATTCTTAAATTATAAAAGCATTTAAATTTGTATAACTTATTTATAGAATTTTTTTGTCCCGTATTTATGTTTTTTTTTTTTAATTTGTAATTAATTATTTTTTTTTTTTTTTAATGTGAGGAGAAAGAAATTCATGACAGAAATAATTTTTAATGTAAATGCTGTTTTTATACGTTTTCAATCAAAAAAGTCAATTAAAATCGATTTCTTTTTCAGTTTGTTGATTTAAAAAAAAATGACTTTCTTTTTTTGTATTACATTTGTATTTATATGTAGATAAGTTTTATAATAAAAATTTAAAAAAAGAAAAAAGATTGGTAATGTGCGTAATTTTCAATTGTTCTTTCGTGCACTGTTTAATCAATAATAATAAGAAAAAAAGAATAATTGAATAAATTGCATTTGTTATTGTTCGTATAAATGCACTTACGCTTTTTATTTTATTGAGATGGAGTTATTAAAATAAAATTTCTGAAAAAAATTAAATCGCTGAATATTATTATTATTTTTTTTTTTTTTTTGATATTCCTTGATATCCTTGAATAAATCAATTCCGATTTGTTATCAAATTGCTATGGGTCGAATCAAGAAAAAAAAAACTGTTGGTTAAACCTAACCTAACCTAACCTAACCTAACCTAACCTAACCTAACCTAACCTAACCAAACCTAACCTAATTCAATTAGTGCCTAATGCAATTCCGGCACATTCTTATTAATTCTTTCCTTTTATTCGATACCCGATTTTTTCCCCCGAAAATATAGGAAAATTTATAACGACTAAAAATTATCCATACGTCGTATCTTAAATTTTTAAATATCGAAAAAACGTTGGTAATTTTGTCTTGATTTATCGATAAATAAATATTTATCGACAAACTATCAGCATCATTGCCTGGCACAAAATTATTTAAAATTAACACAGGAAAAAGTGATCTATATTCTTAAAATTATGCAGTCCGCGAGTTTTCGCGGGTATTCGTGTCCTAGCTTTATTGCCGTAAGGGGCGATACAAGGATTTTCATAGGTCAGGAAGGGAGTCGTCAAAAATTATCAAAATAATTCTTTGTTAATAATTGAACGGCCCTAGAGTCCGGGAACGGAACAGAGCACTCTATAGACACGAAATGTTGTAAAGTGCGGAAATACTTGTATTGTAATCGAATGAAGTTGCTGATGATGATCCGTAATGTAAGTAAAGAAATAAATGTGTTTCGTAGACCGGGCAAACATTATTAAAATAAACCTTCAAAATTTATGGACAACCCGATTACTCGTTTGGGACTGCCGTCCAGTTCGCTTGGAAATGATTTCTCATCCAATAATCAACCAGTATTTTTTCTTCATGCCGCCAATGTTAAGTTAAATCAATTCAGAAAGCATCTAAATTTTTTTCACGGTCGCCGAAATTAAAAAATATATCGCATATTTTTAAAAATCGCAGTTGTGATCCTCGCATTTCATGTTCGACATAAAAAAAGGAAATTTACAAAGATTTTAAAAATGTGGTTTGTTATTTTGGGCTTGGCTCTTTCATTTTTGTACAAATCCGCGGATTCCTCTTCCGTTCCAAATTCGTGCGGCGACAGAGCAGGTCTCGGCAAGGGCTGGGTTTTATTGTGCTTCCCAAACCCGGATAATACTTTGAATATTACCTTCGATTGTAACTTAAACAGCAACGAGGTAAGTATAAACATTTCAAACTTCCATTTTCAAAGTTAAAACAAAAAATTTTTTTCTCCTTCTTAGGATGATGTACATCTACGAATTTGGTACCCCTTTTATCCTCCCGAAATGAAGTCCTTAACGATTCAGAACTGCAAGAAATTATATTTGGTATTCGACATCGAACCCAAGAGATACGTCCAACTTCATCACTTGCATGTGAAGAATATCTTCCAATTTTCAATTGATAAAAGAGGAAGCGCGAGATGTCTACCCGAGGAAGTAAAATTCGAATCCATCGAACAGGCCAATTTTTCCATGTCTCTCATTTCAGACGATGAACTTTGCAAGAAAAGTAATTACGGTTCTTTGGAGTCGTTGGAATTGGTTAACACGACTATAAAAAATCTCCCAAGTAATTTTATATGGGAAAAGTCCACCGAGTCAACGAAAATGGAAAGATTTTACATGCGCAACTGTACAATCGAAAATGCCGAAAGGAATGCGATTGTAATCCCAAAGTCATCTACGGTTGAAATTGTTAACACAACTGTTAAAATGATGGAAAAACATTTTATTGACATAGACGCTGATCGTGTAAGTACTTAAATGTGAATATTTTGACGTGAATACGTCTTGAAAATGGGTGGAGTGTGAAGGGTATTGGACGGAAAAAGGACTTTTAATAACTGGCGTTATAGGAATAAAAAAAAAAAAAAGAAAAAGTGTTGCTTTTGAAAAGTAGTTAAGTCATGGAAAAGTAATAAGGATTTTTACCGCACACTAAATCCGCCAGGGAGCATCCAACAGCTATCCTTCTAAAATGGCGGTCGGCTCCAGTTTTGAAAATAAATAACTCAGTAGTCAAAATTTGCTTTAGGTTAGATTCAGATCCTATAGGCTCCGAGCGACTTTTAAAAAAATAAATATACACTTAAATATACCTGTTTACCTTATAGAAGCGTATATATTTCCATCACGCAATTAGTTCGCGGAAAATATTGCTTTTTTATAAGCTAAACATGATTTCAATGGTGGCGCTGCAGTCAAAGTCGCTCGGAGCCTATTCATTCAGTTTGCAGTAAAAAAACCTCACACGGAAAAAAAAGTTCGGTTCCTGTTACTGAAAGTTAAGTTGGGGCTTGTGACATCTAAACATTTGAGTTGACAATACTGAAAATTAGATAATTATTACTAAACGTTATTAATCATTACGAACTCTTAGTAATAATTACTAAATTTTTTCGGTATTATCTACTCAAATGTTTAGATGTCACAGGTTCAGTAACAGGTACCGAACTTTTTTCTCCGTGCATTTGTTCTGATTTTTTGAAATTATTTTCGAAGTGAAAGAAAAGTCTAAAATGAATTATTGCCTTTTTTAGGTAGAAATCAAGGACAACAATTTCATGAACATTCCACGAAATTCTTCTTTTCCGGGATTTTCGGTGCTAAAGGAACACATAAAGGCTTTTGCCATAAATGCAATTTTTGCAATAAAAGCAAAAAACGTGCAGTTAAATGGTAAGTAAATACGCCTCAAGGGCCGTCTATAAATTACGTAAGAGTGTTTAGGGTCGGAGGACTCCAAACTTGGGAGCTCCAACTCCCCATAGCGGTAAGAGATTGGTGGGAGGCGTAAGATTTTCCAAGGGAGTACCAAATGTCCACTTCAAATTTTGAAATGGGGTACATATTACGTAAGCATTTTTTTGCCATTTTCAACCCCTCCCCCCCGTTGTAAACATGAGTAAGGTTTTGGCAACCCCCCCCCCCCCTCCATATTACGTAAGTTTTTTTTTTTTTTAATGGAACCAACGGCACTCGACTTCGGTAATTTTCCCCATAATTCATGGAACTGAAATAAACCAATATAAACATCTATATTGAGAAAAATTTCAGAGAAGGTTACCTTTATTTAAACGGTAACAAAATAATGTATTAGCTCGCCGCAACAATTACAATATTTTAAAAAGACATGAAATTAATTAATTAATTATTTATTTTATTTTCATAAATTCCTGGTCAGGGTAGAAAAAAGATTACGTAAGAAAGTGTGAGACCCCCCCCCCCTTAGCATGCTTACGTAATACGTACATGACCCCAATGAGGAAATTATACGAGGGGGAAGGGAGGGAAAAAATTGTCAGTCAGCAAAGTTCCTTTCCGTTTCCAACCCCAACGAGTTTTCCATGTTTCGTAAATTTTAAAGAAAATCATTTTTCTTTTTACAGGTAATACATTCGATTTTCTAGGCAAAAACAGTTTAGAAATTTCCAGCAACAATATAGTCTTCTACAAGAACATTTTCAAGCGGATCGAAGAAAACGCATTCAGAAGTATCAGTTTTTCCAGCATCAATAAGGAATCCCAAAGAACTTTTAATTTTTTATACAATCAAATTCATTCCATTTCGCCCCGATCGATAACAAGTCCGGCGGAGAAATTAGGTCCAGTAGATTCTGACTTCCTTGATATTTACAATAATTTTGTTGTCTGCTCTTGCGCCAATTTTGCCTGGTTCGATTGGCTGGCTCGAACCCCTAATAAGTTCAATAATAAATGGTTTAACGAAAAACTTACGAACAGCTGTTTGAAAGTTCCTTGCGGACTGCATCAAATTTCGAAGAATTATTCCAGGCTTTGCGAAGAGAATTATGAATGCTCGGAACTCCCGCCGGGGGATCTGTCTTTGACGAAAAAAGGTTCCGAAACGAGCGATCGGGTGATGGTTCCATCCAATTTTACTAAAGTCAATCAAACGAAAAATGACAATCTGAGTGAGTTTGAGCGATTATTGATCAGTTTGGAGAGGAATAACAATGAAACATTCAAAACCAATTCCGAAATTATAAAATTGCTTTGGGCCGAATCAAGAAAAATGAAAAAAAACTGAGAACAAATGTTGTTAATTTCTCTAAAGAAAAATAATCTGAGAACCCCGGAATGTATTTACATATGACGTCATTAACTCTGTAAATGTAACAATACAGGGCTGAAGCTTATCCCAAAAGAGGAAGGTACCATATTTAAATATATTTAAATGGTCTATAGACTATGTTATCTGGACAGCAGTTACTTATAAATAATGACAAACTAAAACCGGCTACGATTGACCGCGGATCAAGACTGAAAAAGGCTTATTTTTGCCTTTTTCCAGTACAGATAGGCAGTATGTTATATATATATCGATATTTTAAAATTGGTGGTAATATATGCATCATGCTAGTTTCAGTGCATTTTTAAATGTATAAATTCAATTCGTTGTAATGAAAATTCAGCCATGTAAATTAAAAGTTTATTTTAATTGACATTTTTCAGACATTTTTTTCATAAAAGCAATTCAATTTTTTTTTTATCTTTATACTACTCAATTCATATTTTTCGAGGTTTTTTTTAATTAATCCTGATTGGCTGATGGTCAATGCATTGCAGCGCTCGAAGTGTTTCTTTGAGGAACTAAATAATATTTCAACATCCGAGACATGGTTGCCGTGGTAACCAAATAAGAGTTTCTAGACCTGTTTCTATGACTATGAAGAGAGCCTAGAAGGAGGCTCCTTCTAGGCTCTCTAGTTCTATTGTCTGCTCACCGCTTTTGAAATTGGCGCGCTTTCATTCGTCGTTTGAAAGAAAAGTAATGAAAAAAAAAAAAAAAAAAAAAAAACAAGACTATTTTATCTGGATTCATAGAAAGAAAATTTAACATGATTAAAATTTAACGGGAAAAAGGGGCTGTACAAGTATTACGTAAGCATGATTTTGGTGATTTTTGATCCCCTCCCCCCCTCAATAAGCAAAAATAGGCTTCCTCTTATGGAGGTTTAACATTGGCGTAAGCATCTGAAGGACCCCCTCCCCCCCTTAAGGTGCTTACGTAATACTTGTACAGCCCCAAATTCGGGCAAAATGATCAACTAATTTCTGGAAAGGAAATAAAAATCGAAAACTGTCAGTGGAAGGAGGAAATTATTTAGTAACAAACCGTTAAGCATATGTTCAATGCAACTTCCAACATCACTACAATTTAGTTAATTGTCGTTTTTACTGCTCTACGAGTCTTGTAAATATGAGTTTTCGAGAAGCGATTAATCCAGAAAACAGGTTTATTTTCTCGGGAACCGAAAAAAAATTCCCTGGCTCGGAAAATTCCTCGATGCTCATTACATAGAGATGCGTTAAGTATTTACTATACTACCACCAACCAAATGTTTCCTTTTCCAATATCTAACCAGTTCTTCCAAGAAGAAAGGAAGAATCTTTGTATAATCACAGTTAAGTTTATCAATTCAAGCAGCTATCTGCATTTTTTTCACGGTCGTCGAAATCAAAAAATACTTACCACGTGACCGGATAACATCCTAAGTTTCAGCAATGATTATAGTTGAAAAAAAAAAAATAAGTTATGAAACACGCACTTCGCATTTGACAGAAAAGAGTTTTACAAAAATTTTAAAAATGCAATTTGTTATATTATCCTTAGCTCTTCAATTTTTGTACAGATCCGCGGATTCCGTTTCCGTACCTAATTCGTGTGGTGACAGAGCAGGATTTGGTAAAGACTGGATTTTACTGTGCTTCTCAAACCCTGATAAAACTTTGAATGTTACTTTCGACTGTAACTTAAATCGCCATCAGGTAAATATAACCATCTTTGTACAAAAGTCTTTTGCCTTCAAATTGCTACAAATAGAATTTTTTTTTGTAAAGGATGATATACATTTACGAATTTGGTACCACTTTTACCCTCCCGAAATGAAGTCCTTAACAATTCAGAACTGCAAGAAATTATATTTGGCATTTGACATCGAACCCAAGAAATATGTCCAACTGCGTCATTTACACGTGAAGAACATCTCCCAATTTTCAATGGATAAAACCGGAGGCACACGATGTTTGCCTCAGGAAGTGAAATTCGAATCTATCCAAGAAGCAGATTTTCTGATGTCCCTCATTTCAGACGATGAACTTTGCAAGAAAAGTAATTATAATTCTTTGGAGTCGTTGGAATTGTTTAACATGACCATAAAGAATCTCTCCAGTAATTTTATATGGGGAAAGTCCACTAAACCGACGAGAATGAAGAGATTTTTCATGGGCGACGTTACAGTCGAAAATGCGGAAAAAGATGCGATTGTAATCAAAAAATCAAAAACGATAGAAATTGTTAGTACGATCGTTAAAAACATGGGAAATCATTTTATCGACGTCGACGCTGATCGTGTAAGTACTTAAATGTGAACACCTTTGACTTTAATACGTCTTGCAAAATTGCAATGGTATAAACCTCTTGCTCAACGTTTAGCTAAATTCTACGATTAGCTATTTTTTTTTAGGTATTAATGACCTCCAACATTTTCAATAATATCCCGCAAAAGTCTTCTTTTCCGGGATTTTCGTTCAAGGACAAAAATTTGACGAATTTTCAAATAAAAGCAAAGGAAGTGCTTTTAGAAGGTAAGTACGCCTTTGGGGCAGAGTAAGACAGGAAATTTGGGAGCAAAAAATTTTTCAAAGGACATTGAACATCCATTTCAAATATCAAATAATTAAAACTATACACCTCAGAAAAATTTTGGGGAAGAGAGGGGCAAATAATGTCAGTCCACGGCGGCAGCTAAATTCTTTTTGGCTCAACGAGCCTCCATGCTTAAAACACTTTCGGAAGATTTTAAAGAAAAACTTTTTTTTTTAACAGGAAATACATTCGACTTTCTAGGCGAAAACAGTTTAAAAATTTCCAGCAACAGTATGATCTTATTCAGCAATATTTTCAAACGAATCGAAGAAAACGCATTCAAAAATATCGGTTTCTCCACCAAGGAACCGCAGAGAACTTTTAATTTTTTATACAACCAAGTCCATTCCATTTCGCCCCGATCGATAACAAGTCCGACAGAAAAATTAGGTAAAGTAGATTCGGACTACGTTGACATTTACAATAATTTTGTTGTTTGCTCCTGCGCCAATTTCGCCTGGTTCGATTGGCTGTCTCGAACCCCAAACGAGTTCAACAATAAATGGTTCGACGAAAATCAGTTAAACAGCTGCTTGAATGTTGTTGACTGCGACCTGAATCGCGTTTCAAAGAGTTATTCCAGGATTTGCGACAATAATTACGAATGTCTGAAAACCCCGACGGAAGATTTGTCACAGACGAAAGGAGGTTCGAAAACGAGCATTCGGGCGATGGTTCCATCCAATCTCATTAAAGATAATAATCAAACGAAAAATGACAATCTGAACGAGTTCGAGCGATTATTGACCAGTTTGGAAAAGAACAACAATGAAGCATTCAAAACCAATTCCGAAATAATAAAACTGCTATGGGCCGAATCAAGAAAAATGAAAAAAAACTGAAAACAATGTTGATAATTTCTTTGAAAGATATGTAATTTGATAGCCACAAAATATACTTAAATGATGCTACTAACTCTGTGAGGATAGAAAAGCAGGAAAGATTATGTTATGTTTAATTTGGTCAGGTTATCCTATCCAATCCTATCCTATCCAAACCTAGTCTAGCCTATCCTATCCTATCCTATCCAATCCTATCCTATCCTATCCTATCCTATCCTAACCTAACTTAACCTAACCTAACCTAACCTAACCTAACCTAACCTAACCTAACCTAACCTAACCTAACCTAACCTAACCTAACCTAACCTAACCTAACCTAACCTAACTTGGGAAATTCAATTAAACCAGAAATAAAATTTTTTTAAATCAACTATTTTTTTTTTCAAAGTCATTAACATTTACAACTATTTTACAGTTTGCCTTGTTTTCACGGAAAATCAGGTAGAGTGCCTCAATGTAATTAGGCAATTGATTTTTTCGAAGTGTCGCCAAATGTCATCTGCATTCATTCGCTATCGCTCTCGCTTTCTTTTTTACCCACTTCATCAAGACTTATTGTCTTTTTGCCCGTTTTTTGTGTCGCTGAAATAAAACAAGAAATCATTGGTTCCAAAACGATTAAATCAGCAAAATAAAGAAACCTACCAACTGAAGGTGCAAATTGCTCTTTTGTTTTTTCTCTCAAAGTCTCCACATCATCTCCAGTTTCGGCCCATTCAAGAACAAGTCTTCTACCGTATAAATGAGTGCTTTGGGATAATGCATTAAAAGCTCGCTAAAAAAAAAGATTGAAATAAAATTAAATCAAAACAACTTAAATTAAATTAAATCCAAATCCAACTCCGAACCTTAGCGTCATGGATCGTATGAAACTCGACAAAGCAAAATCCACGATGAGTCCCTGACCCAACCATTTTTTTCGGCAATCTAACCGACTTAATTTCTCCGAAAACTTTAAACAACTGCTCAACTTCCTTCTGTTTCGCTTGGAACGGTATATTTCGAACCAAAATTTTCGTGCTTGGCTTCCCTTTAAGATTAGCCGGCTTTTTGAACGACTGGTCGTCAGCCCTGGAAAAATAAAAAAAGATTTTAATTAATTATTTCCTATTGTTGTGGACGTGAACAAGTTCAAACTCGTGAAAGCTCCTTCCGGTTTTTTGCTTAGGCAATATGCATTACATGCATGTAATGCAAAATATCCCGTAAAATTTGTTTCCTTAGTAAAATAATTGGGAAAATAATGATATGGGTTTTCAATCCAATAAATTTCAAATTGGATACCAGAATGACAAAATTTCAGGCAGGAAATCCAATATGGCGCTAAAAATTAAACTATTAACATTTGACTCCGCCATGTTGGATTTCCGACAATGCTGTCGAAAAATAACTAAATTTAAGATGTAATAAGTCAAAGGCGGGAAACCATTTGGACTAATGGCTAAAATTTTGCTTAAGCTAAACAAACATTAAAATGACTCACTTTGTAGTCCTGTTAGATCTTTTCAATTCAAGCGTATGATCCTCCAGTTTTGAAAACTGCAAATCCCTCAAAGCTTTATCCGCTTCTTCCTTCGTTGAAAATTCAACAAAACCGTAACCCATCGATAATTTTTTCCCGGGATTTTTCGGGTCTTTCTTCTCGGCCACCGTGGCCGAAATAATATTTCCACATTTCTCAAAATGTTCCCTTAATTTATTCGACTCCGTTGTGAAGTTCAAATTTTTAACAAAAACGATCGCACCTTCCACGGATTCGTGAGTCTTTTCTTCTTCCACCTTCTCTTCTTTCTTCTTTTCCGATTTCGCAAAGATGGCTTCCGGTGCCCATTCCAAATACATGGGGACGTGTTTAAATTTCGAATAGGCAACCGACTTAAAAGCTTTCCTGGCTTCCGAGGGTTCGATGAATTCGACGATCGCAGCGACTCCGTTCGGCGGTAAAATAATCCTTTTCAATTCTCCGAAATTTACGAATTTCTCCCGAATCTCATCGTATTTCGTGCCGAACGGTAAATTTTTAACTAAAATAACGTTTTTCGAGCGAGGACATTTGGTTAAATTATTAAAGGATTCCAAGCAAACTTCGTTCTCTTCTAAAAATTCCTTGATTTGGTTCACTAATTGAGTCTCTCCTAACGCGAGACGAACGGCCGTTCCACTTTTGGCATCGTCTAAAACATTTTCTTTAGTCGTATTGTAAGTGGAGGCCATCGCTTCCGCTAAAGTATTTTCCCCTATAAAAAAAGTGTTCCAATTCGTTGAAGAGTTGGCTTGCGATTTTTGTTTTCCAATTTTTTTCTTCTTAAAATTTGTTCCGTCCTCTTCGTTTTCTTCGTCCCCGTTGGATTTACCGGCGATACCGGGTAGCAAGTGCAACATTCTCCCTTGAAATATCGTACCGTCCAATTCGTTAAAAGCGTTCACAGCGTGTTCCGGCATTAAAAAGGTCACAATGCCGAAACCCTTGGTTAACCTAGTAAAGGGATCAATGGGTAGAATTACTTCAGAAATAGGACCTGAAACAGAGAAACGAATCATTAGAAAGAATTATTTTACAAACTGAGACATAAAGGCTTATATTTACCAAATTTTTTAAAAACTTCCGTTATTTCTTCTTCAGTCACGTTATAAGGTAAGTTCCGAATAAATATCCTTCCTGATTCAGCTACGCCTTCTTCATTTTTCAACTTTTCTTCTTGATCTTTCCACTTATTCTCATTCATCGGGGTTTCATCTTCTTTGCTTTTAGAGACTGATACAAATATTCGTTTTCCTCCTAAAAAAAAAAAAAAAAAAAAAATGTTAATAAAATTTCTACATTGATTTCTTTTTCAACTGACAAAATTCATTTAATTTTACCTAAAAAACTACGATGTTTTAAAAGGGCCTTTTTTAATTCTCCTTCTAATTTAAAAGTACAATATGCTATGCTTTTAGATTTCATTGCCCTACGAATATTAAAAGGTTTAACTGGTTTCAAAAATTCTTTGATCTCACTTTTCGTTGTTCCTGATGGCAAACCTTTTATTTTTATAGTAAAAAGTTTATATTTGTTGCTTTCACTACTTTTATTACTTTTTTTATTTTCACCTATTTTCAATTTTTTACCAGTTTTTAACTGGAGATATTCTAAGTCAGATATTTCTTTATTGGCAATATTATTCTCACTATTTTGATTTTTTTCTTCACCATCACTATCATTTTTTTCTTCTTTTTCTTCAGCAATTTCGGTTAACACTTCATCTCCAGGTAAATGGGTTTTAAGAAAATCCTTGAAAAGAGGGTCATCTTTATGATCCTCCAGTAATTTTTCTACTTCAGGATCTTTAATTTTTTTATTTTTCCTTTTCTTTTTTTTATCAGGTTCTTCTTCAGTTTTATCGATTTCTTTATGTTTGATTTTGTAAGCTGAGCTGTCAGGTGCATGTTTGCTCCAAGAGCGAGGTTTGTTGGGATCTGCCAATTCTGCACATAATTCAATCTGTCAAAAGAAAAAAAAAAAAATTTTTAATGAACAAGGTTAAATATTTTTTTTTTTTTAGAAAACATTGTCTTTGACCTATATCCTTCAACTTGCTGATGGCTTTAAACTATTTAGTACTTGCAGCCAATAAATTTGATTCAGTTGAACTGATCAGGAACAAAACAATTACCTGTATTTGAGATGCTTGGATAAACGTCTTGTTAAATGTTTCTATAACAGCGTTTGCTTGCTCCGGTGTTTTGAAACCAACGAAACCAAACTTTCGGAACTTCCCATCTTTCGTGTATTTTAACTGAATATCAGTGATTTGACCTTTTTCGCTGAATAAAGCCTGCAGTTTTTCTTTCGTGATCTGAAAAAGGCGAAATTATATTTTAAAATTGCCACTGTTTTCAATAAAAATCTCCGTAAACTGGATATTTACCTTATCGGGAAGGTTCCTTACTATGATTCGCGACATTTCTTATATTAAATCAAATTAATCATAAAAATTAACTTCCTAAAAATAAAAATAAAAACAAACCAGCATGATTTTCAGTTAACCAGCTTAGGTTAAAATCTAGAGAACATGAGGAACCTGAACGTGCCCATGCCATTTTGCTGCTCGTTGGCTATTGCTGTTTGCTGATTGGCAGACATTTTGATTTTTGTCGCGTTCAGAAACCGATTTGTTCTTGTTTTTTTCATGTGGCCAACAGCTTCTAAACATTTTCATTAACCTTTACATATGTTTTATTGAAAGTTTATAGTTTGTAGATATTAATAATGAATGGACCGTCATCTATGTACAAACTAACACCGGTGTTTCAACTGCCAGAGAAAATAGAATTACCAACGTGCATGTATAAAATGAAGAATATCGTAACCGGTGATTCAGGAGTCACAGGAATGAAAAATCAAAGAGGCGATATAGTGGAAGATATTTCCAACAAGGTTAACAAAATTTTAAAGGTTTCAAAGTAATTTTTGATTTTGATTTTGGTATGATTTCGGATAAGAATTCGCTTGTTGAATAAAAGAGAATGTGGCTTTAATATTACCAATCATTGCATCATTCTTTTCTCTTTTCTGATATTTTTCTGCTCCATTTTAAAATGAACAAGTTGTCACAGAGTTACTCTCAGCAAATGCCTTCCTTTTTGGCAGTGTTTCAATTCACTAAAGTTATTTTTGTTTTTAGTAAAAGCAAAATGGTATAATAGTTCTTAATGTTAAATTTTCATTATTTAACAATCTTTTGATTTTTTTTTGCAGCAGCCAGTACCAGATCTAGAAAGCTTAATAAAAAGATGGGATTCAGTCATGAAAAGTATAGTGGAAGTGAAAGAAGAAGTGGCAGATTTAAAGATTAAATTGAATTCAGCAAATGTTAAATCTAAAAGCTCTCAGTTCTCAGATAAGGTAAATGTTAAGAACATTTTTTTTTTATTATTTTAAATTGTTTTCTTATAATTGTGTTTTTTCTTTAGAGTTTAAATGGAGCAGTCATCAATGCAAGTCCGTCAAGTCCACCATACTCATTACTCCTTATTAAAAAGCTTTATAGTAATGCAGTTCAATTAAAATTATCTTGTCATGTCCATTCAACGGTAAAAAGTCTTCCAGAGATATCCAATGTCTTTAGTCAAGATGATCAAGGAAATGAGGAGAATGCTTTAAAATTATTACTAATTTGGAAAGAAGGTTTGTCTTTTGATAAAGAATTTACTTTTTACTCACCCTTAATATCTTCTTTCTTATGGGTGTACATCTTTTTTTCAGGTTTGCTAGACACTGAATTAGTTGTTCACCCTGTAAAACAGTTGGCAATCAAAGGAGAAGTCAATATACTCCGTCATTTAGGTCGTCTTGGACTCTCTCCTTTAGGCTATCCTTCAGATGATACAGTTGAAACTCTTCAAATGGATTCGGTGCTTGATACTTGCCATAGATTACTTCACGTCAGAACCGGTAAAGAAAAATCATCGATTTATAAAAATTTAAATGCGAAATTAGGAAAATCATCGTACTTTGGGGGAGAAAATGTAAATATTTGCGATATAGCTGTATGGTCCGCTTTAAAACAAGTTCAAATTAAGGAAGGGGATTTAGTTCAAAATATGGCAAAGTGGTTTCAAAGGATGGAGCAATTACTGGATTAAATGCATGATATTTTTTATTTTTTATTAAATTATTTTGAAAAGATTTTGAAGTGGGAAATTTCTTTTAGCTAAAAATCCGCACAACAGTTAATATTTTTCCTTTATTGATGTTAATACATAAATATTTATCATTTCTCACCGAAAAAAAAATATTATTAATGGAAGACATTAAATGGAAGACTGAGTTACTGAGTTATTGTCTTGTTTACATTAATGGGAACAATTATCAGTTTGCAACAGAAAAGCGGGTTCTGATTTTTAACACATTCAGTGGATCGTCAGCGCCATCTGAAGAAAAACGTACGAATCATTTGCTTAAATTTTCGATGATGGCGCTGTGGTCCAGACCAGTACCGCCCTCTGCGTTGCAAGTAACTCACTTGTCGGAACGCCAAGTGAGATTTTTCGGTAACGCAGCAAATGACACTACTGTCGTAGAAGTCAGCTCTACTGACATTGAGTAAACATCAAAATAAATTTATTTTGTTTCCTTCAACACGGTTCTAAATTTATCGAGGAATATTTCCGCGTGCTTCGGTGTAAAAATCAAAGCCGGTCTTAACCTAATCGATTGTTCCCCACAACCACCCATCTGCACTCCTTTCAATTTCATTCTGTTAACCAAATCATCCCTCAATTTATCGGAAGTGGCAGTGACCGCTAAAAAGGTTCCCCTTCCCCTTGCCGAATTGATCAAATGCGAATACTCTTTCTGCAAATCTTTAAGCGCTTTTATCAAAATCCCTCCTGATTCGTTTACTAAAGATAAAAGATTGTCTCGTTTAATCACGTTTACAACTTGTTCGAGAATTAATAATTTACCCGGGTCCCCCATCCATGTGTTAAATACCCTGTACGGCTGAGCAGGCCTTAAATCTTTGCTGTGATAATAACCGCCTAATATCATTTTTTTGCTAAACGTAACGATATCAGGAGGGGACTCCAAATCGAAATATTCGTGGCACCACATTTTCCCCGTCGGACCCCCGCCGGTTTGAACTTCGTCGATTAACAAAGCGGCTTTGTTTTTCTTTGCGATTTTTTGTAATTTTCTAAAATACTCCGGAGACGCTTCATTGTCGCCTCCTTCGGATTGGATTGGCTCTACCACGATCCCTGCAACCGGGATATCTTTCGCTTTGTATTGTTGAAACAATTCTTCGACGTGAGCCAAACTTCTTTTGTCTTCTTCTTTGTTTTCGCGTTCGTTCTCTTCGAGCGGATATTTGTATTGAGGAAATCTAGCAACTGGCCAGTCGAATGCGGGGACGTCGATTTTATGAATGTATTTCGAATGAGTCGTGGAGAGGGCTCCAAATGTTCTACCGTGAAATGCTCCTGGAAAAACATTATGAAAAAATGAGTTAAATTTATGACAATTTTTTTTAGGTATTTAAATTCATGAGCGAGTTCCATTTAACGCATCAGTCTCCAATAATGCATTGGCGGAATCAGCCAGCTATGGCTGATGCAGTCTTCAGACTGTTACGTCACCTGAAATCCTTTCTTTGCTTGAGCACATTGTCTATCAAATGATATCAAAAAAATAATAAAAAAATTCATGCATCACTGCACTTGATGCGTTAAGTGGAACAATGTATCAGTAATAGCAACAATGTAATACCGTGAAATGATAAAATCGAAAGCTTCGGTGAGCCTGGCGGTAAATTAATCATGCAAGAATCTTTCTCCGACGGCGAAAAGTCAACATTCTCCCCTCTAGAATGTTTCCTATACCACATAAATATTTGCTTGTATGCATTTTCATTTGAACAAGATCCACACATCATCGTCGTTATGTTATCCAAACCCCTAGGAGCTATATTGAGTAACACATTTTTGAGTTTGTCAGGCCAGTCTGCGCCTGGAAATACTCCTAAAGCTGGTCGATTTATTAAAGCTTTCTGAAAAAAAAAAAAATATATATATCAACAATAATTTATACCAAAAAAAAAAAAAATCTGCGCAGTTGGAACGAATACTTTACCACATTTTCCTGTTTATTCATGATTTTAAGAAGATCCGGATGATTGTAGCCGAGAGGCATGGATGATATCTGCATGTAAACATCGAGCAATACATTCCCGTCAACATCGACTAAATAATTCCCTAATGATTTATCGTAGTCCGCGAACAACTGAATTGATCCAACTTGTTGAAGGGCTCCTAGTTTTTCCAGTAATTTTTTTGAGTTTGGACCAGGCACTGAGGATGTTTTCAACGACGGCTGGGATGCTTCACCAGGTATTGAACTGTAAGCTCGGACTAAAAAAAAAATGTAAAAAAATTGTTATAATAAATAAGCACTTCAATATTTCAAATTTGTTTTCGTCTTACCGTTTTTATTCCTAATGAGCCCCCATTTCGCCTGTTGATTGAAAGCCCTAACGACTTTTCCCGGTAAATTTTTGGTCATTTTAAAAATATATCTAAAATACGGAAAAAAAATGAAACGTTGGGTGGGAGATGATACACCCGCCTAACGACAAACACTTTAACAAACTAAATTGAGTAAGTTTTTAACTAACCACTTGACAGTTATTGAAGCTCAAGGTCATTTTAATAGACTAGTTTCTATTCAAAACAATCATTTCATTATCGAATTTTCAACATTTTTAAATTCTTTTCCCATTCTCATTCACCTGAATGTTATCTAACGCGATACTTGGATATTATCATTGAATACTTACTCAGAAAACTACGGAAGACAGTGAAACAGCTGATTCAAACATAAATTAAAACTTTTTCTCCAGCAAAAATCAATAATTTAAACCGGAGCGACGGAAAGCGTCGGTTGAGAAAAAAAAAAGCGTTAAAAGCTCTCTAGTGACACGACATTTATGGAATTTCCAAAAATCCCCCCTAGATGGCGCCATTATTTGCTGTTTTCAAAAGGAAAATTTTTTATCGATACGACTGTATTAAAATACTTATCAATTGTTTGCTCTTTCAATTTGTTTGATTTGGATTTTAAGGATTTAAAGAATTTATACATAAATCGAGGAGCGTGGGTGCGATATGATAAATTGTTTGCGTAGAAGTAATAGCACCCAATCATGCAAGCAATTAATAAATATTATAGTTACATGGCGAGTTTGTTGCTCAACGGATTTCGCAGGAATTTTTTCTTTTGAAAAGGCTTTTTGTTCAATACACGCGATTAGTCCTGAATGTTAAGGATTGAAAAATGAAAATATATGCTGCCGACCCTCTGAAAATTTCGCGAAACCGCGAGGCATGTCGAGACTTGACTTATTGTCGGTGTCGGAGTTATTCCAAATCATAACTGGAATATTTCCGACTAATTTTTAAATAAATAAATTGCGGCGCTTGCTCTTTTCGGTCTTTACGCACATCTTGTTGGTTTTAATTAATTCAATAACTTTCGATTGTAAAATAGTCAGCCTCGGAAAAAATCCCATGTCAGTATATCAGACGGAAATGCGTTAGCAGCAAATGCCTACTAATTACTATTCTCGAAATTCCTTTATTTTTACTTGAGTTCCCTACTACACCAATCAGAAATTCTTGCAAAGAACGAACAATTTATTTCCAGAAACAAAATATATAAATAAATAAATAAATACACTTATACTTTAGTTTTAATATTCTCCATTGCACTAAAGCAAATAAAACTGAAGTAAGACAAATTTCGACGGAAAGCCAACGATCGGTAACCCAATATCATTTTTTTTGTAAAAAGGAAAAAAAAAAAAATTAGATTAAAAAAATTTTAAAACGGATTGTTATCGCTCATATATTTTAAAAATAGTTAACATGAATTTGATAAAATTTTAGTACAAATAATTCTGCATTTTCTGATGGTATATGAGCATGGTACACAATAAAAAAAAAGAATTAAATTTCAGGTGATTTTTATCTTTCAAGAAAAAAAAATGAAATCCCCACAAACTACACACACTTATAAAAAAATCTACAATTGCTTGTTTTATTTATTTAAAACATTTTTTTTTAAATCCCTTTGCTTTTTTCTTTATATAAAAATAAATAAGTTAAGAAATAAATTATTCGTTTATCCAATTTAAATTTCATCGCATACCATACTTGATTCGTTTCTTTTAAAAAGTCATGTTTGATCTAAATTAAAAAAAAGCGTAATTCCGTGCAATCATGATTTAAGATGATCAAAAAAAAATTAAACTCAACACCTCCCTATTTTTTTTTATAACGAAAAAAAAAGATGAATCACGCAAAAAAACGGATTTATTAAAAAAATAGAATAAAAAAGTTCCTAATTTTATTACTGTAAAATAAAAACTAAATACTCAGGACCTTTTATTTCTTTTCATTTTAATTTTACAACCAATTTAAAAAAAAAAAAGGATCTGATCCTGAATACTTTACAAATTTGTACACATGGAAATCTAATACTTTGGTCTCTTAATATGTTACAAAGCAGTAGATTTTTAATTTTTTTTTTGTTCTTCATTTAAAATAAAAAAAAAGAAAAATCATTTCCCATTCCATTCATTTCTTTTGTACTCAGCACACTACTTTTTTTTTGTATCTACATTTTGTTTTAATATTAAATTTATATCGTACAATGTAAAATGACTTGTTCACTGTAAATTCTAAAGATTGAAAAAAAAAAAAAACAAATTTAATAAAAACACTAATAGTTGTTCACCTTGTCCTTTATGATTTTTTTAAAAAATAATCCAACAATTTTTTTTTTTTTGCTCTTTCCACTTTCATAAATAAATTCTTTCTACGAAATAAATTTTTTTCTTTCTACAAAAAAAAATTACTTATTCTCAACTATTTTCTCTCTTAAAGTTTTAACTTTTTGAACGAAAAATGATTCGAGTCCTTCAGCGCACCGGAAAAAGGGAGATTCCTTCGGATTGTAATACCGACAATTATCGAACAATTTAGTCACATCACCGATAAACTCACTCAAGTTTTTATACTGTTTGTCGTTAATTTTTGATTCGATCGTTTGTAAATCTGAAAATAAATAAATAAGTTAATTATGAATTTTCAATATAAATTTCCGATGCAAAATTATTCCGCTAAGGGGCGCTGCTTATCCTCAGCGATAACAAACCAAAGCTAATGATTTTCTAAAATGGTGCATATTCATTGGCTACCAACAAAGACATGCAGCGCTCCCGGTGGAAAAATTTTGAATTAAATTATTTTCCCTACACTTACCAATAGGTTCTTTAATAACTTTGTAATAATCAGGGGCTTCCGTCGCATCGACGGGCTCCATAAACGGCCAAGCGCTTTTATGAGCTTGCATTTGTTTGATTAATTTTTTAAGCGCTTCATAATCCCTAGTGTTTAATTTTTTCATATTTGCATAATTAATGTTCGAATCAACTTGACAATTCGGACAGATGTATTCGTCGATATTGTCGGCTTCGGATTGCAAGATCCCGACGCAACGCCCGTGGAACCAGTCCTGGCATTTGTCGCAACAAATATAAAATTGCGATTCGTCGTAGGGTTGCTTGCACAAACAATAAAGTTCCTTCGTCTCCCTTGCGTGTCGGCATTCCTCGCAAACGAATTCGGTCATGTCCTTCGACATTGACTCGGTTATTCCGACGCATTCCCCGTGGAACCAATTGTGACACAAATCACAACCAACGTAAAATCTGTGAAAGTAAATCGGAATTAAATCAGTAACGTAACGTTATAAAAAAAAAAAAAAAAAAAAAAAACATATATGAGGAAGATTGCTCAATTCAGGACATTGCGTGTCATCACGTGATCAAAGCACGATTGCTCATTAGGTTCTTTTCTTAAAGCGGCCAGTAGTGCTTAGGATAAATAAACAATAATTATTTTTCTTAACGAAGGGAATAAGATTGAATAGAAATGTCGATAATTTGGTTGAATTTATAAAAATATAGATATATCTGATATTTTGATAAATTGGCTAATACTTAGCTTATCTGATGAATGAAAACCGTAGTTACGAAACTTTTTTACTAGGTTCGCTAGATGTCTTAACGGTAACCAATAAAAACCGACCGTTACTAATAGTTTTTGGTATTGACTGGTTACGGTTGAGGATATGCAGCGCTCCTAGCGGAAAAATTTAGCAGCTGCGATCCTCAATACAAAAATATCGAAATTTCCGATGTTTTTTCCTCAAATATATGGATATTATCGGCATCGATAAGGTAAGTAACATAATATAAACTTATAGGACTGTCATAAAGTATTGTCAGATAGTGATGCCGATATTTTTAAAAATATCGAAGTCGGTATCGATAAAAATTGAAAAACAAAATATCGCCGCATCGATATATCGGGGAGAAACATGCCGATATGAGAAATATCGATATTTCAATATTTGTGTCAGAAAAGACCTTTTTTAGTCTCGTACTAATTTTTTTCTCCCAGTCAGCAAAGCCAAAAAACTCTTTTTTCGGCTTTGATCCAATGAAATTTTCGACATTCGATATTGGCATATTAATATCGATATGAAACTTAGTATCGAAAAAAAAATGATTTTTTTCCTTCCAATATTACGATATATCAATAAAATATCGGCATTACTATTGTCAGGCTTTTTTAATTTTTTCAAGTTAATAAGCTTCCTAAGCCAGCAAAAGAATCTAGGCCACTACTCCGAACAAAGTCTGGAGTTTGACTCATCATTCTTAGAACATGTCCATTCAAGAAGTGTTCATCAACTGTAAAAACTGACCGCTGTATTCAGAGTTAGGGTCCCAATGGCTCCATCCTCGGGTCTTAAGCAAACCTAGTAAGCAATTAGTACTTTCTTCTTCTCGGCAGAGGTAACAAGTCCCGAAAATTGGTATTTTTTTTTTTTCAATAAAGGATTGTAAGCTCCGATGCTCTAAGGATTACATTCTATTGAAAATTGGCCGGCATAGTTCAAGCTTCATATGTTTAGCTTATGAATTACTCTAATAAACGATTAGTTAGATGTAACCGTCAAGTTAAAGCAGAGCAGTGTTCGAAATTACAACTTCTAAAATCGAAAATAAGACAAAAAATTTTCGAAAATACGTAACATGACTCATAAATAAAACACCGTTTTGATAATTACATGGCGAAAGATTGCTTATTTTCTTTTTCAAACCCCTTATCGCTTTGACCAGTGAAAAATTAACTTTTGGGAATTTTCGAAATTAATCCCTTCACCGAGTAAAAAATATAGTGTGCCTGATAGTAGTAATTTATCGTGTGTGATAGTCGATAATTTATCGATATTTCGATAAATATAATATCGATAATGTCGGGACATTTTTCAAATCGCACATATCGGAATAATTCGATTTTTTTTTTCAGTAACAATTTCTAGAGCCTTCGCTCCTAAAATTCCACAGAAAAGATGAATTTTTTTTTTCAGCTAAACTTTACAATGAACTTCGACCTTTTTTAATTCGACATATCGATATGGACTGTTTTTACTTATCGATATATCGAAAGTTTGCCATATTATCCCGGATAGAGACCTAGCAGTCGTTGATTCCCTATTCCCCGCAACGAAAATGAATTAGACTTGTCTTTATGTAATTTTTGATCTTTGATCTGTGATAAATCAGTTAAAACTTTTCGGGTTTGAGCTTATTTAAAAAATAACGGTTTTTTACTACCTCCTTCTGTTATTTAAAAATACTAGAAATCATAGTAACCTAACTCTCCTATTGATGGAAATGTTAATTCACTTCTATTAAATAATTTTTTAGCAAACCGAGCAACCTTCCTCATTTCTTTCCCCATCGCATCGGAAAAGTTAAAATACACAGCATTCGAAAATTTTAACTGCGATGGTAAAAAGTTCAAAACAATTTAAACTTAAAATATTTAAAAATATTTTTTTTTTAAAATTTTTCTTTGGACTATAACCAAATTGAAATAATTTTAAAAAATGGTAAAAAGTGAGAAACCAGACTGGAATTGAGGGGAAAACTCAAGATTCTCACGAGATTTTCAAAAAAATAAAATCAACGCACTTAGTGTCATCATATGGAGTCCGACATAAGCAATACAATTTCTCCTTTTTCAGGTGATGGCTGGACGACGGAGGGCTAAACGAACTGGGATGGGATCTCCCGGCAGCCCCTCCCTTTTTAGGCCTCCCTGCCATTCCCCTAGCAGAACCTTTCGGGGGTTGAAGGGCTGCCGCCGGAACCGGCGTGGATTTCCTTTTCGAACTCCCCGTCCTAACCTCCTCTTTCTGCGGTTCATGTTTATTAGCACGCGCGTTTAACTCTAAACTTATTTCCCTTTGAATGTCTATTTGCAATTCTTTTTCTAAAAGGGCTCTCTTTTTCATAATATCCTTCTTTAAAAGTTCTTTGTGCCTAAACAATAAAACGTTAAGTTTGGACTGAGCCGCCTGCCGGCGTTTCTCTTCCTGACTCTCTTTCCATTTTTGTCGGGACCGGGAGTTCTGTTTCTCTTCGGGTGGCTCCACTTTCGCCGGGCTAAAAACAAAAGAAAGGACAGAAATAATTATTTCAATCATTTCGAGAAAGAGAGAAAAAAAAATTCAAACCAACGCCATTTTTATTTGAATAAAATTATTTTATTAAAACTTTTATAGTTCGTAGATGGCGCAGCATCCTTTTAAGATAAATTTAACAGACTCAGCGATGATAAAATAACGTCCAAAGCGTATACGCATAATACGGTGTGTATATAAATATATGCATTCGAAAAAATATACGGAATATTTGTTTGGCTTTTTTTGATCAATTAACTTACGATTTAACTTCCGGTTTCGGTTCAAATTTTGCGACTTTCTTGGCTCGAGGAGGTTCGTAATCGTGATTCGTTCCGGATGTTGAGGAGGTCTTTTTCTAGGCTGAGGTCGAGGAATAACAGGCGTTGAGGGAGGTTCGCTTTTCATTTGTTTTTCTTGGTACCTTTGAAGCTGAAGTAATTTTTCTTCGATCTCCGGATTAAGATTTTCTTGCTTTAAAGCGTTTTTAATTGCTGAAAAAAAAGACGTTAAAAAAAATTAGTTAAAAAATTTAGAAAATATATACGAACGGGTTTGCTCTTGTGGCTCAGGGATAATAATGTTGTAATTGCAGTCGTAAAGGAAAGTCTGGAAGCTACTAATCTCAAAGCTGTCCCACTTAAATAATCGAATTTTAGTTCCAAGAGCACCACTAAAGGGCCGGTTGCCACTGTGCTAATTTTTCTGTAATAATTCATCCAATTTTCTAAAATTTTTGGCGCTAGGCAGGGATGGGAAATATACGGTATACTTTCTCCTGGTATATATATATACCCATAAGCTAAACACTGGAAATCGTATATATATACAGTGTATACATATACTATCTGCTATTTTCCCATCCCTGGCTAAGTCTGTATTGAAATCACGTGATCTAAACAACCAATCGAAATCGTCTCGAATACAACTAGCGCTCCAAGTGTACAATGGGCTGAACTAAAATCCGCGTAGTGAAGGGAGCCAAGTTCGCCCATAAGAGATAAAAGCTTCAAAGCTTTTTTTACGACCTTGTTCCGAGCCTGGAGTTCAAAATGACAACTTACTTTGTTGAATATAATCGTGAGTGAGTACAAATTTATTCTGTCCATCTTGCTGCGTCGGTGTATCCGTTCCTTCCGTTTTCAATACATCCTGCGGCAGCGGAGTCTGCTGCTCCCCAACGCTTTCGTTTCTAACGGTAGGAGTCTCCTACAACAAAAAAAAAGAAAAAAAATCCATGTAAAACCTCAGATCATAAATCATAAATTACTTAAATCTAAAAAAAAAATTCCCACCTGAAAATCAGGTGTTTGAGGTACGCTGTTAACCTGAGGCATGTTTTGCCTTCCTATAACACCAGGACTACTCGAATGCTGCTGTAGGGAATGCTCTAATATACTCTGTTGCGGTATTAATTTTTCTTCAGTCGGCAGATTCTGAGACCGCCCGTTTATAACCTGTCGTAGAAGCAGCATTTCGTTAAAAAAAAAAAAAATATACGAGGGCAATTCATCGAAATTTTTTAAAAATGAAATTTACCTGTTGCGGAGGAATCTGAGGCTGCGGAGTTGGCGGTTGTTGTGGCGTCTGTGGTTGAGGCTGTTGTTGTATATGTTGTACTTGTTGAGGTTGTTGTGCAACTGGAGTTTGACTCCCTTGAATTATTTGCTTAGGGACACCTTGCTTAATTATTTGTTGCGGTTTTTGCCTATTGATGTCGGGAGATTGAGGTGTTTCCGTTCCAGGCAAAGGGCTGTTTGACTGCCTCGAAGGTGGCGGCTGTACGGCAAGATAAATTTTTGTGGGTCCTAAAACATTTTGCTTCCCGGTTGCGGCTTGATCTGGAAAGAAATGATGACAATAGTTAATTAAAAAATATTTGGATATATTTGTCCTCATTTTTAAGAAGAACTAAAAACTTTGCATATGAAATCTGAAAAATTAAGAATATCCTTCTTTTTTTTAAATAAAAAATGTTTCTAAAAGTTTTCCGGAAATCGGAAAAGTTGTTTCGCTTTAAATTTCCGGAAAATCATATGACGGAAATTTTGAGCAGGACCCTGATCCTGAAGAGCGAAAAGAAAATCGGAAAAAAAATTTTAACTTTAAACCCATACTCACTTTTTAGCAGTTGCTGCTTGACCTGCTGTTGCACTAAATTCAGTTGTTGAGGCGTGAAATCCGCCCCTTGTATTCCTTGCAACACGATCCTCGGACCCTCAGCAGTTTGTATAACCTGGGCGGTTACGCATTTAATCACAGTGCCAGGAGGCTGTCCCACTAATAACTGCCTTTCAATCTCCGCATTTTGATCCACCATGACAGTTGAAGCTAAGGTGTGATTTGGGGTGTCCTGCACCTCTGACTGCTGCTGCTGCTGTTGCGGAGTTTGAGTTTGCGGCAACGGAGGCGGCTGTTGCTGTTGTATTTCTTGCTGCTGCGGTTGCTGAGCTTCCGGCTGCGCATAATTATGCTGATCATCCACGTAATTCGGATTGTTTTCTTGTTCCTGCATTTCCTCGTTCGTGATTTCCTCCTGCTCCTCCTGGTAATTTTCCTGATTGATCGGGTTCCCTTGTAGCCGGGATTGCAAAATTGTTTGATTTTTAGGCGTCACTAGTTTCTGATTTTTAATTATTGCTGTCGGATTTGTTGCTGCAACAACAGCCTTTGCTGCGGGTCTTCGTTTTGAACGGTTTCCTCGTCTTTTTGAACCAAAGGTGATTGAATGACGGTTTTGGGAGTTGCTATGATTTTCTGCGTCTGCGTCGTTTTATTCGGGGACAATAATTTCTGAAGGTGATTCGTAGTGGGTCTAATGATGTTTGCGCTCTGCTTTAACGCTTGTTGTTGATTGATTTGATTCACGTTGATAGTGCTATTCGTTCGAATTAAGACTTGTTGTCCGTTTATTGTTGCCAGTTGTAGTTTTGCATCTCCGAATTGCGGATTATTAACTACAACCTGGCCGCTTTGCAAAATTTGAGCGGTGATATTTTGGTTTTGAGTCGGAGTGGAATTTTGAACGGTTATAGGGACGACGTTCGTTCCCGGCCGACTCGCAACCGGCGTCTGAGGTTTTTCATTCCTCGTAACTAATCCCGGAGCGACCCCGACTCGAGAATTCAGAATGACTTGACCTTTGTCGTTCGTCGTTCCGATGACTTGGTTTCCTCTCATCACGACGGAATTAGGAGCGAGCGTTTGACCCGCGAAAATATTTTGATTTTGTTGAGGTTGAGACAAAACCACTTTCGTCCCGTCTTGTTTGACGATAATGCTTTTATGGTAATTTTGCAATATTTGTTGTTTTATGTTTTGCCCGGTTGTCAGCACACGCACAGCTTGCCCTTGAGCATTTTTCACGATTATTTGGGCGGGTGATTGAATACTTTGTTGCTGAGGAGTTATGGCACCTTCTGTCCTAGTAGTTTTCGGAGTTGCAGGACTCTGAACAATTTGGTTTTGAACCTGTTGCTGCTGGGGTTGGGCCACTTGGGCCGTTAAAACGTGCAGCTTCCCATCCGCCATTTGAATGAGTTGCTGACCAGGTACCAAACCCCTGACTTGCATTTTTCCATCGTTTCCTCGAACGATATGCACCCTTTGAGCGGTTTGAGACAGAGGCGTCGTCGTCACCAACGTCTGACCTTGAATCGGAGTTGACTGCGGTGTTGTCCTTGTTCCGGAGTCGGTTGAATTTTAATCAAACTCTGCTGAACGTTCGGAGTTGTAGAAACAGCCTTCTGAACGATCGTTGTCGGCGTCGTGACAATTTTATTTGTTCCGTCTTTCGACATAAAAATTTTTCTAGTTCCGATTAAAGCTTTATTAACGGGAGTACCCGTCGGGTTCGTTAACAATGACGTTAACGTGGTCTTAGCATTCGCGGATATGACAGGTTTCGCTACGACTTTAACGACGGACCCGTCAGCAGTTACCTGCTGACTGGGTAACAATTTGATAATCTGACCGCTCGTCGTTTTAATCATAGTCTCCACATTCTTCTTTTGATAATGAGCAGCTCTTTGAGCTCTAAGCTGAGCCTCCATTTTCTCTTTAATTTCTTCTGGAGTCCCTTTCGTTATCACATTCTCGGCTTTTATCGTCGTATTCTCTTTCATTTCTAATTTGTTCTCCGGTTTCGGAGTTAAAGCACCTGTTCGACTCCTGGTCAACGTCATGTTATTCGCCTTCTCAATTTTCTCGCAGTATTGTTTGATTTCCCACAATTCTAATTTATCTTCGTCGACCCATTCTTCCGACACCTGCGGCTCTGTGTTCTGCGGAGTCTCCTCCCTTTTCCTTTTTCTCAATCCGCTTCGAATCGGATTCACTTCCCTAATTGTTTTCGGCAATTCCAACGGAATCACGATTTTCCTCCTCAAATATTGCGTTTTATCTAAATTTTCCCCTTTGTGCCGGTGCTTTAATATTTCTAAAGTCATGATTTCCGTATCGGTTGTGATTTGATTTTTACCGTCGGTCGACTGAGGTTTGACTTGCATGTCGTCCCATCTTAGGCAAGCCCATAAAATTCGTAACTGCAGCGAAATCGCCGGGATCGACTGAATCGTGCAAGTTCGATACAGCCAACAAGTTTTGAAAAGCGGCCTGGAATTAGGGTACGGCCAAGCTAAGGAATTACTTTTCGCCATGTGATGAAAACCGTTCACAGGCAATTTCCCACCGTTCCTAGCCAATTTTTTCGTTTCACTTTTTGACAGAATCATCAAACTATGTTTACCGTGTTTGCTCGAGAAACTCGAGCACATAGGATATTTTATAGGATTCTTCTTTTTTCTCCGATCGACGGCAGTTGTAGCTATTTTCTTCAAATAAACCTTCCCGCTCGTTATCGAACTGGAGTACACTCTTTCAATTTCAGTCCCGTCCTCTAATTTCACTTTTTCCATCGCCCTAATGGACTCGAAGGAACGTTTTCCAACGAACGTCCCTTCCGTTTTAGGCCTAGACGATAAAATTTTACTAAGCAAACCGTCGGATTGTTCGGTTTTAATGGTGGTTGTGGTAGTCGTCGTAACAGTTGTGACCGTTTGACTCGTTTGGGTAGTTGTTATCGTGATCTTTTTCGGACTTTCACTTTCTACGTCGATCTCCTCTTCCTTTTTAACGTCGTCCGTTGTCACGATCTCTTCTCCGCAAACCATGTTGTCCATCGATACGATTTCCTCTTCGACGCATGACTCAGGAACTTC
Source organism: Liposcelis bostrychophila (assembly GCA_037577465.1). Lineage (NCBI taxonomy): Eukaryota > Metazoa > Arthropoda > Insecta > Psocodea > Liposcelididae > Liposcelis > Liposcelis bostrychophila. Next base: position 8,155,624 of record CM075211.1, read on the forward strand.
GATTTTTTCTTCTTTTACTTCGACTTTTGGAATGTTTGATGATTTTGCGTCTAAATTGGTTGCATTGGCAACGGCAAGTTCTAAATCGGTCCGTACAGCATCAGTGATTTGAGTAGAACCCATGTCTGAAAAAAGTACAAACGAATTTATTTATTTTTAATAATTAGAGCAAAAATTGAGTCTACTATTAAATATAGTCTACATATAGTCCGATCCGAGATAGGCACTACGGCGGTAAGATGGACCATCTACGTTATTGGACTTATTAGCTTTTATTCCGAATCTTTTCGTTGTCAAAAAAGTAAAAAAAAAAAAAAAAAAAATAAGTCCTTTTCAGCACCTAATGCAAATAGTTCTCTTTGGTATTGGACTACCGATATTTTTACAGGCTAACCGTTGTGCATTCCAAGCCACAGTTAAATGAAGGTATCAATTTTATAAATTATTTGCTACCCTGCTGACCTATTCGTTTAACTTAAAAAATTTATTTATAAAAACAATTACCATTAACTCCTTTCTGCAAATCCTTCTCAGCTGCAGCCAGCAAATTATTCAACGTTTGAGAATGAATAATCCCTTCTGCTTTCCTGACGTACATGCCTAACTCCAATTTAAAGTGCTCTCGGAGTCGGCAAAGTGGAGAATAGCAATTCGCAGAACCGGACATCCTGCATGAAACCGAATAGCAGGAATTTTGGCAAAATCCTTTCAACTCAGCATATTTTTTCCTTATCATCACAATTTTCTTGGCCAAATTATAAACTGCTTCTTTCGATGCCACCACGTTCCCGAAGCGACTGGTTTCTCTATCTTCTTTTTGTCTTCATCTACGCTTTCAACATCGATTTCGGGTTCAGGTTTTTTATCCAACTGACCTGGAATCGGCCTGGGCCCGCTAACGATTCCCATCTGAGCTAATTTTCTTTCTTCTATTGTTTTTAAGCTAGTTCTCCTGGCTAGTAAATCGTCTAATTTTGATTTTTTCGCGATTTTCGGATATTCCAACCGCTGTGACGAGGTTAAAGCTTGAGTAACATCAATCATGTCGAAACTGGCAATGGGTCGGAGCACCCTCATTTTATTCAATCTTTTATCGGTATCGTTTTCTTTGGGCAAACTCGACGGAACCACTTCATTCCCAGTTTCTTCAGTTTCTCCTTTTTGTCCGTCTTGTTTCTTCCTATCAGCTTCCTCATCTGAATCACATTTTTTCAGTAGGAAAGTATAACTTGCAGGATCCACTGCTAACAATTTAACAGACTGACCATCTTTAACTTGAACCATTATCTTTTGAGGTCCAGCTCTCAATCCAACAGTTCTCGCATCTTGAATCACTAATTTCCTAGTACTAGACAGCCATCTCCAGCCCCATTGTCCATGGATACGATACTCTTCCCCTTTTGTTTTTGAACCGAATGCTTCAAACCCAGGGTATACTTCACAAAATTAATGGCAAGTCGATTCCTTTCCTCCTCGTCCTCCTTTTCTTTCTTTTCTCGTTTTTCGATTTTCTTCCTTTCTTCTCTTTCAACCGCCGTCACCCTCTGTAGTCGAACGTGACCCAGTTGCTCATGCCAAACGGAAGCATAAACGACTGGTTTGATGCAAGCTTGTAATATGACCAAAGCCCGGGTGAAATCTTTCGGTTGGATGCAAGATTGGACGCATGTCACCCAAGTTTTCCGATGTAACGGCCAGTTAACGTGCATGAAAGGACTGGGTATGCTGCTTTCTAGTTGTAAGATTGTTTGTCGAAGAGTGTTGATTAATAAAGCTTTGGGACCTGTAAATTAAAAAAAAGAAATTGCAAATTAAATCAGTTCAATTTTTTATCATCCCTCCCCATAACTTTAACCGTTATTTTTTGTATGTAATTAAATAGGCTAAACTTTTTTTCTTAAACCTGTCAAAAGTACTCCCAAAAACTAACAACAAAAAAAAATTACCATAAACGCTCCCTGCCCATTTGAATTCCGAAGCAGCCGTCAAGGAAAATTTATGCGACAAATGACGTTTCTTATCTCTCTCTTCGTTCCTCTGGGGTTTGTTTAAAGCGTAGACGTTTGTCGTATATTGATTTACATAATTTTTGCAATTGTTATCTTGTCCGAGTTTGTAAAGGAAAGTCCCGGAAGCAATTTGCTGAGCTCTGTAACGAGTTAATCTTAAATTTTCAGACTCAAGCAGAGCTCTTTTATCAGCTAATTTATCTCGTTCTTCTTTGCAAACGATGGTGGTGCTTCGTCTTTTTAGATCTTCCATGTCAAATGTTAAAGGTTTCAAAGATCCGGTTTTAGATCTCGTCGTAGCTCCGGTAATTTGATTTTTGTCGTCAGCCATCGTTTCTTCAGCTTCGTCGTTTTGAAAAGTTACAGTGGTCGTAGTTGTGGATACGGTGGTTGTGGTAGTAGTTGTCGTAGTTTCGGTAACGATTTTCTCTCCATTTTCGACAGGAACCGAGGCCTCTTCAATGGTCGTCTGAAAGAATAAGAATAAAGATGCAAAACAACTGCGACATTCACAGTAAAAATTTTAAGAAAAAGTTACACAAAATAAAATACTTACGGTTTCAGTTGATGTAACTTGACATTCAACTTGCTCAGTTTCCAAGCTCAAAGGAACTTCTTCGGTCTCGATTTCAGCTTCCTCTCCCATGCTTGGGATTTGAGTCTGATCAGGATTATCTTCACCAGATATCATTCTACTCAATTCTTCAGCTGCTTCTTGTTCTCTTCGACGCTGTTCTTCCTCCCTTTGCTGCCTCTCTTCCTTTTCTCGTTGTATTCTTTCCTCTTCATCTTTTTTCCGTTGCTCTTCTTCTTTAATTCTTTGTTCAATCCTTTCTTGTTGAAGTTTTGCAAGGGCGGCTACATAAAAAAAAAATTAAGATTAGATAATCAGCATGGATAAAAAAAAAAAAAAAAAAAAAAAAAAAAAAAATTTAAGTCCTAGTTCAAACTAATAAGCTTACCATTTTCAACTTCCAAATATGATTTCTTCCCTGCCTTAGCAGCATTTGTTATGGTCTCAGTAATACTCATATGCTTAGTGATCACATCCTTTAAATTATCAATTTCTCTGCACAGAGGTTTTTCGTAAAAGTTTGCATCCAATTTATCTAATAATTCGTCTAATTGATACCTTGTACTATAATACCACACTTCACCACCTTCAGTTTCTCTGTATATAAAACAAAAATTGTAGGTGATTAATTGTCATTTCAATAGTTAAATCTTTACAAACTTGAATCTAAAAAATTGCTTACACAAATATCCTTCTACAAAGGAACCAATACTTCCTTCCATGTCTATCAAATCCTAAATGTTCATGCCTGCTCAATGTACCAGTTTTTTCAGCTGGCAATATACAATCAGTAACTCCTGATATTTTATGAGATCTGCAAATATTGCACTGCCAGTCCTCTTCTGGAACATCCGGTAAAGGTGGATCGACGCATTCTAAATGGTACACTGCAGGACAAGTTTCACAGCACAAAAGATCTCCTAACCGATGGCATATTCTGCAGTGGTCATCATAATGAATCGGTCCTAAAAAAAAAAAAAAAAAAAAAAAAAAAAAAATTATTTGTCAGCATTAAAACAAACATACTTTGCTAGAATCTTGCTTAGAATCCTTAAATATCAATTTGTATTTCTGTACTTATTTATTCGTTTTTTTTCTCGCTTTTTTTTTCTTTCCCAATGCCAATAAAAAAAAAAAAAAAAAAAAAAAAAAAAAGAACAACTTTATCATTTACAAAGGAAATTAATTTTTAAAAAAATTCACCATTTTCCTATAACAATTTTAAAGTTCTAAATTCTAAGTAAAATTAAATGATTTAGAATTTAGAATTTTAATTTTAATTTTAAAGTCCTTTATTTACAAGAACTTTAAATTCTTTAAATGAAGTATTTAAATTTCAACATATAAAAAAGTATGATAAATTCTTAAAAAATGATTTCCTTTTATTTTTTATTTTCAATTTTCATTACGTAAATCCTAAAAATTTCATTTGGATTTTGAAAGTTATTAAAAAAAAAAAAAATATATAAAAACTCTTAGAAATCATAAAATTATTTAAATTAATATTGCATAACATTAAATCTTCATTTAAACTTTTGGCGGGAACGGCGCACGACCCTATATAATCAAAATTATGATGCAATATTTTTTCCTTACCTTCACTGATTAAATCCTCCCTCACTGGATTTGTTACAAGAAATTGATCCGTTAAAAACTGCAAAACCTTAAGTCTTTTTTCAACACCAACAAAAGGATAATCACCAGGTACCAAAATTTCTAAAATCTTATGGTCAAATGTTTTATCACTTTCAACATATGACCTCAAAACTTCAGGCCAAGTCATTGGATCTATGAAATAAATACAAGCATTTACACTGTCTTTTTGATCCAATGGGCCAAAATGAGTCTGTTGTGAGTCCTCTTCACGAAAAATTGCTTTTAAGAGCATTATGTGGATTTCCACTAATAACACATTCTGTTCTTCTAACACTAATGCACCACAAAATTCTTCAAGTCGAAATGGGGATAACCTAGCTAGGTTGCGAAAATGTCTTAAAACTTCATAAATACTAAGCGCTTGCATAATGTATTCTTTGGGAACGAGCAAATCCTCTGATGATTTTGGAAGCTCGAGGGGAGGTATTTCAATATCCTGAAGCCATATAGGATCTGGGCTTGGAGGTTTGATATAAGATACTTTATTTTTAGGTACATCTGATGAGTGAGTGCTTGCTTCAGATTCACATTCATCACTCATAGGGGTAGCTGGTTCAATGTCCATGGTGTCATCCATTTCACTTTCGCTCTTAATATCCTCAAAGTCACTTCTACCACTTGACTCTTCAAAATCAGAGCCATAATGATAATCTGAAGCCCTTTCACTAGAGGATTTATAATTATAATGCCGACCATGATTACTGCTTTTCCCACCTTTTTTTGAAACGGAATTATAAGACTGCTTATGCTTTCTCCTGGTAGAACGACTGTTCCTGTTGCTTACATCACTACTATCTGGAGATGTACATCTGGAATGAGTTGGTGTGCTGTTCTGAGAATTTGGTGTTTCAGATCCTTTATTATCCTGATTTAATAAATATTTTGGTTTCTTCAGAAGATGATATTGGAATTTTTTTGGTCTTTCCAACACGACCGCTTTGGGAGGTCGTCCTCTTTTTCTGGTTGGCCTCCCCGTCATTTTGTTACGAATATTTACCAATCCGAGGGCCTAACGAACACGTGGGTTACGAAAACAATCATTTGTATACAAATATTAATGACAACTACAGAAAAAAACAGGCTAGTTGTGTTTACGCTTTGCGCCATTCCCCCTTTGACGTCACGTGACCTATAACTTTATCCATTTTCCTCAAAGAGGGTTTTATAGACGAACATTCAGATCCATCCCTTAATAACTCATATTTCATTATTTTCAATAAAATTAACTATGAAAAATAATCACTATGACATAAAGAGCAGAATATTAATTCACTGACGCGAGTTCACAAGTGAAAATATAGAAATCCTAACGTCGATGTAACGAGATATCTGATTGGCCCATACGATCGGACGCCATTAGCGTCTCGTTTTTTAACTATAATTATGTCTTTTATATTAAACCCGATCTCACTTTTCATATTTTTCTGCACATACGACACAACTTCACTAATATTTCATTTTAATAACATTCTAAAACAACTCTCGGAGTGAAAACAAATTGAGATTAACAATTTAATACCCAATGCCAAAACAACCAATCACAGGGTTTGTTACAACTCAGAAAAAAGAAACGACTCGAGCGATGATTGACGAAAAACTTTTTGACGCTCTAGGCTTAGTTCCAACTTCCGCCACCAGTCGTTTATGCTTTTGTGCTTTTCTTGATAAAATTTGGTTAGGGGCAATGTTTTTTTCGCGTATTTATCCGAGATCCAAGTAGGTTTTCATTAATATTATCCTTTATTTATCAGATTATTCCGAATTAAACGTGAAAATAAAGTTACGGGTGCGAAATTTTTTTTAATTGAGGACTACTGCTACGATTTCAATGACGCTAGGTTATGGCTTCGATTTAGGCCAATTTGACCCTTTATGATCGATTAAATTCACGAAATGTTAATTTTACGATCGGAAAACGGAGAAAATGATCGGATTAGCCTTTAATATGCCGAGCAGCCTTTGTAACTTATTTTCATTGCAATTAGGCTTGCGTAAATGCATTATTTCAAGATATATAGCAGGCTAATTTCCTTGTTTAAAAATGCAGCCAATTGAAAAATTCAAACTGCTAATCATGAAAATTGTTCTTTCAAGTTAAATATTTTGGAGCGTTTTAATTAAGCTTAGGCTTTTTTTATTGCATTTTAAAATTTTTTAAGGATATTGCATTTTCTAGATTTCCATTATTTACAAAAATAGTTACTCTCTTGTTCTTTTTTTTAAAAAAAAAAACAAAACAAAGTCTCTTTGTAAACTAAACAAACCAAACCCAGATTTTTCTTTTCAAGAGAAACATAGGTTATATAGGAAGCACAATGATAAAAATAATTATTTCATTCTGAAATCTTAATAATGGGACCAGATAGGTGTGAATTTACAATTAAAACATTAAAATTAATATCATTTTCAAAAATGGTTTACCCTTTTCACATGGTGTTACTCCTCAACGTTTCAAGATAATTAAAAGTATTTGTTTTTTTGGTTATGTTTTATATATATATTTCTTTTAAATTCTGAATTACATTTTAGTTTTTAATTAATTATTTTTAAAGGCACACTTTACCTTTTATTTTTTTCTTTTCAGAGAGACTCAAAAAGGACCTCCATAAGCCTAAAAGCTGGGAAGTAATTGAAAGTTACCATAATGACTGAAGTTCATCACAACATGAATTGGGGGGCGCAAAGCAATCCAGGCATGGTGGAAGAAGAAGTCATTTATGGTGGGCCAGAATATATCCTACCAGACAAACAAGAATCACACATGGGTTTTATTTCGTTACCTGAAGAAGTTCCCATGATAGTAATCGAAAGCAATCAGGTATCTGCTGAAACAGATGCTCCGATGATTATCGTCGGGAACGACGTCTCCGAACAAATGATCTGCGCCGAAGAGGAGGTAGAAACTGAAGCTGATATGACTTGGTATTCCAATCCTCCTGTTGCTCATGAAGAAACTGTGGATGCTCTTCCAATAGAAAGAAGACCAAAAAGAGAAGGACGGGTTGCAGTACCTTATTTGAAGGAAGAAATCACTGATATACCTTTAAATGATGAAAGTTATGCAACTTATCATCCTTTTCCCTGTGATTTTTGCAGCAGACGATTTAAAAAGAAAGCAAACTTGATGAACCACATGGTGGCTCATCAAACTCAGAGACCTCATGCATGTAACATATGCTCCTCCAGCTTCATGAGAAAATGTGATCTTGTTAATCACCAAAAAATTCATTCTTATGTTCCCAATAGGGAAAATCGTGATGACGTCGAAGACGATTATAGTAAATATAATCATTATCAAAGTCCAAGTCCTCCTAGAAAAAGAAATGCAAATAAAAAGGCTGGTAAAGCTCCTTACAATAAACGAGTCACAAATAGGGATAAAGGAAAATCTTCTTCGGTTTCTCCCCAAGGGAGTGGTAATTATTTTAAACCGACTAGTTATGTTGATGAGGATGTTAAGTTATTACTCGAAATGACCAATAGACTTCATGAGAAGAGTAGTGGTAGTGATAGGAATTCAGTTAAGGATTCGTCAGGAGAGATTCCCACTGGAAGCGAAGATAGGCCTTATGTTTGCAATAAATGCGGAAGGAGTTTTCAAAGGGAAAGTGCTTTGGTCTCACATTCTCAAATTCACGCCGAGGATACATATTACGAATGCAGTAAATGCGGGCATCGGTTTTTCACTTTAGAATTATTGCGAGATCACTCCGCCAAAAAACACGATACGCCCTACACAGGGGAGACCTCTGACGAAAGCGAAGATGGAGAATCCGAAAAAGGAAAATACACCGGAGATGAAAGATTTGGAACGTTTTACTGCTCGATATGTGCTATTAGTTTTCATAGGTTAGATTTATTAAAGCAGCACAAAAGGTAAGTGAATGACAAAAGAAGGTTAAAAAAAAAAATTATAAAATTGATTTTTTTAATTTTTTTTTTTTTTTTTAGGATTCATTCTAAGAGAGACGAATATCAAGGCTACTTCAAATGCAGTACCTGTTTTGCTCTTTTCGCGACGAACGAGAAATTATTACTCCATTTAGAAAGTAACGTCAATTGTCAAAAGCATGTTTGCATGATATGCGGGGAGAATTTCAGCGATCAGACTGCCGTTCAAAGGCACATACAGCAAAAGCATGGGCGAGAATTGCTCCCTCACACGTGTAATTACTGCGGGAAGCAATGCAAGGACAAGAGGACTTTGCAGAAACATTTCTGGATTCATTCACCCGACAAAAAATATTCTTGCAAAAAATTAGATTGCCCGAAGAAGTTTCACAGCTGGGCAAGACTAAGAAGGTAAATCCATTCAAGTCCAGTTTGAGGTGGATTAGCCCTTTAGTCAAAAATATAATTTTATTGCTTTAAATTTTTAGGCACATGCTTTCTCACAACACGAGCAAAAGCGTTCGCTGCGAGGAATGCGACGAGGTGTTCCCAGATCGGAGAGCGCTCATCAATCACCGTCACAGTCATTTCCCGGATTCGAGCTCCAGGAAATTCGTCTGCAACGAATGCGGCAAATCATTCGGATCCCGAAGCAGCCAGCAAATTCACAATCGAATCCACACGGGGGAACGGCCTTACGGATGCCGATACTGCTGGAAAGCGTTTGCGGACGGAGGAACGTTACGGAAACACGAAAGGATTCATACGGGTGAAAAGCCTTACGTTTGCGCGGTATGCCCGCGGGCGTTTAATCAGCGCGTCGTGCTAAGGGAACACATTCGCTCCCATCATTCTCAGCCGACGGCCAAACCCGGCTATTCGACCCCGGTTTATTTATGCGAGGTTTGCAATGTTGTGACCGCTAATTCGGAAGAACTCGCCGTTCACTTAGTAAAGCATAGTGATGACAATACCGTTAAAAATAGGAATCCCACTCAGGGGATAAGGACTTATAAACGTCGTAGAAAATTAAGTTCTTACGAGTATGACGATAACGAATTCGACGATGCGGATTTTTTCGAGAAAAAAGACAGCGAGACTGAATCCGGGGATTCGGAGAAAGAAGCGCCTTCCCCGGTAAAAAAGCAGACGAATCGAAAACCCGCCCGGAAAAAAGTAGATAGTTATTCTAAATTCACAAAAACATTTGAAGCCGCCATGAAAAATATTAGTTCGTTAGTCGAAAAACCGGTTCGAAAAGCCAAAATGATTAGTACAAAACCGAAACCGGGAGGGAAGAAAAACAAAAAGGTGACTGCGAAAAAAGGTAGGAAACGGAACGTCGTGGTGACGAGTAAGCCTTCGACGTCGGCCACTCCCGCGGTTCGTCCAAGGACTCGGACCTTGTCCGGGCGATTGTCGGGAAGGAAAGATAGTTTCAACGAACCGGAGGAAACCCCCAAACCTCAACCCAATAAAACCGAGGAAACGCGAGCTCGACCCACAAGACCGAGGACTAAAAACGTTAACTACGAGGACATGAGCGAAAATTTACCGGAAGTAGCAACTTTCCCTGAGAAAACTAAAAGATCGATACGGAAACCGACTGCTTTTCAAAAGAAAGATGCGGAGGAGGATAAAAAATCAGAGGAATTTAAAATTCAAGAGAGCGTAAAACAAGAACAGGTCGATGAGGATAACTACGAATCCAATGACAATTACGTTTGTGGTATTTGTAATAGCGTTTTCCCGAGCAAAGCCGACCTTCTCTTCCACGTGCCTGTTCATATATAGCCTAACACTAAATAATTTATAAAAAATTCCGCATCGCTACTTTTGTAATTAGTTCCCTTTTTTTCTTTAATTTTTTTTTTTTTTTTTTTTTTTCAAACAAAAGTTTGTTTTAATGTTATTTGAGTCAATGTATATTGTAATAGTTTGTAGTATGTTAGGAACAATCTTTTTTTGTAAATATCGGATTTTTAGGAGAAATCGATTTAAGAAAAAAAAAAACATTTCAAATTTTACATCAAAGTAACGATTGAGACGGAGACATTTAATTATTCAATATCATTATTATTATTATTATATATCTTTTTTTTTTTTTTTTTTTTTTTTTTTTGCTTAATATAATTTTTTATCTTAGCTTTATCAAAATTTTGGTTCTTTTTGATGGATGAGTTTTGAAAATCTATACCTCAGACCCAAAACTTCAAATTGGGATCAAAAATGAATGCTAAACTTTAATTTTCTCATACCTAACGGTTTCGTCTTAAGCTTTCAATTTCAACGGTTTGCTTCTGAGGTAGAGACAAAAAAAGCATTTTTTTTGGATTCTTTTTAGAATCTACAATGATCTGAGCTAGGAAAAAAAAATCTCCTTAATTTTATATTTGATTAATCGTTCCTATCACAGGTAAAATGCGCCACGAAAATTAAAATTTATTCAAAACTTGTCAATTTTGAAATAATTTTTTTTTTTTATTTCAAAATTTTATTTTCGATAAATTTCTTAATTTTTAATATACTTGGCCTACTTTATTATGCCTTTTTATTATTAAAAAAAAACAACAGTGAAAAAGCTGGAAAATTTTTCACGCATTAATTTAAATATACGTTTTATTTATTTATCATCTTAAATATACGCATTAAAGATGATGTCAAACTTATTTTTGAAATTTATAATTACCTCAAAAAATTTTAGGTAAGGACTATATATTTAAAAAAAATCATAAGCGAAGATAAATTTTATTTTAACGATATCGATGACCAGTTTTTTTTAGATATTTTAAAATTATTGCCATAAAAAAAAAATTAAAAATATATCTATTTGATATGTTTTTGATATAGATTGTACTGTACGTTGGCTAACTTTAACTTAAGTTATTTTAAAAATGGAAGTATTATAATTTTTTTCCAGTTTTTATAAATTAATTTTTTTTTTTATTAACTTTAGGTTTAACTCGTAAAATTACAAAAAAAAAAAAAGATCAGCGGTATTATTGAAGAAAAGTGTAAAGAAAAAAAAATTGCATTAAAAATCATGATTATTGGATATTTTATTAATACTATATGAATATTTATATTTAATGATTTTTTTTTCTTTTTTACATTTCGATTGAGCATTATCGGATTTGTTGTTAACTTCCCAGAATTAGTTACCAATCCAGAAAACTAGTGTATCAACTTAGGTAATCAATTTACAAGAAGTATTACATATGCTAAGATAAAGAACAATTTGTGGAATGCAGAAGAAGTTGACTGGAAGCAATTATTAACAGTTTGATTGGAACTGAATTTTTTTTTTCTTAAGCATAATAATAAATGGTAGCGAAATACTCTGGAAAAATATGTAAAATATATAATATAATGTGTTAAAAAAATTTTTCATTGTTAGATTGATATTATTTTCTACACGTGTAACCTTCATCATCTGGGCGGATTTCAAATATATTTACCAAACGCCTTTCAAGCTAAATTTGCTTGTGGTTAGAACAAAAAAAAAAAAAAAAAAAAAAAAGGTGAAAGCAGAATTTTTGAGGAAAAATCTGCAAACTCACGTAACATGGGGATGGAGGGTAAAAAAAATTTTACCTACAGCTTACACCGGAGGAAAAAAGATTCAAAATTGACAACGAATTATGAGTAATATACGAACGACTTAGCAAAATTTGCGGTTCAAAATGCAGATTCAAGAAAACATAGTGCGACCATTTTCCCTCTCTCTATGTATTTTTTCTACTAAAATCTCTTACCTCCATTTTTAAGTGAGCACGTTATGAGTCGTGAGCTGAGCATATGACGTGTTGCAGCTTCTGGAACTGCAAATAATCCATTTGTGCAGTACATTTTTCAGTCAATACACACACCATGCGGTACCCGCCTTTAAAGCGTTAAAATATATATTTATAAAAGAAATATTCACTTTTTCACTGCACAAATAATTATAAAAAAATTGAGATTCTTATAAACTTCAGAACGAGCACAAATCACACAAATACACATTTAGAAATGCCTTTTTTCTGAACACTTGTCCGCGTCTTCTCGACAGACTCCATCTTTGTTTACCGAAACGTTCCGCCGCGCCGGCATGTACTTAATTTTCATACTGACAAGGTTAGGGTTGAAATCTTAAAATGGCGGATGCAGACTCAAATTTACTCCGCTAGAGGACTTAGCAATATAACCAATCAAAATATTTCTAGCAGAAGAAATTATTTTTTTTGATTGGTTCCCGTCACAAGCTCTCTAGCGGGTAATGATGTTAAATGTAAGATATATTTTTTAACAGTTGTACATTGTCGAGCATGGGATCGTCCACATATTACATAAGCATATTTTGGGAGAAAAAGACGTCCATGAAAATCGAACGCAATGTTAGATCTTTTAGAAACCCTATAGGCTTCGTGCGACTTTTTTTAGTATAAATATCCACTTAAATATATTTGTTTACCTTATAGAAGCGTATATACTTCCATCACGCAATTAGTTGGCGGAAATATTGCTTTTATATAAGCTAAACATAATTTTAACGGTGGAGCTGCAGTCAAAGTCGCTCGGAGCCTGTACAACAAGAGACTGGCGAATTTAAATTGATGCCATATTCAATATGGCGGCTTACAATGCAGTAGCTTGAGCAGATGCAAAAATCGCTAGTTTCTAAGTATAGTTCTGGATTTTTTCCAGAAGCCTTTTCCCAAGCTAAAGAAAATCGAATAATAATCTGAGTTAAGAGATTTAAGTTTCATTTATTCGTAAAAACTGAGAAATCGTAAAATTTTCATTCAATTTCCAATATGACCATCCATTATGGGTTCTAAAAAGCGAACCAAGCAGAATTTACTAATGAATTAGCCAGTCTCTTTTTATATACGATCTCTATATTAAGTAGACTGCCCCATACGGTAAGCTAAACATGGACTTAGATATATTGTACATTTATGAATTGACACGTGATAGCATCACTAACAGATGACCATTCAGGTACTTCGTAAGCATCTTGGGGAGGGGGAAGAGTCCGAAATAGCGATGTTGACCAGAACCTAAGTATTGACAAAAGAAGTGGAGGCAAAACTTGCCACAAAAATGCTTAGGTAATATTTGAACGGAACGGAATAGTTTTGTGCCTGTCTCCCTTTTTATGAATGTTTTTGCACATTACCTAACAAATATAGCAATCGGTTTTCCATCCCAATGAGAAAATCAGCACAGTGTAATCATTTTTTAATTTATACAGCAAATATCAGCTTTTAAATGCATGAACTCCTTGACATTGAAGGAAAGCTGAAAGCTTTATATTTCGCAGTGGGTTTTCCCTGAAAAGATTAATCTTCCTGGTGGAGCTCTGTTTCTCATTAAATATCAAGTTCAGTATTTCCGAAAATGTATTTATAACCCAGTTAGTGACCTCTTATTTTATTTTTCAGATAAATTAAAAGCCTCGTTTTTTATTTCACACAATTATTATGTTTTTTTGAGTTTTTTGACGTCAAAACGTACATTTTTCCCGTCATAATAAAACTATTTTCATTATGATTAGATTCCTTTTAGTTTTAATGTCAAACATTTATTTTTTAAAAGACCGTTACATTTATGATTTGATAATTGACCCAGTTAAAATATATTCTTTCAGAAGTTCCCGTCATCTGCAAATAATTTATTATTTATAGGGCAAGGATAATTGGAAAAAAAAAATCATAGAGATTTTAAAAACGTTTTTCCTATTTAAAATTATTGGTGACACATTGACGATTCGCTTTAAAATAATGAAAAAGTTCATCATGCTGATGAAAAGGGGGGCATTAAACTCCAAAAGGAAAGATGATAGAATGATTTTATTAGATGTATGCTAGTGGTCTTGGCAGGAAATCAACTCTTGCAGCAGATTGCAGAGTCTTAACTAGCATTCAAATAAACAAAATTTCATCTGCTGTACTGGTCCATATTTACAAATCATCAACATTGCATGGGATCCAGTTTACAAAAAAAAAATCTATTTTTAATAAGGATTCGTTTGTTCTGTAACAAAATAAACATTTTTTTTCAAAATTCATTTTATTAGAAAAAACATTCATTTTTTTTCCCAAGATTACTAGTCGTACAACAAGAAGAAATTAAAACTAAGTTCTAAAGCTAAAATATCTTTTTATAAAAAAAGAAAATGACGATCATTCGTACCGGTAAAAACCATGCAAAAATAGAAAAGGAATTATAAAGTGAAGGACATACCGAAAACATAAGGAAAACTATACTATTTTAGAATATTTCCTTCTGATCTTTCTTTTTTAAATAAATAAACTGAAACGGTACATATTTATCGGAAAAGACAACCGGAAGTTTCGATCAGCACTTGGCACTTGTGATTATCGTTTTTAATTCATGCATAATATTAATCATGATTCATATTGGTCCATCCAATCATAATTTTTTTTTAGGGAAAAATAAACAAGCCGATAAGACGTATGATTAATAAAACGGGGAGAAATCATGCAACAGTCAAAAGATTCACACCGAATTTTTTTTTTTTTTTTTGTTTTTTTTGTAACTTTAGATGTACAAAAATTAACTTAAGAGCTAGAGTTAAAAATTCTTTCACGTCCGAATGTGTGAAAACGACTGAAAAAAATGAATTACTATTCTCCAGTCATCATTTCCATGAATTCTAAAAAAAAAAAAAAAATCATTATTTTTTAATTTTTTAAATTATAGGATGCGTATGCATGTGCGTTACGTAATGGATGCTGTAAATATAACATTACCGTCAAAATCTACTGTTCCGGAACCGTCTGCATCGATTTCATCTATCATCATTTCCAATTCGTCGTCTGTCAGCTGATCGTCAAGTTCTCTTAAAATTTCTTTAAGGCATGATGTAGGTATGTATCCATTTCCTAAAAAATTGATTAAAACAAAAAAAATTAGAATAAAATAAAATGCACGAAAATATGAATCGGGTTTCTTTTATTCCCTAGCAAAAAAGGTGACACGTCACATTTTGGTCATCGAACGGTCATTTTCCGAAACTTTTTTTAAAGAGATTTTCGACGTCAAAATGACGTGTGTCACAGTGGTCGCTAGTCAAGAGAAAAGCGGACATAATTCCCTTCTCCAGTGTAGGTAAAAGGATCTTGGCGTCAAAAGCTTTGGTTTTCAGTTTAGTTTAAAATCACCTGCCCATATTGAAAAATTCAAAATGGCGGATCCAATATGGCGGATGAAATTTCGAAATTTCGGCATTTTGCGTTGATTTTAATAAAACTGTATATCTAGGGGTTTTCGGGATAGCTGAATGGGTATATAATATTTGTTTCTTTAAATTCGAAATGGCGAAGTTAATATGGCGACTTTTATCCGCACCTTTATCCGCACTTGCAGAAGTTTACGGATGTTCGTAAAAATTTGTATATAGGGGTTTGGAGGTCCGCTGATTTGGAATTCGTCAGGGTTTTCTTTTTCTTTCAAATTTAAATATTTTAATAATAATTTAACATTTTACGAGATTTTCAAACTGACGTCAACATATGATTTTCAACTGATCGATAACATTTGTCACTGTGTGACGTCTTATTGTCGTCACCTCGATTCCGACATTCCGTTGTCCTCCTTTTCAGACGTCTTCAGAGACGTCTTGAAGTCATCCACTGACAAACTGTATTATCGGTTCATTCTTAAAGACGTCATTTTGACGTTGAAAATCTCGTAAAATCACATGGACAGGTATGGTCACGTCTTTTTCGTGTTTAAATTACGTCACATTTTTCGCTGGGACGGACGCCGCAAGAAAAATTGAGCTATTAAAAACTTAAACTTCGTTATAAAATTTTATAACCCGCCAAAAAAGACATCTATTTATAATTCGTTATAAAATTTTATAACAAAAATTATTTTAAGTTTTTTTATTTTCTTCTAAAACTTCCCGAATTTTTCTATTTCTGTTTTTCTTTATTTTTGAGCCTTTGTCAAATTAAAAATACAAGAAATAGACCGAAAATTCAGAAAAATCTGGAAAATATTATAATTCAAAAAAATTAGCAACTTAAAAACCATATTGCCGCTTATAAAAATCAGTTGAAAAGTGGTGTAGTGGATAAAGACGGCTGGTAAGTCGACCACAAGGCTCGGGTTCTGTTAACCCATGCTTTTCTCTGAAAAATTAAGAAAACTGAAAGCTCTTCCAGATTCACATGCTGTTCTGATGTGGCTAGTTTTGGTCCGCCTGAGGAATTAATCCTCATACTCTCTGATTTTCGAGAGCGTTCCCTATCCGCCACCTGGGAGGCGCGATGGGGGACTAGCCAAAACCCCACACGGGTTGGTGGGACAACCCTGTCCCCAGCCACCGAAAAAGATGCCATCCTCCCAACGGCACAAAGTCACCCACCTCGTACGGGTCGACATAAAATGACGTCCTTTTCATATCGATCCGCACGAGGTGGGTGCCGTATGACGTAAGGAGGATTTTATCCCTCTAGATGGCTGACTTAAAACTAATTTAAAACTACCCTAAAAACTAACTAACTTAATCTAGACTAAAACTACTTAAAATGCTTAACTTATTTATACTAGTTACTAAGCTTAGCTTAAACTTAAATTAAGGTTGTACAAATGTACAATGTACGGCATGGACATTCATACAATTTACAATATTAGATATTAGAGACAAGATTGTCTGTACTTTTCGACAATCTTTTGCGCGAAAAATGAACTCGATTCTGTTTTTTTTTTTTTTTTTTTTTTTATGTCGTTTAACCGCTTAAAAAAAATGTGCTAATCGAGAGCTTTTAAAAATTATAGGCTGTCTTTTAAAATCCCGTTTTATTTTATATTATTATTTTTTTTTTATTAATAAAAAGATGTGAGGGAGAAATAGAAATAAGAAAAAGATGAAAAGGTAAAAACTCCATAACCCAATACCGAGTATAAAACACCTATCCCCATGCCGATGACCATACCCATTACCATACCATGCCTGTACAAACTCAAACCTCCTTGATGAAGCTTTTGGACTGCGTTGGCGGCTGCGACGACTCCTCTGGCTGCGACGATTCCTGGCTGCTCCTGTAAAAACAAAAACAAAAAAAAAAGACAATTAAAAAAGGGGGGGGGGGGCTTGGAGACCCTCACAATGGAGTTTATCTCCCGCGGTATGATTGTAATAAAAAAATTAATTATTTTAAACTGTAATGTATTATTATTATTACTATTTTTTTTAAAATTAATATTTTGAGATTATAAAAAAAAAAAAAAAAAAATGCAAAAAAGCAAAAAAATTTCGGATTTCCAGGCGTAAAAGGTAAGACCTTCCGCATGGACCGGCCGTCAGGGGAACCATGCCATTAGAGCGAGCCGGGAGCCTATCGGCTTTAACTGTGCATATATGTACAGCTAAGGCTTGCGGTGCGCCAATAACCTCGGACACCCAGTCATCCGAAATGAACCCTGGAGACTCTCACTATGGAGCGTATCTCCCGCGTAATCCATGATCGAATCGAATAGAATACACAGCCTAATAAAACTCTGCAGCTCCAAGAGAGGGGCTGACTCCTAACTTAACGTTTCGGGGGAACTTAACACTAAACACTTAAAACTAATACCACAAGGCCAGTCGCTGGGTCGATACCTAGGCCTTCTACGATGGGAGACTAAACCTCTGGTTTATCTCCAAGCCGGGCCGAAAATAATTTTTAAAAAAAAAAAAAAATTAAATAAATCCCGTGATTTAAAAAAAAATAAAATAAAGCCCGCACTAAAAATATTTATAAATAAAAAAAAATAAAAAAATTACGATGCGACTCCTCCGAGAGTCAAAACCCGAATGACGCTAGAACCTGAATCAAGATGGCGCTTGGATACGTCATGCGCAGACAGGCACGCCCTCTGTAATCCAATATGGCGCCTCAAACATTTTAACTGTAGATATCTGTGAATCCAAAACTTATTTATTTATTTATTTATTTATTTATTTATTTACATATTTTTAGTTCGAAAACCCTTCTGTCGTTAAGTACAAATCTTGTTTTTTAAAAAAAAGTTGAAAAACCTGAAATTATAACTTTTTTTTTTTCAAACCACATTTTCCTTTAGAAAAACCATTTTTTAAAAATGACGCGTTTTTTGTAATAAAATACGTAAAATCGACGTTTATTGAATTTAAACAGCCGAATAATGCATAAAAAACACGAAAATGATCAAAATAAATTAAGTTGTGCGTTTAGCCGAAGACTTAACAAAAGAGCACTCTAGCGGCGAATCGCAGAAGTTTTTCAAGAAAAGTTATTACAACTTTTTTTTAAGAAAACAAGATTTGTACTTAACGACAGAAGGACCTTTCGAACTGAATAAATATGTAAATAAATAAATAAATAAATAAATAAATAAATAAATAAATAAATAAATAAATAAATAAATAAATAAATAAATAAATAAGTTTTGGATTCACAGATATCTACAGTTAAAATGTTTGAGGCGCCATATTGGATTACAGAGGGCGTGCCTGTCTGCGCATGACGTATCCAAGCGCCATCTTGATTCAGGTTCCTAGCGTCATTCGGGTTTTGACTCTCGGAGGAGTCGCATCGTAATTTTTTTATTTTTTTTTATTTATAAATATTTTAGTGCGGGCTTTATTTATTTTTTTTTAAATCACGGGATTTAATTTAATTTTTTTTTTTTTTTTAAATAATTATTTTCGGCCCGGCTTGGAGATAAACCAGGAGGTTTAGTCTCCCATCGTAGAAGGCCTAGGTATCGACCCAGCGACTGGCCTTGTGGTATTAGTTTTAAGTGTTTAGTGTTAAGTTCCCCCGAAACGTTAAGTTAGGAGTCAGCCCCTCTCTGGAGCTGCAGAGTTTTATTAGGCTGTGTATTCTATTCGATTCGATCATGGATTACGCGGGAGATAAGCTCCATAGTGAGAGTCTCCAGGGTTTCATTTCGGATGACTGGGTGTCCGAGGTTATTGGCGCACCGCAAGCCTTAGCTGTACATATATGCACAGTTAAAGCCGATAGGCTCCCGGCTCGCTCTAATGGCATGGTTCCCCTGACGGCCGGTCCAATGCGGAAGGTCTTAACCTTTTACGCCTGGAAATCCGAAATTTTTTTGCTTTTTGCATTTTTTTTTTTTTTTTTTTTTTTTTTTTTTTATAATCTCAAAATATTAATTTTAAAAAAAATAGTAATAATAATAATAACATTACAGTTTAAAATAATTAATTTTTTTATTACAATCATACCGCGGGAGATAAACTCCATTGTGAGGGTCTCCAAGCCCCCCCCCCCCTTTTTTAATTGTCTTTTTTTTTTGTTTTTGTTTTTACAGAGCAGCCAAGGAATCGTCGCAGCCAGAGGAGTCGTCGCAGCCGCCAACGCAGTCCAAAAGCTTCATCAAGGAGGTTTGAGTTTGGTACAGGCATGGTATGGTAATGGGTATGGTCATCGGCATGGGGATAGGTGTTTTATACTCGGTATTGGGTTATGGAGTTTTTACCTTTTCATCTTTTTCTTATTTCTATTTCTCCCTCACATCTTTTTATTAATAAAAAAAAAAAATAATAATAATAAAATAAAACGGGATTTTAAAAGACAGCCTATAATTTTTAAAAGCTCTCGATTAGCACATTTTTTTAAAGCGGTTAAACGACATAAAAAAAAAAAAAAAAAAAAAAAACAGAATCGAGTTCATTTTTCGCGCAAAAGATTGTCGAAAAGTACAGACAATCTTGTCTCTAATATCTAATATTGTAAATTGTATGAATGTCCAATGCCGTACATTGTACATTTGTACAACCTTAATTTAAGTTTAAGCTAAGCTTAGTAACTAGTATAAATAAGTTAAGTATTTTAAGTAGTTTTAAGTCTAGATTTAAGTTAAGTTAGTTTTTAGGGTAGTTTTAAATTAGTTTTAAGTCAGCCATCTAGAGGGATAAAATCCTCCTTACGTCATACGGCACCCACCTCGTGCGGATCGATATGAAAAGGACGTCATTTTTATGTCGACCCGTACGAGGTGGGTGACTTTGTGCCGTTGGGAGGATGGCATCTTTTTCGGTGGCTGGGGACAGGGTTGTCCCACCAACCCGTGTGGGGTTTTTGGCTAGTCCCCCATCGGGCGCCTCCCCAGGTGGCGGATAGGGGAACGCTCTCGAAAATCAGAGAGTATGAGGATTAATTCCTCAGGCGGACCAAAACTAGCCACATCAGAACAGCATGTGAATCTGGAAGAGCTTTCAGTTTTCTTAATTTTTCAGAGAAAAGCATGGGTTAGGGGCCCTAACCAAGGCTGTTAATCAAATCATAATCATAATCATAATCATAAATAGCGATTAATCGAATATTTCAGACTCCAAAAAAACAAAAACTGAAACCAATCAAAAAAGAAGAGAAATCATTGAATATCCGTAACTGAATTTAGAGGTTAAGAAACGGAATTGAAATCAAAATCATAACCGAAATTGAATTCGAAATAAAAAAATCGAAAATCGAAATTGAAATAAGAATTTGCTAAAAACCGTAATTAAAAATAATTTTTTAAAATACTTTTAATAAAAATCATAATCAAAAACAACTGTAAAAAAAATAATAAACCGAAAATAATTTAAAAATTCTAGGAGTGCGCGGTCTCATTTGATCTCAAGTAAAATTGATCTTTGTACTGGGCTTTTAGTTCAGTCAAGTTTTATTTCATTGGCAATTTCTATTTTCATATATTTTTACGCCTTTTTTTAAAGTTTTATTTCGAGCCGACAAGTCATTTACTGCCAGTTGTAAATTCTTTATTTTCCTAAATTTTTTATTCTGAATTAAAAAGAATTAAACAATTTGAATTTTTTTCCCATTTTTTCCCTATCGTGTGCTTCTTCTGGTACTGGCTGTAAAAAAGGGATAATTTTCTCCAAATTTAGAACAAAGAATGGAAAAGAAAACAAAAAATTATAACTAAAAATCGTAATCATAATCGTAATTCAAATTAACAAAAGAGTCAGTGGAAATGGTAACTGAAACTAAAATTAAATTTTTAATGCAACCGAAAAACTGAAATCAAGATCGAAAATTTACAAACTGAAAAGCCAATAAACGTAACTGAAATCAAAATCGAATCAATAAACGTAACGAAAATCTGATATGAAAAACCGAAATTAATCGTATATTGAGCAAAGTTAATAATTAAAATCGAAATCGTAATCAGCTGTCAAGATTTTGAGTTCAGTAACCATAATCAAAATTAAAATTCTTATTTAAAAAAAATCATAACTGAAATTAATCAAAATTCAAGCGAATTTCGATCTGTTCCAAAAAAATTGTAATTTTTTTTCCTTTTTTTCCTCATGAAAACTGTCTAAAAAAAGAGCCTATTAAGTCCCCCTATGCTAAATATTGTGCAATTCAAGCATAAAATTAATATATTGCTCAGTTAAAAATTTTAATTATAAAATTTTTAAATAGTTATAAAATTTTATAATCGACCAAAACGTTATAGTTATAAAATTTTATAATCGACCAAAACTTTATAGTTATAAAATTTTATAACACACTTTTTCTTGGGGCCGACCTTGTTGGTGCTCTTCATCGCATTTTCAAAATGTCGGCGAGTATTAAATTTGGATTTTCCCTCCAACAGAAAAATTCAGGAAAATTTCTGTAAAGCCGTCATTTTCCAAGAAAAACGTAGGGAATGAAAGGAAAATCTTTCCCGAGTGAATATTTACGACTGTACCTTAAAAACTTCGTACAATTTTGAAATTTGAAAGAGAGAAAAAAAAATGATTAAACATTTATTTTTGTAAATACGTTTAGTGCGTCATTTTGAAGTCCGATTCCAGAATATATAAACCCTATAAAAATTTATTAGGGACGATAAGTTGAGGAACATTCATAAAATTATTGATTCTATTTTCACTGAGTCATGAATTAGCTTAATTCACAAGAAACTCAAAAGCAACGGTATGAATCAATAAAAAAATTTATAACGGTTTTCAAAAATAATTTTAAAAGATGTGAGTCAAGTTTTCTGAGAGATGAAATCCGTTTTTATTTTCCTCGTGTTATTATTACTATTTTTCAAAAAAAAATTATTACCAGAGATGAGCGACACATTTCATGATATCACCTTGACATATCTATTAATCCATTTCATTTTTTGTCGCGAGATTTTTTATAGCCGCCTTCCTGTTTTACGATCTTATTTTTTTGTAGCCATTACGCCAATTTTTTTTCTTTTTTTTAAACTACTCACCTTCTTTATCATACAGTCTAAAGGCTTCTCTAAGTTCTTTTTGCATAGCTTCTGCATCTTCTTCGACTATAAATTTAGCGGCAAGCGTTACGAATTCGTCAAATTCTAATCTTCCAGATTCTGAAAAAAAAAAGAAAAAAAATTAAACGCTTCAATTTTTTTTTTTGACCTCAAAATATGACGTCACGTAATGACTCAAATTGATAATTTTTCCCATAAGAATCTTTTCCTCGAGTGTCAGGGCCTTAAACTTGAAGTGATATTTCAACGACTGCTGCGTTCTCATCCCATTTGGCAAATTCCCAATATTTTTGCAACATTCAGACAACAAAAATCATTGCAAAATACGGAAATAAACTATAATTTATTTTCTTCTTAATCAATTTCTTTTTTTTATTTTAAATTTTAATTTAATGAAATAATAGGACTTACTATCTGCATCTACTTCATCGATCAAATCTTCTAATATCCTTTTGTTAAAGGGCTGACCCATCAAACGTAAAATTTCGGCGACCATATCTGTTGGAATACTCCCCGAATGCTCCCTGTCAAAGCCATCGAAAGCTTTCCTCAATACTGGAACAAAAAGAAAAACAAAATTGTAATTAATCGCAGTCGAATTGCAAACCGTAACGAATTGCCTCCCGTTGCTTTATTGTAAACAAAGTCAGGGCTGGGAAGCAGGTCCAAACTTGTAAACGGTTCGGTTCGGTTCATTTTCGTGGTGACGAAAAACAGGTAAGAGGCGCGGTTCCGTTTAGTTAGCCAGGTTCTAGTCAGCGCTGGCAACCCGAACCGAACCGAACCTAACCAAACCAAACCGAAAAAACGAGATGGAACCACACTCAGAAAACAAATTAACTTAGCATAAGTGGTTATTATGCTTTGAACGCTTTTGTTTTGTACCAAGACATTTTCTGACTTGTCGCAAGTTATCAGCTCGGCTGTCGGCAAGTCGTATATTGTAAACAAACAAAATGGCGACTTATGTAGAACTTACATATATTATGTTACGAAAATACTGTTCATACTCGCGTGTATCAAACGATTTCACACTAAACAATGTAAATAAAATAACTATATGAAATATCAGTAGAAAAAATGTATTTTTACTTCGTTTTTTGTAGCTTTGTAGTAATAACATAACCTAAACATAACCTACCCTCCGCATTGGACAATGTTAAACTTCTGTTCAATTTTTTTAAAGAAAATATTTAATTTAAGTCACCTGAATATTAAAAATGTGCAATATTCATCTTGTTAATCCATGTTACACGTTTTTAAAATAAAAATTAAAACGATGTTAGGTTTTTATTTTATTAAACAATAATTATCGTTTTCGCGAGACGCCATGTTGATTCCGATAAGAAATGTCCGATAGCGCCGCCAACAGTTGCAAAACAAAATAAAATAAAATATCTTGTGGCAAGTAATTTTATCCCAAGGCGAACCGAAATGACTTATCACAAGACATCTTTTTGTTTTCGCACGGTTTTTGGGAAAAATGTCTTGTCTTAATGCACTTTTGCTTTCGCATTAGTCATTTTCTTTTCTGAGTGAGGGGTTTTTCAATTTGGTTCGCATTTGGTTCGGCTTTTTTTCCAAAAAAAAAAAAAAAAAGAAAGTTGCAAACATACAAAATTTGAAGACATGATCTTTTGAAAGCTCAAATTTAGGGGCCTGGAACGGAGTCTGCTTTAAAATTTGAGCTTTTCACTCAGAAGTTAGCAGTACAAAGTTGATACTGCAAATAAATTTTTTGTTTTAAAAGCTCAAATTCTGAAATTGGGTTTTCCTGAATGCTCAAAAAAAAAAAAAAAAAGGTTAAAATCCTGGTTTTCACCATTTCAACTTTTCATTGTACTGCTGACTTTACAAGCCCTGATAATTATAATAATGAAAGTGGCATCGGTGGCCTAGTGCGAAGCGCGCTCGACTTACATACTCTAGTCCCACGTTCGTGTCTATACATGTCATAGGAATATGAAACCTACGGAAGCCCTGAAGGGTCAAGTATCTGATTTTTTCATTGTCTGTTCCGGAACAAGCATTGACTTTTCCGGAACTGACACCTTTAAAAACCCTGATAATTTGTTTGTTGAACTGACACGTTACGTTACGTTCGTTGAATTACACGACACGTTACACTGATTGTGTACATGTTGAACTGACACGTTTTGGTTCATTGCTTGTTCCGAAGCAAGCAATGTTTGTTCTGGAACCGACAGAGTTTAATAATTAAATTGTTTGTTCCGAAACAGACAATTTTTGATTCACTGTCTGTTGCTAGTGATGGCGATAAATTATCGATATATCGATATATCGATATATCGGAAGGAAAATTATCGATATTTTTTCCGATAATGCGGAGTTCGATATATCGATGTATCGATAATTTTTACACCGATAATTAGTTTCGATAAGTTTTTTAACTCCCAATTTTTTTTTCCTGCTTTCCTTAATTTAAAATTAATTTTTTAATTAATTTTAAATTTTATTATTAAATTAATTCATTTTTTGTCACGGCCGACTTCATTTACGCTGCTGTAAGTAATGTTCTTTTATTGTATTCTTTTTTTCCGGTGTAGAGATATAGAAAATATACCGTATATTTATTTTTATGTATACCTTGGTATAAATATACGTATATATATACCGATTTGGTATATTTTCGTTTTTTAAGCTTTCTTCGATTTTAATTAACTATTTTAGAGTTTGAAGTTATTTTACATACTTTTTTTGTTTACCGGTATTGGAAATACAGTAAAAAATAAGAATAAAAGTAATCAGTACAGAAATAAAAAGTTTTTTAAAATACAAAATTATTTAAAGTTATTAGGAATTAAAAAACAAAAATGTGGACATCCACATGAAAACCTGCCTTCTGGGGAATGGTACTTAGAAGACTGTGGAAATTTAACTTATAAAGAAACACATTGTTTACAAACAAAACGTTTTCTCCGCCATTACTTAGAAGGCAGGTTTTCATGTGGACGTCCACAAATGATATGTTCTATGGGTAAATAAATATACCGTATACTTTCAAAAATTGTATACATAATGCAGTTTTTTAACTGAAAAGGGAAATATCGGATTTATCGATAAATTTATCGATATATCGATCATTTTCGGCGATATATCGACATATCGTTATCGGAAAATTTCAAATATCGATATATCGAGTTATCGATATATTTCAGACTTATCGCCATCACTAGTCTGTTCCGGAACAAGCAACGAATTTAAAATAGTCAGTTCCGGAACAGACAATCAATAAAAAATTGTCTGCTCCGAAACAGTCAATCTACTTATTAAACGTTGTTTGTTCCGGAACAAGCAATGAACCAAAACGTGTCAGTTCCGAAAAAGACAATGTTTGTTCCGGAACAAACAATAAAAAAAAAAACATAGATGCTTGACCCTTCAGGGCTTCCGTAGAAACCATATTTTCTAATAAAACAGATATGGTTTCCAATGAAACCATATTTATTAAACAAATAAAACCGAAATTTCATTCGGTCTTTTTTTTTTGCCTTCTTCTTCGATTTACCAACCCTGAACAAAAGTGAAAGAAACAAAAGTAAATTTCCCGTTGCCAAAAATTATTGTAATAATTCAGATAATTGGGTTTTATAATGCTATTTATTTAATTTAAAAGCTCCCTAGCGTGTATTCCTAATCCTCTTTGTTATAACAAATTAATTGCATCACAACTTTGCCAAAAAATTTTTATATGACATATTTCGCGAAATTTCATTGTTGTTTTTCTTGGGCGTATATATTTAAAAAAAAATTTTAACGATAGGATTAATTTCCTTATTAAGAACTTTTGCTATTTTAATAAATTAACGCGGATTAATTATGAGCCAAACGAGTTGAAAAAAAAATATATACATTAAAAAAAAAAGTACAAAATGAAACTATTTTGGCTTGCTTTCAAAAGTTATAAGCTTTAACATTCTTCGGTAACCCTAAAATGATTTTTTTTTAACGGATTATATTTAGATAATGTAAGTTCATCGCGTGTATCGGAAAGTAGGAAGTCGGCTTATTGTTTTTCAACTTTAAACATGTCTGGCTTTTCAGATTAGGGATCGAGATTAGTATTACGTAAGAACCTCATCTGAAGCGGGTGGGGTATCTCCAATATTAATCAATGTTTCCATAAGAAGCATCTTTTGCTAGAGGGGGAGCTAATGGGTAGGAAATTGCTCAAATCGACTTGAATGACCGAAAAAGGAAATGTCTAGAACAAGTTTTGTTTTGCAACAATGTTTCGTTGGAAAACAAAAACGCTTCATGACAACGGACAGGTTGCTTCTTGACAATAGATACAGGGGTCCGAAGCCGGTAAAAATTGGTTGGAGCCTATGCCGGCATCGGCACCGAAATATACAAATTGCTAGAGCTGAAGCCAGTGCTGGCAACGGAACAGTAAAATTTTTGTCGCTGGTGCTGGTGCAGGAGCACCACCATCAATTTTAACATTTTTTTTTTTTTTTTTTTTTTTTAACTTGGAAAAAAAAAAAATGGTTACAGTAACCGTTGCTTATTGTAGTGTCGGTTAATACAATCGGCCACTTAATGTGATCCAAACTCGCGGCCCTTTCTCTCAATTATATTCGGGCATAATTACTTGGCCGGTGCCAGCGCGGTTAAGATTAAACTAAATTATGTAACACTGTCACAAGCTTCGGCACCGACCTGAGTTTTTAGCTGGCTGCGGATGGCTTCGGCTTTGGACCCCTGGCAAGATATTTTTACTGTTTTCGCATGATGTTTAAGAAAATGTCTTGTCACAAAGACATTTTTGTTTTGCGTTAGCCATTTTTTTCTGTGTTAAAATCACGTTTCATGCTTCTTTTCAAATCTGGTTTGGAGGGAGGGGATGGTAGGGGGGGGGGCAGCAGAAATTTGAAAATTTAAACGGGATTTCCAAAGGAAATTCACCAAAATATTTGGTGAATATGCCGGCGCCGATGCCAGCCGCGGCAGCCTAAAAATTCAGCTCGTTGCCGAAGCTGGTGCCAGTGCTAGATAATTTATTTTAAACTTGGTACCAGGGCCGGTGCTGGCACCTGTCTTGTAATTAAGACCCAATGGCAATGCTGAATATGATTGAGAGTTCTGATCATATTAAACAGCCGATTGTATCAACCGGCACTACAATAAATGGCGGTTACTGTAACAATTTTTTTTTTCAATTAAAAAAAAAAAGCAAAAAAAAAAAACAAAAAAAAATTGACAATACTGCCGTGAAAAGGGGAATCGACCTATCGCACATCTCTGGGTTGGCCATGTTTGTTTATAAGCTAAACATAAACAAACACGGCCAACCCAGAGATGGTGCTGGCACCGATGCTGGAATCGGCTCCGGCCCCAGCACCAGCGGCAAAAATTTTACTATTCCGGTGCCAGCGCTGGCTCCAACTCCAACACTTTGGATATTTCGGGGCCGATGGCGGCGTCGGCTCCAACCAATTTTCACCGGTTTTGGACCCCCCTTAACGTGTACTT
The DNA here is from genome assembly GCA_037577465.1 of Liposcelis bostrychophila. NCBI lineage: Eukaryota > Metazoa > Arthropoda > Insecta > Psocodea > Liposcelididae > Liposcelis > Liposcelis bostrychophila. The sequence continues at coordinate 8,183,503 of CM075211.1, forward strand.
TCGGTGATGTAATTTATTACATGATGTAATTAGTTATCAAGCGGAGACATAGCTAACGATCTTAACTGGGATCAATAATTTCCTTCTTTGGCATAAAAAGAGGGAATGCCCTGATTCCTAAATATGTAACTCCTGGATGAAATTTTAAAGCGCAAGTTTTTTGGACTTGGAATGAGGATCCTGAGCTCTTTTTGGCCACTTTTATTCACGAAAAAGGTGTTAAAAAAATTTGGCATCAGGTTGTTTCCTTTGAAGTGATATTTAAAATTGATGAAATTCACTTTGGAGGTGAAATTCAGTCCTTACTTTCTCCTTCAAATGGAAAGACTTCTTCCATTTAAATTCTAAAGATACCGACCTGGGTCCTTTTAATTCCGCGAATTTTCGAATTTGAGAACACATACCTCCGGAATGGATAATTCCTGACATCAACAAATGCCCCCTCTTCTACCCGGAAACAGGTGTCTAGATTTCTTATCCGACATTAAAGCGTGCCGAGGACGCGAAGTGACCTTAAAAGCTCGGAAAAATCCCATAAGGAAAAGCTATTTTAATTGATTTTTTTTTAGTAAAAAAATATTAGTTTCCTATCGGAAATCATGCGTAGGTGACTATGAAGTCCCGTTTATTTTTTTAATTATTTCCTTACACTGTAAAAATTGTTGGTGAAATATCCAAGGCTTTTTCTTTGTGATTTTTGCATAAAATCCACCAAAATATTTGGTGAACAATCGATTTTGTGGTAAAAAACAAAATAGTATGAAGAAGAGATAGGTTTTGGGCCCTGTGATTAATGATTCAATGATGAAATAAATTTTATTCATATTATGGAGTTTTGCAACCCTGCAAAGCTTTCATTTTCTTAAAAAATTGTAAAAACCATGTAACTAGGGGTATTTTGACTGGCTAAAACGAAATATAAAGTCAGAATTAAAAAAAAAAAATGGACAAAATTGATGGTGGTGCTGGCACCGATGCTGGAATCGGCTCCGGCCCCAGCACCAGCGGCAAAAATTTTACTATTCCGGTGCCAGCGCTGGCTCCAACTCCCAACACTTTGGATATTTCGGCGCCGATGGCGGCGTCGGCTCCAACCAATTTTCACCGGTTTTGGACCTCCCTTAACGTGTACTTTCGGTGATGTAATTTATTACATGATGTAATTAGTTATCAAGCGGAGACATAGCTAACGATCTTAACTGGGATCAATAATTTCCTTCTTTGGCATAAAAAGAGGGAATGCCCTGATTCCTAAATATGTAACTCCTGGATGAAATTTTAAAGCGCAAGTTTTTTGGACTTGGAATGAGGATCCTGAGCTCTTTTTGGCCACTTTTATTCACGAAAAAGGTGTTTAAAAAATTTGGCATCAGGTTGTTTCCTTTGAAGTGATATTTAAAATTGATGAAATTCACTTTGGAGGTGAAATTCAGTCCTTACTTTCTCCTTCAAATGGAAAGACTTCTTCCATTTAAATTCTAAAGATACCGACCTGGGTCCTTTTAATTCCGCGAATTTTCGAATTTGAGAACACATACCTCCGGAATGGATAATTCCTGACATCAACAAATGCCCCCTCTTCTACCCGGAAACAGGTGTCTAGATTTCTTATCCGACATTAAAGCGTGCCGAGGACGCGAAGTGACCTTAAAAGCTCGGAAAAATCCCATAAGGAAAAGCTATTTTAATTGATTTTTTTTTAGTAAAAAAATATTAGTTTCCTATCGGAAATCATGCGTAGGTGACTATGAAGTCCCGTTTATTTTTTTAATTATTTCCTTACACTGTAAAAATTGTTGGTGAAATATCCAAGGCTTTTTCTTTGTGATTTTTGCATAAAATCCACCAAAATATTTGGTGAACAATCGATTTTGTGGTAAAAAACAAAATAGGCCTAGTATGAAGAAGAGATAGGTTTTGGGCCCTGTGATTAATGATTCAATGATGAAATAAATTTTATTCATATTATGGAGTTTTGCAACCCTGCAAAGCTTTCATTCTCTTTAAAAATTGTAAAAACCATGTAACTAGGGGTATTTTGACCTGCTAAAACAAAATACAAAGTCAGAATTTAAAAAAAAAAAAAAAATTTAAAATGGCGGATGGTTGGTAAAATCTTATTTAAAATATTACAGATTTTTTATATTCGAATTTTGTAAACGCTTTATTCACTACTCTTTTTATTCTTAAGAGCTTAAAAATGCAAGTAAATAACGGATGGGAAGTCATTTATGCAATATTTAACAAGGATTCTTCACCTATGTTTAGCTTATGGGCAAAATAGTCTTTTCTGTTTAGAGGCGTTTATAAGTTTAAAAATAATAAAAAATAAATATTCTGGGTGTTTTTTTGAATTTTTTAAACTGCTAATTCTGAACCTGAAGTCCAAATCTTAAATTAAAGATGGCAGACTATTAACTTAAAAGTCAATAGTCCGCCATCTTTAATTTCAATTTTTCAAAAAATTTGGACTTCAGATTCACGAAAAAATTAGTTTTATTAATTGTTATTACTCGAAAAATAATCCGTTTTTGAAAAATAAAGACAAGTTAATTTTCCGGGATTTATAGTTAATTTAAAAAAAGTTGATTTTCTGGGGGCCGCAAGTGCCCCCCAAAAAACTAATTTCAGATTCGGAATCAGCGACCCCTAAAACCCTTTATTTCATACAAAAAAAATTTTGGGAAAAGGGTTAAAATAACTGAGCAATATCGGGCGCATCACTTTTTTTTTTTTAATGTCCCTTTGGTCTAGTGTTTTACCTTTATGTATATAATACAAAAAAATAATATTTAGGAGGAATGGGGTATTCCCAAATTTCGAAATTTGGCCGGTAAAGGGTTAAACGGCAACGCCATATGCAATTATTCATATGGAAAAACCAAAGCTCTTAATCCCCTTTTCGCTTCTCTGTTTCTATTTCTATTCATAATAATTTAACGGAATATATATATTTTTTCGTTTAATTGCTTAAACGCTATTAGTTTATTGTTTTCTTTTCATTTTTTTTTCTTCTTCTAGTTGTTTACGAACATTTTTTTTTTTAAATTGCGTTTAGTTTAAATAAAAAAAATAAAAGATCGTTTTTGTTTTCAGTCCAAACTTTTTTTTTTTCTTCGTGTAATTTTCATCGTAAAAAATGAATTTGTTTGTGTTTTTCTTTTTCCTTCTCGAAAACCGTTCGAATTCAATGACCTAGCTCTTTAAACACTAATGACTTTTGTTTTTTTGGCAGTTAAACCCGCGTGTATTAGATAAGGTGAAAATCGATGGATGAATCGTTTTGCTAAACTTCGTCAAAAACAATTTTCAGTTTTTTTTTCCGCACGAGAATTGGGTGCTTGAAGCAAGCTTTTGTTTTTACGACTCATAAATCACTTGTTTCGGCCTGTTTTAATTTTTTTTTGCTTTTTCGAAAAATTTATTAAAAAGTAATTTACGGTACACCCGTAAATCCGAAATGGATCGGTCCTGACAATTACGTGCACACACACGTCCGTCGAGTATTTTCGTAATAGAGGGCGAAGAAAACATATTGCAAATTATAATTTATATTACATTTTAATGATTGTGAATTGGGAGGGACTCCAACTTTTTCAAAAGGAGCGATAAGGCACAATAATAAATTTGTGCGCTCGTAGGATTGAATTTTTTTTTTTTTTTTTTTGTTTCTTTTTCGTTACGGAATCAGCACACAGACAAGCCTTTCAAAATAATAAAAAAAATCGTTCGGGGGCAGTGAAAAGCATAAAAAACGACTAGATCACAAATTGTTGATCAGTCAAAAAAAAAATCCAAAAGATTATAGCCGATTTCACGCTCTAATTCCGTGCGTTTTGTTGTTCTGAAATTAACGATTGTTGATGATGAACGCAACGAAAATGAACTTCGAACGGGTGTAATTTTTTTTTTTTTAAATTTGTTTACAGATGTTTTTTTTTATGTCTCCCTCCGATGTTCAAAACTACTTTCGTTTTTCCTAAAATGTTTACTGCCGGTTGCAGCTATAAAATGTCAAATTTTTGAAATGAAGAATCCTGGTTTTACGAGGTTCATATCCGTTTTCACCATTTTCGAAAAACCGAATTTATTCCGCCATTTTGAATTTCGAAAATCTGATTTGATATTCGATATCAGCGACCCCAAAAACCCCCCGTATTGTGACTTTCACTAAAATCGAAAAAACTTTTCGGATTTCAGCCAAAGTACCTCATTTTGAAAACAAAATAAAAAAAAAATTTCTCTGGTGTAAATGGGCCGATTTAAATTCCCTTACGGGTGATTGATGGGGACCATATAGGCTACCCGTACACCAAATTTCATCCCAATCCGACGTTTTAGAAAATAAAAATAAAATAAAATAAAAAAAAAGTTATCGTCGTGATAATGCTTAAAGAGCAATCGTCACGAAAACGAGAGGTCGGTGGTTCGATTCCATCTTTCGCCACTTCGATTTAACTTTTCAACTGATTTCCTATGTTTATGAGATCCAATTCCCGTTAAATAAAATATTTATAACCTAAAAATCTGGATCGAGATATCTTCCATCTTAAAAATTATTTAAAAAAAAAAAAAAAAATGTTTCCTTAATTTTGCACCACAGTCTGCACGAAGAACTACATACCTGCTAATTGTTCGGCTGGAAGTTCCGCTGTCTGAAAATACAAAAAGAAAATAAAAATTACAAAAAAAAAAACATTTTTTATGATTCACCGCCGAATTTTTTTTACAGCTTTTTTATTTTTTTTTAATCTTATCAAATTTCAAAGAAAAATGTTCCACATTGCGCGAAACGAATTGATTTGTTTGTCGGTTTTTTTTGACGGCTGTTAGTGATCATGTCTACTTTTTTTTTTCCTTGAAAAGTTGTGATGATTCTTAAATACGAAGGCATGCAATATTTTTCAACGAGAAAACATCGGTCTTTTCCTTTTAAGCTGTCGGGGCAGCGATAGTTTTCCTATTCCGATTCCGAATACGATTCTGATTTGTATTCCAGACACCCTTCCATTGCCTAAAATCAGGCAAAAATATTTGGTACATCTGGTCCCTAATCTGTGAGAGTCATTCAAGTGTTGGAGACCGTTCAATTATTACGTTCGCATGATTTTGACGATTTCTGACCCCCTCCCCTCCCTCTTGTAAGCTAAAGTAAGTTTTTGAAAACCCCTCCCCTTGTCATCGAAAGTGAGCGTGACATGCACCTCTTCCTTCAAAAATTACGACAGATTTGGGGTACCCCCTTCCCCCCCCCACACCCCCCCGTCATGAATAAGAGGTGCATAAAAATACAGTAATCAATTTTCCATTTGATCACTTCAGTTTGTCACCGGTTTTACTATTTTTTTTCGTGCTAAAACTTGTTCATCTTAAGAGCACGCATCAGTCGTGGCAGCAGACAAATCGTATTTTACTTTTTTTCGGGGACACGAAGACACGAATAGGGGTGGACACGGGATTTTCCCGCCCCAATGTGCTTACATAATATTTGAATGGCCCGTAATTAGAATTTAGCACTGAATAAATAATAATCTCTTATTTTCAATGTTTTGATTAACTTCCAGTTCCAGTTTCTGTTGGATCAGTTTAAACAGTTCGAATTCCGGTCCCGATCCTGATTTTAAAATTTAATCCGAATTGCAACCCTATATGCTTCTTGTTATATTTGATGTCGCGATTTTTTTCAAGTTAAGAAAAAAAGTTTTGGCATTTTAAACCTCCCGAAAAAATAAAAAATGACATTTTTGTTTTTTACTTATTCATTCTAGGATCCCCGATTAATTATATTTTCATTGAAATAAACAAAGTATGTGTTGAAATCGTGTTTCGTCAACAAATTCTTTTGGTTATTTACCTCTACGGGAAATACATTAACATTATTAATGGAATTGTTTTTTAATTTTTGCGGCAAACAAACTTAATGGGCTTCTTTTAAGACTAAACATCGTTTTTTTTTCTTGACAGTTTGAACTTTATATTTCGTAAAAATTTCATTTTATAATTTTTCGTGGAGGAAACTTTCTGAGTAATGAATTGCCGTAATATGGAGGCCAATAACAGCTTTTTTTTGCATAATTTGTAGCAGAAATTGTTCTATTTTCACGGACGTACGGAAAATGCTAAGGACGTTTTTTTAAACTGGACAATTTCATCCGAGCAAATCATTTAGTGTTGGCCAATTTTCGGTTCGGTTTTCGGCTTTAAAAAAAACCGGTTTTGGTTCTAGTGTTTCATTAAAACTTTTTTCTTTTAAATAGAAAGAAAACGGCTTTACCTTGATTCGGTTCGGTTTTTTTTTTTTTAAATTACCCAATTTCGGTTCGGTTCGGATTTTCTTCTAAACGGTTCGGTAAAACAAAATTTTCTAGTAAAAAAAGTCTTAAATGTTTACACATAATTTATGCATTTTTTATGCATATCCAGGGATTCCCTACCAATTTTCCTAATCCATTTTTCCTAAAAAAATAAATTTCAGGAATGGCAAACCGAACTGAACCAAACCAGGAAAACCGATCCGAGCCCGGGGTTTTCCGTTAAAAAGAACCGAACCGATTGAGGAAATGTCGCTGCAAAACCGAACCGCAACCGAACAGAAAAAAATTTAGGAAAGAAACCGAACCGGAAAGCGAAACCGAACCGAACCGAGCCAAAACCGGATTTCAAAATATAGAACCGAAGCGGACCGAGATCGAACCGTTCTCCCTTCCTGATAGACAACGTTTTAACTGAAACCGAACCGAATTCAACTTTTACACTTAAAAAGAAACCGAACCGATCCGTTTTGTTTATCGGAGCGGTTTGCCATCCCTGAAAATTCCTAACCCATTTTTCCTAAAAATCTTGGTTCCTAAAATTGTTTTCTAAACTATTTTTTTTTCTCATTTTTAATTTTCCTAACATTTTTTGCTTCCTCAAAAAATAAAATTTCTTAAAATCCCTAAAATAAATTTACTAAAATCCCTAAAAGAAAATTTCCTAAAATAGAAAAAAATATTCATTTTAGGGAATTTTATTTTAGGGATCAAAAAATTTTGGAAAATTGAAAATTAGGGAAAAAAAGGGTTAGGAAAACAATTTTAGGAACCAAAATTTATGAAAAAATGGATTAAGAATTAATTTTTTTAGGAAAAACGGATGAGGAAAAATGGCAGGAACATATCCCATTTTTTGTGCAATTTATACAACATTTTTTAAATATAATTTATGCGTCTCTTCTTTCGTACGGGTTACCTGAACAAAATATAACATTATTGGGCGAGACAAATGAGTAAAAAAATTGGCAAATTCTACTAAAATTTGAATTTTTTTTTTTTTTTTTTTTTTGAAGACTTGCAAAAAGTTTTTGTTCTGCCTTCGGCCTCGGTTATGCTGCAGAGTTCATCATAAAGGCTCAAAAATATTGAAAGAGTGGAGAAAAAATGTTTTGGCAACAAAAAAATGTCGCCTAGTGAAGAAAGCTTACAACATGCTCTGATGCAAGTACAAACATGCACCGCTTACAATGATTTGAACCAGAGCACTGATCACTTGAAATGATAAAAACCGGTTATTTTATTTCGAGCAACCGAAACTGAAATTAGATCTAGCTTTATTTTAAACCAAATTTGGTACAGGAACCTAGTGAAGAAGCTCTTGCCTTGCCGTGCCGTACCGTGCCCTGCCCTGCCCTAATAGCGCAAATACTTTTTAAAAAAAACGTATTGTAAAAGAAATGGAATTAAAGACAAACTGTTAAATTTGCAAAATCTTAACATTCGATCAGTTGATTAATTAAGAAACCTCCCATAAGCTAAACATAGAATATTTTTTCCCAAATACAACAGCTTTATGCAATTCACCATTTTGGAAGGTAAATGGCAAAATTTTCCTACAAGATAATTAATTTTAAGAAAAAAAAATTGCCAGGTGAAAATTAATTGCAATGCTGGTAAAAAAACGGGGTGAACGTCCAAAAAAAAAAAAAAAAAAAAAAAACATTAAATAAAATTAATCGAGAAAACGAGACGGCGTGTGTGTGTGTAAAAAGTGTCATCAACGTAAAACGATGCATTTCCGTGTATCATTGACGAATTTGGCAAGGCGATCATTTTCGATGCCAACATTGTTTATTACTCTGCCAGACTCGTCACTTTCATTTTCTCATGAATGGATTTTTTGCTTATTTTAGACAAAAAAAAAAAAAAAAAAAAGCGTGACATGTTACCGAAGTCATTTTTACAGCCTTCAAAGTCTTTCGTTCGAAAAAAAAAAAATCAGAAAATTTAATCGACAAATCTTCATCTCAAAATTTGTATAGAAAAAAAAAAAAAAACTTACCATTTTGTTTAAAAAAAATCAAAAACTAAAATTCAGTCAGTCGGCAAAAAACAAGGCCGGCTTGAAAACGAATGTAAATAAATTTTTAATTAAATTAAATAATGTTACTATTCCGTATGAGCGCCCAATATGAAACTGACACTATATTTTAAAAGATTCTTCCACGTTCTTTTTTTTTTTTTTTTTTCCTTCTTCTTCTTCTTCTTCTACTACTCTCTTCTTTCCCGATGTTATTTTATATAAAAAAAAAAGCTAAAAGAAAGAAAGAGCAAGGATAAAGAAAGAAATGACGGGAGCGTGCGCAAACAAGCCCCTCATATCCACCATGGAGGAAAAATATTAAAAAAGTTTGAAAGGCTGAAATTCGAATCTGAATTAGCTAACTACGCTTCAAATTAGCTGTTTTAACCGGTTAAAAATAAAAATATTTTGAATGGGGGATAGAAAATATGTGCACGCACCAATGTATAGCTGATTTCATCAGAAGGGGAAGTGACCGCCGAAAGATGTAAACACCAGTGAAAAAAAAAAAAAAATTGGTATTTATAAATTTCTAGCACTTTTTTTTTTCTTTCCCTCTCTTTCGAAACGAAATCAAATCCATTGTTTTTTATTGCTGCAGTGGCATTCTTTTAGAATCAATGAACCAAAAAATAAATTAAAAGCTGTTTCAAGCTTTTGATTTTTGAACATGCATTTGGAAATTACTTCATATTGCAAACATTTTGCGCTGCATCTACGTGAAAAATTGCTCCAGCAAAACTTTTCTGCAACTCAGGGGGAATTCAATTAAATTTTAATTTGTCATTTCGGAGGGAGAAGAAAGGGTGGGATACTACTGAATGCTGATGTTATTATCACCAGGATAAAATCAGGGGTGCAAATTGCAGTAAGAGCTTTGGGAGCAAAAGATCAAAAGCAGGGATTGCAAAAATCAAAACCGCTCCAAAAACCAAACGGTTCGGTTCGGTTTCTTTTAAAGTTAAAAAGTTAAATTTGGTTTGGTTTCGGTTTGGGTACCGGTCCAAAATTTTTTGGATTTTCGAACTTTTTGGTATTAGTACTTAACCGGGTTCGGGTTCGGTTCGGTTTTTTGTTCTAACACCCCCCCCCCGTTTTGGGTTCGGTTTTTTATTTCAAAATAATTTTAAACACCGGTTTCTGTTCATTTTTATTTAAAAAAAAACCAGTTTTGGTTCTGGTGTTTTGTAAATACAAGATTTGTTTAAATAGAAAGAATATATGTCTTTTGATTCGGTTCAGTTTAAAAAAAATGAATAAATAAATAAACAATTTAGTTTCGGTTTCGGTTTGAGTTTTTTTTTTCCTTGATTTGGGTTCTGTTTCGGTTCAGTTTTAAACCATTTTTAAATTTAAAATGGCTCCGGGTTTGGGTTCGGTTTAGGGATCCGAAGTTAGTAAAAATTGGTTGGAGCCGGCGCCGAAATATCCAAAGGGGTGGAGGTGGCGCCACCGCCGGCACCGAAATAGTAAAATTTTTGTCGCTAGTACTGGTGCCGGAGCTAATTCCATTTCCGGTGCCAGCACCACCATTATTTTTGTCAATTTTTGTTTCCTTTTTTTTTTTTTTACTTGAAAAAAAATTTGTTACAGTAACCGCCGCTTATTGTAGTACCGGTTAATACAATCGGCCACTCAATATAATCAAAACTCGTGGCCTTTCTCAATTATATTCAGCATCGCCATCGGGTCATAATTGCAAGACCGGTGCCAGCACCGGCGCTGGCACAAAGTTTAAAATAAATTATCTTGCATCTAGCACTGGCACGAGTTTCGGCACCGACCTGAGTTTTTAGCCGGTCGCGCCTGGCATCGGCTTCAGACCCCTGGTTCGGTTTTTTAATTAAAGTTTTCTGAAAGGTTCGGTTTGGTTTGCCATCCCTTGCCAAAAAGTTTAGTATTAATTTTTATTTTTAGCTTATGACATCTCATATTTAGTTTACGTACCAAATGGGCTACGCAAGCCGAAAAAAAAAAAAAAAAAAAAAAAAAATTGACTAAAAGAAATAATAAAAATTCTTACCAATTAGAATTAGACGTTGTTTTGCTGCTAATGTCCCCAAAGATACATCTCCATCACAACTTTCTCTTTAACTATCCACTCATGGTGTGTCAAAAATTGGCGCCTGAGCACCCAAAAGGCAGTAGCGATGTTGATGAACCAAACTGCTGATCCAACACTTTGTCCCAATATCATAATTCCTAAATTTAGTCTTTCTCAGATTTGGTAGGTTATTCACAACAAAATGCTGACGCGTGAGAAACGCCGAATTCCTTTTCACAAAAACAGTTAACTAATAAAGTTTCAAATTTCGCGCACTTTAAAAAGTTTTACATCACTTAATACTAGGGAATTTTAATAATTCCATATGTCCTTTTAATTATCATCACTTTTCGAGGTCTGCAGAATTTTACTGAACTGCCCGATCAATTTCCTTATCAACGTTCGTCGAAAGGATCAGCAAAGTCGCAATTGCTGGCGGCAATATATCTCACAGCGATCATAGATAAGTTAGGATGAGTAAACAAAATATTTGTGTTCTCCCTTAAAAGGTTCGTTAAATATTTAGCAAAACCATCATGCGAATGAGCCTAAAAATTTTAAACAAAATAATTTACATAAGACTTTTTGAAAAAAATAATAAATAAAATAAAATAAAATAAAAATACGTACGTTTATGTGTAAATAAAAGCAAATATTCCGAATGGATGCGGTTTTAATTTTATTCCTTTCTATAAGTTGATTAATTAAATTATGAACAACAGTCTTATCAAAAGTTTTGTCGTGAAATCGTTGTCCTCGTGAATCCCAGTCCATAAATGATAGTAAAAAATCATCATCTATGAATTTATTGTTCTGCAAAATTTCTTGCTTTGTCCTTTCCAAAAATTTTTTTAATAAATCCTCGTATGGTTTTTCAGTAACTGGTGATGGGCCTACACCTAAAAAATTTCTGAAAATTCTTGAATCGTTCCACTCTTTTAAATCTAGAAAAAGAAATGATTACTATTAGTCATTATTTTGGAATATTGTTCTCTAAATTTATTTAAATCAATTCAAAATGGCTAATAATATCACAACGCCCTACTTGGGCAGTGAAATGTTTTTAGTTTTAAGTCAATTTGAAACTAGCGATTACTAATGTTTCTGAAAAAAAAAAAAAAAAAAAAATTATATGTATATTTGTAACTTCAGAGGCATCTTTAACGTCCACAAATTGTTAAAAGCCCCTTTCAATCTGAAGTTCGGCAATTTCTGCACACCAATGAATTACAAGTGAAATTCGGCCGGATTTGAATCAAAATGGGCTCCCATTCGTTTTTGGGGCCCTTGATTCCGAATCTGAAACCTTATTCTCTTTAGGAAGCCCTCTTTTTCCTTGGCGTCCCCCAAACCAAAATTGCTTTATAAAAGTTGAAAAATAAAATCTTGTAACCCGGCAGGTTTTCTCGGCAGTTTTGCCCTCCAAAGCTTCTATAAAAACCTGCCGGGTTACAGATCCAGGGGAGTCAATATATCCTATCTCCCTTCGATAATCAAATAAAAACGAAAGTTTCCCAATCTTTATGTAAAAACTATTTCATTTCTACTAATGCCATAAAAAAAGAATTATTTTAAAAGGCCCGTAAGCTAAACATAGGAAACAGATTTTTAGTCAATTTTGAAAAGAATTCTTATTGGACATCTGTAGATGCCTCCCTCTTAAAAGGGTTTCTTTTTTGTATGATGGATATTTCAGGCATCACTGGACATTTCAAAAAAAGGTATTCATCATATTTAAAAAAAGGACAGGTAAATTAAACAAAGGGATGGTCTTGAGACTGGAGACTTCAAAAACTATTGAAAGTTCTTTGACCTTTTTAAAAAAGAAAAAAAAGGATGGAATTCATACACAATTTATAAATAGCAACGTCCCCTCAAGTTTTCGGACGTCCCGCAGGCATATTCTTAATAAGCAGCATCAAATTGGCTTAAATATCACAAATGTTGCCTGATTTTATTTGCCATTTGAAAAAGAAAATAAAAATTAAATCAAAATCTTACCTAAGATTGCGGATAATGTGCGAATTTTTATTTGTGATGAAATCTCGTTTTCATTCTTCACTTTTTCTGAGTTAAGAGCATCCAAGATTGTAATTAAATCTGCTGGTGACTTTAGAAATGACATGCTGTTAATCAGTCTGATGACATCACCTTTAACATCTTCATAAAATTTATTCATAAATTTATTATTCTTGAATTTATGTTTTCGATAATCATTGTATAAAATATCCCACAGCAAAGTCTTATCTGTCAGTTCCAAAGTTTTATATTTTTTTTTCAATTTTTTGCACATCTCCGTACATACTTCCACTACAAGTTCGGACTTAAAATGCCGAAACATTGATAATTGAGAACAAAAATTTAAAATCATAATTACATTGGGGCTGTACAAGTATTACGTAAGCACCTTAGGGGGGGGGCGGGGGTCCTTCAGATGCTTACGCCAATGTTAAACCTCCATAAGAGGAAGCCTATTTTTGCTTATTGAGGGGGGGAGGGGGTCAAAAATCACCAAAATCATGCTTACGTAATACTTGTACAGCCCCATTTTCGTTTGACAAATTTATGCATCAAAATTTTTATGTATAGCTTGTAGCAGCTTAATGATCGTTGGTTCTTTATACCATTCGGTATAGTGTCCATTCACAAAGAAGCTAAAAGAATAAAGAGAAGTAGTGGTCAATGGTCAGTTACCAAGTAATTACATCTGATTTCATTTATAAATTTTAAAGAATCGCCTGCTTAACTTTTCATTCAGAATTAAGAAAAAAAGACTTACCCTTCCCAATCTTGATCCTTAATAAACTATCTACTTTTTGGATAGTGGATAAAATAACATCTGTTGATAAATAATGCTGCTCATTTTCTTCAATTAATACTAAGAATTTATGGAGTTCTTCAGAGCCATAAAATTTTTTTTCTTTCTCTCCAACAGCATCTAAGACTGCTCCAGGTCCTGATTGCATTTTTCTGATATTAGATTAAATTATTTATTGTATTGCAGCAAACAGGTGTCAGTTTTGCAGGAAAAGAGAAGCAGATCTACCAGAATAATTATCTGTCAAAAAATGATTCATTTATAATAAAGCATGACACGAAAGATGCAAAAATTTCATGGCATCCTCCCGTGACATTAAAAAAGTAAACAGAACCTTACCTTGTCTTGCAGAATTGTACAGTACACAGAGGAGTAATTTTAATTAAATTTAATTTTAAACCTTCAGATCGTTTAAAAGATGTTATTCTGTAACCGAAACAACACAACTGAGGGTTTTTTTTCTTCATACAACAAACATTTTAAATTTTTCTGTAATACATCCACGAGGTAACGTCGTTAACTGTATAAATATAGACCGTTCAGACATATGGGATAAAATGAGCCGACGAAAGGGACGCGAAATGCAGATAGCGTTAGCATCATTTTTTAGTTGAGGGACTCGAAAAACAGATGTCGCTAGTTGTTAATCCAGGGGAAGCCAAAATGGTAAAGGGATTCCGCGTCCCCGTGTTAAAGTACTATGACAAAAAAATATTATACACCCCTACTTGCATTTAGTACCTAATTCTTTTAGATGATTTTAAATTGAAAGGACTGTGAACTTACCAACCATTTAAGGTGGGTCATTTATAATGCACATGCAATGTCTTTTGTCATAGTAATATATTCAAAGCGAAAGAATATCCATGCCATAAAAAATAATTTTCTGAAACTGGCTAGTATAAATCTACCCATACCTTTTTCCCCTGCTTATAACGAAAAATACGAATTTTCAAGATTCCTTCCACACCTAAAGTTTTAGGATTATTTTTCAATTTCTTTGCAAGAATGATGAAGTTTATTTAATTTGTTCATCATATTTCCGAAAAAAATATGATGTCCCAAATGCTAAATTAGTTTTTGCCTTATTACGTACAAAAGCAATGAGATTCGGGGGGGGGTTATTTAAAAAAAAAATCGGATTCGAATACCATCCAGACACGGACTGGGGATTTTTTAGGGCGCGAGCTACGGACTGGAAGGAGCGCCAAATTTTTCAAAAATTTAAATGCTGAACAAGCTGATCGAAGAGAAGATTTCGATTTCCTACCATTTTTTCTAAAAAAATAAGTTCCTAATCAATTTTCCTAAAGAAATAATTTTTAATCCATTTTTCTAAAAAAAAATGAATTCTAATTCATTTTACTAAAAATTTTGGTTTCTGAAATTGTTTTCCTAATTTTTTTTTCTAATTTTTAATTTTCCTAAAATTTTTTGATTCCTAAAATGAAATTTCTTAAAGTCCCTAAAATAAATTTTCCTAAAATCCCTAAAATTAAATTTCCTAAAATTCCCTTAGGGATTTGAAAAATATTTTCATTCTAGGAAATTTTATAAAAAATATTCATTTTAGGAAATACTGTTTCAGGAATTCAAACATTTTAGGAAAATTAAAAATCTGGAATAAAGATGGTTAGGAAAAAAATTTTAGGAACCAAAATTTTTAGGAATAACGGATTAGGAATGAATTTTTTTTTAGGAAAAATGGTCGGGAACGGAAAAGAATGAGAGGAGCAAGGGTGCTACATCCAGGAAGGCGCACCGGGATTTTCCCGGTAGCTCGGCGCCCCAGTCCGTGCCTGTACCATCCTTCTATACCTAAGTACCACTGGAGTTGGTTTTTCTTTTACTTTTTAAAAAATTTTTTTAAATCAAAATCTAAAAATCTCACCAATTTTCATCTTCAGGTCTAGTTTACCAAACCTGCAGATGTATTTATACAAAAGCTAATGTACAGTAGAGCCCTATATACTAGGCATAGACCTGGAAACTTATCGATTTGGATTATTTTTATCGAATGCTATTAATTGGATTATGTATTTTCGGTAAATTTTATCGTACAAACTTAAAGGTCGCCTTCCTGTACTAGTTTTGTTTTATTGTACTTTATTTTATTTCTTTATATTCATTTATTTATCTATCTGTTACATACTGCATATGACTGTAAATAAACTGACTAACTGGACGATAATGCCACACTCAAAAATATAGTAGGGTAATATATTTTTGACTGGACGCTTCGACTAGTCCGAAAAAAAATTTGACTGGAGGCTAATAAAATTGTAATGGCTGCTAATAAATTTTTAATTAGGTTCCATTAGGTTCCAAAATCCAGTTTAAATTGTATTGGCGACCAGTATTCATTTTTTTGAGTGCACCCTGCATTTTATCATCATTATTAGCTGTATTATTTTCCTTTCATCAAGCAATAAACCTTACTGAATTTTCTGCTAAACTCTTTTTTAAATGCGTTTTTTTTTTTAATTAAATGGCAAGACAGGATCTAAGAGCAAAAACGGCGAAAGTGCTTTTTACGGAGTAAGAAGAGAAAGAAAGAGGGTCCAAAAAGCCGATTTTCAGGCTCCCTGATAAATCGCTTGTCAGCTATCAGCCCTAGTCAGTTAACGAAACCCATTGTAAAATTATCTACATATTACAATAACCGTTTTCCCAAGGGATCCATGTATTATGTAACGCCTGGAGGGGGGGGGGGGGTCGAAGGAGGCGTTTGCGTAACAACGCGTAATACGCATTGTTACGGGTGGGTGAGGGAGGGGGGGGGGGGAGAGTTGGGCTATGTGTTACGTATTTTCAATAATAAAATTATTTTCAATTTATTTCACTCTTTTAAAAAAATTTTTCATAACTCATCGATGGGAAGAGCCCTTTCCCATCGATGTTTAGCGGGCGGAAAGGCCTTTTTCCCTTATAGGAACTCGCCATGTTTAGCCATGTTCTTAGTGCTTGTAAACAAACAAATGAGGTTTTTTTTTTTTTTTTTAAATCACTTAAAAAGTTATTTTTATTCGTTATAAAAAGTATCTTGTTATTCTAGGGTGTCAAATGAATTTTCCTCGCTCGGTTTCCATTCAGCCCTCGCTTCGCTCGGGCTGAAACGGAAACCTCGACGGGAAAATTCATTTTCCACCCTAGGTTAACAAATACTATTTCACGGTTATTCTTCAAATAAAAAAATGAAAATTTTTTAACTCGTAAAAACTGTTTAAAAATCATAACTAAATAGTATATTACAACACAAGAGCTGCAAAAAAAAAATTGTCCGTCGAGGCCAATTTTGAGGCCCGAGCCGGAGGCGAGGGCTTTAAAAAGGTCTCGACGGGTAATTCTTTTGCAGTTCTGCGTTGCGGAAAATAAGTTTTCCGCACTGAGTGATGAAAATTTTTTTTTTGACTTCTAAAAACGAAATTTAAAAAATTGTTCAAAAGGGGGGGGGGGGAGGTTAGAAACTCGTAAAATAACAAAGGGGGGGGTTACGGGTTGCGTTACGGGTGTTACAAGAGGGGAGAGAAAGTTAAATAGTGGCCTATTTTGCGTTACGTAAAAAATGGACGACCCCATAGCCTCATTTTGCGGGGTCTTGAAGTTCATGGCCTATAATTATCTCAAGTAATTTTTAGGTTCTGAAACATCATTATACACGAATCCTGGAATATTATAAAATTATAACTTTTTGTAATCTCATTCCACGAATCCTGTAATACAATTACTAGTCCGGCTCTAAATTGGCCTTATGGACCCTGCTCCTCTATCACTCTAAATATGGTTGAATGGGGAATAATGGCATCTGAATAAAAATGTTACCTACCATAACGTTAACTGCTATAATGAAATCACAAATTTTGTCTTTTAAACGATTTATGACCATCCTTTATTCATCACCCCGAAATATCTTCACTTGTAAAAAGAAGGTCTTAAATTGACGATTTTAACCTCACATAATGTTTTCTTAAAGTACAGTTGCCGTTACTTTTACATTTGGACCTAACATCGATTAACAACTGCAGGTACCCAGGTCGCAATAAAATGTTTCCACCGAAAGGATAATTGACGACTTTTTTTTCCTTGTTGGAAGTATTGACGCGCCATCTTTAGTGCGATCGCTAAACTAAAAATTTAACTTTTCGTTGGTTCACTTTTTACTATTGTCTGAACGGTCTATATTTATACAGTTAACGGTAACGTACGTCCAAAATAGTGGAAACATAGAAGAAATAAATCCGTTAACTGTATAAATATAGACCGTTCAGACAATAGTAAAAAAGTGAACCAACGAAAAGTTAAATTTTTAGTTTAGCGATCGCACTAAAGATGGCGCGTCAATACTTCCAACAAGGAAAAAAAAGTCGTCAAATTATCCTTTCGGTGGAAACATTTTATTGCGACCTGGGTACCTGCAGTTGTTAATCGATGTTAGGTCCAAATGTAAAAGTAACCGGCAACTGTACTTAAGAAAACATTATGTGAGGTTAAAATCGTCAATTTAAGACCTTCTTTTTACAAGTTGAAGATTTCGGGGGTGATGAATAAAGGATGGTCATAAATCGTTTAAAAGACAAAATTTGTGAATTTCATTATAGCAGTTAACGTTATGGTAGGTAACATTTTATTCAGATGCCATTATTCCCCATTCAAACACATATTAGAGTGATAGAGGAGCAGGGTCCATAAGGCCAAATTTAGAGCCGGACTAGTAATTGTATTACAGGATTCGTGGAATGAGATTACAAAAAGTTATAATTTTATAATATTCCAGGATTCGTGTATAATGATGTTTCAGAACCTAAAAATTACTTGAGATAATTATAGGCCATGAACTTCAAGACCCCGCAAAATGAGGCTATGGGGTCGTCCATTTTTACGTAACGCAAAATAGGCCACTATTTAACTTTCTCTCCCCTCTTGTAACACCCGTAACGCAACCCGTAACCCCCCCCCTTTGTTATTTTACGAGTTCTAACCTCCCCCCCCCCCCCCTTTTGAACAATTT
Organism: Liposcelis bostrychophila; assembly: GCA_037577465.1. NCBI lineage: Eukaryota > Metazoa > Arthropoda > Insecta > Psocodea > Liposcelididae > Liposcelis > Liposcelis bostrychophila. The sequence continues at coordinate 8,201,710 of CM075211.1, forward strand.
TTTAAATTTCGTTTTTAGAAGTCAAAAAAAAAATTTTCATCACTCAGTGCGGAAAACTTATTTTTCCGCAACGCAAGAACTGCAAAAGAATTACCCGTCGAGACCTTTTTAAAGCCCTCGCCTCCGGCTCGGGCCTCAAAATTGGCCTCGACGGACAATTTTTTTTTTGCAGCTCTTGTGTTGTAATATACTATTTAGTTTAATGATTTTTAAACAGTTTTTACGAGTTAAAAAATTTTTCATTTTTTTATTTTGAAGAATAACCGTGAAATAGTATATTGTTAACCTAGGGTGGAAAATGAATTTTCCCGTCGAGGTTTCCGTTTCAGCCCGAGCGAAGCGAGGGCTGAATGGAAACCGAGCGAGGAAAATTCATTTGACACCCTAGAATAACAAGATACTTTTTATAACGAATAAAAATAACTTTTTAAGTGATTTAAAAAAAAAAAAAAAAACCTCATTTGTTTGTTTACAAGCACTAAGAACATGGCTAAACATGGCGAGTTCCTATAAGGGAAAAAGGCCTTTCCGCCCGCTAAACATCGATGGGAAAGGGCTCTTCCCATCGATGAGTTATGAAAAATTTTTTTAAAAGAGTGAAATAAATTGAAAATAATTTATTATTGAAAATACGTAACACATAGCCCAACTCTCCCCCCCCCCCCCTCACCACCCGTAACAATGCGTATTACGCGTTGTTACGCAAACGCCTCCTTCGACCCCCCCCCCCCCCTCCAGGCGTTACATAATACATGGATCCCTTTGGGAAAACGGTTATTGTAATATGTAGATAATTTTACAATGGGTTTCGTTAACTGACTAGGGCTGATAGCTGACAAGCGATTTATCAGGGAGCCTGAAAATCGGCTTTTTGGACCCTCTTTCTTTCTCTTCTTACTCCGTAAAAAGCACTTTCGCCGTTTTTGCTCTTAGATCCTGTCTTGCCATTTAATTAAAAAAAAAAACGCATTTAAAAAAGAGTTGTAGCAGAAAATTCAGTAAGGTTTATTGCTTGATGAAAGGAAAATAATACAGCTAATAATGATGATAAAATGCAGGGTGCACTCAAAAAAATGAATACTGGTCGCCAATACAATTTAAACTGGATTTTGGAACCTAATGGAACCTAATTAAAAATTTATTAGCAGCCATTACAATTTTATTAGCCTCCAGTCAAATTTTTTTTCGGACTAGTCGAAGCGTCCAGTCAAAAATATATTACCCTACTATATTTTTGAGTGTGGCATTATCGTCCAGTTAGTCAGTTTATTTACAGTCATATGCAGTATGTAACAGATAGATAAATAAATGAATATAAAGAAATAAAATAAAGTACATAAAACAAAACTAGTACAGGAAGGCGACCTTTAAGTTTGTACGATAAAATTTACCGAAAATACATAATCCAATTATAGCATTCGATAAAAATAATCCAAATCGATAAGTTCCAGGTCTATGCCTAGTATATAGGGCTCTACTGTACATTAGCTTTGTATAAATACATCTGCAGGTTTGGTAAACTAGACCTGAAGATGAAAATTGGTGAGATTTTTAGATTTTGATTTAAAAAAATTTTTTAAAAAGTAAAAGAAAAACCAACTCCAGTGGTACTTAGGTATAGAAGGATGGTACAGGCACGGACTGGGGCGCCGAGCTACCGGGAAAATCCCGGTGCGCCTTCCTGGATGTAGCACCCTTGCTCCTCTCATTCTTTTCCGAAAAAAAATTCATTCCTAATCCGTTATTCCTAAAAATTTTGGTTCCTAAAATTTTTTTCCTAACCATCTTTATTCCAGATTTTTAATTTTCCTAAAATGTTTGAATTCCTGAAACAGTATTTCCTAAAATGAATATTTTTATAAAATTTCCTAGAATGAAAATATTTTTCAAATCCCTAAGGGAATTTTAGGAAATTTAATTTTAGGGATTTTAGGAAAATTTATTTTAGGACTTTAAGAAATTCATTTTAGGAATCAAAAAATTTTAGGAAAATTAAAAATTAGAAAAAAAAATTAGGAAAACAATTCAGAAACCAAAATTTTTAGTTAAATGAATTATTCGAATTCATTTTTTTTAAGAAAAATGGATTAAAAATTTATTTCTTTAGGAAAATTGGATTAGGAACTTATTTTTTTAGAAAAAATGGTAGGAAATCGAATCTTCTCTTCGATCAGCTTGTTCAGCATTTAAATTTTTGAAAAATTTGGCGCTCCTTCCAGTCCGTAGCTCGCGCCCTAAAAAATCCCCAGTCCGTGTCTGGATGGTATTCGAATCCGATTTTTTTTTTAAATAACCCCCCCCGAATCTCATTGCTTTTGTACGTAATAAGGCAAAAACTAATTTAGCATTTGGGACATCATATTTTTTTCGGAAATATGATGAACAATTAAATAAACTTCATCATTCTTGCAAAGAAATTGAAAAATAATCCTAAAACTTTAGGTGTGGAAGGAATCTTGAAAATTCGTATTTTTCGTTATAAGCAGGGGAAAAAGGTATGGGTAGATTATACTAGCAGTTTCAGAAAATTATTTTTTATGGCATGGATATTCTTTCGCTTTGAATATTACTATGACAAAAGACATTGCATGTGCATTATAAGAATGACCCACCTTAAATGGTTGGTAAGTTCACAGTCCTTTCAATTTAAAATCATCTAAAAGGAATTAGGTACTAAATGCAAGTAGGGGTGTATAATATTTTTTTTGTCATAGTACTTTAACACGGGGACGCGGAATCCCTTTACCATTTTGGCTTCCCCTGGATTAACAACTAGCGACATCTGTTTTTCGAGTCCCTCAACTAAAAAATGATGCTAACGCTATCTGCATTTCGCGTCCCTTTCGTCGGCTCATTTTATCCCATATGTCTGAACGGTCTATATTTATACAGTTAACGATAAATCCTGTTTTAGGGCATTTTTTGTCCCGTCGAATTTCGGTTGGTACTACTGTGAGCCGATCGTGTCATTAGACAAAAGTAAAACAAAAACTTCTCTGTAATTTTTTCTAAGAAATATGTTTTAATAATAGTATAATGTAGCAATTATCTTAATATAATTGGAACCAATGTTATTTAATCGTTAGCCACATCATGAGGATTTGTGCTGACTGCGGGAAAACAGGTAAGGGTTTTAATTTAATCGGTGTTTTGATTACGGAAAAATTCGCTTGACATTTGTAAAACTGAAACACCCAAAAATGAAATGAAAACAAATTGTTTTTTTTTAAACTGATTTAAATTATAGGTCCATCATGGGCTTCTCTGAATCGAGGAATTCTGTTATGCGACGAATGTTGCAGTATTCACCGAAACATTGGAAGACATGTCTCATGGGTTCGATCATTGCAACATGGACATTGGAGCCCGTCCCTCCTGATGGTAATGTAATTAAACATAGGAAATATTGTTGGTTTTAATTAAAAACTGAAATTTTTGTTGAATAGATGATTGAGACGCTGAACAAAGCGGGGGCAAATAATATTTGGGAGCATACTTTGTTGGAACATGGGTCAGCAACTCCTACTTGTAAACCTGTTCCCACAGATCCAACACAGTAAGTTTATTTACTATCATGTGAAACAAATATGTAGTATTTTATATTGTTTTGAATTTCCAGCTCAACAAAAGAAGAATTTATTAGAGCAAAGCATGAAGATTTAGAATTCATATTAAGAACAGATCAAGAAACAGATGGGATTGAAGGATTAGGAGCTCAACTTCATGCAGCAGCACGGACCCCTGATCTATTGACTAGTCTCAGGCTTTTTTCACAAGGAGCTGATCCAAATTTTTACCATGAGGTGATTTTGTTATTAAAAGATAAAAATTTTCATGTTATGAAGTGTAGTATGTCTTTGCTTCCCACTGAAGTCATTGAATTCTCTAGTGCCTAAGAACTCTCTTTTAAATGTTTACCTATGATATTGTTTATGTTCGAAACAATGGTGTAATATTTCCTTTGTTTTTTTATAGGAAAAAGGGAGTACTCCTTTACATGTTGCAGCTAAATCTGGTCAGTCACTACAAGCTGAATTGTTAATCATTTATGGTGCTGATTTAACTAAAAAAGATAGTGCAGGGAAAACCCCAGAAGAATGCGCTTTAGAAGCAGGGCATTTGTCGTTAGCAGAAAGATTAAAAGAGGTTAAATACAATGTGTTTGACAGACTTTTACAGTTTTTATACACTCGCAAGCCAGGTCAGACCAATCAATTTGATTTGTTAAGGAACGAAATATTATTGAACAACATGGATTTTAATGAGAATAACAGTGAAGCTCGTTTGAAACTTCAACTGGTAAGTCTCATGAAGGAATAGAGCCAGGTGTTAATAATAGAATTTACTTTCTATAAACATTTTTCTTTTTTTAGTTACCGAATAACCAATTTGAAAAACTAGCAGCAGACGTTTACGATGAAATAGATCGAAGAGAATCTGAAAATGCATTACTTCTATCGGGTTCAACAAAAGGAAATCTACTGCACGGAAATTCAACTCCGTTCCTTCCTGTTCATCCAGAATTGTCTTCAACGAGGAATCAGGGGAGGCAAAAATTAGCTCGACTTACTAACAAAGAACTTAATGCTTTGGTTTACGATATTTTGCAAGAGTCATTGCGCCGCGACACGACCCAAAAAATTCCAGAAGGTTGGCAGATTGATTGTAAAATTTTTTTGCAACTTCCGCTAACTTTTTTTTTTTTTTGTCTAGAATCAAAAAAACCCACAACGTTGACACTTCCACAGTCTTCACAATTATTGACAATTCGCTCTGAAATATCGGATGAAGAGCCTTTATACGACAGCGTAGCGTCTGACGAAGATTATTCGTACATCGACAAAAATTGTGCTGAGAATTCAAAGACACAAAAACCGGAACCGGCGGAAAAAGATTCGAATGAAAATGATTTAAGGCTCAGTTTAGCGTCTTCCCAGGCAACGATTAATCGTCTTCAATCGGAAATTAGACTTTTACAAGATACGGTACGAAGGCGATGATAAGTATTTTTTCCTCTGGTGCTTGTAACTGCTTGTGGGGTATTATACATATCGAAAAACTAGACATGTATATATATAAATACCGAACGTGTATAAATATACTGTATATGTAAATATATACCGTGTTTGTATAAATGTGCAAATTTCTTTTTTTACTCTCAAATTTACGGTACATACTGTAATTTATCATGTATCTCAACTTTCTCAGGTCGCCGGCTTGATCAAAGAAAATAGGGAGCTGCGAGACGAAATTATGAAAGCCCGATCATATTCACGCGGAATCGAAACGACAGGGGAAGGAGAAGCAGAGCCCGTTTCCGACACCAGAAACCAAAGGTCGACGAGGCCAACGTCGATGTATGAAACGAGAGAAGGTTTACGGTATTGGGCTGGTAAAAACGAAGAAGCCAGAACCGGAACTCAAAGTTTATACCATCAACAAACTTACACGGATTATCCGAGATACGAAGACGTTATACGTCGAATGGACCAAGTTACCAAACGAATTCAAGAATTATGGATTGCCATGAAGGAATGCAATTACAGGACTTTCGTTCCATGCGCGGAAAGAATTCGAGTCGCCGTTGCCGAATTCATCGCTATTTTCGCACAGGTAAGAACCGACTTTCCTTTATTTTAATTTTAAATAACCATTTCGAATTTTCTTCTTTTTTTGTTCCAGAGCCCTCCTGATGAATTAATCAAAGAATTAAGCGTCAGCACAGCCCGATTACAAATCGAATGCGCTGCTTTACAAGACTGCCGTCCATCGATAAAATCCGATTGCCTCCAACAAATTCGAAATTTAGCCTATGACATTGCGAAAAGCACAAAACTGATAGTCGAAAAATGTCAAAATAATTGTTGATATTTAGTTTATTTTTTGAATTTATAGTAACGGAAATATTTATATATTTTAATTTTAATGGTATAATTGTTCTTCCATTTCGATAAAAGTGCCTAATTTTTTTGTTTTAATAACTCGAAAGTGATAAAAGTGCCTTAGGAATTCCACATTTTAATATTTTAAATCGTTGTTGTATCGAAGTTTTTTTTTTTTAATAGTCGATAACGAAAAAATATTTTATTATTAATATTCAGTACAAATTCTAATTTAAATACGGAATGTATATTAATCCAAAGAATGCACAACGCATTATTTACCTTTGTATTTAATAAATTGAAATAAATTAATTTTACGAAAAAATTATGGGTTCATTTTTGTTTTTTTGCTTGGAAGTAGGTTGCGCATTTTTTCAGGATAAATTTTAATAATTGAAATGTTGCCTACCTTGATCAGTTCGACGTAAGGGGCGATCCTAGCAGTGCATTCGCAGACGACACAAGACAGCCCGTTGTTGGATACTACACCACTGATGTAACTAAGTTCCACCTTCAAAATTATAAAATACAATTTCATTAGTCAAAATTTTGACTCTCTTCTTTTAGAAGAAGAAAGAAAATCGAAGAGTTCCCAGAAATACATACGCCATCTTCGCAGCGCTTTACGCAATAATTAGAAATATAGTCATTTTATCATTTTAGGCGAGGAAATAAGTTCTTGATTTTTGTAACATATGGTAAAAGGGAGGAGGGCAAGGGATGTATGCAGAATGCTGAGATCATTAAATTGGCTCAATTTTGAAATTCATCCAACTTCCATTCTAAAAACTATTTACCAGGAGTTTTAATTTTTCTATTCCAGATATATCTTGGGAATATAACAGTTCTCTAACAGGCAATTATTATTATTATTATATCGCCCTAAAAATGTCGATTAGATTTTTGAGTACCAAATTTTAGAGAACTCGGAAATCTAATCAACATTTTAATGCGACGCTTATGGATGTTTTAAAACACTGAGAGGGGGGGTTCAATAGTAAATGACTGCAATGATTATATATAATTAGTTCTAATTAGTCCACATTAATTGCAGATGAATATAATCAAAGTCTGTGATAGATTACAAATTTTATTGATACTACGTAAGGAGGTCGGGGAAGGGGAAGAGGGGGAAAGAAAAGTCTTTTAAATGCTAATGATTTTATTTTATTTTTTTTTTTTTTTTAGCAAATGGAGTCGAAATTTTTTTGTTTTTCCTGCGGCAGTTCAAACTCAAAAAGGTGCTGGGTCTTTTTTGTCTTCCTTCAGACTACAAGGCTGGCGATTTTAACAGACTAAAGCAAGAAACTTCGGGCAATAAAAGTAAATGTTCTTAAAATTTTATTTTAAAATGAATCTGGGAAGAGAGGGGAGAACGAAAAAACGTACTTTTCTAAGGGGCATTATAGTAATGATATTGAATAATGTCGGTGGGGTTAAAAATCTTGAGAAAAAGAAAAGATGACGTAATATTTGTGTTGGAATTACTTAGCACAAAATCATTTTTCTTAATTATACTTTCTAACATTTTTTCAAAAGTGATAATCGAACGAACGACAATAACATTCCTTTTTTTTAATCTGAGTTTTGAAAAAGCCTCGGGGTGCGATTATGACAGTAGCTTCGCAATATTTTTTATAGCAAAGAATTGTATTATATTCAGAGAATAGGCCACTGACAAATATTGTTTCGCAAAAGTCTATCTTTCCCAATACTGTGTAGAGACTGCATTCCCGGACCACTTTTTCAATTGCGGGATTTCGGGACTAATGTAAAAATCCGATAACTACTACAATGACACAGATTTTTTTTCCTTTTAATTTTGCTATTGTTTTTCGATATTTCATCGACAATTAAACACAGATGTTCAAATTGGACACAGACTTTATAAAAATTAACAAAGTTTTGAATTTATGAGGGGGCAATTTTCGGGATGAAAAATCCCAGGGTTTATCCCGTCTAAAATCCGTTTATCCGTTTTTTCCCGACCATTTTTCCTAAAAAAATAAATTCCTAATCCTTTTTTCCTACAAATTTTGGTTCCTAAAATGTTTTTCTTAACAATTTTTTTCCTAATTTTCAATTTTCCCAAAAGTTTTTGATTCCTAAAATAAAATTTCCATGAATATTTTTTCTAATTTTTAAAATCCCTAAAACAATTTTAAAAATTTAATCTAAGCGACTTTAAAAATTTTATTTTAAAAATCAAAAAAATTTAGAAAAATTGAAAGTTAGAAAAAAAAAAAAAGATAGAAAAACAATTTTAGGAACCAAAATTTTTAGAAAAAATGGATTAGATATTTATTTTCTTTTTTTAGGAAAAACGGGTTAGGAATTTATTTTTTTAGGAAAAATGGATTAGGAAAATAGGTAGGGAATCAAAAGTGCTCTACTATCTCGAAGGTAAAGTCGCTACTTAATAGTAGCCAGTAGGCACTGCTGTTTTCCAGGAGCTCACGCCCTGAGCAACCTGTTTGCCTTAAAGGTAGAGTCGCCGCAGCCTAGACATAGTTTATTTGCAATCTACTAATTACCAGAGGACGTCCCTTGGGCTAGGGACTGCTCCCTACTTACACCATCATCATTTTTCCCCATTTTGACCCCTTCTCCCCCCCCCCCCCCGAAAGAATTCCATTGACCGATTTTTTAGACTTTGAGCTTTCTGCCGAAAAAACGGAAGTTGTCAAATCAATGAAAACACTACCGAAACGCATTATTCTCTCCAAATCATGTATTTTTCCCGCCTGATAATCAAAACACACTTAACCATATGGTTTGATAATTGGAAATCTGTGTTTCATATCTGATTTCGTTTTCCTCAGATCCTTTTCAGTCAGTTCGCCAAAATGTGGACGGTCGAGTTCGGTAAATTGCCCCTTTACGTTAAAAGGAAATATCAAAAAAAAACTTGCGTTAGGGATCGGAGCGTTTACTCGGTCATGCGACCAATGGCGGTTTTGGCTAAACTCCTCGGGACTTTCCCTTTATCCGGAATTTTCAGCAGCACCGCGGATAAACTGGAATTTCATTTTATAAGTTGCGGGATTTTTTGGGGCATTTTATTGTTCTCAGGTGTAATATTCGAGATCGTTTGGACTAGCCGATTTTTTTGGACCTACTCCCAAGAAAATTCCGTTCACTTTTGGAAAGTGGCTTACTGTTGGCTGGTCATGGCACGTTCCGTCCTTCAATTCCTCTTCTGCAATTACGGAGCAAGGAACATCCCCCAACTGCTGCAAATATTAGACAAATCTTTAATCTGCCGTCAGACGGATTCGGTCTTAAGACCTTGGAAAACCATGCCCTTCTTTGTTTTCCTGGGCCAGATATCAGTCATCGTGTACTTGGATTACACTTTCTTTGACTCGTTGCTCCCGGAGGATGAAAACAACGAGCTAACCGGAAGCTTGTTTTCCGTCTTGAGAATTTGGCAAATCATACCGTGCATGATGTACGTGCATATTTGCAGAATAATGATAAAAGGTTACCAACTCATCGATGAGAAAGTCAACGAAATTATACTGGATCTCGATCCTTTTTACAAAAACGAAAGGAGGGATTCCATTAACAAAGGAGAAGTGAGGAGGATAATCGAAAGCATAGAATGGCTCAGGCTTGAACACGCCCTGTTGCATAAAGCCTCGGAAGCTTTAAGCAAAAGCTACGGGGTTCTGCTTTTGATAGATTACTCAGCCATGGTGGTTTTGTTGGTTGTTCAATTTTACGTGATAGTGATAATTGCGACCGAGATCGATTGGGTGTTCTTACTCTGCGCTCTTACAAATTTCATTTCCGGGACTTCAGCGATTCACGTGTCTCACTCTTTGACCAAAAAAGTAAGTAGTGAAATTACGAAGAATTAGTCCTTTAAGAGAGTCCCTGAAACATAGGTGACTTTTGACCTCATCTCCCCTTCAGTACGCAAAAATACAGCTTCTTTTACGGAAATTTAGCATTAGCTTCTACATGTTAGGAGACCTGCTGATATGATATTTGAGCTACACTCAAAAAAATGAGTATTAGTGGCCAGTAAAATTTGACTAGGCGCAAATTCCAGTTTATTTTACTGGTTATTAGTCAATTTTACTTACAGCCAGAAGATTTTTCTTGGCTATGAGTAAATTAGACTGCCGACAAGTAAAATTTTAACTAGGCGCAAAATCCAGTTTAAATTGTATTGGCGACCAGTATTCATTTTTTTGAGTGTATTTCACACATTCATTAATGAAGCCATTTACAAAAATTTGAAGCTCACACTTCTTTACAAAATTATACGGGTGACTTTAAAATTTTAATATCCCTTTTTATGGCTGTCCATAAAAATCTAAAATTTAGTACTTCTCCATTAAATTATATAACTGCCTTTGTAATTTTATGGTTACATTTTATGAAAAGCTATAAAAAATTTTATAGTTTTAATGGATACCCACATAATTTATTTGGGTTTCCATATATTTTAATGGTGATTCATTCATTCTATGGGCTTCCATTAAATTCAATAGGTAAATTTTTAAGGAAATTTAGACCCGGGTGTAATAATTACATAGTAATAATTAAACGTTACGTCAGCACGTTAGGGTAAGCACGGATAAAAACGCTCTTAGCAATTACTACTAATAGTAATTTTCTTATTAGTAATTGTACATCTACCTGAAGCTGAAAATAAATTTTATATATATTATTAGTAATGTTTATCTTACTTAAGGTCATTTTTACCATGTATTATTAGTAATTTGTACTATAAGTAAGGGCGAAAAATAAGATGGGGTAGTTCAGTTTACCGGTAGTTGTTAATATTACGTTGAACAAATATTAGCACGAAAGAAATAATTTTCAAAAAAACGGACAGGTTAAAATCATCGAGAAGTGGAAAATTTATTTATTTATTATGAAAACGTTTTTCACGAACCTTTTTCACTTCATTTAATTTGAGTAATTACAAGATGATAATCGTTTGAATGGCATCTGTTTTTTTCTGAGGCACTCATTACAGTTAAAATAGTTTAATTGATAATTAATAAATCATGTCAAACATTTAAGTCTCACATTCTATTCTAATCAGTTTCCTTAGGTGTGTCTCCATTGGTGAATTAATTACATGATGTAATTAAATGATTTTCGAAGGTACTAAATCGTTATTTTCGATCTTGCTCGTTAGATCTACATTATGAAAAAGGATATCGAGCTCCAAAGATTTGAAAAAAAAAATATTAACACCTTTGTAAACCATTTAATTGCATTCTGTAATTCAATTAATTACATCATGTAATTAATTTACTAACGGAGACGTACCTCTTTATTTTTTTACGCAAACAAAAATTTAAAATGATTGACATAAAATAATTGAAGTTTATTTATTAAATACTTTCATATCAAAGATTACGGAGTTGGAGCTACGGCGGTTGCTATAGTTATTCCTGTACATGCTACCAGGCAGGCACCAAGGGCTGTTTTACAAGACAATAATGTACCTGCTGTACCTGCTGGGCCGGTATGTGCTCCAGCAGTGGCTGTAAGTTTTTCCGCTGCGTAGCATGCTACAGCTACGGCATAACATCTCGTATGGCATGATCCGAACACTGATAAGGCCACCATAGGCCCTGCAGAACAAGATGATATTAAAATTGTCAATATAACAACTAAGCACAATTTATTATGCATGGTCTATCTAAAAAAAAAAAAAATAAAATAAAATAAATAAATCTGATAAAATATACGGCAATCTTCTCGCATAAACATCAGATATCAATATAAAAGGGGCTAAAAGCACCTGAAGGGGGGTGAAAAAGTCGGATCATATGTTCAAAATATCTAGTATTTTATGATAATAAAAAGTTTAGACTAATATCTTTCGATACTTTTTTTAAAAACAAAATTACATTTTTTTTTAGCTGTATTTTTTGCTGACGGTTTTTGGCACTTACTCTTGTATGGAAAAAATATCCAGTCCCGAATAACTGAACTAGAAGCACTTAAACACCGGGAAAAAAAAATACAACTGGTGCCGATAATATTTCTTGCTGAAATGAGAAATATTTAAAAATAATAAAAATGAACTTTGGGCTGGGGAAGTGTAACGAAAGATTTCAATCCACCCTAGGAGCATGAAAAAAAATTTACTTGATATTTATTTTTACTTTTATCTTTGCTAGGTAATTAAATACAAACTATGTAGTTTGTATTTAATTAAATGTTTTACTAGGCACGGGTTGCATTATAACTATTTCGGGAAAAAAATTCTTTCAGAGGAAATTTTAACTTATATATTAGCCTTTAATTCTGTTTTTTCGAAATTGCGGAGACCTGTGGATAAAATTGTATTAAATAATGATAAGACATCTTCATCGTTGCAGGATTCGAACCATTTTTTAGCTTGAGGGAGGCTCCTGCTGTTTCTTGTTTGCCTTCTAATAAAATATTCGTTTCTACCTCCAGAAATGTCGTTACAAACAATGCCAATAATTTTATAAAAGGAGTATCAGTTTTCCACTTAAACCAGTGATTGGGAACGGTAACGAAACGCGGAACGAAAAACGATAAATAACGGCCATTTTTTAAATATGGGAACAGGAACGAAACGGGAAACGAATTATTTATTATCTTGAAACGTTAACGAAACTGGAAACTCATCGAAACTGAATTCGGAACAGAAACGAGAAACCCAAACCGACGGAAAAATTTGGCAAAACACGGTAACCGAAACGGAACTACGGTAACGGTGGTAAAAAAAAAGTAACGAAAGTTGTAACAGCAACAAAAATACGAAAACCCAGTACCGGTATCAGAAACCAAATAAAACATTGGAGGAAAAAACGGATGGAAACAGAAACTAATGGTAAATAAAAGTAGAAACAATCACGGAAACCAGAAACGAAGAGTTGGTAAAAAAGAACGGAACGGTAACAGAAACGGGAACAAAACCCGTTCCCGTTCCCGGTTCTGTTAGAAACAAAAGCAAGCAAACGTTTATTTAATTTTAAAATTGAGTCATAGGAGAGTGTCATTCGGATTACAGTGATTCTTAATTATGTTTTTTTCTCGAGTTTTTTTATTCATGTTTTTTATTTCACGTTTTTTTTTTTTTTGACGCAGGACTATATGTCTTGGGGCTCGGTCCTGGAGAAATCGGTCTGTCCGGGTTCTGTCCAGGTGGGCCCTGTTCGCATCAGAAATTAATATTTTATCGTTTTAATATAAAATTTTAAATAATATTTTCACTATTTTTTATAACTTTTGGCCTGTTTTAATAGTAAAATGTTATATTTTAATTTAACTTTTTTTAAAGTACAATCCATTTTCTAAAAAATACAAAAAATTTAAAGTTAAAATTTTATTTAAATTAGACGACGTGAACGAAAGAATGAACTTAAATTTCTTGTAATTTTACTTTTAAAAAAGTTAAATTTTAAATAATATTTTGACTATTTTTTTTTTTTTTTAAATTTTGGCCTTTTTTAATAATAAAGACAACATATACGAAAGCAAGGACTTAAAAAAATTCTTGAAAATTTTCAAGAAACTTAAAGTTGTTAATTCAAGGACTTGAAAATTTCTTGTTTATTTAACTGTTTTTTTTAACTTTCGCCGTTTTTTTTTCCAAATATCTTTTTTTAAGTATTAAAATTAGACTGCATGAAAAAACAAGACCTTCGAAATTTTAAATAAAATGTTCACTACATTTTTTAATTTTTTGCTTTTTTTTAGCCAAGAATATGAGAAAGTAGTGTTTTAATATTAAAATTTTAGCTTTGAAGACTAATTAAAATTTTGACTAATGTTTTTCAGCTTTCAACCTTGTGCATAAAAAATTTTAAGTTTTTTTCGTGCCTGGAAAGAAACTAATATTTTTATTAAAAAATTCGATTTTTTGATCAAAAACGAGCAAAAAAATTCGTTTTTATCCGTTTTATCGTTTCAATTTCTGTACGTCAGAGCCAAAAGGTTCAATATGCAAATTCAAGATGGCCGTTTGTTATGGGTAAACAACGTTTAGCGGACATCTTTAATTTGCATATTGAACCTTTTGGCTCTGACGTACAGATTTAGCAATATTAGGACAGTACCCCAAAGACGTAGTCCTACGTAGGGATATGCACTCATATTCGAGTAAGATTTTTTTTTTTTTCTTTTTTTTTTTTTTGTTTTAATTATAAGGGTAAAAAAATTGGAGAGGATTACCTATCAAAATCTTGCTTGGAAAGACATTTGTGTAATCTATTTTTAACCAGAAGTTAAAATTGGTACTAGCAGAATCAATTTTCTACATATTTTGCCGAATATCAATATCGTTTTCTTTTCTTCGTTTCATGGGTGGAAAATATTTGATTTATCGTTTTTAATAAACGTACAAAAATATTTACAAGTTTTAAAGCCGCAGTCACTTTTGAACGAAATTTTTGGACAAGTGGTGAAAATTTGAAATGCGGGTAAATGATTTCATGTAGAAATGTTTTTTAAATGGTTGCATCTTTATTCATATTCATGACAAAATAAATAAAAACTTAATTTTGAAAAAAAAAAAAAAAAAAAAATCCTTACACTTATTTACTAGAATTTAAAATTTCCACTACTTGTTCCAAAATTTCGTTCAAAAGTGATATCGACTTTAAAAATGAAATATTTCAGCAGTTTTATTAAAAGCGAAGAATTTACTATTTTCCACCCATTAGATGAAGAAAGGAAATGATTTTCGGCAAATACATAAAAAAAACTGTTATATCCACAGTAACAAATTTTATGTTCACTTGCTAAAAAAGGGCCCGCTATTTTTTTATGTTAAAAAAAATAGAATGTTATTGTCCATAAGACATTCTTTTGTTTTTAGTGTTTGTTCAAGGCCACAGGCAAATTCTGTTACTTTTAACACAAAGTTTTTTACCGTGGCTTTCGCTATCAATTTTAACTCCTAGTTAAAAATTGGTCGCATGAAACCCATTCTTGAAAGGTAATCCTCCCGTTTAAGTTTTAAGACTTCAAAATAAAGACTGTTAAAAAAAATGCCTGGAAGTGATGCCTTCTATTGTTTAGAAGTCTTCTTTCCTCTCATGTCCTCTCATTTTTTTTTTTTTTTTTTTTTTTTTGAAGTTTTCATTGAATTAAGCGGGAAAGAAGATACGATGGAAAAGAGACAGGAACGGGAACGGGAACAGAAACGGGAACGGGAACGGGAACGGAAGCTGTATGAAATTTTTTCAATATGTAACCAAGACATTTAATGTAACTTTTTTTTTTTTTTTTTTTTCAAATTAAAACCAAGAAACGGGATTAAATTAACATTCAGGAACGGATAGAAGACGTTTCTGGTAACTTTTGTTAAAAGAAACAACCCAGAAACACTTTCGTAATTTCTATTAAGGTAGGAACTCGTACCAGTAACGGATTAAAAAAAAAACATAATCTTGAAGAAACGAAGTAGCAAAATTTAAAAAGGAAGAACGAAGGAGAAACGCGAAACCAAAAAACAATCAATTTTTTTCTCCCCTAAAAGTGGAACATTTTTTGTAGGAAAATTCGAAAATCATATGTAACGGAAACGGAACAAAACCAGTAACTGGTAGAAAGGTGAAACCGAAACGGAACAGAAACCATTAATGATGCGAAAAATTAAAAACCGAAACTAGACGAAACAGGAACTTTGCCGTTGTTCCCAATCACTGACTTAAACATTCGTAGTTTACGTAATAAGGTTTCTTTTGTAGAAATGGAAATTCATTGTCTGCAAAAAAAATTCCATAGGTATCCTGATGTAAT
The DNA here is from genome assembly GCA_037577465.1 of Liposcelis bostrychophila. Classification (NCBI taxonomy): domain Eukaryota; kingdom Metazoa; phylum Arthropoda; class Insecta; order Psocodea; family Liposcelididae; genus Liposcelis; species Liposcelis bostrychophila. Next base: position 8,217,342 of record CM075211.1, read on the forward strand.
ATGTCTTAACGAGTCATGGCTTACTCAGGATGAATCTGATTTTACAAATATATCTGGTTATAGGGTTTTAGATTCTTTCTGTAGATCGGCGAAGTCTGGCGGTGGTACGATGATTCTTATTAAAAATGATTTAAATGCTCGTCCCATTGAATTTCTTTCTGAAGCCTGTATTCAGTCACAAATCGAAATTTCTGGAATTCAAATACAGTCCAATAATAAAACTGTCGCAGTTATCATTGCGGTGTACAGGCCCCCAGACGGAAATCTAAATATTTTATTGACCGTATAGAATACGTTTTTAATAAATTTTCTACTTTTAATTATAAATTTATGGTAATCGGTGATTTCAATTATGATATAAAAAAGATCAAGAACCCCGATTCTGACAGCTTCCTTTCGGTTTTTCGTTCTTACGGCCTATTTCATATCAATAATCAGCCTACTCGTTTCGGTCCTAATTCCTCTTCAGTACTTGATAATTGTTTCTCCAATGTATTCCCTCCTTTGATAAATCATTCCGTTATAAGTATCGATCGCAACATCTCCGATCACGATGGATTATGGGTTACCTTCACTGAATCTGGGAATATTAAACGTCCTCCCGTATACCGTCATAAGAGGGTGATAACGGAGTTGAGTATGGAAATGTTAATCCAAGATCTAGCTGCTCAAGAGTGGCTGTCGGTATTATCCGAGAGTGACGTCGATAAGTCATTCCAGAATTTTTTTACTACGTTTTCCACGATTATAGACAATATTGCCCTATCAAACAATTTAAGATACGTCCGGGTAGTAAACCTAAATTTAACTCTTTTGGAACGAGGACTTGGAGGCCATGAAAAAGCATTTAGCGGATATTTCTTATTTTCGTTTCAGCTTATTAGCTCATGAACGCCGTCATTATAACTCCACTTTTAAACGATATAGAAAAGCAATAAAACAGTCAAGAATCAAACATAATGATGATGTGATTTCCTCTGCGCCGAATAAAACTAAAGCTTTCTGGGAACTTTTTCTGAATATAGAAATATTAAAAAAAAATCAGGGACGGACAGTAACAACTTGGAATTATTTTTGCATAACAAACTTACGGCCGACCCCATCACAATAGCAAATACTTTTAATGAGACTTTCACGTCTCACATGACAGTCCCTTCCTCATCTCCTCAGCGTTACACATGGAAAATACCTTACAATGAAGATTTTTTTGTCCTAGACACTACTACCCCTGAGGAAGTCATCACGTCTATTAACAAACTTAATAATACTAAAAGTACGGGCATCGAAGGGATTGACGTGAGTTTCATTAAGAGAACTGCTCCTTTCATCTCCATACCCCTATGTCATTGCTTTAATCTTTCCATCACACAAGCAACTTTTCCTGAATCCTTAAAAAAAATTTCTGTGCGCCCTTTATTTAAGAAAGGCATTAAAACTGACCCAAATAATTATAGAGGGTTAAACCTTACCTCAGTATTTTCTAAAATTTTTGAACACCTTTTTAAATCCCGTTTGGATAGCTTTCTTACGGAACATCGGTTACTATCGGATCATCAACATGGATTTCGAGCTAACAAATCAACTGCCACGGCTTGCAATTCCTTGTTAAATTTTATTCAGTCCAAAATCGAACAAGGCAAGATTGTTGTTATAATTTTTCTCGATATCTCTCATGCATTTGACTCAGTGCCGCATTCCCTGTTATTAGAAAAAATGGCCTCTTGGTTTTCGTTATAATTCTTCTAAATGGCTACACTCATACTTCCATAACCGACAGCAGATTGTTCTTCTAAACTATAAAGATGATAACAATAATTCTACTACAATTTGTTCTAAGGAGAGGCGGTAACGTCTGGTACCTTCCAAGGGACAATTCTAGGGCCTAGTTTTTTAATATTTTCATAAATGACCTTTTTCCAATGTCGTTGATACTGAAGACACCAATCATACCGGTTATGCGGATGATTTGGCGAACGCAGCAGCCGCAGTTAATTTTGACGATTTGAAATCACTTACTCACTCAGTCATTTCCAATCTCTGTCGGTGGTTACTTGATAATACCTTATCTCCAAACGATATTAAAACTGATTATATGATCATCAATGACAAGAATCTTCCGCGTGGTGATTTCTCGGTCTCTATCAATGGTTCAACTATTAATGAGGTAACAGAAAAATGTTATTTGGGTTTAACGATAGATAATAAGTTGTCATGGGAATCTCATATTAACAGTTTAAGTGGAAAACTGCATAAATGTTGCTTTCTTTTGCGTATGGTACGACACGAGGTTTCAGAAAAGAATCTATTACGTTATATTACGCTTACTTTTATTCACATATGAAGTATGGTATTATGTTCTGGGGTTACTCGAGTCATATACATGCTATTTTACGGATACAGAAGCGTTGCCTCCGCCTTATTTTTAATAAAAGACGTTTCGAATCCTGCAGGCCTATTTTTAAAGAATATAAAATCCTAACGCTTGTCAACCTGTTTATTCTTGAACGGTGTAATTACGTCTTTAACAATCCAGATATTTATAAAAAAACTCTCTAATTCATCAATACAACACCAGAAAAAATCAGATGTTCATCTGTTCGCAAAAACTAGTAAAATTACATATCGCGATACTGTTATATTTAACCATCTACCTAACCATATCAAGCTTTTACAAACAATTAAAGAATTTAACAAACATCTTAAGATCTTACTTCTGGAAAACCCTTTTTACACCCTTCAAGAATACTTGGTATTTGAGTTCAAAGGCCTTACTGTTTAATTTAACTTTTTTAATTTAACATTTTTTTTTTTTTTTTTTTTTTTTTTCCTTTTGAATAACCAATTTTTTAGCTCTTTGACAAGATCTTATGTTTTCTTTATGTTAACAACGGATTTTTTAATATATTGAAGTATTGAAGTATATATTGAAGTTAAAAGAAAAAAAAAATACTATGTGTATGTACAATATATAACTTTAAAACTGACTGATATTCTTAGCAGTCAAAATTTATGCTAATATTTAGTTATTTATATGGCAAAATTTTGCAGAAATTTATTTAATCCTAAATTTCCTAATAATGAATATTGAAAAAGAAAAAAAAACACTGAAAAAACGAGGTTTTGATAAGTTTCCGCGCTTTAAATCCAACTTACCAATAATTAAGGCAAAAATTACAAATCACAGTAAATAAAAACTTGGGGTGCAGAGGATATCAGCTCTGGTAGAAGGCTAGCTCCTGGTTATTATTATTGAGTTTCACAACAGAGAGCAGAAAGTATCATCATTCCCACGCTTTTAGTGACTATCACAAAGACGCTTTACAGAACTGATAACATTGTCTTAAATCTAATCTACGTGGGAAATCTCGACTTTTTAAGTGACAAAAATTTTTTAAGCAGGCAAATCTTTAATTTTACGTCTAAAAAATGATACTAAATTTTTTAAGCTCAGTGGGAGTCATGTAAGCGTAATTTAACCAGAAAAATTATTTAATTCATAATCAAATGATCAAATTTCAAGTTTTTCAGCCATGTTTAAGTATGTAAACTTTATGTGGCTTTATAAAGTTATCGAGGTTTTCGAAAAAATCGCTTGTTTTTGAAAATATCTAGGTCATTTTTATCAAGCGATCGAGTTTATCAAAAATCTCTCGCGTGTTTTGAAATATCTGGGTAGTTTTTATGAAGCCATCGAGTTTTTTTTCGAAAACTTGGCAAGTTTCTGGAATTGTCTTGATCATTTTTAAAGAAGCTGTCAGGTTTTTAAAGAATTCTACAGTTTTGGAAACATTTCAATGGTTTTTTTTTTTTTTTTTTCTCAAGCGATCGATTTTTTTAAACCTTTTCGGTCGTCGCCCTCGCTGCCAAAAAAGGCATCAAATTTTACGCTCCTGTTTTCATCCTTAATGATGAAAATATAACTTTTTAATCGTCACAGATGCCAAAAAACTATATAAAAAAGCTTGAAGATTGGCATTTTATCAAAATTTCATAGCAAGCTCTCCATAAGATGGTAGTCGTTTGAATGGCATCGGGTTTTTTGAGGCACTCATCACAGTTAAAATAGTCTACATTAAATAATAAATCATGTTAAACAATTAAGTCTCACATTCTATTCTAATAAATTTTTTTTTTTTTTTTACGCAAACAAAAATTTAAAATTAATAAACAAAAAATACTTGAAGTTTATTAATTAAATATTTCCAAATCAAAGATTACGGAGTTGGAGCTGCGGCGGTTGCTATGGTTATTCCTGCACATGCTGCCATGCAGGTACCAAGGGCTGCATTACAAGCCACTAAAGCTGCTGGGACTCCAGCTCCAGCAGTGACTGCGCCAAACGTAAATCCAGCAGCTGCGTAGCATGCTACAGCTACGGCATTACACCCTGTTTGGCATGATCCGTACGCTGCTAAGGCCGCAAAAGGTCCTCCCGAACAAGATGATATTAAAATTGTTAATATAACAAGTAAGCACAATTTACCACCCATGGTAAATCTGAAAAACAAAAATAAAATAAAATAAAAATAAAATAAATAAATCTGATAAAATCAAGCATCAATATAAAAGGGCCTAAAAAACGTAAAGGGGGTCTAAAGGGATTGAAAAAATCGGATCACATGTTCAAAATATCTAGTAATTTTTAATTATAAAAAGGTGGAGGACCCAATAATGGAACAATTAAGAAAATGCTTTTTTTTAACAACAAATTTTTCGACCATTTTCGCATTTTCGTATCTTGGTTTCTATTCCAATCAAAAGATTAATGACTAAACTTCGCTTTAACGCTGCAACACGACTTTAATCGGAGCTTTTTACCTTAAAAATAATATTAAAATTATACCTTGATTTTTCTTCTTTTCACCAATAATGAAACCTCTCGGAGATGATAATCGAATGCCGATATCTCGGTATAAATCATTGATCTCTATTATTTACACTAGATTCCCAACTGACGGGAAAAATGGCGAACCAAATTTGACTCCAATGCACTACCTTCTTTATCAATTTTTTGTAAACAATCGAATAACGATATTTGCTTTCCGTATCTTTGAGGAAAGATTGCAATTGCAATATTCTGTGTTGTCGTGGTATCTGGTTGCAAATTTCTGATCATTTATTTTTTCATCTTGTACACAAAAATGTTTAAAATCATTTTGCTAAGTAATGAAAACTGGATCTCGGAAATAGTGCACTGGAGTCAAACTAGGTTCGCGATAGCTTTTTTTTATTTCATAAGTTAAATATAGGTGAAGAAAATCTGTTGTACATCTAGTGTAAATAATATAGAGATCAACGGTTTTTATGATTGTTGCCAGGGCTGCCAATATAGTTTGTATGATGAAAAACTATATTGGCAGCCCTAGCAACAATCATAAAAATAGCTGGTATCGGGAAAACGGGCGCTCATAAGCTAACACATATAGGCAACTTGTGTTACAAAAAAAAAAAAACAGCCGAGAATTGCTCGCCTGCTTCATACTGTGCTTACGACTCTAGCAGGCGAGCAATTCTCCCGTACTGCGGATTGCATAGCTACCCCCGTAATCCCGATACCAACTATTCTAAAAATTGCATTCCTTTTCGATTTATATCGAGATATCGACATTCGATTATCATCTCCGAGAATTCCGAAATCTCCGACAAGATTTCCTAACGCACGTAATGTTTTTATTTCGAAAACTCAATGTTTTCCCTAAAATTTTCAATGAAAGTCTACTTTATAAATTAAATGCGTACTGTAAAGTTAATTCAATAGTTTTCACAATAATGTTCTTAACCTCGCGATTGAGTTATATAGCGAAGTGAAAATTTTAATTTTTTGTTTACAAGCAATAGCGGCCGTTTGCCGGCGGCTTCAACGATAACTACGTAAATTTTTAAAGTTTTTTTATGTGAAAAAAGTATTCAAATTCCAGTTTCAAGTTTGATATTTAGTTTAAAAAAATTATATGCGATTTTATTTGCTAGAACTTTTTTGTAATTTTACATTTTAGGCGCGATTTATACCCAAAACGCTTCTGATCCATTACTGGTGATCGCAGAGCACGATCTTGTCGCAGAGATCCTAAAAGAGATTAGCCATACTTGTAATTCCGGTTCTTCGATATTTTTCTTTTGAAAATTATTGGTCCATTAAACATTTTTTTGGAAATTTAAGAACATAAATATAAACAGTTAGGAACCAGTTTGTAATCTTAAAAAAATTAATATCTCAAGAAGGAATAGACCATATGCATGTGTCGTCATTTTAAGGGGAAGTGGTTGTTGGCGGTTCATCTAATTCCATAACGAACTATTTAGAGTGACGCCACTGGAGGACAAACGACCTCACTGGAGGACCAACTTACATTGATTCTTATGGGGAAAAACTTTAAAAAAATTTTTTTAAGCAGGTGCTTAATGTAAGGGGTCGTACATAAATTACGTAAGCATGCTTTAGGCCCTTTTTGCACGCTTTATCCCATTTCGCCTATGCTTAGCTTATGGGTAAGATGTTAAATTTGGACCCCCCCCCCCCTAAATGTGCTTACGTAATTTATGTACGACCCCTAAGCAAATAGATTTTAATTACTCGCATTTGAACTCGTAATTTTTTTTATATATCCTATGCTGTGCAGTTAAATAATTTTCTGAGTTTAGTTTCTTTAATAAATTGAAATTTGCTTGAATTGTCCATAAAAGCTCATGTAGCATCTAATGATGCTAGGACTCAAAATGTTAATAGGTTCTGGAATTAAACCTACCCCCACTACTCCCAGACCTCGACTCCATTTTACTTCCCCACCCTTGCATACCGTCTATTTATTTTTCGGATTTATCGAAAAGCCGGAAATGGCTGAATGGCTAATCTCTTTTAGGCTCTCTACGAGCCCCCAGTTTTGGAACACACATTTTATTTTAAAAAAAAGAGGAAATCGGCAAATAGAAAGTTACATCCGTTAAAATAATATTCTTTGATCCTTAATGTTAACAAAAAAAATGCATTCCGAGCAAATCGTCTCTCAAAACACCGGAATAAAAATTAAATTCGTTGGAGTGAAATTCGTTAGAGAAAATGCTTTTAAGTTATTAAGAAAATGCTGAAAAGTTATTTCAGTCAAAATTCTCTCCTTCTGTATTTTAATTTCATTTTTATCGCAATAATTGATCAAGAAAGCAACTTATTGACAATTATTTTGCAAGCCAGTAATATTTCGAATCAATTAAGACTGATTTAGGTTCCAGATCAGCTTAAATTTTTCAATAAAAAATTAGTAAACAGCAAATGATCCATTACTGGGTGCCGTTCCATTATTGGGTCCTCTACACTACCTTTCGATATTTTTTTTAGACCAAAATTACAATTTTTTTTTTTTTTTTAAACTGAATTTTTGCTCACTGTTTTGGTACTTACCCTTGCATGAAAATAAAATCCAATCCCGAATAATCAAACTACAAGCACTTAAACGTCAAAAAAAAAAAAAAGATATATAACCACTGCCGATAAAATTTTCCGCTGAAATGAGAAATATTTAAAAATAATCAAGATGAACTTAGCGCTGATCTAAGATTTCAATAGTCCCTACAATTCACCCTAGGTGCTAGTATGAAAAAAAAATTATTTTTATATTTGTTTTTATCTTTGCTAAGTAATATTAAATAAATAATAACTAGGTAGTTTAATGATGAAAAAAAAAAAAAAAAAAAAAAATACTATGTATGGATATGACTTTAAAAATTGACAGCGATTTTTAGCAGTCAAGCTCAAAATGAGCTTTGCTAAAATTTTTTAATGTTAAATTTCTTAATAAAGAATATTGAAGAAAAAAAAAATAAAAATAAAAAAAACACTGAAAAATTGTGGTTTTGATAAGTTTTTGCGTTTTATCCCACTTACCAATAATTAAGGCAAAAATTACAAATCACAATAAATAGAAACTTTAAGGTGCATAGGATACCATAACTCTGGTGTAGAAGGCTAGCTCCTGGTTATTGCTCTAACGTTTCACAATCCAGAGCAAAATGTATCTAGAATATTCCCAGAATGCTTTTAGTAACTATCACCAGTTTTAAAACAAGGCACAAAAACTCTTTACAAAATCGATAACATTGTCGTTAAATCTAATCTAAGCAGGAAATCTCGGCTTTTTAACTGACAAAGACTTTTTACGCAGACAAAGCTTTAATTTTGTGGTCTTAAAAATGATACTAACTTGTCGGTGGGAATCATGTAAGCGTCGTAATTTAGCCAGAAAAATAATTTAATTCATAATTAAATGGATTATATTCGTTGTTTATGTTTGTAAACAAACTTGTTACTAAATGTAAACAGCATACTTAACCGAATTCCCTATTCTATAGTGTGCGGTGTTCTTTTAAGTTTTTCAGCCATGTTTAAGTATGTAAAGTGTATGTGTTTATAAAATTATCGAATTTTAATCGGAAAAATCGCAATCGGGTGAAAAAAATTAAATTTTAGGTATCTAACGAATAACTCCTTTGACTTTTTCCTGTATTTTTGGTACAAGTTTCAACTTGTTCCAAGCGAACAAAAACCAATAAAACAAAATCAAAATCAAAGATTTCCAACCGCAATTTTTTTTCAAATTATTCATTTCCCCTACATTTCGAACAAGTTGAAACTTGCGCAAAAAATTCCAGGATATACCAGAGGAGTTGCGTTAGACACCTAAAATTTGGATTTTTTTCATCGTAAATCGAGTTCTCAGAAAAGAAAATGACTAATGCGAAAGCAAAAGTGCATTCAGGCAAGACAATTTTTCCTAAAAACCATGCGAAAACAAAAAAATGTCTTGTGAAAAGTCATTTCGGTTTGCCTTGGGATAAATGTCTTGCCGCAAAACAATATGCGACACTAGCGGACATTTCTTATACTACGCTATCGGAATCAATATGGCGGCTCGCGAAAACCATAATTATTATTTAATGAAATAAAAACGTAATATCTATTTAACTTTTATTTTAAAAACGTGTAAGTGGACATCATGGATTAACCAAGACGGATATCCAGGATTTTTATAATTCAAGTAACTTAAATTAAAGATTTTCTTTAAAAAAAATTGAAATGAAATCTAACATTGTCCAATGCAGAAAATAGGGGCTATGTTTAGGTTATGTTACTACTATTCATATAAGATAGGAAATAACGATTTAAAAATCATATGAAAAATCTTAAAAGTTATATCACTTGTATTATAATGGTTTTGCATTGCTATGTCTACACCTAATGTATATATCATATTAAGACATGGGTTACCACAGTTGTTCCATGTGTTTAGCTTATGGCAAAGTAGTTACTATCGACGATGGTAACCATTGTGGGGAGGGACTACGGAAGAAAATATGCAAAGGGTGCTCATAATTCAAAAGAAAGCGATCCGCTGTTTAGCTGGGAAGGAAAGATGGGAAAAGGTTGGAGATCATTTTCAACCTCCCTCCTGCCAGCCTTTATTTCGAGATCTAAATCTATTAACAGCTCCCTCTTGTTATATTTTCGATTCGATTAAATGCTTTTTAACGCATGGGAATGGGATACTGGTAAAAGAGGCCTCGGCATATGAAACAAGAAATGCAGATGATTACCGCCTACCAAAAGTTAGATTGGAAAAATCGAAGCAAGATGTTTTATATGCCGGTGCCTCATTCTTCAACCAACTGCCGGCAGATATTAAAAAAAATAAGGGGACAAAGGGGTTTTACAAACAATTAAGGGAACAACTTATAAAGAAAGCAGTATACTCTCTAGCAGAGTGCTGGTACTTGCCGTAAAATGTGGCATTACACCAGCTCAAAAGATCCGACAAATCCGATAAACGAAAGTTTGTACATGGAGTTTAAAATAAATAAAAATAAAAATAAAATAAAAATTGTGGTAACCATTATATTCTGTCTACACTTTTGGGTTGCCTTGCTCCTAGGCACCCGGACACCCACACATGTTCCATGTTTTTAGCATATAGAGCAAAGTTCTGGAACAACTAGGGTGTCAGGGTGCTTAGGAGGAAGTAACCATTAAGTGTAGACAGAGTATTCGGTGTAGACATAGCACATGCATATTTATTTTACGAATTTCGTCTATTTAAAAAAAACCGAGCATGATCAGTATTATCATAAACATAATGTATAAATTCTACATAAGTGTCCATTTTGTTTGTTTGCAATATATGATTTGCCGATAACCGACTGAATGACTTGCGGCAAGTCAAAAAATATCTTGGCACAAAACGAAAGCTTTCAAAGCATAATAACCGCTTATGCTAAGTTATTTTGTTTTCTGAGTGTAGAGATAACAGCCAGTCCTTCCGGTATCCGTAAAACCTCCTCTTAAATGTGCAATCATTATTATTGTTGGAACCCACCACAACCCATCGCAAGGAAAGAATAAGTTATTAGACTTCATACCATCACTGAAATTATAGGGGGAGGGAGTAAAAAATTATCCATTTTACGCTGGCTGACGGGATATTCGAATGGTCCCTAATCTCAAATTCTGTTTTCCCCAGTCGGAAGCTCCTTTGGACAGTCTGCTATCAGTCGCCATGCAAAATTTAAATCGAGATATCCGATATCAAGTTCGCTTATTTCAAAATCAAGTATCAGTTCTCCAAGTCAGAATATCTGCCGGCGGGTTTTTCAAACTGGACAGAAAAAGGATCGTCGCTGTAAGTATATAACTTTTCCGATCTTAAATTAACAAAAAAACTGATCATTAACATTTCTTTTTGAAAGATGATGGGAACCGTAGCCACTTACTTCATCATCCTTTTAGAATACGGAGATTTAATAAGTCAAGGAGCAGGCGTTCAAGACGACGACAACGAAACCGAAATGAGCACCTTAAAAAACTCGACTTTTCCAAAATAAAAAAATTAATAAAAACAATTGAATTTGCATGATTCAAAATGTCCGATGTTGATCAACAGTTTCTAAACTTAAATCTGTGGAATTTAAAGGAGATCTCAAAATTAGCTGATAAAATCATGAAAGAGCACGGGGACTCCGAATGCCGATCCTGGCGGTACCCGACAAAAAAAAGCAGTGAATTAAACTTGACCAAAGTGATACAAACCGATAACTACACTCAAATATTAGAACTCACAATTGACAGAACGATTTACGTGTTAAATTTACTCATTGAATATTTGGAAAAGTTACAAGGGATGGACAATTATTGTCGACCGGGGAAAAGCGTGGAAAGACCCGTTAATTTGTCCCTGGCTGCGATTTTAAATATCGTATGGGACAGAATCGGGAAATTCGCGAAAACCCCGGTTTTCAAAAAGAATTCGCAGATGATCGAAACCAGTATGAAGACCTCGAGGTTAACACAAACTGAAATTTGTAAATTTTCAAAATGCAACAGTTGCGATTTGGTTCAAGCGTTTGTAACTTACCTAGTCGCAGAAATAGAGAAAATCAGTGTTGAGTCTGAAGTGTCGAAAGAAAAGTAAACAAACAAAAAAAAATACGATTTGTAAGAGGCCAATCAAATATTACGTCAGCACGTGGGAGTACTACAAATGCCGACTTTTTCTGACAAGTGGGAGGGGGCTTGTGAAAGTCTGAATTCAGAATTTAATTGCAAATTTAGTTTCAAGTTTGCTTAAAACAAGTTCAGACTTGCACAAGACAAGTTCAGACTTGCGCGAAACAAGTTCAAACGTGTTCAAACTTGCACAGGACAGGTTCAGACTTGCGCGAAACAAGTTCAAACGTGTTTAAACTTGCACAACACAAGTCCTGCAACAATTCTAGTTCATTCTTTTAGACTTCTCCATGGCCGAAAACATGACGGGGTTTTTCCATTCCTAAATCCTAAATTCCGGTTTCCGAAATCTGAGAAAAATTCTAAAGTGAGTACACGTGATGCTGACTTTCGCTGACAAAGAGGGGAGGGGATAAAAAATTTTCAATTTCTTCCTGTCGTAATATTTGAATGGCGCCTATGTAGAATTTGAGATAAATTTGATTTTGAATTTTTGATAAATTTGATTAATTAAAAAAAAAAAAAATCTTTTTTTAAATTTAATTTCATTTATACAGTTTTCCTTTCAAATTTTCAGAAAACATTTAAAATATTTATTAGAAGATTCGACTAATTGGTCGGTCATGTCAAAATGGTTGAATGCAATCACTAAAGACGTCCGGGAAATTTTAGAGGGATCGCAAAACTTAAAAAATGAATTATCAAAATGCAAAGAGGAAACTAAAATTTTGAAGGAGAGAATTAAAGAAGATGAAATAAGGATTTCGATGATGGAAAAGCAAATCGAAGACTTAATCGACGAAAATAATAAGGATTTCGAGCGTGCAGAAATGAAAATATTACAATTAAAAAATGATTTGTGTCAGTTAAAGCAAAAGAAAGAGGAATGAAGGATTAAGTGATTCAAAAAAAGCAAGCATTTTTTTTTCTTATCATCACATCCGGGTATTTTTTTTAAAGATCATAATAGAACGGTTTAATTAATTTTCATGCCTGTTACATTGAAATTAGGGGTAAACGGTGTTGGAAGCGATTATTTAAATCCAACCCTTGATTTACTAAAACTTGTATGGTGCTTGGAAAACTTTCCCCCTTTGAGCCTATGCGCCCAAACATTTTTTATTTTAAATATTTTGGAAACTGTTTTCTAATTTAAAAAATCCAATAAGACTGGTCGACTTTCTTCGGTGAAAGACCACGGATTCCCAGGAAAATTTTCTGATCTATTTAGTTTTCAAAGCCAAGTTGGAAGCGACCATTTGGAGCCACCCCGTTCAAAGTCCAAAAGTGGGAAGGGTTCAAATTTTATTTTAATAATTTTTTTTGGTCGATTTCAAATGGAATTACCCTCCTAATACCGTTAAGGTAAAGCGCTTGGGTTTATATTATTTATTTATAAATTATATAATTTATATATTATATGTTGGTACATATGTTATTATATGTTATATTATGTTATGTTTTGTGCAAGTTTAAACACGTTTGAACATGTTTTGTGCAAGTTTGAACACGTCTGAACTTGTTCTGTGCAAGTTTGAACATGTTTTGAGCAAGTTTTAACCTGTCATGTGCAAGTCTAAACTTGTATTGGGCAAACTTTAAATCAAATTTGCAATAAAATACTGATCTCAGATTTGCGCAAACCCAAGTGCTTTATCTTTACCTCTAATGTATAAACAAGTTCTAACATGCGTAGAAGAACTTTAGTGCAGAGTACTGGAAACAGAGCATCATTACACCAATAAATATAATTAATGTAAATAACGCAAGAAGTCATTTTTGGCCAGTTCGGGCGCCAAAGCAAAAAGATTAAAAATTTAAAAATGTGCCGCATTATTACATGTACTGTATATTTTTACGTAATATATTAAAATTTATAATAAGTATACGGTATATTTTACCCATCTCGAACTAAATGTTTATTTTAATTATATTTTTTCCCAATAAATGAAAATTTAAAAAAATCGATTTACGAAGTTTTTTTTTATTATCGAATACGCAACATCCACGTAAATTAAATTTCAGTTTTCTTCACCAGTAAATTTTTTCTTCAAAAAATGGATCTGCGATAAATTTCCAAAATTCCCGGGAATTTATCGTAGACTCAATTTTTAAGACAAACGACTTTGTGTAGAAATTTAAAATTTTCGCTGGAGATCCGTATTAGATTACGGAAGGGAAGCTTCGTAAGTGGAATTTTTTATGTTTTGCTCCTAAAAAAAAAGTTACGAAACGATTTTCGAAGTATAGGGTGTTAAAAAACATATGACTGGAGTTTGAAATTCCGTAAGTAGAATTTAGATATTTTGCTCCAAAAAAAATCTTAAAAAAGTGTACGGTGTCAAAAAAAAATAAGTACAGTATTCTAACCTTCCAGAATCCGACCAATTTGGACCATTTTTTTTAACCAAGCCCAACATACCTCAAAACCTCCAACCAAGCCTAGTCCATCCACTTTTTCACAACTGTTCCCAACACCGTGGATAATGGAAAATAAATCCAAACGAAACAGGGGACGGTTGCATGCTACCATACAAACATAAAAAAAATGTATTAACCGTTCGAAAAAAAATACTAACCAGATATGATATATTTTCCAAAAAAAATACTGAGCTTTTTTTTTATTTAAAAAAAATTTTCAATTTAAGGATTAGCCCTTTTAATTTTATTTTATCACCTTTATTTTGTAATTCTCCACGATCTTCAAAAACACAAAAAAGATGTTTCCTGTACAAATATACAAAAACTAGATCATTTTTCCAAAAAAAAAAGTAAAAAAAAGAAAAAAAAAAAAAACTATATAAAATCGTCCAGCAATTTCCTTTACATTACCCCATTACACTTGAATATAATATAAAAAAAAGAAAAAAAAAATTAAAAATGAAATTTTTAATTTTTTTTTAAAATTAAATGTCCGTAATGTTATCTTGGCAGAATCGGGCTTTTTTTTAGCGAGATCATATTTCCATAACATTTTTTTAATAAACTACACAACTATATCACATGCTGGTTAGAAAAAAAAATTGTTTTAATTTTTTAAAAAAATTGGGTAGTCCTGATTTAAAAATTTATTATTCTAAAAACTAGATAAAAAAATTAAAATCCGTGACAAGGTATAAAATAACATTCAGTTAATTAATGTAGAATTGATTAGAATAAGGAAACCGATCTCGTATTTAAAAAAAAAAAAAATAAAACAAAATTTGAACTATATACAATGCGGCGAGGAAGGGGCCACTCAATAATTTTCTTTAAATTGCCACGGACTTAGTCTATAAAAATCATACAAAAAAGGGAATATGAAATTTCACCTTTTTCAATATCAATTTTTTTTTTAACTTACAAAAGGAAGACTAACGAAAGTTGTTGTAAGTAAAATTATTACACTATTTTATACAAAAAAATTAACGAATAAATTTAAATTTAAAAAAAAGGGGGAAGTATACATAAGGACACCCTAATCTGATACTTATTTTTGCGAAAGCGAAGAGGTTACGGCAAAGCCTGACTGGAAAGCTTTTACGACAACCCCTACATCCCGCACATATAAACAAAAATTTTAAAAAAATTAAAAAAAAAAAAAAAAAAAAAAAAATTGGGGGCGCAAAATCACTACGATAGACAAAAACAAAAAAGTGAAAGCTCCCCAACCCCGAGACAAATCCATAGAAAACGTTAGACTGAGACGAACAGCAATTACTTTATTATTTCTCTTTTTAATAAATTTTCCAAAGTTAGTTCTACATGTGTTTAATTTTTTTAATAAAGTTTGTTTAAGTTCTTCTACATTTTTTTTTTTTTTACAGCAACACTGATATTTTCAACTTCACTGATTTTATACACCTTCTCATCTGATGTCAACGCAGTACATACATAAAAAAAATAGCGTAGCGTTTTTTTTTATTAATGAGCGTGAAGCGCAGTTAGTAGCATTGATTTTAATTTTTTTTTTTTTTTGCAAATGCTGAACGTTTATTGTTTCCAATGATCAACAACTTTATCGCCCACTGCAAGAAAAATATTAAAATAATTAGTTACAACGAATAAAATATTAGTACCTTTTTTTAAAAAAAAATTACACTATAACGTGTACAGTATCATGTAAGGGGGCAAATAGATTTTCTTAAAATATACATTTAAAAAAAAAAAAAAAAAAAAAAAAAAAACTTTCCCACAACACTATTTTTTTTTTAAATAAAACAAAATTGTACTGTTCGATCCTTCTAACGGACGAAGTCTAGCTGAGGCGTTCCATTTTTTCTTTTTTCAATTTTTTTTTTTTTATTAAATGTCCGTAATGTTATCTTGGCAGAATCGGGCTTTTTTTTAGCGAGATCATATTTCCATAACATTTTTTTAATAAACTACACAACTATATCACATGCTGGTTAGAAAAAAAAAATTATTTTAATTTTTTAAAAAAATTTGGGTAGTCCTGATTTAAAAATTTATTATTCTAAAAACTAATTTAAAAAAAAAATTAAAATCCGTGACAAGGTATAAATAACATTCAGTTAATTAATGTAGAATTGATTAGAATAAGGAAACCGATCTCGTTTAAAAAAAAAAATAAATAAATAAAATTTGAACTATATACAATGCGGCGAGGAAGGGGCCACTCAATAATTTTCTTTAAATTGCCACGGACTTAGTCTATAAAAATCATACCAAAAAGGGAATATGAAATTTCACCTTTTTCGATATCAATTTTTTTTTTTAACTTACAAAAGGAAGACTAACGAAAGTTGTTGTAAGTAAAATTATTACACTATTTTATACAAAAAAATTAACGAATAAATTTAAATTTAAAAAAAAGGGGAAGTATACATAAGGACACCCTAATCTGATACTTATTTTGCGAAAGCGAAGAGGTTACGGCAAAGCCTGACTGGAAAGCTTTTACGACAACCCCTACATCCCGCACATATAAACAGAAATTTAAAAAAAAAAATTAAAAAAAAAAAAAAAAAAAAAATAGGGGGCGCAAAATCACTACGATAGACAAAAACAAAAAAGTGAAAGCTCCCCAACCCCGAGACAAATCCATAGAAAATGTTAGACTGAGACGAACAGCAATTACTTTATTATTTCTCTTTTTAATAAATTTTCCAAAGTTAGTTCTACATGTGTTTAATTTTTTTAATAAAGTTTGTTTAAGTTCTTCTACATTTTTTTTTTTTTAATTTTTTACAGCAACACTGATATTTTCAACTTCACTGATTTTATACACCTTCTCATCTGATGTCAACGCAGTACATACATATAAAAAAATAGCGTAGCGTTTTTTTTTATTAATGAGCGTGAAGCGCAGTTAGTAGCATTGATTTTAATTTTTTTTTTTTTGCAAATGCTGAACGTTTATTGTTTCCAATGATCAACAACTTTATCGCCCACTGCAAGAAAAATATTAAAATAATTAGTTACAACGAATAAAATATTAGTACCTTTTTTTTAAAAAAAATTACACTATAACGTGTACAGTATCATGTAAGGGGGCAAATAGATTTTCTTAAAATATACATTTAAAAAAAAAAAAAAAAAAAAAAAAAACTTTCCCACAACACTATTTTTTTTTTTTAAATAAACAAAATTGTACTGTTCGATCCTTCTAACGGACGAAGTCTAGCTGAGGCGTTCCATTTTTTCTTTTTTCAATTTTTTTTTTTTTTAAATTAATTTACAAGACGACTTGCTGACCTTTTTATTGTCTGATCTGAATTGGTGTTATAACTGTATGGAAAAACAAAAATGCAGAATTTAAGTCTATGTAAATGAATTTCGGAATGTATAGAAAAAAAAGATTATTTACATGAGCGACATGTGAAAAATTATTTAATCATCTCATTTAAAAGAAATCGCTCATGCATACTTCCTTAAACTAAAGAAATGCAAAAAACAATATTCAAAAATTAAAAAAAAAACCATCTTACCTTACGATTTGAAGAAATATTGCAGATTTCACGCTTCAAAAGAAAAACCACATGCAGTGTCAGAAAACAAAAAACCGTTATTCTTTCCTTTTCAATCTTCAAAAAACACAAAATTTGTCTTTGAAAATTTTGTCTGGATCGTGTATGAAAATGTGTGTTGAAAAAACAAATTTTAAACTTAGGTCTGAGAGGCCAAAATAAAAATTCTAGAGGTATGAGAAAAGGTAAGTGAAATTCTCCTGATTCTGCTTCTGATAAAACTGCTTCATTTTTTGACAACTCTTGGTGTATGGAACAATTTTAATAAATAAATCCATACAACAAGAATCAGATCACAGTTAACAGAGCAAATGGAATGAGAACTTAAAGGCAAAAATGCTTCCTTGTTTTATTCATCAGACACCAATTACTTTATTGTTAAAATTTGTTGAATGAATGATTCGTGAAAAATGTAATAAAATATTCCCCAAAAAAATACAATACGAATATTTATTGGCGGGAAGTGACTATGTACATAATCTTACAATTCCTAGACTAAAAATTACCTATATTAATATTATCATGTTTCTTCTTTTCTTTTCTTTAACTCTGTACCATGTATCAATCTTTGTATTAATGTAAGAAATGAAAGGAAAGTAAAAAGCAGAGTCTTTAAATAAAACATTTATGCTTCTAGGATTGCAGCAAGGGAAGGAAAAACGTAAACCTGTATTGATTAATGACAAAGGGAACAGGAATGTTATGTCTTCCGTTCGATATCACTTTTTTTAAAAAATAAAAATTGCACTTTAAAAACGAATCATATACATGCATTTTTTATTTGTGCTGTTAAGAATAGTTTTCGTAAACCGTTGTTTTAAATCGATTATTACGCTAAAAAAAAAGTCAATACAAGCTAGTTACTTACAAGTATAAAAACAATATTATTGCTAGATATTAAATATAAGGATAAAAATCGGGATAGCACGCACAAAAAGGAAAAAAAGAGTAGACTTTTAAATGAAACAAAATCACCACTCATTCACTACCGACGCCATTTTGAACTGGGCCAATGTAATTATATCAGGTTAACATCATAACGGCGACATCTATATTCGGATCGAGACAACTGCCGTCGCTAAAACAATATTTAGCTTATGCGATCGCAAAAAATTTATGATGTAATTGAAATATTTTCGTTTTCTATAAGCGAAACATGTAAAATTAAAGTGTATATTTATGCAATATCGCTCCCTAGAGAGACCCTATGCAAACAAGTGGCATGATCGGCCATCTTGGAAACTTTGCTTGTAATTCTTATTATTAGCCTATTGAGGTCAAAAAATGGCGTCTAGTGTGGCATACTTGCACGTAATAGGTACTCGTAATGTCGAAAATTTTTAAATTTAACAAAATCTACTCTTTACGCGTCACAAAGCATATTTAGAGCAAAATCACGAATAAAAGCTTTCATTCTACGTAATATTTTTATTCATCAACTAAAAACCAAAGGATGGAACTTATTCTGAACAGTTAAATCAAAGCATGGATATTGGATTCTTCTCCAAACATTCGTGATTTCATTCATAATGCAAGACCTAACAATGTTAAATTAGGAACGATTAAGTATTTTTTCTAAATAAGGAAAGAAATTTTTAACATTTATTTAAGAAATGTAGAGGAAGAATTTTTATATAGATCGATGGAATAAACAGGTCGCATATATTTTAAAGTGATATCATGTTACTCTCTTCAAAAATTTGGAATGTGTTCTTCTATAATTCAGATGGGAAGATATTACGTATCTCCCTGAGTAACATGAGTGAAAATCAAACAAATGAATTTTAAGAAGTTAAAAAAGAAGGAGGACATTTTGACATCAATATTTAAAAAAAACGAATCCTCCAGACTAGACATAAAAAGACTAAAATAAATTCATATCTAAATCAACAATCCCAGAAAACTCGATAATTATATTCTAAGAATGAAAAAGTTTTTTAAAATTAACCCCTGAAAATCATTATTAAGAGTAGTAAGTCACCTAATAAAAGTGCGACCTGCACACTTTGTAGGAAGAAAATGAATTAAGGAAAATATGGACAATCCATCGAGCCAAATTTACACTTTGTTAGTTACCAATGAAATGAAATGAAAAAAAAATTCTAACATTTAAAGAGAAATTTATAAACAATAAAAAAAGTTCTTCGAAAATATTATATATGTACTTATATATAATTTATATATACACACAAGAAAAAAAAATTGGAAGAAACAAAAAAAAATTGGAAGGAAATGGTAAAAGTGGGAAGAAAAAAATATTGTTCAGGGGTTGTATAAAAAGGCACTTGCTGCTACTAAATTCGACATTCATAATCATCCCCCGTACATCATTAGCAAGGACTGGAAATTGTAAATTATATTTTGCTCTTTTTTAAGATGATTTTGAACCGAAGAAAAAGAAAAGGCAGTTTTTTTAAATTTTTTTTTTTAGAAAAAAGTCAGCTATTAAAGGCAACTTTCTACCTCAAGATTGGCAACTTCGGTATAATTAAATCCAAGCTTTCTTACACAAGATAAGGACAATCGAGTGAAAACTTTTATAGAAGATATAAAAAAATTTTATTAAAGGATTAAAATCATCCTCTTATTGAGCGTTGTATATAAAAAATTCGAATTCAAAAATATTTTTGATTTTGGATTTAAAAAATTTAACCAACAGCCTTATAATTTATTGTCTTCAATATTTATTTTCAAAGGTAGATATAAATAGTATTCGTACATCAGTCCTCTGATTTTTTTTTTTTTTTTTTTAAAAGAAGAAAAAATGATGTACAGGTTTAAATTACTCTCACTCTAACCAAAAAAGAAAAAAAAAACATTAAGGTTTTGTACTGTTAATAGGGTTTTTTTCTCAAACTTCTGTTTTTTTTTTTTTTACCTGCATAAAACATTTTCTGATACGATTTTTCTTAAAAATCAACCCTACCAGTAAATTCATTACTTCACTGATTCCTTTCGATTCGATGTTCCCGTTATAAAAACGACTAAAGTTGTGAAGGAAAAAAAATCGAAGAGAAAAAAAAATCAATTTAAAATTAATGTTCACAACACTCAAAAAAAAAAAAAAAAAAAAAAAAAAAAAAAAACCTCGGAAGTATAAATAAAAAATTTCTTTGTCCAAATTGAAATTTTTTAGTCCTTATTAGTGGGAGTAGAAAAAAAAACTCAATAAAAACACCATATCACACTAAAAACCACCGAGAAAAAAGGTTGACATTAAATCACAAAAGTTAAGTACAAAATGTCAAGCCTTAAATTTTCTAAGTGTAAAAAAATATTTTCCATTACCGTCTTTGTCAAATTATTTTTCCACTTTTCTTTTTTTTTCAAAAATTAATAAATTAACTAATTTGAAATTTCGAAACTGAATCTTTCAAAATTATTTTTCTATATAATTATTCTAATAAAAAGAAAAAAAAAAGTCTGTCCCTGAATTGCATTATCAGTCAATATTAAAACTGAACACACATAGACAACACTGGAAAATAATTAAATCACAGTTCGAAATCCACTGAATTTAAGATTCAATTTCGTTTTCCAAAAAAAAATTTTTTAAATTCGCTAAATATTTTTTGTTTTTTTTTGTTTTGTTTTTTTTATATGGGTCCGTATAGGATGATGAGAGCAAAAACAAGCCACATTAGAATAATTCCATGAATTCCCACTAAATATCCCTTACCGTCTGTGTACTTCCTGGCAACAAATTTAAGTGTTTCATCTAGTAGCACAACGGGAATTGAGAATTTCATTACGGTTATCCATTCGTCTATGTTCAATGGAGTGACTTGGAAAACAGTCTGAAAAAAAACGAAGAGATTGTTTTCATAAATAAAAATGTTGGTTGAAAATTATGTTCGAACGTAGTAATAGAGCTATCTACGAATGAAAAAAAGATTGCGAGAATTTTCAAAAGCTGTGCTCTAGAACTGCAAAAATTTTCCGCCAGGGGCGCTGCATGTCCATAACTAATCAGCCAACCAAAAGCCCACGATTTTAACATTCAGCGATCCTAGCGGAAAACTTTTGCACTACAATCAAAGGTAACTGAGTAAAACTCTTCACTCTTTAATAATTTCCTTATAGAAGAGAGTATGCTTTTGTCAGAATTTTCTTTATCCTCATAATTATTATGATGAGTACTTACGGACAAAAATTCAACATGGAGAATTACAAAATGAAGTGAGAAAGACAATGCCATAGAGGCCAACAACCACAAGTTGCACCATGGCGGCATCGTAAGGAGAGATTGATTTTCAGACAAGCTGTTCATTGCGTTCAACATCTCAATTGTTACAAGTACTGACAAGGCCATGGTCATTGGATGAGGATCGTTGAAGATTTTGCAGTCAATTCCTTTGAATTCTTCGCCTCCGCCAATGCAGGCCAAGTGATGCGTCTGTACAAAGAAAAAAAAATTTGCATCACAAAAATCTTTTATTTATTTTTATTTTTTTTAAATTTACCAATTGCCAGTAAGTCATTTGAGGTCCATATGGAGAATACAAGAACCACCAGGTGGCAGCACCGACAGTTGCAGCGCCTACATAACCACCGACGGCCAAGTACCGGAAGAACAACCAGCCGGAGATAAGAGATTCGTCTGCTTTCCTTGGGGGTTTCTCCATGATGTCAAGATCCGGAGGGTTGAAACCCAAAGCGGTGGCTGGGAGACCATCAGTGACCAAGTTGACCCACAACAATTGGACGGGAATCAAAGCTTCTGGGAGACCGAGAGCGGCTGTCAAGAAAATACTGAAAAGGAAAAAATATTTAAGTTACTAAATACTTCAAAATTACGATTGTCGCTGAATAATAGGCGACAAATTGTTTATAACGCAATCAATAAGTTAGCAGTAGTAATAGTAGTTAGTAGAAATAGGGAGTGGTTACTAGAAGAAAATAGTAAATACTACTAGTAGCAGTGTAGTGCTACTAACGATTATTTTAGTTAAAATTTTGGATCAACAGATTCAGTACCCCAGTCAGTTTTTAGCAGCTTTTTAGTCAACTGCTACTAATAATTGTAATATGGGCGCAATGCATTGCTTTTTCCTGCTCTTGCAGTAAAGCCGAAGATTCTAATTTTTAGTAAGCGGCATTTTTTTTTCAAGAAGTAAGTTATTAAGCTTATAGCTTCTGACACTAAAGTTTTCACCGAAGTAAGATTTAATTAAGATTTTCATTGAAGTTCGCCTTGACTTTCAGCAACTGGCCTCCAATCTTGATCTTTTTTATAAGTGATTTAAACGATTTCCGAAATTCCAGAAGAGTCTAACTGTGAAAACTAACCTGACGACTTCACCCACGTTGGAAGAAATAAGGTATCGGATGAATTGTTTCATGTTGTTGTAAATAGCGCGACCTTCTTCAACGGCTGATACAATGGAGGAGAAGTTGTCGTCAGCCAACACCATCTCAGATGCAGATTTGGCTACAGCAGTACCAGAACCCATAGCAATACCGATTTCAGCTTTCTTCAAAGCTGGGGCGTCATTGACACCATCACCAGTCTGTAAAAAGAGATAATAAAACGGAAATTAGTAAAAATCACACGAAAAAAGCCATTCAATGAGGAACATTGCTCACTAGGATTGCTACATGTCATTACAGGTTATTCAAAAAAAAAAAAAAAAAAAAAAAATCCGATTATCTATTAAGCAGGCAAAATGTTCACTTATTTTACAGGAACTTTTCAAAATCGGTAATTTATCAATTTTTTTAAAAAAGTTTATCAATTTTTACAAAAATACTAGAGCTCCCCCGTCAGACAGACGGGTAAAATGTTTAAACTGTCGCGGAATAGGGAATTTAAAATGGGAAAATTAGTTTTTCCGCTCCTACCGGAAAACGGAAAAAGATATTGAAAAATCGAACAGAGCCTGCAAATCTACACCCACATACCTATCGATCCTGAAAATTTCATCAAAATCGGTCGGGTAGGGGCTCCGTACCTGTTTGACAAAGGTTCGAAAAATCAGGTATAGGGAATTTAACATGGGAAAATTTGTTTTTCCGCCCCTACCAGAAAACGGAAAAAGATATCGAAAAACTGAAAAGAGCCTGCAAATCTATGCCTATATACCTATCTTTCCTGAAAATTTCATCAAAATCGGTTGGATAGGGGCTCCGTACTTGTTGGACATCGCTTATTTTTCTTAGCGTTTTAATATATAAGATGGTATTTATTTATAGCGCCATCTTCTGCGAAATGAGCGAACTGATAATTCTGAATTTTAATGATGAGCGATTTTTTAAAAAAATCGATTTTGTCGATTTTTTTAAATCGATTAATCGCAAAAAAATTAAATCGATTTTTTTTCATCTGATTTTTTGGTCGGTTTCTATTGGTTTTTATCAACAATACGCACACATTCCTAAAAAAAAAGTCTTTTAGGAAGAATTAATGCCCTGACCAATCATATTTGTAAATAAAAGTGTAATTTTAATTTTTGTAAGGCTTTGAATCGACCATAGATATTAAAATTAATTTAATTTTTAAGCAATTGAAGAGAAATTTAAAAAAATTCCCACTTTTTAAATACTCGTTTTTTTCAAAAATTTCATCTGTAAAAAATTCAGAAAAATCGATTTTTTACCCTCCGATTAATCGAAAAACCGATTAATCAAATATAAATAAAATTCCCACTTTTTAAATATTCGATTTTTTCAATAATTTCATTTATAAAAAATTCAAACAAATCGATTTTTTACCCTCCGATTTATCGAAAAATCGATTAATCGAATTTAAATAAAATTCCCACTTTTTAAACATTTGTTTTTTTCAAAAATTTCATCTATAAAAAATTCAAAAACATCGATTTTTTACCCTTCGATTAATCGAAAAATCGATTAATCAAATTTAAATAAAATTCCCACTTTTTAAATATTCGATTTTTTCAAAAATTTCATCCATAAAAAATTCGAAAAAATCGATTTTTTACGATTAATCGAAAAATCGATTAATCGAATCGAATCGCCCACCCCCAAATGATTTTGAATGACACGCAGCGCGATTAGTGAGCAACCTCCCAAAAAATATAAAAATACTGACCATGGCAGAAATTTCATTCATGCTCTGCAAAAATTCAACGATCTTTGATTTGTGAGCCGGTTCTACTCTGGAGAACAGCCTAGCTCTTGCGCAAGCGGCTTTTTGTTCGTATACTGGCAAGTCATCGAATTCTCGTCCGGAGTATGATTTTCCAGTGGTGTCTTCATCTTCACCGAAGATTCCGATACGTCTGCAGATGGCTTCGGCGGTACCTTTGTTGTCACCGGTGATGACAATGACACGGATACCAGCGGCACGGCATCTTTGGATGGCATCGAATACTTCCTTACGGGGAGGGTCAAGCATACCAACAATACCGACGAATGTAAGGTTAACTTCATAGGTGTAGAATTTGGAGGAATCTCCGAGATCCATTTCATCGGATTTGACGGGATTGTCAGCGGTAGCGAGAGCCAAGCAACGCAAGGTATCCCTGCCGGTACCGTATTGCCTGGTCAATTCCAAGATGCGGCTCTTCAAAGTGGAAGTCAAAGGTACTTTCTGGGTTCCGACACGGGCATGAGTGCACCTTTCAAGCACACCTTCAGGAGCTCCCTTAACGAACAATTTCGGTCCTGGAGCCAATTTGTTTGGTTTGGTTGGTACGCAATACGAGGACATCGATTTACGATCTCTGGAGAACTCTAGAGTGAATTCTTTCTTCCATTTGTTTTCAATATCTTGTCTTACGCAAATAGCAGAGGTTCGCCTGTCCAATCCGGATTTGTTAACATTGAAAGGATTCATTTTCTCGGCCAATACAATCAAGGCGGTTTCGGTGGCTTCACCGACCTTTTCGAAAGCCTGTTTGAATTCGTTAAAGTCAATAGCGGAGTCGTTGCACATGATGCAAATGGTTCCGAGTTCCTGGAGGATGTCATATTCGGAGCATTTGATCTTTTGTCCCTTCATGTAAACGTCACCGATTGGTTCGTAAGTGGAACCGGTGATTTCGAATTCGTTAAATGAGGAATCATTGCCGTCGATCTTGTCGAAGACGAACATTCTGCTAACGGACATTTGATTTGTGGTAAGAGTACCGGTTTTATCTGAGCAAATGACAGATGTGCAACCTAAGGTTTCTACGGATGGAAGAGATCGGACGATGGCGTTCTTTTTAGCCATACGACGTGTACCCAAAGCCAAGCAGGTGGTGATGACAGCGGGTAAACCTTCTGGAATGGCGGCTACGGCCAGGGCGACAGCGATTTTGAAATAGTAAACGGCACCCTGGGGGAAAAAAAGGTAAAAAAAATTAGTAAAATGAAGAAGAAACGGGGCTGCTTTACGCCTAGCAGTATGACAGTGACCATAGAAACGGTACATTTTAGCATCGATTTTTTAAAAAAATTTTGGGCGAAAAAAAAAGACGCAATTTCTACTCCATAATTCTCCATGCATAAGTTAAACACAGGTTTCAACCGGAAAGTTATGGAACCTGCATATGGGGTTTTTTATGGTCTAAAATCACGTGATGACACTGAACAATAGCCTTATTTATCTATGTTTTGTAAGTCTAAAAGACTGAGAAAGATATATTTCACTGCTGGAACCTAAAGCGACACTTTTTGAGTCCGAGACCGATTTTACCGCACCGAGCGATGAGGAAACCTCATTTATCGTCTACATAAGCTAAACATAGGAATTCCATAAATGTTTCAAATTTTCCTAATTTTAACTTTTAGCTGATGATTTAGAGTCCGCCACAACTGGGACGTTCAAGTATTATTTAAGACCGGAAGGCGGGGGGGGGGGGGGGGGGGGTACTCGAAATTCTTACGATTTCTTACATGGGGGAGTGGGGGAGTTTGGCAAATCTTACGTAAGAATTTCTATTATAATTTATTGTTCAGAACTTTTTTTTTATTTCAAAAAATTAATTTTAGTTTCCCCTTTTTTTGAATATTTAAAAAAAATTGAATTTTTTTTTACACTAATTTTTGAAAAATTAAGATAAATTTTTTGATGCATTCAGCATTCTCTACAATATAACACTGAATTTTCTGTTACAATTTTCTTATAGAAATAAAGAAATGAACTCGATCTAGGTTTGAGAAAAATGTTACTCCGATTTAAAATTGGCGCTACAAAAAAAAAAGGGGGGGGGGTCAGAAAAAATCTTACATATTATAATACGGGGGGTCAAAGAAATCTTACTAATTCTTACGTAAGGGGGGGAGGTCGAAAAACCCGTTAAAAAGTCTTACGTAATACTTAAACGTTCCCGACTTATTTTTTACAATTTTAGCAAAACCTCAACCCAGCACTGCTTCTGTGGTCACATTACTCTTAGCTTAGACTGTGCTTTCAAATTATATTTATACCTTGATCCATGATCCACCGTGAGCGGGATCGTTAAAGTGACCAATATTAATTGCCCATACAGCTACGCAAATAATGGAAATAACTTTGGATAATTGTTCACCGAATTCGTCGAGTTTCTGTTGCAACGGTGTCTTAATTTCTTCTGTTTCTGACATCTCAGTCCTAATTTTACCGATAGCGGTGTTGAGGCCGGTGCCGATTACAACCCCTCGTGCTTTACCAGCGGCAACGTTAGTACCGGAGAAAAGAATGTTTTTCTTGTCCTGAAAACAAAATGATCATCAAAATTAAAACTGAGACTTTAAACTTGAATTAACACTTTTTTCCTTACCTGATTGACAGCCCTAGGATCTGGAACCGGGTCTGTGTGTTTGATCACAGATACAGATTCACCAGTCAAAATGGACTGATCGATCCTAAGTGTAGTTGAGTAAATTTTAACCAACCTAATGTCCGCGGGGATCTTGTCACCGACGGAGACTTCAACAATGTCTCCGGGGACGATCTCCTTGGCACGGATTTTTTGGACACCGGCTTTGTCCGCCCGGATAACTTTACCCATTTCGGGTTCATATTCCTTCAAAGCTTCTATGGCGGATTCAGCATTTCGTTCCTGCAAACAAAAAGTGAGAAATAAATTTAAAAAAAAAAACGTTATAATTTAAAAGTTAACACCGACTTTTTTATTCCCGAATATAAATCTTCCCGAGATTTTTATTACCTAAATAAGAAGCGCAGAGCAAGATTTAAAAAAAAGTGGGGGGGATAAAGAAAAAATAAAATATCTTTTTTTAATCGTTTTTTAAATGACAACCTAATTAATCTGCTTTCGTATTTTTCGAGTGTTAATGAAAGGAGACGTAAGACCTCAAAAAAAAAAAAAAAAATTTCGAAGAGAACTTTATAAATAGAAAATGGCGTGTACAAATAATTAAGAAAACAAGTAATTTTGGCAAACAAGCAATATAGTAGGATAGGAAATTTAAAATTAAAAAAAAAAAAGAAGAAAAATTTCAAGGTTTTACGCTCTACGAATCCCAAGCCAAATATTAGCCGCAGCTTCCTTTTTTGAAAAAAAAAATTACGTAACAGGAAAAAGCGAAACAAAAAATTCCACGGGGTTGATCAAAAAAAGCTCGGGAAAAAAAAAAATCGATGTCGCAATCCACTACAATAGATAAAAATCTTCGGGTTTGTTGACAGAGAATTATAATTTATAAAAATAGATAGCCAGGTCACCAAAATGCAATTTCACAGCTGTGATGGATTTCATCGTCCCAATTTTTTTTTTTTTCTTTAGAAAAAAAAAAAAGAATATTTTTGATTGAAGATTCATTATAAAATAAACAACACAAACAGATTCCGGAACCGAAACTCTAATGGCTCATAAATCCGAATTTAAAGCAAGAACGATGCAATCCACTTTTCGTTTTTTAAAACGGCTAAATTTAAAAAATTTCGTGACAGGCAATAAAAAAAATTCTTGAAAGGGAGAATGAAATTATGATTAATTTCCGAATGTTATAATCCCGATTTAAAATTGGACCATCGGGCGAAGCGGTTTCAATCATTTCATCTTTTTAATAGCCTATATACCCCGTATAAACAAACGAAGGATAACTAAGCGGCAAAAAAATGACGAAGTTTTTAAAAAAAATTGTTGATACTTTACCTGCCATACACCGACTATAGCGTTTGCGATAAGAATGAGCAAAATAACAAAAGGTTCAACAAAAGCTGTGATTTGATCATCGTGTTCTTCAAATAAAGCGAGAACCTGAAAAAAAAAAAAAAAAAGAAAACAAACATTAAATCACGGTTTTTAAAAAAAATTGATTTTGAAATAAAATGACTGCTGAATGACGACTTCATAGTAAAAATGTTATCAGTATAAGTCACTCCATGTTATCATCTTGCAATGATTTACACACGCGAACTACGGGGGTCATTAGACTCTTGTGCAAAAATGTAGAGAAAAAAAATTATGGTTTAAATACCAATAGGAAGTGATAGTAACTATTAATAAAATAAAAATCTGCGACATATTTTGAAATGAAGATTATCTGCACTTGAAATAGTAATTCATTAAAATAAAATTGAGAAAATAACAAGATTTGTGACTATTAAGTATTAATGAACAAAACTTTTGAGTGGTAATGGAAATGAAAAGCGAAGAAAATCCGCCCAAAATTTTCTGCGCTGAAAATCCAAATTTTAGACATTTGAGGATCTCTTTTGGTGTGACTTGGAATTTTGAGTTCAAAGTTTCTACTTGTCTGAAGTGTATCCAGGGTGGTTTTTTGAAACCGACCTTTAAATTGTGACGACCCCTCTTAATTTTGTTCCAGTGCCTATAAGATTATTCCACAAAAAATTTGAAGTCGATCGGTCACCACTGAGAGGTGCCCCAGGTGCCCAAAAAGTTCCAGAGCCCATATAAGGACCAACAGGCATCGAAGCCATTTCGCCCAGAAAAATTAGGATAGTGACTTTCAGAGACTTGAAATTTAGTGACTTGAAATAAGTATATCCAAAATTTTTTTAACGTATTAGACCTGAGTAATTACATTCCTTATTACTTTTATCAATTTCTCCTAAAAATTTTGGTTCCTAAAATTTTTAGCCTAACCATTTTTTTCCTAATTTTCAATTTTCATAAAATTTTTTAATCCTCAAATAAAATTTCCTAAAATGAGTATTTGTCCTTATTTTTTAAATCCCAAAAGGGGTTTTAGGAAATTTTTTTTTCTTTTTAGGTTTTTATTTTAGGGATTTTGAAATGTTATTTCAGGAGCCAAAAAATTTTAGGAAAATTAAAAATTAGAAAAAAAAATAGTTAGGAAAACAATTTTAGGAACTAAAATTTAAAAAAAAAATGGATTAGGAATTTATTTATTTATTTATTTTTTTTATTTTTTTTTTTTTTAGGAAAAATCTTCACAACTTTACATAAAACTATTTTTAAAGACGGCGTTTTAGTGAAAAAACCTTTCCTTGAGCAACTGCGAATGTTGAATAGAAATTTTTTAATGCAGGAAATTTTTTAAAATCCACTAATTTATTAAAAAAAGTGACTTTTAGTGGCCTTTCACAAAAAAAGTGACTTTTAGGGGAAAAAGTGACTAGTTTGATACCTGGGACCAAAAATGAAATTTTTTTTTTTTTTTGGCATGAAAGACCGTTGATTCATATCAGAAATTTTGCACAGATTACGAATTTGA
Organism: Liposcelis bostrychophila; assembly: GCA_037577465.1. Lineage (NCBI taxonomy): Eukaryota > Metazoa > Arthropoda > Insecta > Psocodea > Liposcelididae > Liposcelis > Liposcelis bostrychophila. The sequence continues at coordinate 8,247,396 of CM075211.1, forward strand.
AGTCCAAAATTAGTTTTAGGGCATGGTTTTTGAACTAGAAACCGGATTTAAAAGCTATGGAAATCGTGTTATGGCTTTTTTGCCTCTGGCTCAAAAACCATGCACCAAAACTAATTTCGGACTTCAAATTCGAAATCTATGCAAAATTTCCGATAGGATATGGAATGGTCTTTTAAGCCATAAACAATTTTCATTTTTGGCCCTTAAATCGGCTCTTTGGAAATCTTCGGGCCCCTGGGGTGGGGTGCCCCAGGAAAATAATTTCAAAAAAAATTGAAATCGAAAAGCTTTGATTTTGTTTTCCGGGTTTCGGGATTGCTTAAAGCAAGTTCAAACTTGTATTAAAAATACAAGAATAAGTCAAAAAAGTTCGTTGGATACCTAACATTAGACAACAGAAGTTGATGCCTAATTGGATAACAGAAAAAAAATAGCAACGAACGAAAAAAAAAGACAAGGGTCCGTTTAGGCCGGAAAAGTCTGCAAAATAATTTCTTGGACGTCATCAATATGACGTTTAAAGCAGACGTCATACCCATACAAGCGACCCGGACCCAGACGGATGAGTTTTGCACCCGTCCCTCTTATTCGAGATTAAAATAAATCAAATGTTATCATTTTTTTTTTTTTTTTTAAATTAATCATATCTTGACTGGAATCAGAACAATAACGATCTTTAGTACCATTACCGATATCAATTTCGGCTATTCATCTCTCATGATGTCATCATTTTTATTTTCAATTTTGCTAAAATCTTAATCCACACGTTACGACCCTTCATTTTTCCGATTATCTATTCAGATAATCGAAAAACAAAAGTTCTATGACAAACACGTGAAACAGTGAATCACGCTGATTATAAAGTTGGTAACATATCGATTTTCAAATTATGCTCGCTTTTTTTTTTTGCCTCACCGAATCGACCAGAAAACTCGAAACGAGAAAAAAAAAAAAAAAAAAAAAAAAAGGAAGGTCGATGGCGGTAATAACAATCGAAACAAACTCTAATTACGTCACTTTCAACGTCATTAGAATGTATTGTTTAAGAAAAGAAAATGAAAAGAAAACAATTAAGGAAGCTTAATATAAACCGCAAGATAAAAGTCTCATCACTAACCTAATTTCCTTAAAAGCCGAGACAAAAAAAAAAAAAGTATGAATTTCCACCGCGATCAAAAACGTATTTACCATGAAAATGATTAAAAAACAAAGACAAAAAAAAAAAATCCTAAATTTTAATAAAGAATTTTCCTTTAATAAAAAAAAAAACTTGACTTCAACTTAAAAACATGTCGAGTAAGTATTCTAATTAGCTTCGAGGCTTTCGCATTGCGCACCAACACTCCTAAATTAATACTTGAGTTAATTTAACGAATATCACAGAGAAAAAAAAATCATAAAACTTCTCAAAACGGTTTTCGGAGTTGACAAAATCATGCTAATATTTATAAAAAAAAAAACTAATAATCATCATCGAAAATCAGTTTTACTCCAGTGATTTGAACTCGTTAAAGGCCACCATTGACGTCACATACCAGTGAAGAAAACGGGCAATTTAAACCAAGAAAAAAAAACTGATATGTCTTATCAATCAGGGACAAAATTTGTTTTTCCAGTAAAAAAAAATGTCGGACGTGTTTATTTTTTTACCTTTTTTAATATTCGTTATCTAAAACTAATTTTCCTAAATTGTGTTTTCTCGGCCTAAACCGCGGCTATCGTATATTCCAAGTAATCCCATTTGTATATAGTTAATCATGCAATAAGGTATTAAAAAGTTAATTAACCGAAATCGATTAGGGAATTTCTACCTCCTCCCCTTTCCCCTCCTTCTATTTCATTTCTACACCCCTCGTGTCAATCTAAAAAGGATTAATTTGAGTATTAAAATATACTTACAAATGAAATAATAGCTGCAAGCAACAGGATCTTGACTAATAAATCATCGAATTGTTCTAGGACTAACTGCCATATCGATTTTCCTGAAAAAAGAAAAAAATAATTAATAAAAAAAAAAGTTCCTTTACGCTTGGCTCATTAAGATGATTAATTGGGAAATTTATTAAAAAAAACTACTACTCGTTAATCGTTTGGTGTAAATTTGCGGCAAGCCCGCAACTCCCCAGAAAGTAAGGAGGGAAACATCGCCGTCTGAAGACTTTATATTCTTTCATTTAATGAAATCCATGAAATGAAAAATACTGAAATTTTGGGCAAAAAATGGCTAGAATTTCCCAATTATTGAAATTTTGCGGAAAGATTTCTTGAGGACCTGTATCACGGCATGAGAAAGTCATGATCTGTCTCCATTGGATAATTAATTGGAGGGTACAATTAATTGTACCAACGAAAATGCTGTATATTTTTGGACTTTTTTCTTCTGCTACCACTTTTTTTTTTTTCCCATTATTTTTAGTTTTTGAAGAAATAATCAAAACAATAAAAAAAGTGGTAGCAGAAGAAAAAAGTCCAGAAATATAAAGCATTTCCGGTGGTACAATTAATTGCACCCTTTAATTAATTGTCCAATGGAGACAGAGCACCAATGATACACTCAGATAAAAATTGCTAATGAGAAAGCAAAATACCTTCTGACAAAACATTTTCTTAAAAATCACGCGAAAACAATAAAAAATTTCTTGTCAAGAAAGAACATGTCCGTTGTCGCCATGAATTTTTGCTTTGCAACGAAACGTACAGGTTTTGTTCCTTTTCTCAATGTATTAGTAAAATATCATTTTTACCCAAAAAATGGACTTGAGGGGTTCCTGAAACCACTGATTAAATCAAATTACAGTCTTAAGGTCGTTCCAAAATATTTGGAACAGAAAACGATCCAAAACCCACATTAAAATCCCATGTCATCTTATGATTCTCATTCCATTGTAAATACATAAGTTTTCCATACAAATTCGGATTATAAGAAGAACAATGAAATTTTTTATTCGTAAATCTGTACGTCAGAGCCAAAAGGTTCAATATGCAAATTAAAGATGTCCGCTAAACGTTGTTTACCCATAACAATTAACAAACGACCATCTTTAATTTTCATATTGAACTTTTTGGCTCTGACGTACAGAAATTTAATCTTGGTAAAGTTCATTAAACATTTTTAAAAGTAAAATTAAATAAAAATTAAATAAGAATTAAATAAAATCCTATGTCATCTTACGATTCTCATTCCATTGTAAATACATAAGTTTTCCACATAAACCCGAATTATAAGAAGAACAATGAAATTTTATTCCTAAATTTAATCTTGGTAAAGCTTAAATATTGTCCATTAAACATTTTCAAACGTAAAATTAAACAGAAAGTTTAAATAAAAAAAGGAACAAAGAACATTAGAGATTAATAAGGGCTTGACACTCATAACCTTGATCCAAAACCCGAATGCATCAAAATGCATTCTTTCTGAGTTTTACACAAAAATTCAAATCTTTAAATAAAAAATATAAGACGAGAAAAAAAATAAAAAAAATTAGACATCATGTCTGTCATCGTCCGTTTGTCACCTTCCTTCAGGCGGATGACAAAAATTTGTATCAAACAGATAATTCAAGGTCTCGTCTGTCAATGAGAGTAAAATATTTTTGGGGTTGACAGATCTGGCTCAAGTTCCAGGGTCAACATCGAATAAGTTAAACTAATTAAAAATCTGACAAAAAAATTGGCTTCGAAGAGATTTTTTTTTTTTTTTTAAAGAAAAAACGGAAGTATGTAAAAAAAAAAAAAAAAAGAGATAAAGCAAATATTACGTTATTTACGAAAAGAAGCTGGAGGAATAGCAGACGAAAAACAATAAAAAATCAATAGGGTCTAAAAACGAAAATAGCCACCGTTTCACAATTCATTAACAACATTAGAAAGAAAGAAAAGAGAAAAAACCTATCGGGTAACCTACTGACAGAAAACGTTTTGGTTCGAAATTAAAAGAGAAAGAAGAAAGGAGGAAGGGGGAAAGCTTTTAACGTTTCCTACAAGATAAAAACAGAAAACACATCACAAGCGTGGAAAAGGGGAAATGAATTATTTGACTAATAATTGCAATTGTAAAAGCGATGACGGGCGGTTCGAGAGTTGGTTATTTTGTCGGTTTGTGAAAATGAGTCATACGGTACAATGACTTGAGAGAAAATTTATGTGCAAAACAATGATTTGAAAAATTCAATAAAAGATTGATAAAAAGCATTGTTTCGGACGAGCTATTGAAAAAAAAAAAAGCTTTCGCTGGGGGTGAAAATCGGTTACCTAATTAAAAATCGATCCGCTAAAATCATGTTTGGGACTGTCGAGTTTGAACGCATTCAAACGAGATTAGCTAATATTTTGCACATTTTCAATTAGATAAGTTCATCTTCAGGGACGAAAAAAGTAAAAAAGAAAAATTAAAATAAGGAAAAAATTTAAGAGTAAATTTTTTATTTTGGTTTAGTTCAAATCGAGCCTACGATTACCATATGGTAATAATTTTTCATCACACGGTACGGAAAAGTCCACTTTTCAGTCCTAGGCAGTTTATTTACAGACTATTTTACTCCGTACCTTGTAATAAAAAATATCTTTCAATGCAAGAAATGCAAACGACTTGCCCGTTTCCCCCTATTTAAGGCTTAAAACTCGGTCTCGACGGGCAATTTTGTCGTTTGCAGTCCTTGTATTGAAAAATACTATTATTATTCTTCTTAGGCTTGTGTGGAAAACTTATGAATTTACAATGAAATGAGATGGGGCTTCTATGCCTAAATAAATGTGATATTTTTTTTTGATTGAAAAAATGCCGGATATTTTATTTTAGCAAAATTCCACTTCTCAGCATTCCGTGAACTCCCCCCCATCCGCCCAAACATTGTCATACATCGTATGCAGCCCTGATAACAACTAAGAGCAGCAAGAGGTTCAGGGTCAAAACCCCTGGCGGGCTGTGACCGGGCGCCGGCACCAAGTTCAAAATAAATTATCTAGCACTGGCACCAGCTTCGGCACTGCCCTGAGTTTTTAGGCGGCCGCGACTGCCATCGGTAAGGGTCAGTACCTTGTAGCAAGCAGCCAAACTGATAAAAACCAGTCCGGACAAATCTCTGCTCAAAAGAAAATTTATTTAGAAAAGTGAAAAGAAGCATTTTCTCACCCCAGAGTTAAGACTCTTCAACTTTATTTAAGATTTTTCCGAATAAAATCTGACAACGGTCCTGTCAGGGGCGGTGTGACATTAGAAAGTGATACTCCAAACCTCTCTCTACCTTTCCCGTATAAGCCTCCCATGCTTTTACTGAAACCCATCTCCAAGCTGAAGGGATTAAAAGGAGAGCAAGAATGCCTCTTCCTCATTTAAATATCCCATTTCGTTCATAACAACTTCGGCGATATTTCCCATCAACTTTCGCGTTCCTTCCTTGACATTTTCCTTCCCTCCTTTTCCCTCTTTTCTCATCATTTCGGTTAAGTTCAAAACTCTAAAATCTTTTAGCGATATCGTTTTTTATTTAAAATTTAGAAAATAAAAGGAAACGTCTGTCGTAGAAAATTACCCCAAAAAACAAAACAAAAAAACTTTCTCTTTTCGAGGGAAAAGAAAAAAAAAGTTTTTCAGTCGCGGATCATTTATCTCATTTTTAAAAAAGAAAAATAACTGAAAAAGCTTTTTTTTTTTTTTTTTTTTTTTTCTTAATATATATTTTACGATTGGCCAATTTTTTGACAGACGTCCAAACCAGTGTTGCCAATTTCAAAGCGAAAGCTCTCAGACGGCATAAATGAATAAATCCAAATCGTTGACTGATTTAATACTTAGAAAAAAGAAAAAAAAAAATCTAGTCTCGGAATGAAGGTTATGGCCAAGGTTAATAAATCTTTGAAGAAAAAATCCAAAACTCACCTTCTTCGGCTGGCAATTCTGCAAAGAAAAAAGAAAAAAATATATATTAGTTTTTGTCGGAAAAAAACAAATAAAAAACAAAAAAAAAATTCAAAAGCATAAAATGTGTAACAGATTGATCATTTCTTTAAAGCCAAAGTTTGCAATTTTAGCCAGAACAAATTATTACTTCATACTTCCAGCTATGGTCGGTTCCCATTTGTAAAAAAAAAATTCGTATTCAAATCACGAATCAATTAAAAACGGTAAAGGAATTTTTTTATTTATTGTGTAATGCAACTAACGAAAAAAAAAATATCTTTTTATTTTTCCCTGTTGCCAAATTTACTCGAACGGCAGTAAAAAAGTTACAAAAATCGAAACTGGATTCATTTATTTTCGAACCCATCAAAAAGAATAACTTTTCAATAAAGATGAACGTCATTCATTTGCTTTTTTTTACGCCACGCTTCCCAATCATTCGCGGATAGTAAAAAAAAAAAAAAAAAAAAAAAAAAAAAAAAAAAGATTTTTACAAAATGTTTTGGGAATTAAAACAAAACAACAACACGCATAATTAAATATAAAAAAAATCTTACACCAATTTGTTTACTCTATTTTCAATTAAACATCTAAAATACCGTCAAATCAAATTTTATGAGCCAGAAAACATGACATTAAATACGACTTTAGTGCAATTAGAAATTTATTCGTTTCCCGCATTTTAAAAGTTTTTGGTCTAATGAGATCATCCAGACTATGAATTAATTTGTTAATATGAAAATAAAAAAAAAAGATCGTGTTTTGGTGCGAAGACGACGTCAAGATGAAAAATGCGCGCAGGCGGGGAAAAAGGGAGAAATGTAAGAGAGTTGAAAGTCTAAACTTTTTAATTAGATCGTTTAATAATATTTAGACAACTTTTTAACAGTGATTGAGCGAGGAAAGCTAATAAAAGATAAAAAAATGCCTTTTTATTTTTGGGTTTAGCGTACTCAAGAGAAGCGAAAGACAAAGAGAGAAAAAAAACAGAAATAAATAAAAACATTTACAGGCGTTTCCTCCGGATTTTTTCTTCTGACTCATTTCAACAGACGTAGGAATTCAAAAAATAAAAATAAAAAGAGGAAATCGTGATTTAAGAAATGATCAATACAAAATGCTTTACAAAATTTAACTTAAAAAAAATCTGGACTGACCTCTCTGCCCCCCCCCCCAAGGTTCTATTGCCCTTTTAAGAATTTTTTGCTTTCATAAGATAAGTATAGGAACTATTTCTTTTGCTTCCTCTCCCCTCCCTCCCCCCCCAAGCCGGGCATTACCCTCCCCAAAAAATATCTTTGCCCTCCACAAGAAGAATCTGATATGATGCATATGAGATAGGGGGCTAACCCCCTGTGGGTTAGAGGATAAACCTCCTGTAGCCAGCCACTTAAGGGCTCCCTAGGGCTGGCAAAAACAGGTCTGGCAAAAACGTGCTATGTTTAGCTTACGGAGTTTCAATTTTAAAAAATAAATCTTAATATCAGCTCTCGGGGGCAAATCGAAATTTTTTGATGTTCCTCGAATCTTATTTTTAGCTTATTTCTTCGTAAGATGAGGAAATTTTTCCAATTGGGCGATTTCAATGCCATTAAAATGTTCATTGAAATTCTCCTAGGAGCTAAACATTCGTTGTGTTTAGCCCCTCCCCCAGCCCCCTTTTAGTTTCCCAAATATGGGCTTATTCTAGTATACTTGCACAGACTTACGGTCCATTGCGTTTCTTTTACCCCGAAAAAAGCCAGAACAAAAAACGAAAGTTCTAAAGAACCAACAAAAAAATTTTCTTAATTCTTCTACATAAATTTTTCCAATTCTTCATAAATTTAATATTGGGAAGACGTGCTGATAAGCTAATTTTTTTTTTTTCCACAAAAAAAGCAAATTTTAAACTACAGCACTAAAGAAATGAATGAGAATTAATTAAAAGATCATACGCTAATCAATTAATTAGCACCGACTGCCAAAAAGTGAACAACCGGTTGCAAAGCCTTCAAAACGGACAAAAACCCCGAGCAAAAAGTCTCGAAATTTAAAAAAAAAACTGAAAATCGTTAATAAATTTTGCTTTAAACCGGTCAGAACAGAGGTGACCTAGATGGAAGATTTTCGATTCCCAAAGGAACAATGTGTCTCAAATCAAGAAAAAAAAAATCTATTCGCACTATAGGTGTTCTTGTCTGGGATATTTCAATGTTATGTCATTCTCAGTGAATTCTTTTGGCTGCTTTTCTCCCGTTTCAACACGAGGAAAACTTTCGAAATATAATTTTCCTTTTTTCTCGAACGAAAATCATCCTCACGAAAACTAATTTCGCGAAAAGGGGAAAAAGCTTATTTCCCTAAAATGAGGCTAGATCCATTTATCCTCAAATTATTTCGATCTCATTTCACCTGGACCCGGCCAGGCTCTTTCTTCGATTGAAATAAAAATTTGTTAAGCTTGCTAACTTATCTTCTTTCAAATTAAAAAGTCTCGGAATATTTTTTTTTTTTTTTTTATAAATGACGTCAAGAAAAGCCTACGATATCACTTATCTACCAAGAAAGCAACATGTCCTTATCTCTCTTAAGAATATACGTCAGTTTAAGGGTAGTTCGCCTTTAGTCCACGAGAGGTAATATAATGAAATATAGCTGATAATAAAAATCGGATGAGAGGAAAATAATAAAAAGAAAAAAAGTTTACTTCTAGAAATTTAAAATGCGTTTGAAAAAAAAAAAAAATTCCCTCTCACATGATTCAAAATACACATCGCAAATTACGCCTAATGAAATCTATTCGAATGTATTATTCATGATATTCGTCTGATTAAAATCCGATTGCGGTTGTAAAATCGCATTCGTTTTTTTTTCTTCTTATTCGTCCTCCAATTTTATTTTCTGTTATAAAATAGTCAAATTAATTTTTCAGTAAAATAATAATCTATGGTTGGCAGTCTATATGCACGCAATAAACGGCGTCGTTTAGTAATTATCAATACCCTGTGCTTATTAACATGATCGGTTCAAAACGGAATTGAACACGTGGAGTAAACGAAAAGCGGAAAAAGTATCGTCCAATCCGGTTACTCAACGTAAACATTCAAGTGTTATGATTGGGGGAGAAATAGGGTGACATCACGGCAACATGACGAACTTGACTTATTGGTCGCTATTCAATAAAGTAACAAGGAATTTAGCTGAATTTGATTAAGCAATGTTATACAATATTCAGAATCTAAGTTTTCGAAACAGTTGGGTCCAAATGGTGAGGTTGCGGCATATTCTAAGTCGTCTTTTTGGTTAAATGAAAATCCTGTGCATCTATCCATGCAAAGTGGCTGCAACTGATACCTCCAATATCAGTTGTCTTCTTGCTAATAAATCGTCTGTGTCGTCAAACTAATCACTTGACTCACAGATTTATCCAATAAATGGTTATAAAATTCTCTACTATAGACATGACTTTAACTTCCTCCTGCAGTTTAAGTGCTACGCAATTTCTACTAAGAAATATCATAAAATATACTTACATTTCAAAAAACGCGAAAACCAACTTTAAAAAAAAAAAAAAAAATTCAAATTCTGTTAATATTATCTACCCTTAATTTTCCGCAACAAGTAGAAGTATTCCAAAAAGCTCGAAAGCCAAAAATAAAAATTTTCCCTCCCTTCCCCAAATCAGTTTCGGATTTTTTCGAAAATTTTCCTACGTTTTTCATCTTATGTTATAAATTTAAAACATACGTCAATCCTCAAACCAAGCTTTTTAACACGTGACATTTCAAACTTTGCTCTTCAAAATAAATCTTTTCAAGTCAAGACAGTTAAGTCAATACTTATTTAATTGCTCTTTGCACCCTTAGCCAAAAAAAGTCGCAAAACTTAAAACAAAACAAAAAAAAAAAAAAAAAAAAAAAAATCAGCTGACACCTGCTACATCAAAATGCATCTTTTCAGCGAAATTCAATTCGTTAAATAATGAATGAATCATTTTCTTTTTTATTTCAATAGAGCAAGGGAATGGATCCATCAAACGTCTACAAACTTGGCATCAACAGCGAATGCTGAGGAAACAATGTGTCAAAAGTTTGTACACATCACAAAAAAAAAAAAAAAAAAAAAAAACCATTGTTGGGTTCATTTTATGATGCAAACGCGGAATGAAGTCAAGTGTACGCCTTTCACAAATTATGCGAATATTATTTTTAGCAAACACATTTTTCCATTCTAAGCTTTTCGCATTTTTTAAGAATTTTGTCGATTTTTGGTTTAATAAAAACATCTCCGGGAGGAAAAAAATTGCCACGTGCCTACTCTATGTCATTATTTTTAATTCTTTCTTTTCCTCGTCCGATTTTTTTTTTTTTTTCCTTGGCATCTCCCAACTGAAAATGACATGAAGTTTTAATTAACTCCTACTTTTCTTTCAAAATTAATTTTTCGCTAGAAAATTCCCTGCTGCGAATCGTTTCTTAAAAAAAAAAAAAACTTTTTGGTTGAAAAAAGTAACCCTGTTTCGAATTTCGACATTAAAGGAATTTTTATAGTCCTTTTCCCCGTGGCAGACGATAACAAGGATTTAGTTTACTGAGACCCGTAAAGCCTTTTACAAGGCTGAGATTTAATTTCTATTTAATTTACGATAGAGAATTTCATCATTTAAAAAAAAAAAAAAAAATTCATGAATACGAAACGTGAACGAAAAGAAAAAAAACCAAAAATCTTTTAATTCGATTAAAAAAAAAAAAAAAAAAATTTAAAGAGAAAATTCGAGGAAATAAATTAAAGGAGACGCAAATAAGTTGTTGCTTTTTTTCTGTTTATTTTTTCCTGGAGGGAAAATACAATAAAGCTCAACATGCTGCCCATTTCGCAGTTTCGGATTGGTCAAAAGAAAATAAAAAGAATTTTCATTTTATAAAATTTTTCCTCCAGCATGAACGTATTGGCATAGATGAACGGGTTAATTATTCGGAAAACCCTCTCTTTCCAGATAAGCCAAGCGGAAAGTGATAACACGGAAAAAAAAGCTTTCGTGTCAAAAGAACGATTTAAATTGATATTAAAAATAAAAAAAGCTATAATACAGCATTTCCCGAAATATTTGAAGACCAAAAAGGGATAGTAACTATGAGATACATAAAAAGCTGTGGAAAGGCCATTTGATAAATGATACTTGTTTGTAATTCTTTCTCCCCAGCCATTGAATCCGAACCGAAAATAGTTTCCTGTATTCTCTCCAGGATTTTCTTTTCATCCCGAATCTTCACGATTTTTTAAAGACTTTCTTCCCTTCATACTCAATCAAAAGGTTTTATTTTTCCTTTAGAAAAATAGATACACGAGGATTTTTAAAATCCTCGAAAATCAGACGGTAAATTTTTCTTCCAGATCGATTTTATTTTTCATGAAAATAAAAAAGCAGCATTAATTCTCCTAAACCAGATTAATTTCTATAATCTCCCTAGCTTTGAACAGTAAGAACTTTCCTCTAAAACGATTCAAAAACTCAGTTCTCTACATTTGAGAATAAGATTTTTGGAAAAGTTCGCTTCCACACTACCAAAATACTACAAGTTACAGCAAACTTGGCAATTCTAATTTTTTTTTAATCAGCTAAGAAGTAGCTGAGCAAAACAGCTACAGCAAATTTTTCATAACCTTTTTTTTCCGCATGGAAGTACATGAAAATATTTTTAAAAATTCGAAATGAATTTCAAAAAAAAGAAAGTTACCAAAAAAAAAAATTTTGATGTCGGAAGAAAAAAATTTTTTTTTAAAGAGATTCCGATAGTTTAATTCGACTAAAAAAAAGCAAAATTTTTATACATGGAATTTAATTCCCTTAACAATTTTTTTATTTCAGTTCTCCCCAGAAAGGTTTGCCCCAATTCTGTCTAAAAGTTTAAATCCTCTAATTCAAAAGCTTTTCATCAAGAATTTTCTTTCGTCTGTTTTACTAAACCAAAAACCGTACATTTTTTCCAATTTTCAAAAATTTTCTATTTTCATTTTAAAATTTTATATTAACATTTACTATAAACTATCTAGTTTCCGTTTTAGTAAGCTTGAAGTTTTTTTTTAAAAAAAAACCCAAATTTATTGTTAAAAATTCGATCTTCTCTTAGACCCACAAAAAACCATTTCAGTTTGGTATCATTGGCCCAATACAACCCCAAATTTTAAAACTTAGTCAAACCAAAATCCCCACATAGTTCAACACCCGAGCTTTAACCGAAGCAGTAAACTTTAATTATTAAAAGACTTCCATACTTTAACCAAACCCTTAAACCATAAACTCGTAATTTAAGGTTAACCGGTTATGACATCGCTAACCGACAATAAAGCCATTTCGTTTTCCTTTTTTAAAGAGTTACCTAAAATTTTTATTGATACCTCGGATTTTTCAAATATCTTAACTTATAGCCAAAGTCAAATAGCCATTTACCCAACACTCAAGAACAATCATTCGAATTTTAAAAAAAATTTTCCTGATTCAAAAAATCTAAGGAAAAAAACCTGGGCACGAACCTGGGGTCATAAACCCGGTAACACCCCATCCCCTTAATAGACTAGGCTACTGAAAAAGGCCTATGTTCCATTTAACTTGGCCTCAAAAAGTTGTCCCTAACAAATTATTTTCCATTTTCCTAAACCCCAACCATAATCCAAACCAAGTAACGACTGCTATCATTTCCGAAATTTAACCCTCCGCAAACTGCTCCCTTATCCGTTACACATTTTATTTGCTTTTTTAAATATCACTTTAAATATCTTGAGATTTAACACTCACCGTTCAAACCATATTTTTCCTGGTTTCTCTTCACCTGGTCCGGCGTAAGACCTCTTTCGACATCTGTTCCGAAATATGTCAGAACTTCGTCATAGGTTTTCGCGTGGCCGTCTTCCATTTTTTTGTTTCACTTGAGTTCGTCTCAAGTATTATATATCAACACCGGCTCAACATCCACCGGCTTGCGTAGCTTCGGCAACTTCTGCAAAAAAATAAATAAATAAATAAAAACCGTAAAAACATTAGCACATGAATAAGTATTTTCAAAAAAAACTATAAAATAAAATATCCTATGAAATTAAAAAATAAAAACTCCTCCCGTGAATTTTCATACGTTTGGTTCATGACCGGAGACCAACGATTTTTTTTTTCCTTCTCTCTCTAAATTTCTTACATTTTAACAAACTTACACATCATTAATTTTTTTTTAAAAAGAAAAATAAATCTTACAAGAAACATTCACACCCAACCGCAATAATCATCGTTGAATAACGTTATTATTTCATTTTTTTTTAAAGGACAAAATTGACATAAAAATCAACTTTTTTCCCTAACGCTTCTCAAGGTTTTGTCACGAATGGCCGGCACTGCCAACTTGGATGTTATTTCAAAGCAAAATATTATGGGAAAACGGATCAATTATCATAATAACATGTAAAGCGATTAAATTTTTTTATCAATGCTGAAAATTAATTGCACTGAAAACATTTTGTAAATCTTTTAATCGGTCAACGATTACTTGAGGATTTAAATATCCAGGTATCATTTTGAAAGGTTGGCAACACCGGGAACCGAGAACGTGTCAATAGAAATAAAATTACCGTCACGTGGGAACTATTAAAATTAGCCTAATTGGTGGTTTACTAAAATATTTAGCAAAAAAAAAAATCTTCCTGAATTTGTATTCTTTGTCATTTTGATTATTTTTCTTTCCCCGAAACAAGAAGACTCAAAGCTTAACCTTAATTAAAAAATTGGGTTGAAAATCAACATGGTAACAAAAAGCTTAAAGGTGAAAAAAATTTTTTTTTGCTTCCGAATAGGGAAGAAAATCCAGCTACAGCTTACAGAAGTCAAAGAAAACAATAGGTTTCCTTTATCTGCAAATTCATCTGACGATCAAAAAGATTTTAAGGGTAAAATTAAGTTTGTTTTTAAATCTGTCAGTCCGTCTTCTCTTTTACAATTTGTACAATGTCCAACACGCATGCTTTTTTATATGTAACACCATTAGTCCGATCTTGAGATTAATCCTACTATCATTTACTAGGAGACAGAAAACAAACAATAGACAATTAAACTTTTTCCTAAAAGCCCCATCTCACTAAAAGAAAAAAAAAATTGTGCTAAAATGAATCTAAGTTAAATTAAAAAATTTTTTTCCAAGTCCTTAACATGCATAAAAACTGCATTTCCTTGCCTGTAACAATTATTTTACCTCCTTCCTACCCTTCACCCCTTCATTTCCGCTTTCACCTTCAACTTTTACTCCAAAGAAACTGGCAATCTACCTTTGAAACATTTCTTAGTCTCAGACCAACACAACCAGAGGTTTCCTCAGACTGACATCAAAGTCAAAAAAAAGAAACATTACAAAACTCCAAAGAACTCCAAAAAGAAACATTTTAACAACGTCCATATCAACTCAAAGAAATAAGAACATCCTCCTGCAGATTTAAATAAAATTTGCAGCCTGTTATTAGATGAAAGTCAACCAAAAACTCTCCATGATTAAAAAATAAATAAAAGCTAAAGTTTTCCATCCTTATTTTAAAGAAGAAAAAAAAATTTCCATCAGACAAACAATTCACATTTCCCCAGAATCGTGATTTAAGGTAAATTTACTATTGAAGAAAATATCAACTCACTGATGTCAAGTGTATTCTCAAGAAATCTCAGAAACCAAAGTAAATAAAAGTTAAAACGTTATCAGATATCATTCGATCACTTGAGTGACGAAAAGACACATGGATATCAACGGCCCCACAGTCAGGCTGCTAATTGATAATGATCAAAGATTCCTTCAATTTTAAAAAAAAGAAAAGGAACAATAAATTTCTTGAACAATAGCTGTCACTCAATAATTTATAGGTTACAAATGCATTTTCACATTCCAAACAAGTGCAACGACATGGACTCTATTAAAAAAAAATTTACAAGTAAGACAAGCCTCATAAATTTTTAAGACGAAATATCAAAATTTATAAAAAATTGTTAATTCTCAAGTTTAACAAATTTATACCATTTGGAGATTGGCCAGAAACAACAAAAATAGCTTGACATAGAAAAAAAAGAAAAAAAAGCTCAACTAGTGACCTTAAAATAGAAAACAATATGACACACCATTACTCAATCATTTACTTTTTGAAAATTGAATTAAAATAAAAGAAGATGGATGGTTTATTTTCATTTCAAAATGAAGACGATATTGAAAAAAAAAAAAATGATTATATAATTTTAGAATTGTTATAAGGATAGCGATGTCCATGTTTTAGAATATTGCCATCTGATAAGATATCATATTCCGACAAGGTTAACATAACCTTAACTCATCAATGAGGATTTTTTTTGCCTTGCAATTGTAATTTCTTTTCGAAGTGTGCAAAAAAAAAAAAAAGAATGTTGGATGGAGTGTAACAACTTAACTTGCATCAAATAAGGTTTTGCTTGAATAACGTACAAGGATGGGGCATTTTGTTTTGCAAATTCTACATTCGAAACAATATTCTTTTTAAATTTACTTAGGTTAATCCTTGCTGACTTAACACTTTCTGGAGTCAACGCCCTCTTAAATTAGGCTCCAGTTGCAAAAGTATCGTGGCAAACGACATTATCTACATCATCATAACCTCAAAGTTTACGAAAATTTTTTCGTTGGATTTTTACTCGATAAGCTCATCACTCCCCGAACCGAATACCGTTGGATCATCTTATTTATCACCGGAAATTACAAGTTTTAAAAGGCCAACTCACTTTAGGAAATAATGCATGGAACACGATGCAAGTTGTCGAAATCCCCAATATCCAAATTTAATCACTAAAGACTGAACTTCACACTCTTCCAATTGTATTCACTAATGACAAATACGGAAATATCATAAACTAAACGTCTCAAATAGTATTAAGTCTCGATTCGTCATTTTGAATGCATCTCGATTACTGGCTTGTTTCATTTCTTTTGTCCAGAACCGAAACACCGAACGCAACGCCCCACATGCTCTTTTCATTAACTATAATCCACGTTATTTGTCACTTGATTTTTATATATTAAATCGAAAATACAACCTTATATTTATTAAGTTAAATGACTGATGATGTGTTGCCTGCATTTGCTCGAAAAATCGTAACTTTACAACGAGTATTTTTCTTTTCCCCGATAAGTCCACGAGTTCGCAGGTGGAACGTTCCGATTGGCCGGCTCCAATACCGGATTTCTGAGCGTACCTTCGCGCGTAATTCAAACGAGCGCTATTCCATCACACGTTAGATTTCTTCGTTTTCTCACTATTTTTTTTTTCTTTTACTTTTTTACCTTTATTCCATTTGCAAAATCGAATCCTTATTATTAATCCTCCTTATTTAAAATAATTCCAAGAAAACAAAAGCTTAACAATCAAACAAGACTTCTTCATTTAAAAAAAAAAAAAATTAAAAAAGAAAAAAAAATCCAAATTAAAAAATTATAAATCCATACCTGAATTTTTTTTTTTTTCACCGTAGTATTTTAATATTAAATAAATAGAAACTTACGGTTAAGTCCGAAGTGTACGTTAGCCGAAAGAGCAATGTAAAATTCAGGACAGACAGTCCTTTATCCCGGGAAAGAGCGGACTTGCCAATTTTTATGCCAAGAAGCCTAGCAGACATTTTTAGCACATAGAAATGAATTTCTTAATTATTTTGGCATGGATGTTTTACGTGAGACGGTGCGCATGAGTCGGGGGAAAAAAATTGGGGCCCCCCTTTACGGGGAGAGGGGATAAGGTGTTTCGTTCTTTAAATTTTAAAAAAAAAAATCCCATCGAGTGACAACTTCGCGAAACTTTTTTTTTTTTTTTTTTTTTTTTTTTTACCCATCTGCACTTCAGTGACCTACGATTTTTTTCTACGTGTTTGGAGTCTTTGCCAAATTAAGCGACTCCCACGTGTAGCCCCAGATCAAGCCAAACATATGAAAGTTTTTAATCGATTAATAATGCACAGGTGTAATTTAATTTACTAAATTTAGATAATTTTCTCCTTTTCTCCTTTCGTTGGATCCAATTTATCTCCCGATCACAACACTTCACTTACCAAGTTATCACTTGATTATTTAAGTTCCACTTGGTTACAAAAAAAAAAAAAAAAGTATTGTCCGTTAAAAAAAAAAAAAGGAATTATCGACTATGTTTCTTGGGCCCCTAACCGATAATTAAAATAAAAGTTAAAGAAAATTTTTTATTTTTTTAAATCATGAAGGTTATGAACTAACGCCTGCGCTGCTGGATGACACGGGGCGGTATTTTCTTAAGTGAATCAGTTTAAATAATGTGACAGTGGCACAGTCTAGCGGCGAAGATGAACAACTTTAAAAAAATCCCTTGACACAGGTCTTGCGGGACACTCGCCAATTTTTCTATTCCCAGCCAACTAAAATGGTCCCCATATGATCATCCCTGTTTGATTTCAAAAGATGATTCGGGAAAAGAAACCCCGTAAATTTTTTTCCGTCATTTTAAATTTTATGAGGATGAAACGATGGGCCAACAACAGAAGATAAATTCCGATCATATAAAACGTGTTTTATCTTGCATAATGGATTCTTTTCTTTTTAAAAAAATGTTTTTTCTTTTCTTTTCTCTTGCTTAAACCAGTCAAAGAGTTCAAGTTCATCTGGGAAGGGTAGGATAAATTAAATTTTAAAATTAATTAATTAATTTTCACAGGAGCAAAAAAAGAAAAAAAAATTAATTGGGCCAATGTCCCTGGACGTATCACACTAAACTTTGAAGAATAAAAAGTACATATGGCGGGTGGTGCATGATTTGCATTTCCGGTTGATATTTGGCTAAGCAAAATTACCAGAACTCAACAAAAAAGGTAATGTCATGGTGACGCGCCATCAGACACACTCAGAAAACAAATTAACTTAAGCATAAGCGGTTATTATGCTTTGAACGCTTTTGTTTTATACCACGACATTTTCTGACTTGTCGCAAGTCATCAGCTCAGCTTTCGGCAAGTCGTATATTGTAAACAAACAAAATGGCGACTTATGTAGAACTTACATATTATTATGTTGTGAAAATACCGTTCCTGCTCGCGTGTATCAAACTTTTTCGTACTAAACAATGTAAATAAAATAACTATATGAAATATCAGTAGAAAAAATGTATTTTTACTTCGTTTTTTGCAGCTTTGTAATAACATAACCTATCCTCCGCATTGGACAATGTTAAACTTCTGTTCAATTTTTTAAAAGAAAATATTTAATTTAAGTTACCTGAATATTAAAAATGTGCAATATCCATCTTGTTTAATCCATGATACACGTTTTTAAAATAAAAATTAAAACGATGTTACGTTTTTATTTCATTAAACAATAATTATCGTTTTCGCGAGTCGCCATGTTGATTTCGATAAGAAATATGTCTGACAATGCCGCCAATAGTTGCAAAACAAAATAAAATATCTTGTGGCAAGTCATTTTATCCCAAGGCAAACCGAAATGACTTATCACAAGACATTTTTTTGCACGGTTTTTGGGAAAAATGTCTGGTCTTAATGCACCTTTGCTTTCGCATTAGTCATTTTCTTTTCTGAGTGCATGATCATTTTCCGGCTTTTTTAAGAGATTTTCGACACAAAATGACATAAACAGATTAAGACTAATAATATTTGTATAATATTTGTCACTGTGTGACGAGTTATTGACGTCGTCCCCTAGATTTCTAAATGCATATTTCTTTCTTAGACGTTACTTACACGTCTTCTTGACGTGATCCATTATCAAATATTATTTTCGACCATCCTTAATAACATCGAAAATCCCGTAAAATCGTCCAGGAATGTGGCTATTCATCTTTGTAAAGTTAAAAGTCACACTGAGAAAACGCAGGAGTAAATCTAACTAAATACACTAGTGGAAAATCAGTTGACTAATAATATTTAGTCGGCCAAACTATTTTTTTAGTTGATTTAAGTAAAAAAAATTTTTCTTATTAGCTAGTTTAACTAAAAAAATAGTTTAGCTGACTAATATTATTAGTTAACCGATTTTCCACTAATATATAATTAGTTAGATTTACTCAGTGCACCTTTAACGTCAGTTTTTCGCTGGTAAATATCTCTTAGAGGGCTGTCGTCTGCTTTTTAGAGCAAAGCTTCCGCTTGGTCCAAACTTTTTAAAATTAAAAAAGAATATAAAATGAACGAACCACCGGACCTCAGGGGCCCGAAGCCAATGCCGGTGCCGGCGCCGATGCTAGATGCGGTCGGCTAAAAACTCAGGTTGGTGCAGATAATTTATTTTAAACTTGGTGCCAGTGTTTTGTGCCAGCCTTTTGTGCCAGCCGGCACCGGTCTTGTAATTATGACCCGATGGCAATGCTGAATAGAACTGAGAAAGGCCACGAGTTTGGATCATATTAATCGGCCGATTGAATTAACCGTCACTACAATAAGCGGCGGTTACTAAAGAATTACTAAAATTGATGGTAGTGCTAGCACCGATGCTGGAATCGGCTTCGGCACCAGCACCAGCGGCAAAAAGTTTGCTATTATGGTGCTGACGCCAGCTCCATCACTTTAGATATTTCAGCGTCAATGCCGGCGTCGGCTCTAAACAATTTCTACCGGCTTCGGACTCCTGCCGGAACATATTCCTCAAAACTTTGCTTTCCAGATTTGCTTCAAGCAGTAGAGAGCCCTCTATCGGATTTTTCATCATAATTGCTTCTTCAAAAGACTTTTTTTCAGTTTTAAAATAAATTCCAAAAAAAATTTATATGAATTTAAATTATTAGAAAAGCTATACATAAAAATAAAGAAAGAAAAAATTTTCGATACGGTATAAAATATGGTCCATCGCTCTGCTCCAAACAGTACATACAATTTTCAGCTGGCAACAGCAGTTCATATCTCCACCTCTCCAAATAAGGATTACTCTACAAATAGATCTTTCGTTTGGAGCATCTGGAGAAAATATTAACGTTGCACAATTTGGAGCACAGCAATGGAACTTACCCGTAGGATATACATGCATCAATACACTTTTGTTGGTAACTGCAGTTTCCATCAATATTCCAAAATGACGACGTGATATTTTTGCTTCAGAGGTTACACTGAAAAGAAAAAAAAAAATTAATTAAAATTAAGTGGCTGACTTTTCGTTACGTTAATAAATCCAAACATAAAAGTGCCATTAATAAATAAATTGCATCAGCTATAAGGGCATGGGGTAGATAAAAAAAAATTAATAAAATAAAAAAAGAAGAAAAGAAAAACAGTTTAAAAACGGCGAATGCTGGAGCGCCACGTATGGAGTGACGTGGTGTATGACGTCTTTTAACACGTTTTCTTTCACGAAAAAAAAAATAATAAAAATGATGCAATTGTTTCACATCATTGAATTCAAAGACCACATTGTATTAAAAATTGATAAAAATTTGAAAACCTTAAGAGTCAGCAAAAAAAATATTAAAAAAACAATTCTGAACTATTCCTTAATTTATTCCTTAATTTTGATCTATTCATTGAAATCCATTTAACATTCTGTGGACTTCTAATGGACAACCCACAGGATGTCCAATGGGACATCTGGGCAAGAACCTCATCAGAACCCCCCGTGCAGATACTCAGCTTCTAGTGTAAAAAAAGATCCATCATTTCCCAAATTTTATCTGCATTTACAAGTTTGTAACGCAACCGACTTTTAAGTGCCTTTTATTTAAAAAAAACATGTAACAATGCAAAACTTTCACTCTTAAAAAAGATTGCACCTCATTTTACATAACCTTCAAATTTAATTCATCTTTTTTTTTTGTTAGAATATCTTAATTCGAATCAAACTCGAAACAATCATGTTCAAAGAGAGTAGCCTTTGCCAAAGCAAAGTCAATTAAAAATCTTCCATTTCATAATTCATCTGTTCATACCATCCGTAATTTTTCCTCGACCTTGCATCATTATTTACAATAAGAAATTTTTTTTAAATGGAAAAAAAAGGGAAGAAAATTTAAAAAAAAAAAAAAATAAAAATAAAAATCTCGTTATCACGTATAATATCTCTTCAAAAATTAAAATTTCATATTTCAAGGTTATAAAATCCGTTTCGGTTTAAATTTTTTTTTTTTTTTTAATATACCGGATGCCAAAGTATTTTCGAAAAAAAAAAAAAAAAAAAAAAAAAAAAAAAAAAAAAAAATTCAAGCCCAAAAATAACCATCTTTTTTTTTCTTGGACTCGCTACAAAAATGCAGGTTTTATATTGAGATGCATGTTTTAATTATATCAAATTCAAACCATACACCGCTTCAATTAAAACGGATTATTCTTATTACACAGACAACTTCAAAAAATAAAGAGACAAGTTTTCAAAAGCCATAATTCTTCAAAAATAAAATATTTACAACGTATTTCATCCCGATGATGACCATCTTATATTTACTCAGCAACTTGTGTTTACATCTCGGGATATTTTATTTGGTATAGCCACGCGATATTATTCGGGTTGTATAATATAATCTTTCATACATAAAAACCAGAGGAACTCACCACTTTTTTTTTTCGAAATTAGCCTATTTATAAAAATCAATAAAAAAAAAATTTAAGTAAATAAATAAATGATCGGGAAAGAAAAGAATGAAATGGACGTAGAGACATGTGCAAGAACACGTGTTCTGCTCCGTGTAAACGAATTGTAAAAAGCTTTTAGTCTTCGGAAATTGAACCGATTTCAAATTATTTAATAACGAAACAAAGTGTCAAAGGCGTGAGCCCGGAAAATTATCTCGTCAAAATGTCTTTCGAAATTACATGAACATAACAACGGATTATATCATTTATTGTTTTAGATGAGATCTTATATGAATTTTGAAAAACCTTATCGTAGGCGTCATAATAGCCGAAGATGTCGAACCTTAAATTCGGTACTCCAAAGAAGAACTTGCCAAAGTTTTAAAAAAATTATTTTGTAAGAAGACAGCTTTCATGATATGATTCTTATGCTCAGAACGTTCTTCTTACAAAAAAAAATTTGGTAAACTTTGTCGGATATTTATGTGAAATGTAGAATTATTTACTTAATTTCGGGTGAAAGGCTAGGCAAGCCTAAAAGTCAAATTTGATTCAAGCAGGCAGGACTGCGACCTACGCGGAAAAAACAGTTCTGTAGCCACACTCGGATTCACAAGTATTTTGTTGAAAACTTATTTTTAAAATAAGTTAATACTTGGATTTGGGCTTGTGAATGATATTTACTTTTAATTAATTCAACCAACAATTCTGCCCTGAAAAGGGGAATCGACCTATCGCACATCTCCGGGATGGCCATGTTTGCTTATGTTTAGCTTATAAACAAACATGGCCAACCCAGAGATGTGCGATACGTCGATTCCCCTTTTCAGGGCAGAATCGTATCTTAAAAATTATTTCCTAATCCCTATTTATTCGGCAACTTCGAGCAATATCCATCATCCCAACATTAGTTTCACAAAAGAGGAAATCATAACCGGAATTAAAGCATACGGGCTTGATGAGGAGCTTAGGGTGGGTCGAAAAATGCGAATTTTTGAATTTAAAAACGCCTGATATGGGAATCGATGCCTTTTTATAATACTATTAGCCTTAATTTTTTTCAGATTTTTTAGAAGACATCTTGAGATGCCGCAATGACCTTGAAATTTTTCAAAAAGCCCAATCGAGGGCCAAAAATGAAAAAATTTTTTTAGCGTAAAAGACCGTCGCGACGGTCTTTTACGCTAAAATTAATCGCGATAGGGATGTCATTGATGACATTTATAACTTATTTAGAAAACAAATTTTTATTGAAGGAATTAGCGAAAAATTTTTTTTATTTATTTAAAAAAACCCTAAAAAATGATTCTGCGAAAAAATCTTTTCACAAATTAATTTGCCAGGCACGTCTCACAGATCCGGCAACAACGATTAAGGCTTTGTGTGAGCTTAAAAACCCGGATAGCTTTTTCACTGATATTGGAGACTGCAAAGAAGTCAAATTCTTGGAAAAAAGCAAGTGTTTGATTAAGGATTCGAACGGTTTTGTCAATGTAATAAATCCTAATCAGTAAGTTCAATTTTTTGTTAACTTTTGTTTAATGATTCTTAAAAAGACTCTGATTTATGTCAATTCTTGCAGAATTATCTTCTATTATGAGGAGGAAGAAAAAGAGTCGGAAGGATTTGAAAAGACCCGACGCGAATTATCGTTGTGCTTCGGGGAAGAGTTAGAAGACGTGAAAATTGGGGAACATTTCCTTTTCCGGAATTTAAAAAGCAATCAAAAAGACCGTCACGACGGTCTTTTACGCTAAAAAAAATTTTTCATTTTTGGCCCTCAATTGGGCTTTTTGAAAAATTTCAAGGTCATTGCGGCATCTCAAGATGTCTTCTAAAAAATCTGAAAAAAATTAAGGCTAATAGTATTATAAAAAGGCATCGATTCCCATATCAGGCGTTTTTAAATTCAAAACTTCGCGTTTTTCGACCCACCTTAGGGGCCACTGCCCCTGCTGGTCCCTCTTGGCTATAGGGCTGGGAAGAAAAGGTGTCTTTCGGGCAAACGGCCAGCTAGTGGATGGATGACCACCAACGCTCTCTCTAGCAGAGATTGTTTACTGTAAAAGTAGTTCCAATAAAAACTAACTACACTACTAATTACAATTATTAACTAAATAATTAAGTCTCTGACCGAAAAGTCAATTAAGAGTGTGCCTCAGTCGTGGCAGCAGAAAATCATATTTTTCTTTTTACGAATCAAAGACAAGTCACAGACAAATCTTGAAAACCGAAAAATTAAGAAATGCTCAGGAAAAAACTTAAAAGATTTCTTAATTTTTCTTTTTTCAGAATTTTGTCCTGTCTCCATTGGCCAATTAATCGAACCGTAAAATTGATTGTACCACCGAAAATGCTGTATATTTAAGGACTTTTTTCATCTGCTGCCACTTTTTTATTGTTTTGATTATTATTTTGAACACTAAAAATAATGAAAACGAAAAAACGTGTAAAAAAGACCAAAAATATACATAATTTCCGGTGGTACAATTAATTGTACCCTCCAATTAATTGTCCCCAATGGAGACAGAGCATTTGTCTTCGTTTTTCCGTAAAAAGAAAAATACGATTTATCTACCGCCACGACTGATGCATACTCTTAAACTGAAAAGTGTAGTATTGGGTGTATTATTTCATAACTAAGTCCAAAAAAACTCGAAGGAAAAAAAAAACACTCATGTAATACAGGTGGTCGCCATCTTGGATTTCGAAGTCACGTGGCCGCCACCATCTTGGAATGTCATGAAGTCGCCAGCCATAAACTGTTGCTCGCGCAAACCCGTTTTATAATCGCCGAGCACTGAGCAGAAAAGTACTTATTTACATGATTTTGAGCTTCAGCTCAAAATTGAAGCCCAAAGACCTGAAACACCCGAAAACAACCTGAAATCAATACTTAATATCAATAGAATAGTCCGCTATTAATAAGTTCTTCCTCTGCCAAAATATTAAAACTATCATTTTTTTTTTTTTTGGTGATTTAAAATCAATCAAAAAAAAAAAAGGAAAATGAAATTTAAAAAAAATCGAATATCAATCAACGAAAGAACAAATCACAGAAAAGAAACTGCTTTGAGACATGAGAAAATTCGACCCTCCCCCGCATTTTCATGACCAAGGTAACAATGAATCTCGTAAACTTGAAAAATTTCACACTTAGTATTTTAGTAAAATCTATTTTTGTATCGTTTTACATGACAGAAATATTATAAATCATTCCACTGACGCTGTTTCTGTTATTTTTTACTATCATCTTGTCACAAGCAATTATTATAATAATAAAAGCTGTGGGAAAAAAGAGAAGTAAGAAAAAAAAATCCAAATTCTCGCATGTTATACCATTTTCGAAATTAAAAAAAAAAAAAAGGTTTTTTTCGCTTTTTTTTTAATTTCTCGAATCCGTGACGGAAATATTCCTTCGGCATGTTTAATTTTAACGAATTTTAAAGCTTTTGCCAAAATATCCAAGACATATTAAAATTTTTGACCGATAATCTCCGCGAAAAGACTTTTTTTTTTTTTTTCCCGAAGAGAAAAGAAGCCCACGTTTGGCCTTGGTTGTCTAGGATGTAAAACCGAAAAATTATTTCGGGTGTTCGACAAAATTAGAACACCAAGTCAAATCTTAATAATGATTAAGGACAGAGATCTCATTATTTCTGCAACAAGAATTTGGCTGACAGCTAATGAAGAGTGACTTTTCTAATGTCGTTCGCGGAGAGTGTGATATGCTTTTGTCTTACGGTAAAAAAAAAAGAAAAATGTAAAAGCGGAAAAAAACGGACGGCCGACCTTGAAAATTTTTGAATTTATTATAATTGCCGATAAAACGGTATAAAACAATTATCGTAAATGATGGAGGAGATAAATTTAATTGTGTACAAATTTTCAAATAAAACTCAACGTTTTATGCGAATTTGCGTCTTCGAAATCAAGGTGCCAATTTTTTTTATTTTTTTATTTTTTTATTGTAGTAAATTTAATAGAAACCGAAAAATTTAACTGATAGGGTGCACTTCTTATCCTTTAAGTCAATCAAATTTAATCGTGCAAGTTCTGACGTGTTAAACCAAATTGCCATAGCTCACTTCCGGAACTGGCATAAAGGAAAATATATTTGTGAAAAAGAATCAGTTTAAAAAAGCAGGAGCGACAATGGTCGTTTAGCATGATAGAACGATGTATAAGTTCCTCTGCTTAGCAAATTTTTGCTATTGGATCGAAGACACAGATCACGTGCTCTTGGGTTTCGGGATTATGTAACTGCCTCCATTTTGGAATGGCCGTAAAGACGGCCGTTATCTATCTTGAGATTCTAAACGAGATTAGCTATCAACCGTTTCTGGTTTTTCGACATATCCGAAAAATAAATCCCAGACTGAAATATTAAACTTTTGAAATTTTTCTGAAAATGAGCATTATGAATTAATAAACACAATTAATTATATAGTAGATGAAGATGCAATCATCGTCCCTGCTACATTGCACAGTGGTCCTGAACAAAAATATTATTCGACTAAAATGTCAAAAAAAACTGCTGATGAGGCTTTGTTAGGAAACATGTTAACTATCAAAATCCACTAAAATCAAAATCTTACCTGATTGTCTTCCCCTACCCCCCACAACCCCCCCGGCCCCTCAATTTTTTTTCAAGGCTTGTTACATATCATATGAAACCCCATTGGAAATGCTTTAAAAAGAGACCTCGCCGAGGTTTATATCTTTTGCAGGCACGGAGATATCAGATTTGGTCGTTTGAGAGATCGAAAATTAGACGCTTAATTTTAGGCAATTGAAACGACGATATCTCCGTCCCGGTAAAAGATATAAACATCGGCGATGTCTCATTTTAAAGCATTTTCCATGGGTTTTCATATAAAATGTAACAAACCTTGATATGTGACAAGCCTTGAAAAAAAAATTGAGGGGCCGGGGGGGTTGTCGGGGGTAGGGAAAGACGATCAGGTAAGATTTTGATTTTCGTGAATTTTGATAGTTAAGATGTTTCCTAACAAAGCCTCATTAGTAGTTTTTTTTGACATTTTAGTCGAATAATATTTTTGTTCAGGACCACTGTGATTGGTGAAGGTGCGTTCGGAAATCTGGCCGGAGATTTCGGATTTCTCGGAGATGGTAAAAAATATCGATATCGAATTTCGATATCTCGATACTAATCGAAAAGGAATATAGTTTTTATGATGGCAAAGTGCTGCCATCTAGGCTGCCATCATAAAAACTATGTTCCTTTTCGATTAGTATCGAGATATCGAAATTCGATATCGATATTTTTTACCATCTCCAAGAAGTCCGAGATCTCCGACCAGATTTCCAAACACACCTATTTGCTTTTTTAATTTTCGCAATCAAATTTTATAAAGTAAACCGTTTATTTCCAAGAGAAACTATCGAAGAATCGGAATTACATACATGGCGAATCTCTTTTATGACCTCCTCTATCTAGCGTTGAGAACAAGCAGACGAATTCTGTACGTCAGAGCCCAAAAATTCAATATGCAAATTAAAGATGGTCGTTTGTTATGGGTAAACAACGTTTAGGGGACATCTTTAATTTGTATATTGAACCTTTTGGTTCTGACGTACAGAATTGTGTATGTATATTTGCCTATGTTTAGCTTATGGGTGCATATATGATACCGGCAAAAACCCGTTTTTCGGCAAAACTGGTCTTGCCTAGTCAAAACTAGTTTTGCGAAGCCTTTTTTTCCTGTTTTAGGCAGTATTTATTTTGACTAGGCAAGACTAGTTTCGCAGAGCATAAAATCCAGGTAAAAACTATTTTTGTGTGGGTACTGGTCAAGGGTAAGTATTAGAGATGTCATTTCCAAACCAAATGCCTCACAGCAAAATGTTCGTGTAAAATAAGGAAGCAGAATGTACGCCTCGAAATGCCATCCGAACCGGACTTGTAGCAATAAGGAAGGCAAGCAGGCGGAAATGGATGAAAACAAAGCACCGGCCCCGCCAAAGGAAAGAGGGGAAAAAATTACAGCAAAATAACGGAAGAGGTCCGTCTAAAATTACAAAGTCATTTTTATCTTTTTATTTTTAAATCGAATATACTGTATCTCTTAATTTCGAATTTAATATCGATTTTTTTCTCCCTAGGCTTTAGCTTTTCCTGACTAAACGTAAACCTAGGCAAAGCTGGTTTTGCCTAATAGATGATTTCTCCTCAGGCAAAAGTAGATTTAAAAAAAGGGCTTCGGCAAATTTAGTTTTGTCTGGTTTTTATGCCCGGCAAAACTAGTCTTGCATGGGCAAAATTAGTGCTGCCTAAAACAGGAAAAAAGGCTTCGGAAAAACTAGCTTTGACTAGGCAAGACTAGTTTTGCCTAAAAACGGGTTTTATCGGTAAGGGGTCGTACATAAATTACGTAAGCATATTTAGGGGGTGAGGGGGTCCAAATTTGACATCTTACTTATAAGCTAAGCATAGGCGAAATGAGATAAAGCGTGCAAAAAGGACCTAACCCATGCTTACGTCATTTATGCACGACCCCTAACATATACATATACCAGACCATTGTATACCGTATATTTCTCTATAGAATAATCAAGAAGCACACTTTTATAAAAGGGCGCAACTGACTTGGTTGCCAGGAAAGCATGGTTCCCTTATTTAAGTCATTTTTAATTCCTAATTTTGGCGTTGCAATCAATGCTGGACCATGCAACTTAACGAACATCATATCTGACAGATGAAACTAATAGAACTTGTGAGAAGTCTAGTGATGGTAATTATTGTTGATTCGTATATATGTGTATACGGTGTATATTTTTTACATACACCCTACACAGATAAAACACTATTAGTAATTACTACTCATATTAAGGGTAGATGAATAATTACTAATAGGTTAGGATTAATTTTTATATATATTATTAGTAATTTCTACCATAATCAATATTATTATGGTAAAAATTACTAATAACATGTATAAAAATTAACCCTAACCTATTAGTAATTATACATCTACCCTTAATATGAGTAATAATTACTAATAGCGTTTTATCAGTGATCGCCCATGTTTAACTTATGGGTATATACATATGAGAATTAAATTTGTCGTATATTTAACGTGCCTCAGAGCTCCTTACAAGGCCGTATCAGGAAGTCGGGTGTCATATTGTATTTTAAAATCACGTGACCTCCGCCATCTTAGAATGCTTTGCAGTTTTAATTACGTAATTTTAGCTACCTATTTTTGTCTAACGATGGTAGCTAAATACGTTTTTGATTTGCGGACGTCCACGTGAAAACCTCCCATTTGGGAGATGGCTTTTAGAAGGCTGTGCAAATTAAAGCTTTAAAGAAACACCTAGTTTACAAGCAAAACGTTCCAAACTCCATTTCCCAAGTGGAAGGCTTTCACGTGGGCGTCTGCATTTACTTATTTTTCTAATTAAATGAAAACTTCTAAAATTCAAGCTCTCACTGGCTCAAAAAATAATTCTCAATCCACCTAAAAGGGAGACCGGAGTTTAATTCTGGTTAACTCCTTGGGCTAATCCTACTATTGCAATTAGGTATACGACTAAAACAACTTCCTTATAATCCACTACATTCATAGAAAAATAATAAAAAAAATAAAAATTTTACCAAATACTCCAACAATTAAAGCAATCCTCAAAACTAAAAAAAAAAATTACATTAAAAAAAAAGCATGACTTTTTGACGTAAGTAAATCTCACTTGGAAAGATTTACGTCACAAAGATGACGTCACATGTCAACAGTCAATGCCCACAGAAAAACGTAGTACGGAACGGATTAGCGAATTTATAACAAAAAATAAAAATTTTAACGTCTTTTATATAGTGCTAACAGAATCTTATTTGCCAAGTTGTTATGAAGAGGAAAAAAAAAAGCTAGCTTTTCCGTACATGTTTCGCATCTTTCCTTTTAACTTTTTTTTTTTTTTTAAAGCTCTCGACCAATTGCACCTTCCCATTTTTCACGCTACATTCATATGAATCACCATTAAAAATGTTTGAACAGTTGATCCACTAGCACAATTTAATTTTATTAATTGCAATTTTAAAAAAAACGTCCTGCATCGTTTTTGCAAACTCAAAATGATAAAGCCAAGTATTTTTAGACGATTTTTTTTTCCCGCGGGCATTCGCCTCTTGTCACGCAGGTGTTAAAATTCATATTTACAAAATGGAAATTTTGTTTTTGCAAGTTTTTTCCACCTGGTGGGAAATCTCCGTCGCAAGAAAGGAAAAAGAATTAAAAAAAAAAAAAAAAACTTTTTAAAAAAGTTCCCCGGGAGATTTCGATAAATCGAATTTATTGCTAAAAGTGAATCACTCTAAAATTTTCTAAAAGGTGATCTATTATAAAATTATTAATAGAAGACTTTCTGTGTCTTTTTCTATGACAACCGAACAGTACTTGCCATTTTATATATTTCTGCGAGCCACTCTTTTTTTTTTCCCTCTATCTCTATTGAAAAAGGACCTTCGAATTTTTTATATCTCTTTGCCAAGTAATGTTTATTCTTTGCCAAGAGACATGTTTCTTTTTTTTTTTTTTTCTAAGAAAATAAAAAAGAATTAAAACGTATTCGAAACATTGTTATCACGCAACAATAAAAAAATATGTCATAAAAAGGTCGATTAAAGACATTAATCAATCGCCCAAGAATCATCTGAGATTTCCCCTTCCGAAAAAGAAAAACAAGAAACTTTCTTCAGAAAAAAACGTTATCGGATTTCAGTCATTTTGTTTTTTAATGAAGCCACATCAAATAATGACATACACCAAAAGGACATGCAAGATACGATTTTTTTTTTTTTTTTTTTTCGGCAGCGTAATTTTGATGATAGATTTTTAGCAGATCATTAAATGTAGACGGGAGCTGAAATTCCAAACAACAAACTAATTTTAGTTATTATAACAAGCCGATAATAAAACACCAAGTCCTAGTTTGTTATTTTTAAAAAAAATTTTCTTCGAGAAAAATTTATATCGGTTTAGGTGTGATATTTTAATTACGTAAGCCTTTTGTTATAGTTATGACGTTGGAAAAATTATTTTAAGTTAGATAAAAAAAAAAAAAAACATTATTGCCAATATGAAAAGATGCACAAACCACAAATTTCAAATATCAAAGCTTCTAATATTAGCTTTGGAAAAATAAAACATTTACTTCTTTTTGAAAAGGATAAAACGTAATTTTAGAAAGAGCGATTTTATTCTTTATATCCATGATGAAAACCTTGCATGATGAAGCCAGCCTGATAATATATAGCTTAGAGATATATTCTATGATATGTTTACACTTAGTGGTTCTTATCGTCGATAGTAACTACTTTGCCGTAAGCTAAACACATGGAAAGACTGTAGTAACTGTCGTACTTACCACACAGCACTAGAATATCTTTTAAAAAATATTCATATCTTTTCATACCTGTTCAAAAATAAGAGATAGCTAAATAGTATATTTCTTAACTAGAGCTTTATGGGTGAAATAACACCTCGACGTTTGCCGCTATCGCTTCTCTCGAGCGGCAAATTCGCATCGGTGTTGTTTTACCCCTAATGCTTAGTCAATGCAATAAAAGATTCTTAGGAAACGCTAAACCGCCACCCAAAATTTACATATATTTTTCCTTTGATTGCCGCTGCTTCCTTTTTCTTGTTTCCTTTTTGAAGCTCTAGCCCTGCTTCAGGTATTGTGAACCCCGTTTCATTCTTCATTTATATCTGATCCGCATGCGGCAAAAAATCATCATAACAAGCATTTTGATCCGCATTTACATCTATCCCAGAAACGGATAATATTTCAGAACCGGGAAAACTGAAATTGGAAGAGACTGGTGACTATTTTTTATAAGTGGCACGCCTGTAGAGAAATTTTTGACAATTTTTGATAATACTACCAACATTGCTTTTTAGGTTGGCACACTTGCTTTGCATCAAAAAGAAAATATTTTTGTTGTTGATGACGTCAGACGCATGATGTTTGTGAAATATCATGCAGGTGACGTGATATAATGAGAAATTTTTGGTTTTTTAAGATCCTAATATATTCGAGACAGACTCCACTGATAAAGGATTCTTAACAAACACGTCTAAGAAAAAAACTAAAGTCAGGTACGAGTATCAGACCCGGGGCAAGCGTATGACAGCCCAACTGCGTTGAGCCCATATATGTTCCCTAAAATACCCCCTCCCCCTCAAAAGGGGAGGTAAAAAGCAATAATAATAATATCATAAATTAGATACTCTTAGCGGATTTAAAGAGACGCCAGGCTTTGCTTAACCCAAATGCAGTTTAAATTTAAAACACGAATAATGTTAACAAGAAAAATAAAATAAAAAAGTGGAATCATTTATTGCAAAAAGAAGTCTTTTCCATTATTATTTTCAAAATGGAGATCAATTGTATGCTTTCAAAAAATTTAAATAAAGAAGTTGTGCTGCAACAAAAACGAAAGATCTCCATTTTGAAAAAAAAAACATGGACAAGACTTCTTTTTGCAATAAACGACTCAATCATTCATTTACATTTTCGGTCATTTTTCGATGCGAAAATGTGAACCATAAAGTAAATGTGAACCATATTAGCGGAAAATGCAGGTGAAATAAAAAAAAGGCAAGTTCATGGAAATGGGTGCCAAGGTCTTTTAATATTGCAAATCAATGTGAAAAGTATCAGCATGAACATTTCCTACCCGATCAAGGTAAGGCGACAAGCAGCGATAATAATAACCCTTTTTATACCGTAAGCTAAATCATAACGATTTATAATAAGAAAAGTTTTAAAAACCGTAAAAATTTTTCTTCTGTGTATTTAAAAACTATCTTTGATCTGATAATTCCGTGCGTCAGAGGTGAACTAACGTATCTCCATCGTAAATATGATTGGAGATTGTCTGTTTCGACATTTCGTGAAAGTATATAATATGACCACAAGTTTACACCAACATGAACGTGCAAAATCGTAGTCCCATGATTTTCAAAAACAGTGGAAACACACTATCTCCAATTATATTTACGATGGAGATACGTTAGTTCACCTTCGACTCACGGAATTAATTTAGACACCAATTAAACTGAATGAGGATGTTTGCTATGCTAAATCCGCTAGGGAGCTGTCGGCTGCTACCGTGGTAAAATGGCGGCCGGCCTCGGATTTATGTTTAAATGAGAAAGGAAGATTTAACAAGTAATATGATGCCGGTCTCTATTTAGTAGCCAGTCTCTATTTAGTATGATGTTAATCATAAATATTTACATAAATATATTGTATATATATACGTATATATTTATATATATATATGAAGCTTTTCATTGTATATCCATATATATTTACGGTGTTTTTAGCTTTTTTCGTAAAAGAGACATAATTCATTAAAATAAACGTTATAAGTCTGTTTAGAATAAATATTTAAATTAAAAATAGTAAAATAAATGATTATAAAACGTTTATATTGACCGTACCAAGGTAAATTCAGAATAGTTTTCAATTTTCGCGCCTAAAGATGGCTGCTTCTACAAAAATGGCTGCCTTAGACCACCGGACCACCATTCATATTTATCAATTGCTAATCATTGATCAAAAAGTCAATGACAAATGAAAATGCTTCTTTACCTTGTAATTCATTAAAAAATAATCAAAAAAGTTGTTAAAAATAAAAAATAAGCGAGGAATAATATGTGAAATTCAACCCCAAAAAAAGTATATGTTTAGCTTATGGGCATATATATATATAAATATTTATATATATATACGTAAATATATATATATATTTACCAACGATAAAATATACGGTATATTTAACATCCCTGCAAACTCATTTTGTATATGAATTATCGGTTTGACATATATTGACGTTCAATTTTGTACTGTTTCATATACAAAAAGATTAAAAAATATTCATCGCTATATACCAGCCTATACGTCACGTATATGAACAGACGGCATACCCTGCAAACTGATTTTGTATATGAATTTTCGGTTTGACATATATTGACGTTCAATTTTGTACTGTTTCATATACAAAAAGATTAAAAAATATTCATCGCTATATACCAGCCTATACGTCACGTATATGAACAGACGGCATATACAAAAATATTCCCATAAGCTAAACATAGAATTTTTGTCATATATGAAATAGGTTTGCAGGGTATACAAAAATATTCCCATAAGCTAAACATAGAATTTTCGTCATATATGAAATAGGTTTGCAGGGATCACTATCTCTATTTCACCAGGATAGCAGCCGACAGCCAGTTGTCGGAATTATCGGAATTATCGGAATTATTGTGTGGCGTAAAAATCCTTATTCCAATGACAATTTCAATTTCAATTTAAATTTCAATAATATCCACCCTGCAAACCTATTTCATATATGACAAAAATTCTATGTTTAGCTTATGGGAATATTTTTGTATATGCCGTCTGTTCATATATGCGACGTATACGCTTATATATAGCGATGAATATTTTTTAATCTTTTTGTATATGAAACAGTACAAAACTGAACGTCAATATATGTCAAACCGATAATTCATATACAAAACCCTGGAAACTGATTTTGTATATGAATTTTCGGTTTGACATATATTGACGTTCAATTTTGTACTCTTTCATATACAAAAAGATTAAAAAATATTCATCGCTATATACCAGCCTATACGTCACGTATATGAACAGACGGCATATACAAAAATATTCCCATAAGCTAAACATAGAATTTTTGTCATATATGAAATAGGTTTGCAGGGAATGAGTTTGCAGGGCATTCCAACTTCAAATGAAATCACTCGCTTGGTTAATCTTGTTATCACTCAGTCTGTCAAATAATCAATGGCAACACATTCGCAAAGCTAAGACATCAAAAGAAGCTTGGGATTCATTATCAAATGTGTACGTGCATATGAAAACCTCCCACTTGTAAAATCCGGGTAGTATGTTTTGTTTTTTAAACTATTTGTAAACAAATAAGTTTCGAATAAAAGCAAACTATCCGGATTGTACAAGTGGGAGGTTTTCATATGCACGAACACAAATATTCATAAATCGACTGGACCTGTTCGTATATTGTTAGTATGGAGCACCATCTTACATACAGGTCAGGCAACTGGTATCTTAAAAGGTGTCCCCCGAATTTGAAGCAGAAGAGTAGTTTAAACTTTGCTCGATAGATGGCTGGAGCTGTAGTTAGGGAATCACGTGATATGCCCTCCATCCAATCAACACTTTCAAACATAGTCTTTTAAACAGGTCAGGAAACTTACCCCCCGAAAGTGTCCGGCTTAAGTACACGAATTTTAGTTCGGTGAAGCAGGCAACAGATGGCGCAGCGATCTTTCGGGACGTACATTCAAACCGATTATAGTTGCCTCTGTAATTAATGTTTTCAATTGACGCGTATTATTTTTTGATGTATTACACCTTTAATCGCTTTTTAAATATACTTCAAATAGCTTTTTACGCGTTTTGCTATGCGTATGCACTATATTTAACATTTAATACTGAAAAAAAAAAATCACCTCAGAGATTACAAACACAATAATCTTAATCCTCCATATTTGTTTTGAAATGGCAACGACCAATGAAAAGCGTCCTGAATGCAACTAGCGCTACGGGTGGTATTTGGGTGGAACTAAAATCTGTGCAGTTAAGCCGGACACCATCTCCCATACATTTAAGATAGGAGTTTCCTGACCTGTTTAAAAGGCTATGCTTTCAAAACACCTTTTTTTCATGATGGCTGCCAGGACATGTGATTCCCTAACTACAGCTCCAGCCATCTATAGAGCATTATGTGAACTATTCTTCTGCTTCAATTTCGGGGGACATTTTTGTCCATATGAGAATACCCGAGTTGCCTGATCTGTATGTAAAATCGTGGTATGGAAGGAATTCGACCAAATGAGATATATAACATTATGTCAATCGTATTCTGTTAAAATCCGATTAATTAGCACCAGATAACCTCAAACTCTCAGACGACATATTGATAATAATGCTGCTGCAATCGCTTACAACCACTTTGACTTATTTTTGTATTTTGGAGCAAGTTTCAAC
Source organism: Liposcelis bostrychophila (assembly GCA_037577465.1). Taxonomy (NCBI): domain Eukaryota; kingdom Metazoa; phylum Arthropoda; class Insecta; order Psocodea; family Liposcelididae; genus Liposcelis; species Liposcelis bostrychophila. The sequence continues at coordinate 8,282,915 of CM075211.1, forward strand.
TTGTCTTCCACCTGTTTCAATTTGTAATTAACTTGTTGAAAGTCGAATTTCCAATCCTGGAATTTTTAGTCCAGAATACACCAAAGGAATTCGTTAGATACCCGCTTTGGATTTTGGAATTTGGAAGTTTGGATTTTTTCGCCGTAAATACAGTATTAAACAGAGCAACCATTTCCTCGGTATTCACTGAAGCCCCCTCTCAACTCTAGATTTTCTAAAAAGTGGGCAAAATTTCAATCTTGAAATACACGATTAAAATGTAAGTTGTACACGTAAAATTATATAAGTAGTTTTCATCTATTTACTTATCTTTTTTTAAACTCGTTACTAATAAAAAAAATCACACTCCATTTCTTAAAACCTTGAAACCAAAATCAAAACCTTTCAACAAGCTCGTATTTTCCTCTAAATTTATGAAAACCAGACAGTTTTCCTGGTTTCGTATTGTTCCAAAATTACAAGTCGCAAATTCAAGGGGGAAGAACAACAAAAAAAATATATATATATGCAGACAGCCTATTTCTAAAATAAATCAAATACGTTAAGCCGCATCTATAAACACTTTGGCTCGAATCCTTTCATTTGTTCGGTCAATTTGTCTTCACACTTGACGATATAAGACGCTAACAATAATTCTATTAAGCTTCTACTTATTATTATTATTTTCTTCTATGTTTTTTTTCGCACGTTTCTGCCCTTTTTAATAATATCCGATAACATAGGATTATACGTTCGATACAATGATCGTTAGCTGAACGGTTCTCCCTTTCGGATTACTTTGATCTTGTTCTACTTGGCATACTTTGGCCCCGGTTTTTTCTTTACTTGGCAACCTTAATTCGCATCTATGAGTGATAAATCTCGGTTGACAATTAATCGCCAGGCTACAAAACAAAAAAATAAAATAAAAAAATTTAATCGAATTTTTCTGTTATGTCTTAAAAGTATTTAAAACAAACATATGACCGGCATTTACAAAAACCAAAATGTTTATCCCTTTCATTAAATGGTTCAAATGAACCGTTCATAACAATTTGCAATGTTCCATATGATGACTATGACCGTTGGGATTTGTTAACATTTTTTTTCTTCCCCGAGATTTATAGTCAATTCCATTTATAAGAAATTTCAGCTGAATTTTTTTTCTAAATTTTATTTATTTTACTTCACTTTTTTTTTGATGGTTTATTAGCTCATTAGCTTGCAACGTGCCCGATGACTTTGAATTGTGTCCGCAGTACGTTTGGCAATCCTCCTGAATGAATTTGAAAATATGCCATAACAGAAGTAGTTTAATAAGACAATCGTATAAACGTACTACTTGTTCTTTTGCATTCGCCGATTTTTTTTTTTTTTTTATATTATGTTTTATCGAAAGTTGCAATCGCAATTTTCTCAATTGCACCCGGAAAAAAAAAGAGTATATCGACCAAGCCAAATGACTAAATGCTCAGGTAAAAATAAACAAAGATGATCGTTTGATCAACATAGCAATCATTTTTGCATCACATAAAAATTATTTTTGCTTTTTTCCTAACGGATCATTTTCTAGCGCAATTTAGCATGTAGCGTTAACAGCCACCCGAATTCCATGGACTTAGGCCCAGTTTTCGCAAGCGGCTGGATCATTCCTAATTAAACTCAGGCAAGAAATTTGTACTATTACTGGCCTCTTTTATCTTACTCCTTAAGAGGAATCATCATCGTGTTAGCAGGTTTGTTTAATTTTTATGAAAAAAAAGGAAAGGTCTTCTCAGTTATTTTGAAGGTCTTAAACCCTCAGTTGTGGGCGTTAAACCCACATTTAACTCAGCTGTATAATATCAATTGCTATCTTTAAAAAAACTGCCCCAAATCCCAAAATGGCAAATAGATCTATTTGGGATGGACCCATTTATGGGGAAACCAGTGAAGGTACCACAAGTAGTAGAAAAAAGAAATGAATTCTATTTAATTTTTCTGTACGCTGATAAAACGCTCTTAGTAATTATGTATTACTAACAGTAATTATCTTATTAGTAATTATACATCTACCTATAAGCTAAGGGTAAATTTTATATATATTATTAGTAATTTTTGCTATAAGTATGGTAAAAATGACCTTAAGTAAGGTAATCATTACTAATAATATATATAAAATTTAGCCTCAGCTTTAAGTAGATGTATAATTACTAATAAGATAATTCCTATTAGTAATAATTACTAAGAGCGTTTTATCCGCGATAGATATGATTTATTTATGTAGTTCTAACTCCATGTAATTTATAAAAAAAATAGATATGATTCATTGAATTAAAAAAAAAAAATCCAAAATTTTTAAGCAGTTTTTTCTTTCTTACAAAACAAATTGCTGCGCCTTCCGAAATGAAGCTATACAATTTATTCAAGTTTTAAATTAAAAGAATAGGAATATTTACAAGTGTTTCGCATCAGAGGTCACTTAAAAATATTTCGTCAGCATAAATATTCACCATTTTTGATCTTCTCCCCCTTCGGCAATGCTTAGCTTACGGGGGAAATCACTGCTTCGGACCCCCTTCCACCTACCCATGACCTTCAAAACTTCTAAAAGAAGGGACTATAGCTCACTGTTTAAAATAATTCTGTATTTCTGAAAAATCATTTTCGAAAAGCACGTCAAAATAATTTCAAACCAAATGCTAGAATATTAGCTGACATTTTAAAAAACCAAACCTTTATTTTTTTACAACCCTCGAAAAAAAAAACTGCTTTTAATCAACTACACGACACGATTAGTTGGCTCCCACGAAAAAAATATGGCATTACATTTTTTTTAATTAGTTTTGAAAAAATTGAAGGTCGCATCCTTGCCACAAAAAAAAAAAAAAAAAAAAAACAGCATTTCCGCTTTGTCGTTAAAATGACAGACCCGTAGGCAGCCAAACGACATATTCTTTTTTTTTCTAATTTTGCCAGTTTCGACCTGATCCGCCACATGCAATTAACCATCTCGTCTCCTTCCACGTTAAAACCGACTAGAATAATCATTCTCACGTCTAACCTTTCTAAAAAAAAAAAAAAAATAAATAAATAAATTATTTATCTCAATCATTAATCGACAATTAAATTTGCGTTAAGAACGTTTGGCAGAACATTAAACGGCGTATCCCCATTCTAACCAAATCAGGTTTGAACATGCTAAAAACTTCAAAAAAGAGATATTATAGTTGCTTCAAAAAAGAGAAAAAAAGAAGAATATCACTTTAAATGAGTAAAAAGGTGAAAGAAAAGCTTATAAACGTTAACAAAATCAAGATTTGGAAAAAAGCCCGGATATTTAATCAATTCTTAAAATAATAAAACCGTTAATAAAAAAACCGAAAAAGAATGATTGCATTCATAAAACCAGCATTTTCGGGGCCGTTTATCTAAGGATTAAAGTGCTAAATTTTCGCTGGGACGGGAAAGGACAGCTGTTCTATATTGGCTAGCGAATACCTGCTTGGCTATTAATTATTGACCTAGAACTGTAACGCATCTTCGTCGTTTCAATTCATTATGTAATTTCTTTAACGTTTTTTTTTTTTTCTTTAAAAAAAATTATAAGATAATTTTATACGTTTTTCATTATTTTTTTTTCCGAGTTAACATCTCTTTTTTCTTTGAAAGCAAGACATTGTTCTTTAAAACTGAAAAAAAAAAAAAAAAACGTTTGATTAAAATTTTCTTTTTTTCCTTCACAGTTTTTGTAATCGATTGATGGAACAGGTGAGGCCAAAAGCATCTTAAAATGCAAAATACGTCACCGATACGTCTGCAGGAAAAAATAGCACTTGTATAAATGTGTCATTCAGTTTTTATCTTCTGCCGAAAAATTAGAAGATAAGAATTTTTTATCGAAAAACTCCGGGATTTGGGAAATTTAAAAACATTTTCCCCAAAAATTTTATTTCCTATTATTGGCCCATTATTAGCTCACAAACCCATGTATTGAAAAGTATCCCATAAAATTTTTGAGACGTAAAAATCCAAATTTTAGGTATCTAAAGAATTCCTTTGGTGTATCCAGTAGTTTTTAGTACAAGTTTCAACTTGTCTACGACCAATAAAAAAATAATTTCAAAAAAAATTGCGCAAAAAATATTTTTCAAATAAATGCAATAACATTTTTTTTTCAAATAATTGCAAAAAAAATTTTCAAAAAAATCTAACAACCAGTACGTACCCATGGAGGATTCGATCCCCTGTCTTCCCGTTTTGCTCGGACTGTTTCAACCTCCAGAAGACGGGCGTTCGAGTCCTCCAGAGGTTCGAGTTGTTAATTTTCTCGAAAAATTTTATATTTCTCTCCGAAATTTCCCCTCCAATTCTAGAAACTGGTAAAATTTGATTGGCTTTTCAAGGAGCACCTGCTACAGTTCAAGGACCACCTGGTCCCATTCAAGGCTCCACCTGCTCCAGTTCTGAGCCACCTGCTCCACCTGCCCGGAGGAAACAGTTTCATCCTGAAACTTGACTTCCCTACTTGAAACTTGCTCAAAAAATGCATAAGAATGCAATGCAAAATATCACATGCTCAAAATAATGAATAAATTTCTTACTCAAAATAATGAATAAAATGTGATAGATTGGTTTCCGACCCCGTCCATTCTCAACTTGATGTCAGAAAAATTAAATTTCCAGCAGAAAAATCCAATATGGCGCCGAAAATGAAATTATTAATGAACATTCCGTCATGCTTGATTTTAATTTTTTTTAAATCTGGCCTCAAATTCAAACCCAACGGCGCGAAATCCTTGAGTTTCAAATTTCTGGAACGGAAAACAATCAACATTAAAAAATTTTCAAGTCCCATCCAACCGCCATCAGTCTTCAAAGCATTTAATTTCTTCCAAAACGTTTTCGATCAGCTTTTCACCTTGACATTTTGTATTGTATTTATGATGTATCGTAATTACTGTCATTTAAGATAACGTCAGCCCACATGCTGTCCCGTTTCAAACGACAGGAGTAACCGAGCTTTTTCAAAATTTTTTAATAATTTCATTATCAGTTTTTATTTGGTCCGTTAACAGATTACGAAGAACGTGATACTGTTATTGTTGTTGCTACACCATCGAAAATGCTTCAACCTGTTGAAACATGTGTTTCATGTATTAAACCCATTATCAATTCATTGTCAAAAAATATGGATTTAGTAAGTCAAGTCTAAATCAATAATATATTAATATAACAGATTAGGGGCCTCGATTTGGAGCCGACAAAGCTTTCTTTTTTTTTTTTAAATCATTCATCCATCCACTCAAAAATGACGAACTTCGTCAGTGCGAAATAACATCTCAGCTCTCCTTGTAAATTAAATACGCCTCACCAAAACGCGGGCTGAATCAATGCTGATTTTTGGCTCACCAAGTGAGGGCGCCATTTAACTGTACCGTCTTGATACCGAAATTCCAGAATTCCCTACTCAAGGGCTATATTTATCCCCATAAAAGCACAATAATGATGCCCCTTACTTCAAGTTGAAAAGAAAACCCAATTTTACTTTTCCTCAATTTTTCCTATCCCAAACTCCAGTTCGAATCACTCAAACTTTCAATCTGCATCTGAGCACCTAAATATTTTTCCTTCTTTTCCATTTAAAAAAAAAAAAAAAAAATTTTCCCTTTTTTCTGATATACAAATAACACAAAATTCCATTAGAATTATTTAAATTAAAAACAAATTACCTTCTTTATCGTCTCTTAATGCGGAACCTCCAGCACATCATCAACACATCAACCTCCAGCTCCAGCGCATCAACCTCCATTTATCTTAAAGTCCTCCAACCTTTGAGAGCGAAAAATCCTATGACTGCTCCAGCGGCGATAGAAACCCCAATTTTAACAGCTTCCTTCTTTGGTTCGTGCCAATTAGCTTTATATTCCTTGTACTTGTTCAAACAAGTTATAATGTCCTTAGCGTTTTTCTTTGTAGATGCAGCAATCAAAACGCTATAACGACTGCAAGGCTTTATGTCGACCATACCAAACTTGGCGATTATTTCAGTCACCTAAAAAGCATAAAAGATTACAATAAAATCATAAAAAAAAGTTTTTGAGACTATTTTCCGACTTACTTCATTAATATTAAGGGCTTTCAATCCTCTTGCTTTCAGGGAAATCGCAACCGGCCTTTTGCTAACAGGATCTTTGTCACCAAAAACAATGTGGTCAACCTGAGCTCTCATTAAATTGATACAATTTTTCATACTTGACACGGCTTTTGTCATTTCCAGCAGTGAAGTCGGCAAAGAACGAGTTTTAAAGTATCCAGTTTCTTCGTCCCACATTGAAAATATGTATGCCATTTTAATAAAACAACTTCCAGCGCAGTACGAATCAAATCCAGATTCATGAAAATTTTTGGATTCAAAGTCAAATCCTTCTTTGAGTTTTATCATTGGAGAATAAAGAACAATTGTAGCTCCTTTACCTTTTGTTAAATAATCAAAAAGATTGCACAAAGCATTAGAATGCCATGCATCTTCTCTTTTCAACTTATCTCTTAAGATATAACTTATTGTTTTTGTATCATAAACATCTGGAAATATTTTGTGAATTTCCTTTTTAAATTCCTCATAAGACAGAGGTAAATCTTTAATAAATTGTTTATAAATTATCATAAAATCCAACAATAAATTGTGACCAATTATCGGCTTTTTTAATTTTTTCAATTCTTTAAATAATTTTGAAAACCCTACAACTGAATTATAAACATCATTAATTAATTTTTCTATATCGTTTGATGTTACTTGTAATGCAGCTCTTTCATGTTCTGGAACCCTTTTAATTTTAATGTGATACTGATCTATATAAAATGTCCAAATTTTAGGAAATCTTCTACGTATTTCCAAGTGAACAAAGTAACAAATTATTGTTCCTGCATTTTCCATATCTAAAACTAATTCTGCCCCTTCCTCAGCAGTAGCACTCCATGCTGCTATTCGAGAGCAATAATCTTGAATCATTTCCTCTTCTTGGTAAGATAAATCCCTTTCTGTCCCTTCAAACAAATTGTTCCCATGTAACTGTTTTGTTAATCGTTCTGCATCTGCTTCATTCACAAAACTTATACCCTCATAAAATAACTTATTAAAATTTAAATTATAATTGCATAAAAATTCTATGCTACTCGACTGAACCTTGAATCTGGCGTCGAGTTTTGGAAACGGTCTAGGGAAGAGGTAAAACGTATACGATGATGAAGTAAATGTGTTATCATCCCTGTTGTATCTAAAAGGAGAAATTCCCAATTGAATTGCGAAATAATCTTTGCTTCCTTCTCGTAATTTCACATAGCGTTCTTTCGGTGTGTCGAATAAACTGAAAATGTCAAATAAAACAATGAGTTAACCTAATCTGGTTAAAACGTCAAAGCATTGTTACCTGGCTTTATAATCATCGCTATCTATCAAACCGGTGAATTCACAATCGATCGCTATGAACGTTGCTGATTTAATATCTTCTAATATTTGGGGGAATTTCTCCTCAAAATTTGTCTTTACAACGTCACACATACTGGATAAAAAAAGTAGAATACCGGTAAAAAAAACTTCAAGCGGAATTAATCCACGGCCTTCTACAAATCCTCGAAGAACGATTTTTTCGGCAAAATTCGACGCAAGATGGCGGTGAGGCCGACAATCTCTTCTGCTGTTGTGTTATGATTTTTTTTTGTAAAGTGTTAAGAAATATATAAACACATTTGAACTTTAATATTTTCGTACAAAATGAGAGCAGTATAGTTTTTCAGACAACTTTTTTTAGTTGGATAGATGATGTGTCAAGTGTCATGACATCAGTTTATTTTAATCCGTTATAATGTCTGCAGATCCACTTGATTTTCCACCCGAGCTTTGTAGTAAACCTACAGCTCTGGTTGGGTTATGTGGTTTGGACGTTGCAAATAACAGCCTGCATCGTTCGATTTGGGAGTCTTTCAGTAAAAACCATGACCGTGTGAATTTCAAGCTTTTTAGCATCAACCATAATTTCCCTCCTGTGAAACCAAAGAGAACATCATATGATTGGTACATTCCAAAAGGTTTATTGAAGCGAAATTGGATGAGAAAGCATTTACTTGAGATTCCAGCGGCTGTTGCTTTTTTGTTTGATTTGAATTGGGATGATCCTAATTGGGAACAGTCAAAATTAAACTGTGTCCAACAGTTGCAAGGTTTAAGGTATGTTTTTTTTAATTATTTGGGTTGGAAATAAAAAATTGAAATGCATTTCACTTTTTTTTTAGGGCTTCATTGGGTAATCATGCAACAAAAATAGCAGTTATATTAATTCAAAGAACAGCACCATTGCCAGCAGCAGAAGATATCAAAGCAGCTGATAGAGCCAAAGCGTTATGTGCAGCCTGTGATATCGACATAAAACAGCTTTTTGTTTTACCTCATGGTGACCATCTGCAGGGTTACATTCTTAGACTAGAAACTGCCCTGAACGAGTTAGCTCAAAATTATTATCATCAAGAAATAAAATTAATGAAACAACACAAGGACCAATTGAACAAAACTACTCAGCAGTATTTATTTGTTAGACATCAATTTAAGACTGGGTTTTTGTTTGAATTAAAGCAAGACAATCATAATGCTAGGAAGTACGTATACTGAGACTAACCAGCTTATTTCAGTTGTTTCATTGAATATTTTTTTTCAGGCACTATGATATGGCATACACATTTTTGAAAGAAGTTCGGATATCCGACACAAATATTTTAGAAGTAAAACTAATCGCAGGATTTATAAATTATAAAATGTGCCATTTAATGTTCAGATTGAATCAACCTCGAGATGCTATAGGTCAGCTTAGGTCTCACATCGATTATTACAAACCGAAAACAGGGTCAAAAGATTTGATGTTTGAACATTATTCGTGGTTGTCAAAACAGTATTCTGCATTTGGGGACATTTTTGACGATGCAATTCGTCAGGTAATTAGTTTCTTTTCTGACAAGTTGTCTTTTTTTGAAATTGAAAATATTGTTGTAGGGTTTATCGGCTGTTCAGACTCAACATCCAGGGTATTATTATCAATTAGCTGCACAATTTTCCACGGATCGGAAATTATCAGCCCAGGGACTTTGTAAGGATGTTACCCATTATCCAAGCTCCGATCCATTAGGCGGACAAGATAGCATGGAGTTTTATGGTCAACGACCGTGGAGGCCTGGAAAATTAAGCGCTGAACCGACGAATCCGCAGATGGAAGAGGAAGGGATAGTTGCTTTGAAATTTAGAGAAAAACAAGTTAATCATTCCGTAAGTTGGAAAATAAGAGAGTGCGGTGTATTTAAATTAATTTTTGGAAAAAATCGTTTTAGGCTATAATTATAAGTCTGTTAGGCAATGCCATCTCACAGTTCAAAACGTATAGATGTCCCAGACTACGCCTGCAACTAGTAGTTCAAATGGCAGATGAATACTTTGACTCGAAGGATTATGGAAAAGCATTGACGTAAGCAAACTTAACGTTTTTATAAAGGCAAAAATTTTAGATTTCTTTTTTTTTTTTTCTTTTTTTAGGTTACTGTCGCACATGTTATGGGATTACAGAAGCGAAAAATGGTGGCTTTTATTAACTACTTTACTATCCAGAGCATTGTCATGCGCTTATTTAACAGCAAGCATTCAAGACTACATTGTATTTTCCTTAGAGGCATTAGGTCCTTCTACGACATTCGACATTAACAACAAAAAAAGGATTTTCAATAATTTAATGGCTGTGTTTAAGGTAGGGTTCGCAATTATCAGATGAAATGTATATATATACGTATATTTTTACAATCGCCTATGCTTAGCTTATGGGCGTATATATATACCCGACCAAAATATTCGTATATTTTCCTATCCGCTCATTCGCAAACTAAAAACGAAAAAAAACTAATAATTTCTCAAATTTTTTTTTTTCCAGTTAAAAGTTCCGGAACCGGAACCAAACATAAATCTTCAAAACGCAATCGCCGCTAATAACTTATGGGAGTCAGCAAACGCTACTCAGCACCTTTCCATCCCCGTCGAAATGAGCAATATAAAATCGTGCGTAGAAGCCAAAGCCAGATTCGTAAAACGAGTTTTTCAATTAGACGAGTTCATTACGGTTGAAATTTACATAAAATGCACGTGCCCCTACCCTTTGGAATTTTCATCGATATCCGTCGTCGTCACCACCCCCAATTACTCTTCGGAGTTTGCAGTTTCCGCTGATAAATCAAATCTGATTCTGGAACCCGGAGTCGTTAGAAAATTCCATTGCGAATTTAAATGCGAACCCGCCGATTCAGGGAAAGACATACAGATCGGAAGCATTTTGCTCACCATCGGAACTAAGGAGCGTTCTGCGGTTTTGAAATTTTCCGGGATTACCGGGAACGAGCAAGGGACGGGAGAAAAGGCGGTTGAGGATTATAATAAATTTAGGTAATTTTGGGGAAGAAAAAAAAATTTGACAGGGTGTTAGGTTTTAGAAGATTAAAACATTTTTTGTTTTGGTTTTATTCTTTTTAGAATAATAGCTCCCAATTTACCGGAATTCGAAAAATTGGAAAATTTAGCAGTTGCCACCATCGTACCGACAGACTCGAAAATAAAAGTTCATGTGAAGCACGATTCGCCTGCTTTGTTGAGCGAATGGTATCAAATTCAAGTTCACATTAATAACGATGATAAAATGACGCTGTATCATTCGTCTTTGGAAGTTAAACTTCAAACAGGCCTGGATGATCAAGCGATTGAGCAATCAAGTAAGCGATTATTCTTAAAGGGGAGGGGACTGCAGTTGCGCAATTTTCCGCTAGGTTCGTAACATGTCCTTGACACGGCAGCCAATAAAAAATGACCTTTTCTAATAATTTTGTACCAGTGAGGAGAACTGAGGCAAGTCCATCCAAGCCACGTAACTTCTTATTTAAAACCCGACTTTACAAAATGGAGTCGCATTTCGCATGTTGTACATTGTTTCAATGCTAATTTATGTCTTCTGCTTGTTTTTAATCTGGTTTTCTAGAGACTATATAAAAAGCCACTTGCGAATTTAAATTGGCGCCATGTTATCCAATATGGCAGCTTACAATCACGATCATACAAACAGGTCTGGAAACTGGGGGTAAAAAAGTGTCTTCTTTATTGAAGCCATTTTTCATTCTGTATTTCGATCAATGGGCTCCGAGCGACTTTTTTAAAAATAAATATACACTTAAATATACCTGTTTACCTTATACAAGCGTATATATTTCCATTACGCAATTAGTTCGCAGAAAATATTGCTTTTTTATAAGCTAAACATGATTTTAATGGTGGCGCTGCAGTCAAAGTCGCTCGGAGCCTATAGATGGCGCCTCCTGCTTTTAGTCACATAATGTGACCATGAATAACAACATGGCGGTTGACAATAAAATAAATATAAATATGAAATAAAGAATAAGATTAGGTTTGAAAAAAAAAAGAGAAAATAAGTAATATTAAGAACATAAATATTTTTAAACTTATTAACAACAATTATAAAAAATAATTTTGTGCACTAGAAGGCTTTTGTTTCAAAATGGAAGTTGTCACATGACCTGACTACATACAGTTCCTGCCATCTATTGGTTGAAGCTCGGAAGTAAAAACAGCGTCAATAAGGAGGACACAAGCGCTCATATAAACGGTATACAAGTTTCCAGACCTAGGGTTTTCTTAAAAAATTATTCGAGCAGAAGACGCAACTAAATGTTGCCAACCCTTGAAACAATGTAATATTTACAAAATGCACCTTCATTTTGTAAAGTCGGGTTTTAAATATAATGATACGTTTGCTTGTATTATTCTGTCTACACTTATGGGTTGCCTTGCTCCTAGGCACCCGGACACCCATACATGTTCCATATTTTTAGCTTATAGAGCAAAGTTCTGGAACACTAGGGTGTCAGGGTGCTTAGGAGGAAGTAACCATTAAGTGTAGACAGAGTATATGGACTTTGCTTAGTTCTATTCTGAGGTACATAATTGTTGGCTTTGTATTGGTTACCGCTAAAGGGATCCAGCTCTCTTAGCGGAAAGGTTTTGTCAGCTGTGGCCCTCATTAATTGAATAACATTTCATTTTTTCTAATCGCTTTTTCCGAAACACTTTCAGCTCAACTAACGGACGATTTAAAAAACACCTCCGCTTCTTCTTATTTAACCGTATCCCTGGGGAACATCCCAGAGTCAGGAAGTCATATACCAACCGTTTACTTAAGAGGTCATCGCATCGGAGAAAGAAACATAGTTATTAAGCTACTTTACGGAGCCACCGAAGAAGATTCAAAGTCGAAAATTTCGGTCCTGGAGACTCTCGTGAAAATACCTGTGATAAAACCCTTTGAAGTATCCGCTGAAATTTTATCGATGAAATTTGAACAAATTCAAAAATGCTTCGCTCACGACCCATTCATTCTAAGCCCAACCATTCAAATTTTGTCTCCTTGGCCAATCGTAATTCATCATACCACCATGGAACTCGTAAGTAATTTTTTCAAATCTCTCAGTCAAATTTTTAGTGATTCCTATTTTCGCCGCCATATTGGAATGATTCATAATGCGGGTTGCCTATACTAAAATTCGGTAGGCGCTTTTTTTTACACGTTTAAAAACGCGTACCACGGGTGTGGGTTGACTTTACGCCGAAAATAGAAAATAAAATTTCGAGGGGAAATTTTATCTCTAATTTTCCGGAATCTGGAAGTAAAAGATTAATTTTCTAAATTTTTCCTCAGGGATTAATAGTCAAATCCTGCGACAAAGAACTAATCTCCCACTTGGCCAACACTACCTTAAGCGACGGCGAAGGGGGAACGGACATGTTCCCCTTAAAAATTGAAGAATCCAGCGAACAGCCCATCGCTCTCGGGACATACATGATAAAATGGTCCAGAGTTGGCAGCAAAGAAATAACAAGCAGCAGCGTCACCATGCCGACGGTCAGATGCGACCCCGCAATAATCGGCGTGGAAATGACCCTCCCGGCTCACGGCTGGGTTCGGAAACCCATGGCAGTCGAATATCGGCTATGCAATTACACAAACACTCTTCTTCAGTTAGATTTAATAATGGATGCAAGCGATGCTTTTATGTTTGCCGGGCAGAAGCAAGTTTTGCTACGTTTACTCCCTGGTTCTGTTAAAAAATTGGAGTATAGTTTATATCCTTTGTTTTCCGGATTGGTGGCTTTGCCCAGGCTGGTCCTGTCGGCACCTGAATATACAGACCAGTTATCTCAGATTATTGAAAGGAACCTTCCGTCTCATGTTTATGTTATGGTAAGAGGAAGAAAACATTTGTTGAGAACATGAGTTTTTTTTTTTATCCCTGATTTTAACTTAATTTAATTTTTTTTTTCAGCCTCAGGAAAAAGGTAGTCCAACCACAGTCGGATTATAAGTAAAAAAAAAATTATGATTCCAATATTTTGTACAAAAAAAAAAAAAAAAGCTTTTACGTACTGTATTATGTAAAATGAGCAAAAATATTTAAATTTATTATATAATTTAATAAAAATTAGAGATTTTAATCTAGATTTTTTTCTTTAAGGGAAAGAGCAAGTACTAAGGTGAAATTTCGTTGCCAAAAGATGCGCGAGCTTCAAAATTGGTAATGGGAACCCCTTTGTTTTTTCTCAAGCTCAAATTTTAAATTTCTCTTTTCCCGGGAGTTCAAATTCGGTAGAAGATAGGATCAATTTTATATTTGAAAGAATCGCATAGAATCGAAAGAATTGAAAGAGTAGCATATGAATCTGGCAGTGCTGCATATGCTGCATATTTATACGATGCTGTAATATTTTTTTTTCTAATTTCACAGGAGAAAGCTCAAATTCTCACGGTCGTGTTTGGGAACGTTCAAGTATTACGTACGATTTTTAGGGGGGGGGGGGGGGGGGTCCGCATTAACCATTTTCACCATAAGCTAAGTATGGTAAAATATCTTGCAACCGGGGCGGTTTCAAATTCACCAAAATCATGCTTACGTAATACTTGAATGGCCCCTTTTCTGAAAGATCAAATTCAGTTGAATAACATAAAATACGCTTCCAGTTAGAATTTTGAAAAATATTTGGTGTGAACCTGGCAGTGCTCAATTTTTGCGATCTACATATAATATTGGTATTATAACGCACAACGTTTTTTGTTTTTTAGCTACTAATTTGGGGACACGATTTTTTGAAAGCTCAAATTTATGGGTATCGAACAGCGGCTATTTTAAAATTTGAGCTTTTCATTGTACTGCCGGGAAGTTAGCAGTACAAAGTTAATAATGGAAATGACTTTTTCGTTTTAAAAGCTCAAAATCATCATACAGTTTTTATAATTTGACCATTTAATTGTACTGCTGACTTATGTCCGGTGCATAACTTCACTGATTGATTTTAACGGGATCAGATTATAATGGAATAAATCTTACCTCTACCTTGCAATTCTTTTAGATTTTTTTTCCAGTCAGCAAAAATAAAAGACGATAATTTACTTGCATTGCATGGTTTTACTCGTTCGCCGCGCCGAATTAATTTGGGATTTTTCATCTTCTTACTTCAAGGGATCTTCTAAACTAAAAACAGCTTACATTATCCAGTTCAAACGACCAAATGTCACCTAAAAAAAATTAAAATAATAAAGTTTCCATTATCGGAACAAAACTAAAAGATAAAAGCACGAAATCCTGACCATTAAGAATATAAGTTAAATGTTAGACGATGTTAGACAAAATCTAATATTTAGCTTATGTGCAGTACAGAATACGTGATGAATCAGGATTCAGTGCTTTTAACTTAGTTTTATTAAATTCCGACTGTAAAAAAAAAAATTTGTAACATTCCAATATTTTGTAAAAAAAGCTAATACTGTATTATGTAAAATGACAAAAATATTTACATTTAATATAAAATTTTTTAAAAACTAGAGACCTTAATGTAGATTTCAACAAATTCGGCCAGATTGCCAAAATTAAAAAAAAAAAAAATAAATACTGGAACGTCGGTCTTTTTTTTTAAGTACAATAACTTTCAAAAGTTAAAAATAAAAATTCCGAACAAAATCTTAACAACTCTTGAAAATGACAGTACTTGGTCGAAATATTAAAAAAAAAAAAAAAAAGAAAGAAAGTGGTACCAAAGAAAGAATTTTTTTTTTTCATTATTATCTTATTGGTCAGTGTAGTGTTATAGGAGGTAAGAAGTCACCACATCTAGGGAAATTAGGCGGAACTGGCGGCAAATCTGCATGCGTTCCTACGTGGACTACTAAATTCATTCCAATAACGATGTGGAACAAAAAGTGACAGTGGAAGAGCCAGTACCCTAAAAAAAGAGAAATAAAAAATTAGTTCTCGATTGATTATTAAAATTAAAAAATAAGGTAATTAATTAATTAATTACATACAAAATCACTAATTAAATGATTAAATCAAGGGGCATAAATTAAGGTATGTGAATAAATTAAGCGGCCTGTTTACCTGGATTGTCTGCTCTGAATCTCAAAACAACGTATCCATTGTTAGGCACTGCTATCGTATCTTTAGCTGGCGGCAAATTGAACTCCCTATGCAAGAGACCTCTCCTATCCAAATCTAAAGCGTGTTTCAAGTTAATTTTCTTGATATTTCTGTCGGGCGACCTGCCGATACCGATAACATTAAATGCATAACCATGCAAATGGAAGGGGTGACTCAAATTCGGTTGTTGAACTGAAAAAAAAAAAAAAAAAATCGAATCCAAAATTAATTTCTGAAAAAATTGCTTCGAGCATCATGTCCAAACGTGAAGTCAAGTGCGTAATGGACGGAACGTTAAGCTCGGACTGACAAAAAAAATTTTCTTTTCAATTCTTACCTTCATCTACTAAAACAACTTCTACAATGGCATTTAAAGGAATATCGACTTTATGTGTGCACATGCAATTCTGCCCGCAATCTGGTGGTCGATTATCACCGTTGCAGAATTGTTCTGGAGGAATATCATCGATCTGTGATAATGGTGGAGCAGGCGGTGCTACATACGAAATTTCATCGACTAAACTGATAACGTGATCACCGGTTGGAGCGACTGAAAAAAAAAAAGAGAATTATTACTGTGTCTTTTTAAAAAAAAATTAAGACCTAAAATTCGTAAAAGGGTCCCAAAGCGCAAATTAACCGATTTTTTGCCAATTTTTTGCCAGATATTATATCTAGTCCAGCCAAGAGAAGAGTTAAAGGAAGTACAGAAGATGTGACCGCCTTGAATGTATTTTGCAAATCTTATAAAAATTTTGGTGCATATTTTTTAAAATTATTTTCAAAGTATGTTAAGTCAGGTCTAGCCCCCCCCTTTACCAGCGAAAATGGGATGCAAAAATGAATAAAATTTCTGTAAAATAAATGCAAAGTATGAAAAATGTATCATTTTTGTATCATTTATACAAAAATTTGGACATGCATAATTTTTTTATGCATAATTTTTACAAAGTTTATGCATATTTTTTTAAGCATGGATATTGGATATGCACAATTTTTTTAAAAATGAAAATTGGATATGCATACTTTTTGCGTAATTTATGCATATAATTTTTTAAAATTATGAAGCAGAAAAATTTTTTTAAAATTATGAAGCATCATTTTTTTAAGCATAAAAATCTGGATGTGCATAATTTTTGCATATAATTTTTTTAAATTATAAAACAGGAAAATTGGCGAATAAGTTTATCATGCTTATTTTACTTGGTTTTTTTATTTTATGCATAATTATTTATGCATAATGTATGCATAATTATATTTGAGGATACAAAAAAAATCTGATAAAAAAAGTTAATTTTTTAATCCATAAATGAATTTTTCATGTTTGTCCAATTTTTTGTATAATTTATACGTGATTTTCATATCATTTATGCATCTCTTTTTCGCATGGGACTTTCTGCCCTAAAAAAAAAATCTTACCTAAATATCTGTTGTACGTGTGAGGTTGGAATAATTCTTCAGGTCTATAAAATAAAAATCTAAATGGCAAGAAAATTTTAACGTCAGGTCGCTCTTGTAAGATTCCTTCATCGACGGATCTGGCGTTTTTGAGCTGATTCACGCAGATGGCATCCGTCCTTTCCCTGTTGCAAACCGCGTCGAGAGGATTCAAAACGACTCCCTGCGGTAATCCGACGTCGTAGGTCGGCGCTTCCGTAATGGGTTGGTACGGTCCCCTCGCGTAACGCAACACTGCAAGTTGCATAGATCGCTTGATACCGCATTCACCGAGACCTCTGGCTTGGATCCAGAAGGCGCCGATCGGTTGGTCGGCGTTGATAACGAAATCGTAACGTTCTCCGGAGAAGGAGATAATGGTGTTCACCACGACGGGATGTACGGGTTCACCGTCTGCGGCGATGAGTATTAAAGAATGCCCTTGGACTGTGACTTGGACCGGACAAACGGAGGCCATGGAGTTGATCATCCTGAATCTGTACCGTCTGCCTGGAGTGATTGTGAAGACTTCGAGAGGAGTGTTCGTCATGTAGCCGGTGTTCGGGTCCTAGAGAAAATTTAAAAAAGTTAATAACATTTTTTTTAGTCTACGGTCGTCTAAACACCCACTGCCTTTTTTTTTTTGGTACCAAATACCTACCCTAAATTGTCCTTTTCCGTTGATGAGCAAAGTATCTGGATCTTGCCCTTGGTTAACGGCCAATCTTCCGGGGAACCTTTCCATCGCATCTTCGTGAAGCCAATCGCTCAACAACATAACATGAGTCGTTAAATCGTAATCATAGAGATGACTATTCGGATCCTTGGACGGAGCCTGTCGAACAACGATACTTCCATAAAGACCATCTAATTTGTGCAAACCTGAAACAAAAAAAATTCCCGGGGCATTAATTTAAATTCATTTTTCACCTGCGGTATATGCGGTTTTATAACAACCTAAAACGAAACTAGGTCTAAGCCATCGCCATTATTATTACTCAAGTCACAAAAATAATATTCACCTGTGTGCGCGTGCCAGAAATGGGTTCCAGCATTCCCAGCGTTCCACTGGTATCTAAACGTGTTCCCTTCCTGAATGGGACACTGCGTGACGAACGGGACCCCGTCCGAATATTGCGTCCCCCTTTGCCAGACTCCGTGCCAATGTATCGTCACCGCCTGACCCTCCATCCTGTTTTCCACGTCTATGACGACTTTATCCCCTTCGCAGACTTGTATGCTCGGTCCCGGGATCATACGATTAGCGGCCAATATCCCCCTTTCGACTCCGTCGGCTAAAACGCACTGGCAGTTACTCCAAATCGTATTAGTAGCATTAGGTGTGCAAACCTGGCACGCACTAAAAAAAAAAGAAACATTAAATCAAAAAAATTAGGAATAATTAATACATAGTAGGTTGGGAAAGTTTGATAAAAATTGTTTTATGGCTCAAGTTTTGTTTATTTCGGAATATCGTACCATCCGATCTAAGTCAATTTTTAATTAGAAACTCATTAAAAAAATTAAAAAAAAAAATTAATCCTAAATTAATTTCATTCCGAAAATACATCAAAAAGCCATTAAAACGGAATAATGGCTCTGAATTTATTTTAAAGAAATAAGAAAAATGTCTTAATATTCAATGAATTGGATTTTTTTTTTCGTATTAACATAGTTTAACAGGTTCTGTGAGTTTTGTTTCTCATTTCTTTCTCATATTAATTTTAAGATTAATTCATCACCATTTTTCTTACTATTAGAGAAGAAGTAAAAAAAAAAAAAAATACATCGTTTTGATATACAATCTTAATCCGTTTCTTTTTGCTTGGTATTTTAGTAGTGAATAATTTCCTTTTAAATAGTGCGATTAACATTTTTTTTTCCATGAATTAAACCGCGAATGTGTGGTCGGATTTTTATATTTTTTGTAGACTTTTTTTTATATATATGAGAATCCAGCATTATTTTTCCCCTTTTTTTTTTTTGCTTTTACTTTCAAGGAAGTCGACAAGCAGAGCAGTAGCCAGCCCGAGACACCATAAGGGGGGACCATTCCAAATGGTCCTTTATAACATCGAAGGTAGGCAAAATGTATTGATAAAAAAATTAAAATACGACGCCCAAACCTCCTTGGAAACCTCTTTGAACCCCTTCTCCCCCATCCAACTACAGAAGGTCGTCGTGTAAAATCAAAGCAACATTTTTTTACAAAATTCGATTTTTTTCTCGAAAAAAAAAAAAAAAAAAACGGTGTGCACTTGACTTTGCATTACTTCTGCATTTGCATTAATTGCATCACTTGCATCAGCAGTGCATTGTTTGCATTATTTTCTTTATTTCTGCATTGCGATACCTTACGAAAATGGGCTGGCTAAAAGTTGAATGTACATAAAAAATGCATAAATCGTGAGTAAAGAAAGTCCTTTTTTTTTACCGGAAAATTGTTTTTTCATTCTCCAATATAATTATGCATAAATTATGCAAAAATAAATATGCATAAATAAGTATGCATAGATTATGCAAAAATAATTATGCATAAATAAGTATGCATAAAATTTTAAAAAAGCTGAATAAGCATAACATTCGCAAATTTTCTTGCTTTATGACTTAAAAAATCATATGCATAAATTATGCAAAAATTATGCATATCCAAATTTTGAAGCTTAAAAAAATTATGCATATTCAAATATTCGTGCCCAAAGATGCTATACTAGTCTGAATGGACGAAGGGGTAAGGGTAAAGCTTTCCACAGAACTTTTCACGTTTTTTTTAACCGGAGAACTGACGAAAAAAGACACAAGATGCAATAATAAAGAAATATAGAGCAACAAAAGGAAGAAACAAATGAAAAGAAAGATCAATGAAAGATGGTAAGATAACCTTTGAAATTGACAGTGCTCAATGAAACATTTTGAAATAGCAATGTTAATTTTAAATGACACAAGAAAAATTCCAGGAAGAGATGACAATGCTAAAAATAAAAATAAGGCTTTTGTATTTATTTTTAGTTGGAAGGTTGCAATTTCGACTATAAAAGCGACTTTTAAAAGGAATTTTGAGTTCCATGACAAGGGATGAATTAAAAAAGTACATCAAGAAATGTGTCCGCTTTGAACGTTGATTGGAATTTTATACTTGGATTCCCTACATACTACCCGTACGAAAAAGTGATGTAAAAAGTGTATAAAATTTTTGCAAAATAAACGCAAAAAATTTCAATAGAAAATGCATCATTTTTTTATCATTTATACAAAAATTTGGAACATGCAAAATTTTTTATAATTCATGCATATGATTCTTTTAAATCATAAAGCAGGAACATTTGCAAATTTTATTTACGGAAGCCCTGAAGGGTCAAGCATCTATACTTTTTTTTATTACTTGTTCTGGAACAAACATTGTCTGTTCCGGAACTGACACGTTTTAATTCATTGGTTGTTCCGGAAAAAGCAATGTTTGTTCTGGAACTGACAGCATTTAATAAGTAAATTGCCTGTTCCGGAACAGACAATTTTTTTTATTGATTGTTTGTTCCGGAACTGACAATTTTGAACTCATTGTCTGTTACGGAGTAAATTGCCTGTTCCGGAACAGGCAATTTTTAATTCACTGTCTGTTCTGTAACAAAAAATTTAATTGTTGAAACACTGTCAGCTCGAGAACAAACATTGTTTGCTCCGTAACAGACAATGAGTTCAAAATTGTCAGTTCCGGAACAAACAATCAATAAAAAAAATTGTTCCGGAACAGGAAATTTCCTTATTAAACGCTGTCAGTTTTTAGAACAAAGACTGCTTGTTCCGGACAAGCAATTTATTTAATAAACGCTGCGTTGTCAGTTCCAGAACAAACATTGCTTGTTCCGGAACAAACAACGTTTAATAAGTAAATTGTCTGTTTCGGAACAAATAATTTAATTATTAAACTCTGTCAGCTCCAGAACTAACATTGCTTGCTCCGGAACAGAGAATTAATTTAAAATTGTCAGTTCCGGAACAAACAATCAATTAAAAAATGGTCTGTTTTGGAACAGGCAATTTACTTATTAAACGCTGTCAGTTCCAGAACAAACACTGCTTGCTCCGGAACAGACAGTGAATTTAAAATTGTCAGTTCCGGAACAGACAATCAATAAAAAAATTGTCTGTTTGTGAACAGGCAATTTATTTATTAAACGCTGCGCTGTCAGTTTCAGAATAGACGTTGCTTGTTCCGGAACAGACCATTTTTGATTCAACTGTTCCGGAACAAACAACGTTTAATAAGTAAATTGTCTGTTCCGGAACTGACACGTTTTAATTCATTGGTTGTTCCGGAAAAAGCAATGTTTGTTCTGGAACTGACAGCATTTAATAAGTAAATTGCCTGTTCCGGAACAGGCAATTTTTAATTCACTGTCTGTTCTGTAACAAAAAATTTAATTGTTGAAACACTGTCAGCTCGAGAACAAACATTGTTTGCTCCGTAACAGACAATGAGTTCAAAATTGTCAGTTCCGGAACAAACAATCAATAAAAAAAATTGTCTGTTCCGGAACAGGAAATTTCCTTATTAAACACTGTCAGTTTTTAGAACAAACACTGCTTGTTCCGGAACAAGCAATTTATTTAATAAACGCTGCGTTGTCAGTTCCGGAACAAACAACGTTTAATAAGTAAATTGTCTGTTCCGGAACAAATAATTTAATTATTAAACTCTGTCAGCTCCAGAACTAACATTGCTTGCTCCGGAACAGACAATTAATTTAAAATTGTCAGTTCCGGAACAAACAATCAATTAAAAAATGGTCTGTTTTGGAACAGGCAATTTACTTATTAAACGCTGTCAGTTCCAGAACAAACACTGCTTGCTCCGGAACAGACAGTGAATTTAAAATTGTCAGTTCCGGAACAGACAATCAATAAAAAAATTGTCTGTTTGTGAACAGGCAATTTATTTATTAAACGCTGCGCTGTCAGTTTCAGAATAGACATTGCTTGTTCCGGAACATACCATTTTTGATTCATCTGTTCCGGAACAAACAACGTTTAATAAGTAAATTGTCTCTTCCGGAACTGACAATTTTTAATTTATTGTCTGTTCCGGAACAAACAATGAACCAAAACGTGTCAGTTCCGAAACAGGCAATGTTTGTTCCGGAACAAATAATAAAAAAAACAGATACTTGACCCTTCAGGGCTTCCGTAATTATGCTTGTTCAACTTTTTTTCCATTTTATGCACATTTATTTATGCATAATTATATTGGAGAATGAAAAAACAATTTTCCGGAAAAAAAAGTTAAGTTACACACAATTTATGTGAAACTGTTCTGTAACGATACTACCACTAATCCCTGCATATTGTCATAAAAATATCTTCCATAAAGACAACATTTTTAAGAGATAATGAGCTCCATTATGTATGAGTATCGCCATTTTTCAGCTTTTAAAAACGACAAAAGCTCCATAAAAAGGCGTGAATTATAATCCGCTACTTTTTTTCTAGCAATGCCATGTCTTAAAAACTCCGATTAATATTTTTAAGGTAGCACTGCTACTTTGATTAATGGCACTGACAAGTCTCAGTGCCACCGTAGAAGAAAGCAATCCTTCATTTGTTTTTTTTTTTATCTTTCCCTAACCTCGGATATCACGACATCCATAAGAAACTTATTTTCATCGTAATTAAACCGCAACACATCACTCAAAAACTACGACCCAACCGCTAGTTAACCATGCTTGTCTATTCAATAAATCAATAACGCAAACAAGTTTCACCCGATATATCCACAATTTATTTTTAAAAAAATTTTTTCTCACAACGGATTGCCTGGATGCAAATAAAAAAAAAAAATGGCAAAAAATATCCACACGAAGGCGGATCAAAAACAATATTTTCTGTTACATAATTTGGCAAAAAGGTTCGAAACACAATAAACATGATATGTTCGCATAAGAAAATAGGTGTTATCGCGTTATGTCATGCACGCTCACATCGCGCCGCGCGGCAAAATCCAATCGTGGATCCTGATTCATTGTATATCATAAACAATAAATTGGCCTCACCCTTTATTGTTAATTTTCGTTCCGACAAAAGTATTTAATCTCTGAAATATTTTGTTTTAAAAAGTTTACTGTTACGCAAAAAACAATTTTTTTTCGCTAGAGGTTATTAAATTTGAGAGTTTTACGATGCTCATAATTTCATAATTGTTTTTGGAAGGGATATGTGTTTGAAAAGAAAAAAAAAAGAAAGAAAGAAATCAGAAACTTGTTCGGAGAATTATTCTTTTTGGACTTAATTAATGGGAACAGAAGAAACTTTGACCAAAGAATTCGTAGACAGAAAATAGTTATTTTCACAACAGGGATAGCAGGTAAATCATTTCAGAACCAGATGCAATGAAATCATTACACTGCAAAAATGCAATATAATGCAAGCAATGCAATGGTAATGCAAGTTATGCAAACGTTGAAAATGCAATAAGTAATGCGAAGGCAATACAAGTGGATTGGTAATGCAAAATTTAATGCAATATAATTCAGAGTCATGTTTGCACCTAAATGCATGAGCGGGTAACCACTGAGGAGTTACTTGCACTCAAGAAAGTGTACATCATTTTGCAAAAATGCAAAGTAATTCAGACGATGCAGTGGTAATGCAAGTTATGCACAAAATGCAAATGCAAATGCAATGGTAATACCCGGAATGCAGCCAGACTGCATCTAAAGAAATGGTGTTATATCTAATGCAAAAGTAATGCAACCTGTAATGCAGAGGCAATGAAAGTGCATTAATAGTACAAAGATAATGCAATATAATGCAGAGTCATGTGTACAATACATTGGCGAGTAACCATTAAAAAGTGACTTGCTTCTAACAGCTTTTCAAAAATGCAAAGTAATGCAAGTTATGGGAACAATGCAAATGCAATGATAATGCAAATTAATGCACACAGTGCAAAAAGACTGCATCTAAGGACATAGTATTATATCTAATGCAAACGTTATGCAATCTGCAATTCAGTGGCAGTGCAAGTTCATCAGTACTTTCAGCGTGCACTAGTGCATTAATAATGCCGTGCATTAGTAATGCACAATGCTAGTAATGCACGATGCATGTAATGCAGAAAGACTACATCAAATGAAATGGTATTTATATCTAATGCATACGTTATGTACTCTGCAATGCAGTGGAAATGCAAGTGCATTAGTACTTTTAGCGCGCATTAGTAATGTCCTGTACTAGTAATGCACAATGCATGTGATGCAGAAAGACTGCATCTAATGAAGTCGTATTATATCGAATACAAATATTATGCAATCTACAATGCACTGGCAATGTAAGTGCATTAGTACTTTTAGTGTGCATTAGTGCATTACTAATGCACAATGCATGTAATGCAGAAAGACTGCATCTAATGAAGTGATATTATATCTAATAAAAAGGTTATGCAATCTGTAAAGCAGTTGCAATGTAAATGCATTAGGAATGCAAAATGCATGTAATGCCAAGGTAATGCAATGTAATGCAAAGTCAAGTATACACCGAAATGCGTAAGTAAGTAAGTAATCCCTCGCATTGAAGCTTCAAAAAATAATGCTGGATGTTTGCTTTAAAATTAAAGGATAATACTACAGTAATATTTTTAAGAAAAACGTGTTATTAGGAAAAGATTCACTTCAGCATCTTTACCAGACTACCAACTTAAGAAAAAAAAAAAAAAATGCTAAAATTTTATGACAAAACTTAAAAAGGGATCAACCAAATCTACAAATTCTCCCCTGACTGAAATACTTACGCTCCTAAAACGTTATAAAGCTCCAACGTAAAATGATAATAACATATCCTAGGGGGTTCTCCTTCCCTGCAAGCTCTAGCGCATTCATCGGGAGCACTTAAACTAGGGTTTCTTCTTAATTCGGCATTGGCTTTAAGTCCGTAATCTGCGACTGAAAGACCTGCGGCAGGTGACGCTAATAAACTTCCTAAGGGATGTGTTTGAACGAGTCCGTGTGTCGATGAGAAGAAATTTGAAGATTCTGGGGGGAAAGCCGCCCTGCCGGTTCCTACTTCTTGCCTCCACCATGACGCTGATGTGTCACCCGCCCCGATTTCTGCAACGAAAAAGAAAAAAAAAATCAAGTAATTAAAATCAAGGCACTCAAATGCAAGTTAAAACAAAAAACGGGTTTGGAAAATTGAACCGAATCCAAAAAACAACCTTCCACATCTTTGACCTATACTTGTCAATTTATTTACTTTTTTTTCGATATTGCAAAACCGCATAGAGTATATCGACGAACCGCTCCATATATATCACGATTGAAATTTCCGTAATTTGATTTATGCGATAGATCCTGATTTTATTTACATGCTAATTTTACGTAATCTCGAATCAATATATATTTTCCCCCCTACTGCATCACATATCGACTGAAAAATTGATCGATATTACGACCGCTTTTGACCATAAAAGACGAAGACAAAAAAAAAAAAAAAAAAAAAAGTAAAAACAATTCACAATAAATAAATCAATCGATCGGTTTTTCCGTGAAACAATAAAAAAAAAATATTTATGCATTTCCTGTATGCATGCATGATCAATGATGTTGAACGACTAGCCGAAAGGCAATAAATCATGGATGTGATTGTTATGTGTACGTATATATATGCTTACGCTTATTTCTTAAGGAATGTTATATATTTGGGATGTAATAACTGTCATCCGGAATTTCTCCATAAAAGTGAATGTACAAAAAAAAAGGAGGGTACTTCTTTTTTTTCTTCATTTCGTTTTGAAATGAATTCCTATTAGGGCAGAAATAATAGCGAAAAGAATGCTCACGAAAATGGAAAACGCCTTTATGATTTTTTAAAAGTTCATTTAATGTAAGCAGTGATAAGTCGTGAATGAAATCCTATTACGAAAATTACCGACGATACGAAAACGCAACGATTACGTCGGACCTCTACCGGTGGAGAAGTCAGTGGTTGTAAAAGTCATACGCGGATGCTAGTGGATTTTGCCCTGCAGAAAAGGTGTCAGAAGATGAAATTTCAGGCTTAAAAATGTTGCAGTAACATGTTGAAACAACATGTTGCTCGAATTGTTGCAGCACTAGAAACATGTTGGAAAGTTAGCATAGAAGCATGTTGCAGCGTTAGAAACATGTTGGCAGCGTGTTACCGCAACATGTAACTGCAACATGTTTCAGCATGAAATTTCAGTCATATACAGTGCTTAGAATGTTCACCATGAATTAATCCAAGTGGTAACAGATGGGGATCAATTCCCAGATCATGCAACAACAGTGGAAAAGTTTAAGAAACCGGAAGCCCGATTTTTCATTTTTCAGTCCAGGAGAATGCAGACAAAGATTGCGATTTTTGTTTTTAACAGGTAAGGATAGCAACTAGGAAAGTCGACGTCAGTGATGCTAACCACATGGTCAATTCAAATATATAATATAAATTAAAGTAAACAAAGCTCTATGATTAGGCGACAACAATGTGACTGCTGTAAGTAATAAATATACGATATATATACAATCGGTAACTGCAAGGGCGAAGAATTCAGCTACGAATTCACGTTAGAAGTTGTGTCTTCTTTTTTTCGGCAATATCAGGACATGAAGCCCTAAGACCTGCCGCCTACCTTTACCTTTACAAATATACCGTATATTTATTACTTAACATCCTCCATCAATTGAGGGAGGCAGCCGCAAAACTTATGCGGTACGGTCGCTAGTGAATATCGTCTCCTACAACAGTCACATTGTTGTCGTCCAATCAGAGCTTTGTTTACTTGTAAACTGATTGGACGGTAACAATGTGACAGTTGCACCAGACGACACTCACTGGCGATCATTGGCAAGGGTAGAATTTGGGGAGAAATAAAGAAACTAGGGATGCATTCAAGACAAGACAAGACAAGAAATGACATTTCTTGTTTAAAGTCAACAAGAAAAGATAGTTTCTTGTCTTGTTTCTTGTTCGTTCCACCGTAACTCTCCAAGCCCAAGACTTCTCCCAAGAATCAACTTCAGTTTTAACTTTTAAACGTTATTAACATTTTCATTGACCTAAAAAATTTTTCTGGGAAATTTAAAAATAGTTATAAGATGCTTCGAATAAAATAATTAACTTACGGTATTTGAGAGAAATTTCGATTTTTAAGATTTTTGATTTATTTTTAAAAACAACACCGCCATCTTTAAGGTTCTAGTTCGTTTACATAACCGGCCGGCTAGCCGGGCGGTGTACACATTTTAACGATAAAAAAATATTTAAAAAATTTTTTTTTGAATCCAATATTTTATACATGAAAACGGGGTCTAACGGCACCGAAACCGTACCCAAAACGTTTCGTTATGTTCAGAGATAAATTTCCATGATATTAAATGCATGAACAACAGTTAATAGCCCTTATATTTGAAAATATTTAATTGTTTTCGCAAAAAAAAAAGAAAAAAAAAATGTTTATTTCTGAGAGACTAGTGCAGCGCTCTAGCGGTGAAAGCGCGAACTATTTCAACAACAAAAAGAGAAATGGCGTTTTATTTTTTTATTTCGAAAACATTGAAAAAAATTATCAAATTTACGCACAATAAAGCCTTTTTCATACACTTTCAATAACGAATCTTTACCTTTTAAACATAACAAAACGTTTTGTCACGGTTTCGGTGCGATCCGATCTCATTTTAATGTGTAAAATACCGAATCGTAAAAAAAAAAAATTAAACTTTTTTTAATGTTAAAAAATTTTCACCGGCCGGCTGACCGGCCGGCACGATCTTACATACAGGTCAGGCAACTGCTATCTTGAAAAGTGTCCCCCGAATTTGAAGCAGGAGAATAGTTGCAAATTTGCTCGATAGATGGCTGGAGCTGTAGTTAGGGAATCACGTGATATGCCCTCCATCCAATCAAAACTTTCAAAACACTTTTTTTATGCTGGCTACCAGAAGACGTGATTCCCTAACTACAGCTCCAGCCATCTATCGAGCAATATGTGAACTATTCTTCTGCTTCAATTTCGGGGGACATTTTTGTCCATATGAGGGATACCCGAGTTGCCTGACCTGTATGTAAGATCGTGCCGGCCGGTTATGTAAACGAACTAGAACCTTTAGGCGGTGGTTACATTGCCCGTGTTATTTATCAACAAACAGTTTCGAGCAGATGACAATTTTTGAAAGTCTTCGAAACTGTTCGAAACTACTCGAAGCTACTCCAACGCGCTCGAAACTCTTCGAAGGTGTTCGAAGGATTTCTAGAGCTGGATTTTTGCATTTTTCTTAAATTTAGATCATATTTTTCATTGTCATTTTCCAGGGGTGGTCAAAAATTAAGAAAATAGTGTTATACGATTGCTTCAACCTATAATTTTTAAAATTTTTCCACCAAACCTAAATCACTGCTTTTGCTGAAACTTCACTTTCTGAGACAAAGTCTACGTGCAACATATCTAAATCTTCTGAGATGGGTCCTTGACAGAGGAGCGAGGAACACACTGGTCTAAGACACCATAGAAAACCTGATAGAAATCGTCGACCGCTCTGTCGATCTCTTGATGTCCGTATAAAGCTTCCCAATTTTAATTACGTAAAAGAGTATAAAGCTTTAAAAAATCAGCTTTTTTATAATTATAAAAGAAGGCGTTGGGCTGATGAGCAGAGTTTAGTTTATTAGAGTTTATTTTATGTTTGCGGTGTGCTACTTTAATAAACAACGATGAATGGTGCGAGTCTTCCGGTACTAGGTTAAAAATTGATTTTTTCACAAGAGGGTTTAACATATTGGAGAATACCACGTCCTGCAAGCGCCCATTCAAATTACGAACAAGGTTGAATTGCCGGAGATTCAGTAAATACAATTGATTTAATATGACATTCTCCTTACCACTAGGTGAGACAAAGCTTTGACCATCAGTTAGAAATTCAGTTAAATTATGATTATGTTAATTTAAGTCGCCAATTATCAGAACTTTAAAAAATTTTTCTTTATTTTGTTAATTTTTGACCACCCCTGGAAAATGACAATGAAAAATATGATCTAAATTTAAGAAAAATGCAAAAATCCAGCTCTAGAAATCCTTCGAACACCTTCGAAGAGTTTCGAGCGCGTTGGAGCAGCTTCGAGTAGTTTCGAACAGTTTCGAAGACTTTCAAAAATTGTCATCTGCTCGAAACTGTTTGTTGATAAATAACACGGGCAATGTAACCACCGCCTTAGATGAACGTAAATATTATGTGGTTCAGATTATTCTGGTTTTTTAAGAACAAATTTGAGCGTCTGCTTTGTTTATTGTGGTTAAAACATGTTGGAGTAACTGTTTTAAAAATTTAATTTCCTTTTTTGTTCCCTAGACCCTGTAAAAAATTAATACGGAATTGAAGATTCACAAGATCATTCCAATTTTTGTTTCCAATTGTGTTTTTTCTTTTACTTTTCACCGGCGGAGCCACCTTTTTTATTACAATTTAAAAAAAAAAAATATCATGAAGTTCTTTAAAAAAAAATGAGAAACTTATTTACCGCAAGAAAAATTCTTGTATTTTACTTGTTTCGGTTTGAATTTCTTGTCTTGTTTTTATTCGATTTCAAGACAAGAAACAAGAAATCCTCGATATTTCTTGTCTCGGGATGCATCCCTAAAAGAAACGTTGAATTCAGTCTCCAGACATCAAAAAGCTGACTTCGGACATGGCTGGAGGGACACTCGTTGCGTCCGCGGACAGGAGGTGTGCCAGCGATAGCCTGGGCGACGATGTGGAGTTATGTCTGTCAAGGGGTGAAAAATGAGCATGGGGTCAGAAGGTGCTCACCTGCAGGGCTCCGGACGTATGGTATCACATGTGAATGGAGTAGAGATGAACACAAAAAAAATTCAACAAAATTTCGAGAAATTAGCTCAGATTTTGATTCCGGACCTGTAAGACTCTAAGGATTCAAAATCTTGTTCAAGAATCTTGCTCAAGATCTTGCGAGATCTCGAGCAACATTCTCGAACAAGAAATTTTAGATTTTGGATTTTTAGAGTCTTATAAGTCCAGAACCAAAATCGGACCAAATTTCTCGAAATTTTGTTGAAATTTGTTGTGTCCATCCCTGTAATTGAGTGTCCCGACCTTGAAGAGGATAGGGCAGCATTTCAAAACGAAGGAGAAATGATAGAGGCTTGGAGAACAAAGCACCTAAAATGATATGCAGGTGGTAAAGAGGGTGGGAGAACTATTGGGAAAATTTAAAAATACAGATCAACAACTTCGGGCTGATTACTTATTTGTTGTTAAATCCCTTTTCATCACACGGTACTGAAAAGTCCACTTTTCAGTCCTAGTCAGTTTATTTATAGACTATTTTACGCCGTACCTTGTGATAAAAAATACCTTTCAATGCAAGAAATGCAAACGACTTGCCCGTCTCGACCTATTTAAGGCCCTCGCCTTCGGCTCGGGCTTAAAACTCGGTCTCGACGGGCAATTTTGTCGTTTGCAGTCGTTGTATTGAAAAATACTATAAATTCTTATATGTTTTACATCATTATATTAAGCCAATCTATACGTGTATTGATTGTATTTCCTGGTAAAAAATGTCAAATACACACACTTATTATTATTATCATCATCATATTTTTTTCTTTTTCAGTTATTAATTTTAACGATCATAATTTACATTAATAACCCCAATTTAATTTATTCACTTTTGCAGAGTTTTTTCCGACGCATGTAACATTTCACGTTCAATGTTAAGACATTTCTTCGCCGGCTACCTTTTACTACGCGATCAAAATATTAATTCCAAGGCACCTCAATAAATTACTTCTCTTTCCCTACGGTGAGTGAATAAGCAAATTTTTCACACTCAATCTCTTTATGCAAAATGATATTAAAAATTAAAAAAAAAAAAAAAAATTAAATCCTTTCTGCACTTAATTAATTATATACGAATAAGTATTGTTACAAAAAAAAATCCGGATAAACGATGGCAAATAACAAGGCGAGTCTTTTATTTCTCATTAATTAAGGCCAATTAATTACCTTTTAAAAACGAATATCACTTTTGTTTTGTATTTTTTTTTATTTCGTCAAAAATGATACCATCGCGAAATTATATT
Source organism: Liposcelis bostrychophila (assembly GCA_037577465.1). Lineage (NCBI taxonomy): Eukaryota > Metazoa > Arthropoda > Insecta > Psocodea > Liposcelididae > Liposcelis > Liposcelis bostrychophila. Next base: position 8,313,972 of record CM075211.1, read on the forward strand.
TTTTAATTAGGAGATCACTCAAATGAAAGTGTTTTTTTTTCTCCTTATAATCTTATTTTCAATTACACGGTGAATCAGCGGAAAGCGAACCAAAACAGGAAAGATCGCACTTTTCATTAATAAAAAAATAATAACTTTAATATCATTTTCAAGGTACGTACGAGCGCAATGCCCTTGCATACGAGTTGCATACGAAGAAAAAAAAAAGATTAACATCAAGGTTTACTGACCCATATATAGGGATATGGAAATGCATTCCGTAGGCTCGCTAAAGAACACACCTTTTTTATTTCATTTATTAAATAATCTTAACGTCATTTTTCACGCCGTTCCAGTTTTCTTACATTACTTGGTCATTGTCTTTCATTTTTCTTGACAAACCACCCGACATAATTTTAATATACTTCAATTTTATTGCTGTCAATATCAAGACAACCGAGTGCAGAGTGCACAATTATCACGTCATCCAACTTCATAACCGTTTGGAAGGTGTGGTTCTGACTGCATTTTTCATTACAATTTCAGTATCCTTCATTTATGACTTTTTTTTTTTATTATTTACAGGGACGTAGCGATAACTATTCGGAGGGGGGGGCGTCAAACCGAATTTTGCCGACTAAAAAAAAATGCCGACTGCGATTTTTTAATATTTTTTTAAATTAAAGCTATTTAAATTACATCGAAACTTAAATTCTGAGTCTCTACTGATTAATAAAAGCGAAAATATAGGACATTTATAGGACTTTATAAGTCCATTTTTAAAAAAATATAGGACCCAAAAGCTTTTTTGCAGACTTTCTCCAGAGCAAAAGGGTTTCTTAGATAACTTCTATGTCATTGTGCCATTTAAAACCTAAAATGAGTTAATCCTCGTTTTGTCTAGACATTTAAAGCCTAAATCATTTTAATTGGCAAAAATCGAGCGAGGCCGAAGGCCGAGCGAGAAAAATTTTGTAAAAAATTGTATAAAAATATGAAAAATTAAACCCGTGCTGACTTCTTGTGGTAAAAGTATGGGAGGATTATAGGACTTTATAGGAATTATTATAGGACAGTAGATACCCTGAAATTTTAATGCAGCGTCTGGTCTTTTTTATCATTGACCAAACTTTTAAGACACCACTTGCTTTGACATTTTGAATTAATTTAAAAAAAAAATTAAAACGAAAAAAATATAAACCAGAAAAATGTGTAGACGATCTGGCGATCTAGGTATGCGATTCTTAGAAGCCAGACCGGTCTACTTTGCTAAATATAATCCGAAATTTTTTTTATAAAAAATATTTCCAATATACGTCTATAACAAATTTTTTTTTTTTTAAAGATATGGCCACTTCGCCGACTGCAACTACCACATAATTTTTTTTGACGATTTTGCCAATTTACCGACTGACTTTTCATTTGCCGACTGGAACTACCGGGGGGGCGTGACGCCCCCCTCGACCCCCCGCTCGCTCTGTCCCTGATTATTTATCTTGTTTTATTTTTTAATTTTTTTTAATTACTCGTAAGTTAAACGTAAAAAAATTTCGAGGAAAAAAAAAAAAAAGCTTCTCGTTTAACCGTCAGATTAAACAGCGATAAACATGCATCTAGATTAGCGGATTTGCAATAAATGCAGAACTAGAATGCATTATGCAAATCTTCCTACGAGAGGGCATTTAACTTTGCAGTGTGAAATAACTGCATACAGACCTTGAGTCGGTGTGGGTTTTTTTTTTTTTGTTGTTGTTTTTGGAATCGTGATGTAATATGGAAGTGTATGAGACTTTTATATTTTCATTTAGATGATTAAATATTCATGAAGAAAATAGAAAAAACAGAGCAAATTCACAGACCTGTTTATAGATTTTATTTATTCGAAATTGCATAAAATAATTTTTAATTATAATTCAATACAACAAGATTGCAGTTGCAAGGATTCGATTGTAAATTGATGATTTCGTTGTGAAAAGTTTACACGCCCTTGTTAAGGGATTTAAGCATAATTTACGAGATTTGTCCTCAAACATGATTTCTCAACCCTTCTTCGTTTTTTACTTGGGATGAATTTTTATAAAATATGAGGTTTCAAGCAGGGGTCCGAAATTTGAAATTTTTGCCGATTTTTGCCGATCCTCATCGGCATCGGAATTTTTTAAGTATCCGAAATCGGCATCGGCATCGGAATAGGACCCCTGATTATATAAATCGTCTAGAATAGCTCTTTGATTTTTTTTTTTTTTCACTAAAATGGGAATCAGAGGCGGCATCGGATATGATCGATGCTTGGTGGCGTCGGCATCGGAATCGGGAGTTAATAGAAAATATGGAATCGGCACCGTCATCGGCAACGGCATCGGATACGGACCCCTGGTTTCAAGTATATAAATACTGTAGTATTATAGAAGTTCATAAAAATGCACGGATCAATATTTTTTTAGCATTTATTTCCGGTGCAACTGCGACACATCTTAGCCAGGGTCGCAATAATTGCATCCTTTTTTTAAAGCCGAGGGGTAAATTACTTGCACATTTCGGTGCACACTTGACTCTGCATTACATCTCTGCATGCAGAGGTAATGCAGAGTCTGAGTTAGAGTCAGAGTCAGAGGTTCTGCCTTTCAAAGGATGTCACATTTGTTTTAAAAGTTCCGTCTGGGATGCAGTGGGCAGGGATTTTAAGCTAAATAAGTTTTATTTAGCTTTAATTTCTTTTTTTCTATTTTACTAGAATAAGATTCCAAAAGAACTACCTTTTTGCGGATATGAAAATAACTATAAGTGTTAAATTCTCTTGGTCCAAATGTCCTGAAGATCACAAAAGATGGGTCAAAACAGTTTTCAGATGCAGTTTTCAGGTTCCCAGATAAAGAGAATAAAAGTATTACAGGATCAGTTCCTTATAGAGAACTTACGGGACACTTGACTTATTTGTCAGCATGTACTCGTCCTGACATAGCACATGCGGTATGAAAATTGTCTCAATTTAACAACAACCATTTAGCAGTGCAAGCGAAAACAGATTGATACATTTTATGAGCAATTAATGACTGCAGAGTCAGAGAGAATGCAGCATTATATATATTTTGCATCACCAATGCACCTGCATTACCTTTCCATTAGGCCAAAATTTCACGCTAAAACATGTTAGAATGCAGCATTATATATATTTTGCATCACCAATGCACCTGCATTACCTTTCCATTAGGCCAAAATGTCACGCTAAAACATGTTGCAGTAACATGATATGGAAACATGTTGCTCAACATGCTGCCGGTAACACGTTGCAGCGTTAGAAACATATTGTCAACATGTTACGGTAACATGTTACTCAACATGATGCAGCGTTAGAAACACATTGTCAACATGTTACGGAAACATGTTGCTCAACATATTGCAGCGTTAGAAACATATTGCCAACGACTGCCAACATGTTATGGTAACATGTTTTTAAAAACATGATGCGCAACACTAAAAAATAAATAGTAAAAATTTTTAAGTTTTGCGCATCATGTTTTTCCGCTTCAGCATGTTGAGTAACATTGTGCCAAACAATTAACAAGTAAACAAACCATGGTTGACGGGATTTCATCCACCGCTTACGCTGATATCTGGTCACTGGCAGATATCAGCCACTGAAAGATTCAGGAAATCCTCGATTTAATTTACTACAGTTTAAAGACAGTCGTATACTACGTATTCGAAAATCTTAGAAACAGAAGTTAAAAAAACAATGCAGTTAATTACCGCAACATGTTGCGACAGAGATTCAGATCGCTTGAACATCTCTCCGTCGGGCTTGGGGTCTGATATGAGGGAAGTCCTAACACCACTTTATGTCACTAAAAATTTCCCTTGTTGAGTCAACATGTTCGACCATGCCAACATGTCAACATTTTGATCCCTAATAGACTTCTACGGTAAAATTCTCAGTGGCTAAACTCCTGAATTAATCAACCTCTTGTAATCAAATTGAAAAAGACATAATTATCACAAAACCAATATTAGCAAAAATAATTATTTTCCAGAATAATTAAATTGCGTGGCGTACTTCTCCCACGATAATGAGTTCAAGGTCTGACACTAGAAAAAAGAAATTCACGATCAAAAAAAAAAAAAAAAAAAAAAAAGAAAAGAAACCAAGGAATCAATTATCAACTTTCCTAACAAACCTTCATCGCCGAGCTAACTTATTCGTCAAAAGTCAAAACCCTCATTTCGAAATTTCTTTTCAATTTTTCTCAACCTCATAAATCTGTTTTCCCTAACCTCGACCAACCCTTTTTTCACAAATAAAAAAAAAATAAAATAAAAAAAGACTCGACAAAGTTGCAAAAAAAATAACTAATAGGCTCATTAGGTCAGGGAGGTGCAAGCAAAACCGCTTTTTTTTCTTCGGTTTCCTTTGGCAAAGTCGCCAATAAAAAAATAAAAAACATTTTTTTTTAAATCTCACCTGTCTAGGAAAACTCATAAGAAGTTCACTCGTCAAAAGATAAATGACGGCACATTGCACATTGGGTGTGTCATAATGCATTTATAATTACTATGCTTTTTTTTTTTTATGACAAACTGCATTATTTATTTCTATTAATTTAATTCGATTATAAAACAGGATGCAAATAAGACCGATTACGTGCGTTTGTTTATTTATTTAAGCATTTATTATCCGGTTAAAAAATTTATTTTTCTTAATGTCCGTTGCTCCTTTCGGAGGATAACGCCGCAAAAGATGACATTTATCTCATAAAAATAATTAATAAACCGGACTCATTTGGCAGAGAGACAGTTTTGGACTTTTTTTTTTTTAAATAGAATCGAAAAACACTTCTAGGTAATGCATCACGGTCATAAATCCTGAGATTAACACACGATGAAAGGAGACGAAAGAAGACATCAATTTTCGACTGAACTGGAAGAGTCTTACAGTATATGAATTAATGAAGTTATTTTACGGTAGGGAAACGTCAGGTGTCGAAATGTTGCATACTAGATGAAATTGGTGAGACAAGAAACGACTTCTTGTGCACTTAAAAAATCGGATTAAAAACACTTGTTGGCAGGACTTTTACTTTGAACCCGATCTTTTATATATTTGCATATTTCTTCTCTTTATACAGTATATATTTAGGAGCAATTTCACGCCGAAGACGTTGGTGTTTAATAAATATGGTCAAATGGAGGACATTCTCGGCGAACATGTTGAACAAAAATTTTCAACAAAAGTTCAATATTTAGGGCACGCTCTATATAAGCATTGAGCCTTTTTTGAACATGTTCGAGCTGGATGAAAATGGTGAACATGTTCACCGAAGAGCGAAATTTGTTCATCCAACACGTTCGGCGAACATGTTGCCCAAACATTTTCACCCAACATTTTTTGGTTAATATTGTAGCGGGCTCTTTGAACATATTAGGTGAAAATGTTCACCATTTTCATCCATCTCTAACATGTTTCCGACATGTTGGGTGAAAATATTCACAATGTCCTCCATGAAGCACCATGTTCACTATTTTCATCCAACTCTTAACACGTTTGGTAAAAATGTTTCCAACATGTTAAAGTTGGATGAAAATGGTGAACATTTTTGACCGACATGTTTAAGTTGGAAACATGAAAACATTTTTATGAAAAATGAAAATGGTGAACATTTTCACCCAACATGTTTAAAAAAGCTCCCGCTACATATTAAGTACAAGGTTGGGTTAAAATGTTTGTCAAACATTTTCACCGAACATGTCCGCCATTTTTATTCAACACCAACTTGTTCGGCTGAAATTGTTTAGCATTGTCATAAGTTTCACATGTTCGGTGAAAATGTTTCCGACATGTCGGATGAAAATATTCACTATGTCCACCATGGGAGAGGTATTTGGCGGGCCCATTTTTTAAACATGTTGGTGAAAATGTTCACTATTTTCATCCAACACTAATATGTTTGGTAAAAACTTTTCCACATGTTGGGTGAAAATTTTCACTATTTTCACCGAACATGTTTGTTAAAATGGGATGAAAATGGTGAAGATTTTCGACCGACATGTTAAAGTTGGAAACATGAAAACATTTTCATGAAAAATGAAAATGGGGCACATTTTCCCCCTACATGTTCAAAAAAGCTCCCGCTACATAATAAGTAAAATGTTGGGGGAAAATGTTTGTCCAACATATTTACCAAACATGTCCGCCATTTTTATTCAACACCAACTTGTTTGGCTGAAATTGCGCCCTGAATTATTCAGTTTAGAAATTTCAAAAAAATTAAAATATACAAAATCATACATTTATAATAAATATACCGTACATTTACCGATACCTGATCCCAACACATTTCTATTACACTCATTAAACAGCCGATGCCGCTCCGAAAGAAAAAAAAAATCAAGATTTTTCCTCGACAGTTGCGTGCTTGTCCAACATAATATCTTTTAAAAATGATGTAATTAATAAATATTTAACGAAGATTATGAGCATTTTTCAGGCGAAAAGGGTATCGCATATCACAGAAGTTCGAGGAGCTCCAAATCTCAGTCGTTAAACAAGATTTTGTAATTTAACACTAATCGATACCGAATTTCAATTTCCCTTTTGAATACATGAATATTAATCGCCAGATATTCTCCGAGAGTCTCCCAAATTATATCGACATGCCCCACTGATTAATTGCTCTCATTATTTTTCGTCAATTATGCGTGATTATCCACGAAGATGCGTGGAAAAGAATAAAAAAAAAAGGATGTTAACGACTAAGGAGACCAGCCGCGCGATTTGACATGTCGACCATTGTCGTCCATTTTAATGAGAAAAAAATGGCAAAAATTTTAATCTGGGGATTAAAAAAAAAAAAAATATCCGTAATAAAATTCCGTATATGGGCGATATTATTAATACATTTTAATTTATTACGGGTCGACCTTGTCAACAGGTAAGAAAATCATTATTTCCGATTTTCGTTCTTTTCCATTTCTATTTTTTATTGACTTCGAGAGTTTTTTCTTTTTTTCGCGGACTAGATTTTTCATTATCAATGCCAGCCCCTTATGCAGTTTTGCAAGTCATGCCTAATGCATTTTTAATTCTTCATTAAAATGTATATTAATAGAATAAAAAAAAAAATTAAATAATAATCATAAGGTATAAATGACATTATTGACCTGAATTTTACAGTCGGTAAATCTAAATACCCTAATTACCCCGACAGATGTATTAAGCACTCCTTCATATCTATCAAAACCAAAAGGAAATGCGTTAAAACAATTTTTCGAAATGATAAGGGGTCATGGAAATTGAACTTGCATCCATATCTGCAAGCGCAAAAAAAAAAAAAAAAATCCCGTTTGCCCCAAGTCGTGAACCATAAAAAGCATCGAACAATAAAGTCAAGATCATTATGTATTTTTGCCTTCTTACCCAATAATCACGATTTTTATGCGGAACATGTGCCCCCATATAAATTAAAACGTAAAATTGCAAGGACGAAGAACCTTAGCGGTGCATCGGGTTTTACATGCAATTTTTTTTTTTTTTCTTCGTTAATCCCGACCACAGGTCATTTGGAAAATCGCCAAAACTGCATCATAGGGTGGTGCACTCGTATCCAGTTTTTTTATATAAATAATATTCCTTCACGCGCGAAATTGAACTGCATTCGAGGTGCATACCAGTGCAAAAACCCGATTACCTTGACTTTCCCTTTCTGCATTTATCCTTGTTGCACTTTTTTTTATATTTTTTATCAGCGCGAATCGCTGCTTTTTGATCACTGGCCCCCGGAAGTTTCTTTTTTTTTTTTTAATTTTCCTTATAAAAACTTTCTTTACAGACCGGAATTGCAAAATTGTTTTCTGAGAACACAATCCCGTGCAAACCATGGGAAACTTATTAACATACAACAAAGTATTTAAAAAAAAGATAAGCGCTTTCATTTACCATTATATTTTTGTTTCGTATGCAACTTTTTTTCTTTTTTTTTTTTATTGCGGAGTAATAATTCGAAACAAGTCAACGAGACATAATAAATGTATTACTCGTTTTGAACTTACGGCAAAAATGATAAATGATCGCAGAAAGAAAAAAAAAACAGAAAAAATTATACACCACCGGGCAAAATATGTGCAATGATATAATCGCAAAATTTAATATCAACTACATCGAAAGGAAAATAAATATGAATCATGTGCTATCACGAACCACTCCTATTGCAGTTTTTCAAGGATCAAAAACCGTATGAATTTTACGCGATTTTGTCATACTTACGAATTAGGAAACAATTGGGGCGTCTCGGTTTATGATATACCGTGGGTTGACATCAAAGTCAAAACGGTTGCATTTGTTATTTTTGATTTTCACGGTGAACTCCCAAGCTACCATCACAAAGGTGGAGAAAAAAAAATAAAAATCCTTATAAACTTTTTAAAAGTCTCATTTAAAAATTCCTGGATTCAAGGAATATTGAAAAGCTGGAAGGAATAAGCCGATGCCGATGCCGGTCTCAGCTGGTAAATATTTTTCAAAATTAAGCCGCTGCCGAAACTGGTACCAATTTTGATTCCAGTTTTTCAAAATTGGAAGATGCCGAAGCAGAGCAGATACCAAAGCATATGCCGAAGCAAATGTCAAAAAAGATGCCGAAGTAGATACCAAAGTATATACCAAAGCATATGCCGAAGCAAATGTCAAAACAGATGCCGAAGTAGATACCAAAGCATATGCCGAAGCAAATGTCAAAACAGATGCCGAAGTAGATACCAAAGTATATACCAAAGCATATGCCGAAGCAAATGTCAAAACAGATGCCGAAGCAAATGTCAAAACAGATGCCGAAGCAAATGTCAAAACAGATGCCGAAGCAAATGTCAAAAAAGATGCCGAAGTAGATACCAAAGTAGATACCAAAGTATATACCAAAGCATATGCCGAAGCAAATGTCAAAAAAGATGCCGAAGTAGATACCAAAGTATATACCGAAGCAGATACCAAAGCATATGCGGAAGCAAATGTCACAGCAGATGCCGAAGCAGATACTAAAGTATGTACTACAGATACTAAAGATGCTGCAGATGTTATTAGGAATTGAGCAATAAGTCAAAGAGGTGAATGATGATAGTGGATTAAGTGTGTCCGGCGTAGTCACAACCGGTAAAAAGTGGCGTTTTTTTTTTTAAATAAAATGGAGGTTTAAGGAGGTTCTTTAGGTGAATTTGAGATTTTTCATTGATCGTTCTCCTGCATCTTAAACATAGGCGAAACTTTGTTTATTTTTGTAGAAAGGGTTTTCCGCCTACAAAAATTTAAGGAGGATGCTTACACCTTTTTTACGTTTTTATTTTGATTGTTTACTTCGAATCTTATTTATATACGCAACGTTTTGTTTATTTTGCGAAAACTTTTCGAATCTATAAAATTTTAAAAAATGGTTTTATACAGCGAAAATCGCTATGGTCTTCCTCAACTAAATTCTCTATCGACTGACAAGAAGGAAAATTAAGATACATCGTGAAATAATGAATATTTTTTAAATTAATCAACCGATTCAGTAAACAAGAACATCGCTTTGTTTATGTGATCTTGAGCATTATTTAAAAAATGCTCATTATTTCCCAAAATATCCTAACTTTCCTTCTTGTCAGTCGATAGAGAATTTAGTTAAGGTAGACCATAGTGATTTTCACTGTATAAAACCATTTTTTAAAAATTTTATAGATTCGAAAAGTTTTCGCAAAATAAACAAACGTTGCGTCTATAAATAACATTCGAAGTAAACAATCAAAATAAAAACGCAAAAAATGTGTAAGCATCCTCCTTAATTGGAATCGAAAAATTTTTTTTAAATTATGGGAATATTCCTCTTCACATTCTACACAACTCTTGTGACATGAAATTTTGATCCCTTTATCATTTATGGTGTTTCCGTAAGATTTTCTCAAAAAAAAGGTCCAATGTTTATAAACAAACCATTAGCATGTTAACAATTTTTGAAGATTATTTTTGTAAATAGTTTGAAAATATTTTAGTTAATAATAAAAGCGAATTTTCGTGCCCCAAAAGTTGTGTAGAATTTTAAGAGGAATATTCCTATAATTTTAAAAAAATGATTCGATTTCAATAAAATTTTTGTAGGAGGAAAAACCTTTCTACGAAAATAAACAAAGTTTCGCCTATGTTTAAGTTGCAGGAGAAAGATCAGTTAAGAATTTCAAATTCACTTAAAGAACCTCCTTAAACAACTCGGTAGTAAAAATGTCAGAAGTTCCTGAATGTGTCTCAGGTCCGAATTTTGAGGTCCTACAGTATTTTGAGTGTACTACAGTATCTTGGTTTTTTTTAGTAACGGAACAAGCTGTAGATCCTAAAAGAAAATTTCAAGTTGATACCGAGGACAGCTTTGCAGAAAATCGTTCCAAGAAGCGCAAGGCTAATGAGTGAAATCCAGAATATTTAAATATTAACTTATTTGTTTAAATGCTTAAAAAAATAGACCGAAATTTCACGCTAAAACATGTTGCACTTAACATGATGAGACAGCAATACATGAGCAAAATGTTGCTCAATGATGAAAAAAATGTTGCTCAACTTTTTGCAGCGCTAAAAACATGTTGGGCAACACTAAAAAATGAAAAATAAGACATTTGTAAATGTTGCGCAACATGTTGTCAACTTGCGTTTACGCTTCAAAATGTTGAGTCACATGCTGGCAACATGTTTCCAATGCTGCAACAAGTTGAGCAACCATGTTGTCTCAACATGTTACTGCAACTTGTTTTAGCATGAAATTTTGGCCTAACTGAACTGTCATTTTACAATTTTCACCGCCAGATACGAATTAAAAACTATACATCTGAGCTCACAGAATAATCTTAGTAAAGAAAACTTTCAGCTTTTAAGTCCAGTGCAAAACGAATTCCTTAAATTTTAATAAGACTTTCTTTCCCTTAAAAATCGATTTTTTAAAAAATGTTAGGCTGGAAAAGAAGCCTCTTTTCCAGCCTAACATCGAAAAAAATCTTTTCCAGCCTAACAACAGCGGAAAATAAGGCGTAAAGGAAACTTGACCATTGAAGTGAATAAAAACTCTGTTTAGACAGAGCCTAGATTAGATGAGAATGACTAATCGGGCATGTAGAACCCATGTCCATGTAATAGGTAGATAAGGATATTAAGGTGGCTTTGGAATTCATGACATTATACTAAAAGACACCCATAAGAACGCTAGGGCCAATCAGCAGTCGTTCTAAAGTGTCCCTTCTCCTATTCTTGGCTCTCTAGTCCTATCTAGTTGCAATTAATATTTTCATCACATTGTTTGTTTTTTTTATCACATTAAAAAAATGGATAAAAATGATATACACAAATTTTTAGGCTGGAAAAGAGGCTTCTTTTCCAGCCTCCAGGCATTTTTGTTAACATTTAAAAAAATCTATTTTCTTTAAAAAAGGCAACAAGCGAAAATAACACGAACATTCACATAACAACTCTAAGAGCAATTCCACAAATATAAATTTTGCAATTTCGCTAAAATTGTCTACCAGCGGGAGTTGCCGGTAGCACCGTGTCTAATTATTCAGAGGCAATGTCTAGGACGATTACATCGAACTTTATAAAAAAAAAAATGGTAACAGTAACCTGACGTCACTTTAATAAGATGTTTTCTCTCGGATTATAATACTTGCTTGCCTCTTGTCATTCGTAATTGATTTTTATAGTGATAAATTCACTTTCCAGTAATTAATTACTGTGAAAATTGAAATAACTCGTTTTTTTAAAAATCAAGATCTGCAAATATTGCTGGAGGATCCGCGCTGCGGTAAAAGGAGCAATTTTTTTTTTTTTTTTTTAAACTAAGCTTGAAATTTATTGACAGTTTGATTTTCTCTATCCCCCGTGTTTAATCGATTTATTTTTCCATTTACATTTTTAACAATACCAGCCGAGATTATTATTACTTCTTAAAAAAAAAAAAAACTTTCTCCGTTCTTAAGTCAAAAACGCGGTAGGTTTTGAAAAAAAAAAAAAAATGATCGATTGATTAATTTAATAAATGCATATTTAAAATGCAGTTGCATTTTAAAAAGGAAAGAAAAAGACCTCTCCCAATCGTCCTTTAATGCAGAACGAGTTAGAAAAGATGTTTTAAAAATCATGTCATGCAATTTTATTAATATAACCCCGCAAAAATTGACGCGATTTCCTTGAAATGTATTTCTTTCTCTTTATATGATTGATTTCATTTTAACATCCCCTCAGGAGTAAGAAATGAATTTTTTTTTTGTAAAAAAAAAAAAAAAAAAAAAAAAAAAAATTATAACCGTTCTTATATGAATCCGTGTCTTGGAGCTGTTTTTGTATATGAATGTCCGCGTTATCGTCGCTTGAAGCTTTTTTTAAAAAAAATCGATATGATTACTTGCTTGATTTGTTAATTTTTCTTCCGAGATAATTTACATTAATGCGAAAAATTCCGCAATAAAACGTAAACTTTATGTCCGAGAGAAATGATACATTTTGACAAACAAAATTTGTTCAATAAAATTGGTCGAACTTGTACGAAGACGGACTTTCCCTCCGTCACAAATTCGAAATTTTTCATACAATTTTTCTTTGTATTTTCACTTCATGGAAGCAACTATGATCTGCCAACTATAAGGCAGCAACTTCCAAGTTAAAACATGTTGAGACAACATGTTGAAGCGTTAGGCCGAAATTCCACGCTAGAACAGGGTGCGTGTTCTCTCACAGTGCATTGTTGTAATAAGTTAAATTTTGTTCGTCAAAATGTATCATTTCTCTCGGACATTAAATTTACGTTATATTGCGGAATTTTTCGCATTAATGTAAACATTCTTTTATGGAATTTTATTAATTTTTTCTGTGATATTTAAGGGTGATTCCTTTTTTAGTATTTCCCAGTTATTTTCCTAGTTGTAATAAGTTCAATTGTTCTAATAATTTTGTAAAATTAAATAATTGTTATAAATTTGTAAATGTTTTTATAATTGTTATAAATTTGCTACATGTTGAGACAACATGTTGCAACGTTAGAAACATGTTGAAACAATGAAAAATAAAAGTGAAAAAATGTTAGAAACAGCGAAAAAATGTTGCGCAACACTGAAAAATGAAAATTTGTAAATGTTGCGGCAAAATGTTGACGTGTTTCTATACTGCAACATGTTAAGCAAAATGTTGGTAACATGTTTCTAACGCTGCAACATGTTACCGCAACATGTTTTAAATTTTATTCATTTATTTTATTTGAACAGTTGATTATGGCGAAGAAAAACGGTGATATATGTGCCAAATACAGTAAGAGGGAATCCCCATATCACTACTTTGTGCCGCACTTTATTTTTTTAAATATATCTTTTTTATTTTTAGAGTGAAATTTTAGTTTTCGAAACATGTTGCCAACATGTTGTTCACCGTACAAACAAATTGCCAAAATTCGTATTTTTCCTCTTCCAGTGTCGAGCAAGAAGTTGGCAACACGTTTCTGACGCTGCACCATGTTGAGCAACATGTTACCGGAACATGTTTTAGCGTGAAATTTCAACCTGCAACCAACAAACCTTATTTTTTAAAATATTGAATTCCTTTTTAATTGTCTCATTTTTTGAAAATTTAATTTTTTCTTTATATTTCTTACCCCTTTCTTTCATCAATTTTTTACATACTTAAAAAATATTTTTTTTCTCCAGAAATATTTTAATGGCTCCACCGACCGCCAACGAGATGGCCAAAATACTGGAAGTATTAGGTTTCGTACTATAAAGCAGGAAGCAACACCAAGGGGAAAGCCAGATACAGAAAGTACGTAAAGATAAGTTTGAATGGCACAAAATGGAACACTTGTTGCCAACGTATTGTTCAACATATTACAGCTTCGAAAAATATTGCCAAAATTTTTGGCTTGTATTTTTTTGGTAAGTATTAAATTCACTTTTTGGTCAGTATTTTATTTACTTTTTGGTCAGTATTAAATTAACTTTTTGGGCAGTAAATATTCTATAGTGTCAGTAAATATTTATAATTTGGTCAGTATAAAATTGATTTTTGGTCAGTATAAAATTGATTTATGGCCAGTATAAAATAGATTGTTGGTCAGTATAAGGGCGCAGATTCACTTTGGAAAGTTGGATTAACATGTTTCACCAATTTGTGGCGCCAACATGCTTGACAAACATGATGGATGAACGAATTAACCATTGCAGAATTTCCTATTACGCCAAAAGGGGGATCTCTACTAACTAAAAAAGACTTTTCCATTTTTTTTTTTTTTTTTTTTTTTTTTTTTTTTAGAATTTTAAAAAAATTTTATAGGCGTCGCTGGCAAATAAAATAATTCCAGACCAAAAATTGAGAAATAAATAAATATATTTGATATTTTATTGTGCATAAAAATAAAAGTTTGTAAAGTGAAGTGACTTAGTTATAGGGGTATCGAGTAAAAATACAGTAGGTATGAAGGGCTGAAAAATAATCTTAAAATTCGGATAGCTCATGGTACAAAATTTCAAGACTCAGTGACAAATTTCACGATAGTGTTTAAAAGTTGAAAAAATCTAGTCAATGTTTAATTTTTTTCTGAGCTGCTTAAAAATAAGAATAGTGGATGCAATTTTCTGAGCTGACTGACGAAACTTCCACCTTTAATTTTGCCCCCTTGATACTTGCACTGTCGTCGCTAAGCTGACTGACCGACTTTTATTTATAATTTCTCTATACCATTTTTCGGCAGAATTTTCAACTGCCTCCAAAAACGTATCTAGGGACAGTCTTTCCATGAAAATTTCCTCTTTTCCTTTTTTTTTTATTCCGCTTTCAATTTAACTTACCAAGATTTTAAAAAAACTGACCATTATGTTTAAAATACCGACAGAATGATTTTTTTACTTCCCATCCAGTTTTAATACTGACCGAATAGTATTTTTACTGGCCATATTTTTACTGACCTATGGATACTGACCATTTAGAATTTTTACTTACCATTTAGTAAAACTACTGACCAAAAACTGTAATTAAATACTTACCAAAAAAATACAAGCCAAAATTTTTATTTTTCATTTCCCAAGGCGCAAATTCACTATGAAATGTTGGACAAACATGTTGTACCAACTTGTTGGACCAACATGTATGACGAATCGACTATTGCAGAATTATTTATTTTTTTTTTTACTCAAATTATATTCAAAATATATTCAAAGACGCCACGAAAGACGGAAAGTCGGTACTTCTCATCAAACACGCAGCCGACGAAAGATATGACAAGGAGTTTGTAGTCAGTCACACCGGTAGACGTCTAAAAGCTATTAGATGCTACGCTCTCGCGGAGATAAAAAATTATTATTATAAATAATAAATCAATATAAAAAAAATTTACTCCTACGCTGAAATTAGATGTAGGTCCAACAAGTTGGTACAACATGTTGGTCCAAGTTGTTGCACAATAACATGTTGGTCCAACTTGTTGTACCAACATGTTTGACAAGCGAACGAATCGACCACTGCAGAATTTACTCCTACGCCAAAATTACTGTGGAATGTTGGTCCAACAAGTTGGTACAAAAAGTTGGTACAACATGTTGGTACAACATTCGTGAATTTGCACCCTTGGTCAAACATGTTCGTACAACAAGCTGGTACAACATGCTTGTCCAACTTGTGGTACCAACATGTTGGTTCAATATTCCATAGTGAATTTGCACCCCAAAGTTGAGCAAGAAGTTGGCAACATGTTTCTGACGCTGCAACATGTTGACAACATGTTGATCGTGAAATTTCGGCTATGAAAATATTCTCGATCATGTTCATTGCTGCTATTTGCAGCTCTGGTTCCTTTTTTTCGCCCTCTAGGTCGCAGAAACGCCGCCTTCGTCGCCGCTTCTGCGACCTAGAGAGCGAAAAAAAAAAGTGTTTGACCATCGAAATTTTCATCCTCGTAATGTGCTTCCGGGCTCCACCCCTACAACCAGTCATTTTCCAGTCAACTGCCACAACTAATTAAGGACAAAAAAAAGAAGTTAAAAAATAAAAAAAAAATTTCGGAAAGAAAAGTCAACGTTATATCAGTTATTTTTTAAAGGGAATACGCTTTAGATCCAATTAAAGTAAATCATTCATTACTCCTTTTAACTGCACTTAATTTAGTGTTTTCATTCAGAAATTTATTGCAATCGTTTAAACCAAAAACTGCCGAAATTCCGCGTATGGTAAAACAATCACGAAATGACGTAACCTGCTCGATCTTATTTTTTTTTATTTCTTCAAGAATACAAAAAAAAGACCCTTAAGGGTTTAAAATTGGAATTTTGTTTCAAGTGCATTACGTTAACTGACCAATGTTTACATGCTTCGCTATAGAATAACGAGTTCAGGCTTCTGTTTGTAAAATAGCATGTAACACCGGAGTCTCGTGTTGTTGAGTACATAGCTTTAAGGTACAATCGGCCCCTCACATCATTTGAAAGAATTTCGTATGAGTCCACTCTTTATTTTTTTTTTTCATGGAACAATGGCTACTACTTCTGCCTTTCAATTAATTATAGCTCTACTTCTTGCATAATTTTTTGTTGAGAAAGGTTTTAAAGATGTTTTTTTTTTTTTTCTTTTTCTAATTGTTTTTTCAAGAGCTTTTTTAGGCTAAGCGCTAAATTGGCCCAATTTTTTTTAAATTGACGTCTAAAAATCATCCCATTCTTCTTCTATAAATGGAAATTGTGTTTGGAACACGCCAGTATTTTTTTTTTTAAATATGAGATGTGATTTTAACTTTATACATATATTTTTTTTCCTTTTGAAAGAAACGTGGTGACGGTTGAAATATTTTTATGAAACAAGTGTCATGGATTGTTGATGGTTTAATAATCCACTCGGTATTGTTGCATTTTAATAATATGTCCAGAGGAACTGTCACGTAATTGTCGCAATTTTTTTTTTCCTTTTGCAAAAAAAATACGAACAAGAGTCCCTCAGTTAACTTTTCCTTTTTTTTTTCCAATAAAAAAATTTGCATATGGAAACGCCTCGGATATGTGTATAATTAACCCTTCACTTTCTAATTTAGCTGAGAAAGGTACTAAACTCTCACTTTCAGAAAATCGATTTTCGGAAAGAGAGACAAAATCTCTGAGGTCAACTTCATATCCGTTTTAAAAAAAATACACGTGACTCTTTGAAAAAAATAAAAAAAAAATAACAATCTTAGCGAGAAAATCGGTTAACTTAACAAGCATAATTCATAAACCAACCGACAGAAAAAACATAATTACGTAATCTTTTCACGGAAGTATAATTTGTTTTTATACACACGAAAATTTTCGCCAAAAAAATATCAGACTATGAAATCCTGACAGAAAAGAAAAAAAAAAAAAAAAAAAAAAAAAAGAAAGAAAGAAAGAATATAATAGAATAGAAAATTTTAAAACTTTATAAAATTCTCGATATCATCGCTCTGTATTTATTTAATGACCAGGTCGTTTATTAGAACAGCTTAACTCGATTTTTATTGCTTCCTTTTTAAACGATTTTTATACATCTAATCAATTGTTATGGTTTTTTTTCTCCTTTAAATAGTATGAAATTTTTTTTTTTAAATATCTGGAATGTTATTTTATTAAATAATAATATTACGTGTTTAATGGTGATAATGTGAAATAGATATTATCCCAAGGGTTAGGCAAAGGAGTTGTTTTCCAAACGGGGTGGGCGCTTTTTGCCACACGAGAGGCGAGCGAAGCGAGCCTCGAGTGTGGCTAACGCCCACCCCGTTTGGAAAACAACTCCGTTTGCCTAACCCTTAGGGGTAGCTATTTTTCCCAACGAGTGATGAAAACCACGGGATTTTTTGAAAAATTTAGGATGGGAAACGGCAGAAAACCTTTGAAAAATGTGTGAAAAAAATATTGTTGTTGCCGAAGTTTTCATGCGGGTGAGGCTTCAATGAATAAAACTGATAAGCGCATGCGCTCATTCATATAAAGTTGGAGTTAAGATTTCCCCCTCCAGAAATGCGTAGTTGCCAGGAAAAAAAAGTGACGTATACGTTGTTAAAAAATTAAGGGTGTTGGAAAAATATTAAAACAGCTGTTTGTTGTGATTTGTTATGCAGAAAGATATGAGAATATTTGTGTCTCAAGTTATTGTTCTTTTTTTTTTTTTTACTTTTTTTTCTTTATTTTGTTTCTTTTTTTTTACCATGTTGCAAAGAGCAAACAGAATCATAATAAAAATAAACAGTTTTGTAAAACATGATTTTATTTTCATTTTTTAAGAATTGAAAATCTAAAATGTCAGGTTGTCCGTAAATTTAACGTATAATTTCAAAAATGGTGTATATATATATATATATATACACCAACAATTTTATTACTGTATTTGCATTTCATGCTTGTTTAAAGGGGGCGGTGAAAATAAAAATGTCTGAGGTTTTATATCAAGGCAATGTATCTAATATTTGATTATTAATATTACTTTAAAATCTTGATTAACGTTTGTCTGATAAATTGGAAATAAAATTGTTGATATCAACAAGGAAACGGATGAAAAAAAAAAATATTTGCAAGAAAACAAAGTCATTTTTTATTGAAAAAATTTTAGTCTGTGAAAAATGTTCATTGGTTAGAATGTAATAAATCAAAACACATTTTTTTTTTTCTTATAAACTACAAAAAAACATCAGATTTTGACATAGTAAAAAAATTGAGAAGTTTTCTACATCTTCAACTGAAAATATGTTGACCATTTAATCTTTTTTCGAGTTAATGTTAAAATTAAAACTGATAGTGCAATTGTGAAATTGTAGATTACCAAGTGATGACAAGGATGAGGTCACAGCTTCTGATAAGAGTCTGATTGTGTTGTCGTTTATGGAAGAGTCAGGAGTAGGTGAAGGGGTTGGAGCTGTGTTTGATGAGAATGAGGACCTGGGACCTGTGTATGATGAGAAAGATGAGCTGGGAGAAGTTGGTTTATTCGAAGAGGAATTGGTCTCAGATGGTTGAAAATGTGGAGGGAAAACTTGCAAAAAGATATCATCATCAGTTGAAGAATTATGAAAATCTGAAATGAAATCGTCAACAGACTTGTCTGAAAAAGAACTTGTGCTCTCAGATTCCAAAAACAAATGATCGTCTTCTGAATTGTTGTAAAAGTCAGAAATCACATCATGAAATGATTGGTTTATGATTGATTCTGGTGAATTTACGATGATGTTATCTAAATCCACTATGTCAAAATCGCATGATACTTTTTTTTTTGAAGTGGTAGGATGATTCATATTGGAATTCGAAGAGCATTTCATTTCCTCTGTCACAACTGTTTCTGTCTGCAAATTGCTTGTGTTGTCGTTGATGAAAGAGCCAGGGGTGGGTGAACGGGTTGGAGCTGTGTTTGATGAGAAAGACGCCCAGGGAAAAGTTGGTCCATTCAAACAGGAATTGGTGTCAGATGGTTGAAAATGTGGAGGCAAAACTTGCAAAAATATATTGTCATCAGCTGGACTTGAAGGTGAAAATTCACTGTCTTCAGAAATTGACGACTCTTTTCCATTCAAATTGGTGCTCCTTTCTGCAATATTGACATTGAACGAAACTGTTTCACCATTAAGGCATTGATTTGGGGTTTGAGGCAAGCCTTCGGTTGTTGTCTTAGTCTTGTTTTTTGTGCAAAACCCAGGGGTCTTTTTACCTTTGATGGAGGTGGGAGTGGTTCGGACAACAGGTGTTTGGTTTGTGGTTGTGCTCATTCCAGGACTAGTCATACTCCTTGAAGTTCCAGGGGCGCTTTCATTCGCCGGATCCTGTGGTGTGGTTATCTGAGAATTTCCAGGGGAGATTGCTTTCGAGATAAGGTTTTCTGTCTTTTTTTTCATCAAATTACTGTCGTTAATGTAACCCTCGACCACAGTTGATGACATCCAACCCCCTAATTTTTTCAACATTATTAAGTCTGCTCCGGCGTTGGCGGCTATGGTTGCCGCTGTTCGCCGGAAGCTATGACCTGTGTAGCCACTGATGTCTGGCAGGTTTAGAAATGTTGCAACTGCGCCGGCCATCTTTGGAATGGAGTTGACACCAATATTTTGGGAAGTGCATTTCCCATCCTTGTAATGGACAAACAACTTTTCTGAGGAAACATCGGTTGGTCTGGCCATTATGTACTTTTTGAGTAAACGGTACTTGTCCTCGCTTATTGTGAAAGTTCTGGACGTCCCATTTTTGCTATCGCGAATTGTTATGTAATATGTCTCTGCACCAGAATCATGTATATCAGACAGTGTTATCTTGGCCAATTCACAGCAACGGCAAGCTCCCCAGCATCCTAAAATGGCAGCTATCTGAAAATATTTCAATTATTGTAATGTTTTGTGTGAGGGGGAAAAAAAAAAGAAACCGAGTAAAAAAAAAGTACATCATACTTTTACAGGTAGGAATTGTTGTTCAGGAGCTGTAGTTAAAAATCTGAGTATCTGTTCCTCGGTGAACACATTCGCCTTTTTTTTTTGGTAATTTTTGTTGATATTTTTCAAAAAATTTATGACGATTCCAAAGGTTGAGATGTCAATGTTGAAAATATTGCTAATTTCCCTTTTCAGCATGGAATATGTAGACCATAAAGTTGAAGGGGCTTTGGTCTCAGATAACATGTTCATATAAGCCAGCATCACTGTTGGATTTATTTTATTATTTACGTTGTTCATTCTTTGCCACAAAAGAAACTTTTGATATTGCACTTCATATTTCTTATAACTTTTCTTTGGCCGAGTTTTTTTTTTCGCACTCTCCGCTAAGTTTTTAATGTTATCCGGTAAATCATCCATTTTTTTAACAATATTTAAAAAAATTTCACGATTCAATGAAGATTTAACTTTTTTTAAACTTTTTCCTTTGTTGTGATTCGCAAGTCTAGGGGCGGGGCATATGCTTCGTCAAACGGTTTGTAGCTTTCACAAATCTCATGTTTCACTTATGGAACACATTGAAGTTACGATTTCTCTCAAAGGATAAGACTTAGTCACTTTACGAAAGTATTTTTCTTTTTTTTTTTTTTCCCCATTGCAACTTACGTTACAAGTAGTGTTTCGCCCATGTTAAACCAATGCGCAGAGACCAACTTTGTGTAATTCCTTGTTTCAAAATGTTATCATTTTGTGTTGCCAAATTGAACAGCCGTTTGAAAATACCCATAATATCTCAACGGGACAAGAATTTTACGTGGGGAAAAGACGTACTTTGACCGCAAAAGTTAGTAAGTTAAAATCCTATTTTTCATCATGAGTTGGGAAAAAAAATTAACGAACGTGACGCTATTTTTCATTATTATAATTTTTTTGTGTTATCGGCAGTTCCGGAAAACAGGAGGTGCCAGAATTTGACATTAAGGTTGGGAAATATGGGGAATTTAAATCAAAACATTTTTCCCTCAGCTCCCGTGTACAAATGGAAGTACACTCTCAGATAAAAAAGACAGGAAAAAGTCACTTCAGTCCATAAAAAATCAGCACTATCGTCAATAAAAAACCAGCATTTAGTTAAATAACATAAAGCATTTAGTTTGGTCCCAATTTCACGATGAAACATGTTGCAGTGACATGTTGCACAGTTAGAACTATGTTTCCAACATATTGTTCAACATACTACAGCTTAGAAACATGTTGTTCAACATAGTATAGCTTGAAAACGTATTTCCAACAAGTTGTTTAACATATTAGAGCTTCGAGACGTGTTGCTCAACATATTATAGCTTAAAAACATGTTGTTCAACATACTATAACTTCAAAACATATATCCAACGTGTTGTTTAACATATTGAAGCTTAAAAACATGTTGTTCAACATACTATAACTTCAAAACATATTTCCAACATTCTGTCAACATATTAGAGCTTCAAAAAATGTTGTCAACGTGTTGTTCGACATATTTCAGCATAGAAACATGTTGTTGAACATATTGCAGCTCAGAAACATGTTGTTCAACATAGTATAGCTTCCAAACATGTTGCCAACGTGTTGTTCGACATATTGAAGCTTAGAAACATGTTGTTCAACATATTACAGCTTCGACACATGTTGTTCAACATATTACAGCTTCGACACATGTTGTTCAACATATTACAGCTTCGACACATGTTGTTCAACATATTACAGCTTGGACACATGTTGTTCAACATATTGTAGCTTCGAAACATGTTGTTAACGTGTTTTTTGGCGTATTAGAAACATGTTGTCAACATGTTCAACATATTACGGCTTTGAAACATGTAACCAACATGTGATGCGACATCGGAAAATGATTAATAAAAACGTTGCAACATGTTTCATCCAGAAGCATGTTGCAGGCTACGGCCTTAAATTGCATTTATTTCGGGAATTCCGCAAATCTTCAGAATGAAACATGTTGCGGCCTTAAGCCCAAAATTATCTAATTCGATTTTTTTAGGATTATCGTTTTTGCGACACGTGTTCCACAATGCGGACTAAATGTGAACGCCAGAGACGGAAAAAGTACTGTTCATGTCATGGCAGGAATACACGTTTGGCTCTGTAATATATTTATAAATAAAACGGCAATTACCTTAGACAAAAGAAAAAAAGAAACTGTGGCATAATTAGTGAGGCTTAATAAGCTGAGATTAGTCACAAACGTACCATTAATAAGCAGTATCGAACTCAAAAAATGCAATGACACGCTGTAGGATTTAGTGATAAATTCATACTCCATCAACTCATCATCACTGAATCATGGTTTATCGGTTTCAGAAAATCTAAAAAGGAAAATAGATATAGGTATGATCATTTTTTGTTATTTAAGTTTTAAATAAGTCGCTGGTAAATCACATTTTTCACCTCGTGAAAGAAAACGAATGAAAAAGAAAATTAGTCACAATAACACTGTAACAATAGGAATAAAACTCAATTATTTCCGCTTTTCCGCTTTTTTGCTTTATCGACCGCAGGGAGAATAAAGCATTGTTTTTAGCACGAATTTCAGATTTTTAGTTTTTGATATTTTTACACGTTTTGAAGTCCCCTGATGCCGAAAAAAGCAAAATTTGGATGGTGGCCGTGTGTGTGTATGTGTGTATTTATGTATGTGTGTATGTGTGTATGAATATATGAATATATGTGGAAAAAAAAGTGTCTGTCGGAGGAAAAACAGAAAAACGAAAGAACGGATTTCGATGATTTTTGGTGGGTAGCAACTTCTAATGAAATGTAGGTGCTGATTAGTTTTTGAGTTAAATCGATCCAGGGATTCGGAAGCAGTGAGTGAAAATGTTAAATTTTCAACAATTTCAAGATCTTTTTTGACTATAAATCGCGAACGCAGCTACCAATTGAGTCCTATTTTCGAACTGCAGTAGATATTCATCCAGATACGCTACCATTGAAATTTGGTTAAATTCTGTTGAGTGGTTCAGAAACGGTGAGCAGGGCTAAAAGTATGGGTATAGGCCTAAAAACCGATAAGTCGACTTTTGAAACGTCACGATATGACATCATCGATTACGTCAACAAAGCGATTTGGATGCTGATTGGCGGGTTTCTCGTGGGAGCTAACAAAAAACTAACCGTATTTTTGAAAATATTTTCGGGGTAGAGGATTCCGAATCTGAAATAATTTTTCCAAAATTCGAATCCCTTATGCCAGTATTGCGGCTTTGGTGGACCTCTGATCAAAAATCTAACCGCATTTTTGAGAATATTTTCGGGGTAGAGGATTCCGAATCTGAAATAATTTTTCCGAAATTCGAATCCCTTATGCCATTATTGCGGCTTTGGTGGACCTCTGATCAAAAATCTAACCGAATTTTTGAGAATATTTTCGGGGCAGAGGATTCCGAATCTGAAATAATTTTTCCGAAATTCGAATCCCTTATGCCCGTAATGCGGCTTTGGTGGATCTCTGATCAAAAATCTAACCGTATTTTTGAGAATATTTTCGGGGTAGAGGATTCCGAATTTAAAATTATTTTTCCAAAATTCAGATTCCGTATGCCCGTACAGTGGCTTTGGTGGACCTCTGATCAAAAATCTAACCGTTATGTATATTATTTATAATATACATTTCATAATTCGTCGATAAAGCACTTTGATCGGTTCACCGATCTCATTTTTTTCTCTGGCAACCAGAAAAGGAAAACCAAACCGAACCGAACCAAATGGCTTTTATCAATTGGTTTTCGACAGGGATCCGAAGCCGGTAAAAATTAGTTGGAGCCGACGCCGGCATCGACGCCGAAATATCAAAAGTGCTAGAGCTGGCACCAGCGCCAGAACGGAATAGGAAAATTTTTGCCGCTGGTGCTCGTGCCGGGAGTTGATTCCAGCATCGGTGCCAAAACCACCATCAATTTCGTCAATCTTTTCTTTTCTTTTTTATAAATTGTTACAGTAATCGCCGTCTTATTCGTTCATTTAACGCCGCTATAATTCATTTTTATATTCATTTTTTGCATATTTATTTTGGAAAAATTTTACAAACTTTTTTTTCATAAGGACGATATCTTAAACTACCAAAAACCGTACAATCCGTTTCATCATCTCCGATACTCTCTCACTCTCTCATTCTCTCCATAATCCAATATCACTTTCCTAAGCCCCTCCATC
Organism: Liposcelis bostrychophila; assembly: GCA_037577465.1. Classification (NCBI taxonomy): domain Eukaryota; kingdom Metazoa; phylum Arthropoda; class Insecta; order Psocodea; family Liposcelididae; genus Liposcelis; species Liposcelis bostrychophila. Next base: position 8,338,553 of record CM075211.1, read on the forward strand.
AAACCATATGACTTCGTTTTCACCGAGCACAAATAAAAAAAAAGATATTTTAAAAAAAATCCCTCATCCGTCTTTTTCATTGACACTTAATAACATTTGGCGCACGTTTCTTGATAAACACATCCAAAAAGAAACTTTTTTTTTCTCATTCCTTTCCTGACCATAAACGGAGAAAGAAAAAATAAACTCATGTACAGTGTCATGTATTTCTTATTCAACCTTGTCAATATCTAAAATACGAAACAAAAAAAAAAAAAAGTCTCGCTCATACAAGTGGTACATGCTCATAAAATATTAATTCACCTCTAGTAACGTAATTTAAACCAATTTTTTGGCTTCCGAAAACAAGCCGCGATCTGATCTTTCATCGGGTAACCTTATCTCGCCTGTCATAATATTATAAAAGCTATTTCAAACCGCTTGTTTAATAGTTACAAATAATTTACTGATCACGAGAAAAAAAAAAAAAAAGGACCAGGTCGAAATTCAATCCTCAACTGATAAGAAACCAGAAGCAATGTTAATTTAACACGGGACGTTTCCTTATCTTCCGAATTTTTTTTAAATTTTTTTTATTATTATTAAACCCCGCAGCTTCCAGTAGTCTTTTATATTAATTCCATTATTGCCTTCAGGTAATCAATTAGCTTTTTTGATAGAGTGAACCAAGAGAGAGAGAGAGAGAGAACGTGAAATTTATTCAATTTCAAACACTTGCAAAATGAATTCTTTTCTGACACTTCGCGCTTCAGGTTTTCTTATTATTTTAATTTGGAAGAAACAAATCTCAGAAATAACGACGCTCGCATGTTTATAAAACCTTAATTTAATCTGTATATCAGACACCCACGCGCACTGTCACTAAAAAAAAAAAAAAACATAATCTCTAGTCCTCAGGGCGGTTGATATTTTTCATTTTTGTCGTGCCTAGTTTAACACGAAGCGAAATAATAGGCCTAAAAACCAATCCGACAGATAATTATAAGATCAACCGAACTAAAACGCTCATGGACATTTATATAAATCGAAATGAATGAAGAGATTTTATATAGTTTCTTTATTGATAAATTGGTTTGGCCCGTTCAAATTATTTTTTCAGATATAGACCCGTCCGAAAAAAAAACACTAATAATTAAATTGTCATGCGAAATAAAGTTATCAACCCCTCCCTAATTTTTTTTTCAAAAATATACCTAAAAACTGTAATTATCAGTGACGGATGTTTGTTTTAATATAAATATTTTTTTGGATGTAGAAATTAATATGTTTGATTTCTTCTGAAGAAGGGAAATGGAGAAAACGGTAGAGGTTGGTAGGAAAAAGAAACGCGTCCGCCGTTAGACTCCGAAATAGGTTGACACACACTGTGACAAAGCAACTCATAGTCGGATACTGTGAGAATTTGTTTACAAAAGGGAGACAAAGGCCGCACTTTAACGATCAAACTTGTTGCAGCAACCTTTAAGGCAAAATGTTCCAACGTTAAAAACTTGTTGCTGAACATGTTGCATGTCAGAAACACGTTACTGAAGTGTTTCAACGTTAGAAACATGTTGCTGAACATGATGCAACGTTAAAAGCACGTTGTTGAACATGTTGCAAGTAACACGTTGCTCAAAATGTTGCAACCTTCGAAAGACGTTGCTGAACATGTTGCTAAAAATGTTGCAACGTTAGAAACATGCTGTTGAACATGTTGCAACGTTAAAACATGTTGCTGAACATGTGATGGAACGCGACTGATACTCCAAGTAAAAGGAAAACGTCAAAGGATTCCATTTTCGCTACACAGACAAAATGGGGAATCCGAGGAGAACACATCGACTGTATTATATTGTTAGCTGTTATCTATTTATTTATTGATTGACATTAATATACCGGTATTATATTTATATGAAATCAACGCTTATTATTTTACGCTTCCGTTATATCATCTTGGCGACGAGGATAAAAGTTCGGTTTTCGAGAAACGTCGATTGAAACTCAACCATGCCTGGGATCGGTCACATAGACCAATTTGATCCAAACAATCCTGCAGCGTGGACGGATTAAAAAACTCGTTTGGAATTCTATTTTGTTGCAAACGGCATAAAGGACGATATTCAAATAGCCACGTTTTTTTCTGTTGTAGGGACCCGAATTATACTCAATTGTTTCGCAATTGGCACAGCCCAAAACCGTCAAGGAGCTGACTTATGCAGAAATAATGGCTAAGCTGGACAAGTACTTTAACCCGAAGTCGTCCGCAGTCATGCAAAGCTACCTGTTCTTCACCCGGAAGCAGAACCAAGGGGAGTCTGTCTCACAATTTGCCACAGCACTTCGTGGATTATCTAAGGACTGTGAGTTTGGCGACATCTTGGATTCCTTAAGTTCAATTCATCATAGGCTTACTCGATAAGAACTTGCAAGCTCAATTATTGGCCACCGACAATCTCGACTTAAATAAAGCTTTAACGATGGCTCAGGCCTATGAACAATCAGTTAATCAGGCTCGTCTATTGCCCCAGAACGGACACACAACACCTACGGGGACAGTGGAACATTCACCTATAGTGTCACCCACACCATCAGGAAATGATTCTTCGGAAGGCGTTGACGAAACAACGAGGGAGACACCGGAAACTCTAACTGAAACGTCAGAGACAAACCAGCAGAATACGCCATTAGGGAGGTATTTGAGAATGCATCCGAATGCCATCTGGCCTCAATCAATTCATTCTTCCTAAGAACCTTTTCAGGGGGGGAAGAATGATGGAACGCGACTGATACTCCAAGTAAAAGGAAAACGTCAAAGAATTCCATTTCCGCTACACAGACAAAATGGCGAATCCGAGGAGAACACATCGACTGTATTATATTGTTAGCTGTTATCTATTTATTTATTGATTGATATTAATATACCGGTATTATATTTATATGAAATCAACGCTTATTATTTTACGCTTCCGTTATATCAACATGTTGCGAGAAACACGTTTTTGAACATGTTGCTCAAAATGTTGAAACGTTAGAAACACGTTTTTGAACATGTTGCTCAAAATGTTGAAACGTTAGAAACACGTTGTTGAACATGTTGCAAGAAGCATGTTGTCTTTTCATGTTGGAATTTTTTTGATTTTTACAGTATATTCATTTTCCTGCGAAAGAGACAGATCAAAGTTCGATCAATTGCCCCAGTTACTCCTTTTAATATCAATAAAATTTTCAGAAACATCAAGACGATCTCTTTTTCAATGTTCTGAGCCTTTTAGAAAATCATGTTTTTTGCACAGTTTCGAGTTCTCAACTCATTGGAAAATGGTCTAATTTTTTTAGCGACTTCTGCTGAGGGGGGACATTACAAAAAGATTTTAAAGTCCTAATAATAATTACTGTACCCCAATAATAATTACTGTAATAATACTTAATAATTAGGGTGTTTTATCGAATTTACTCATAAAAATTTTAAAAATTATATGTTGTGAATAAGAGTCAACTGTTGCTTATGGATAAGACTGACGATGGAAAAATCGCTGTCGGAAATAAGGTGACAAATCAGGACAAAGAACTCAAAAAATTGGTTCCAGGAGTCGCCACTAGACCACTAGACCACTGGCAGAATATTTTAGATCATTACTCAACGAATTTGTTACTCTGCCCTTTGGGAAATACCCGCATTTTTCAAATCCCGGGAATCTTGAATTTTCGAATTTCCCGGGAAATTTGAATCCCTAATTCTTGTGCACAAAATTAAAAAATAAGTTAATGTATTGGCCGTACTTATAACTCATTTTTTCTCGGGGTGCGTTGGAGCAAACCTTGCATAAAAATACAAAGTATTATTCAAACGGCTCATTTTTACGACAAGTACAAACATGCACGTAACATCTCCATTTCTTTCATGAATCTTCATCATCATTATCGGGGTACGTTTAAAACTATTCGAATCCCATTTGAGAACTCGACAAGTCAATACAAGTTAAAAAAAAAAAGAAGGCTATCAATGATACAGTTAAATCAAAAGCAAAGTTCGAAGCGCCATACAATTAATATAATTATTGATCATATTAGTACGATTATAACTTTCGAATATTTATTTACGTCTGACAAGACAATAATAATAATTACACACTAAAAGGATATCATTTAATATTGAATTAATTAAACTAGTTTCTAATTCGTTTTGATTAAAAGAAATGCAATTGTTACATTCTTAATATAGTCATCTCTTTTGTTAATTTGGCCCGCGAAAGGATTTTTCGGCAGCCGAGAGGAAATTGGGGGGGGGGGGGAAGTAGGCGTGTCATCCGATTCGAAAACAAGCATATTACTTCATCAGGTTTTTAAAATCAATAAAGTTTTTTTTTTTTTTATTCGTGTTCCAGACATGTCCGAATGGGTTATTACTCAAGCCCCCTTTGGCACCATAATCCACCCGATTAAAAAAAAAAATGTCTGTCGTTACATTAAGAATGGTAATATTATTGGTCATTCAAAGATCGTTAAGGTATAAAAATAAGGACCTCGGGCTTGTTGTAGGTTACAAATCACAGCGATTCCCTCTTAGGTTAGTTGCGTGAAACCTGTCATTTGACGAATTTACTCGCCCGGATAGTTACGACAACCACATAATTGCTTGTGAATTGATTTGCGGCCAATTATGCAGATGAAATTCTTTTTAATTTTTTTTTTTTTTTTTTTTTTTTTTTAACGGGAGGGAAATTATTATTTTTTTTTTTTTTCTAAATTTTGATTTAATTTTTTTTCTCGAAATCAAACGCTAATGATCGCGCAATGCGGTCCGATTATTCTGGAATTAAAATTGATTAAAGTTTCCTTTAGATGAGGAGGAAAATAAAATTTAAAAAATTTTAAGATAATAAATTAATTGCCGGGACTTATCCCCCCTCGAATACTTGTTATAAATATTTTTCGTATTTTTTTTTTTTCCTTCTCGAGTCAGGCCTTTTACTTCCGCGCTGAAATCTTATCAAAGCTTCCAACCATGACTGAGGAATACGTTTTAAATATACCGTAGACGTATTAATAACTATATCCAATTGGTAATAATGTTCTCGGAGAAATCTTAAATGCGGTAATCAATTAAATGGATATTTTGCGATTGATCCAATTAATATTGCGGTCTCTATTTTTACAGTTCATTTCTAAAAAAAAGATCGGAAGATTATTAACTCCATTTTTTTTTTTTTTTTTTTTTTTTGTCTCTAAGTAAGTTTCTTGGTCTTATTAAAAAATATGAGATTGCGCACATGAAAAGCTGCTGCTTTGCTTTGCATTAGATTTGAGTCGGGGAAGCTGTGTTCTGACTCCATTGGTCAATTAATCGAAGGGTACATTTAATTGTACCACCGGAAATGCTGCATATTTTTAGACTTTTTTCTTCTGCCAGCACTTTTCTTATTTTGATCATTTTTTCGAGCACAAAAAATAAAAAAACGGAAAAAAAGTGGTACACCCAAAAAAAATGAATATGCCTCGTTCGTAATACAAGCAATGTTTCTTAGCGACAAAGCAAATATGCTTTGCCGCAAAGCAACATAGCTCGACTCGACGCAGGGTTGCTGTTTAAAACATTTTTTAATAAAAAAACAGTTTAAAACGTTTTATATTATTTTCCCATGTTTTAAAACGTTTTAAAACGTCTTTTATTCGGCTTGGTTTTAAAACGTTTTAAAACATGTTTTAAAAACACTTTCGAAATGTTTTAAATTCGTTTCTATTTTTATTCAAATTTTTAAAACGGTGTTTTTTATTCAAATGTTTTAAAACGTTTTAAAACACCGTGTTTTAAACCAATTTGTTTTAAAACAATCATCTCTGCGATTAAGCAACCATTATGAATATGAGCGGCTCATACAATCTATGGTACGGTCCATACCATAGATTGTAAAAACGTATTATTAATACGTTAATTAATTTTAAAACGTATTTTATTCACTTAATAAAATGCGGTGTTTAAAACAACTTTTAAAACGGTGTTTTTTATTCAAATGTTTTAAAACTTTTTAAAACACCGTGTTTTAACCCAATTTGTTTTAAAACAATCATCCCTGACTCGACGACATTATGCTTTGCGACAAAGCACTCGCGAGTCTTGACGCAAAACATTTTTACTTCTTAGACCTAAGTTACGGAAAAATGCTTTGTCGCAAAGCATTTTTGCTTAGACCCAAAGCAGCATTTTTTTTTTTTTTTTTTTAGTGCATGTAAAGGCATTGGGCATAGTCCCCAAATAAGCTACATTATTGTAAGCTTATAAACTTCATTATTTATTTTTCCCAAACCACTTCGGCCACCGACGGCCATCACTACTTTTGGATTGCTTCGCGGAAAAATATTACCGAGCAATGCATTCATGCTGAATTGTTTACACTGTATTTACATGCTAAAGTGTAAGGCATAACGCCCAAAAAAATGAACTGATTACCAGGTAAGCGATGTCTTTCTGCTCTACACTGCCGTGGTAAGCGAAATGGGCGTATGTACATTCTTAAGTTGGCACTTGTCTTTTATTTTTAACTTATGTAAACAAAGATTCAGTTCCAAAATAAACATACGCCCAAATCGCTTACCACGGCAGTACAGTTTTAGTTAAATGAATGTATTCTTTTGTTTGTTTCTTTTATTTATTAAAATCTACACTGCTCTATTACCGATTTTTGTTTCAGGTAATTCAGTTCTATGTCCTTGGAATGGTGGTATGTATGATGCTGTTATTAAAAAGGTGGATGCAAAACGAGGGTATTTGGTTCATTATTGCAAATACAATCCAAGGTAACTATTTTACCGAAAAAGGCCTGCTTTTTGCCGAAAGAGGCTTGCAGCTTCTCGTGAAAGAGCAGGCCGTGTAATTAGCGAAGAGGTAGGTTCATGCTGAAAATGTATTGTAAACTAGTTTTATTACATTTTTGCCATTTCAGGTGATTAAGAGGACGATTGAGGATGAGGAAGATGACGATGACGATTATGATTATGAGGGTGAAGAATCTTCCGATGATGAAGATTTTATACCTGTATACCCAGAAAAAGAAATAAGCTTCGTTCGCAATACAAGCGATGTTGCTTAGCGACAAAACAAATGTGCTTTGCCGCAAAGCAACATGGCTCGACTTGTCGACATTATGCATTGCGGCAAAGCAATCACGAGTTTTTGCACAAAACATTTATTCTGCTTAGACCTAAGTTATGCAAAAATGCTTTGTAGCAAAGCATTTTTGCTTAGACCCAAAGCAGCATTTTTCTGGGTGTATGACCCTTATACCCTTATACCGGTCGTAAATGATTTGCATAACTTAGGTCTAAGCAGTAAAATGTTTTGTGCCAAGACTCGTGAGTGCTTGTCGCCATGCATAATGTCATCACGAAAAAAAGATTGTGTAGTGATCTATTAAAAAGAGTCATTTTAGATTCCTTAAAGAGAAAATATGTGTGGACACTCTGCGATTAAAAATATAGTTAAAAAAAGTTTCATTTATTTTTTCATATAAAAATTTAAAAAAAAAATGATAAGTGTATTAAAAATTTCGTTTTAGAAACTGTTAAGCACTCACGAGTCTTGTCGCTAAGCAACATGGCTTGCGTTGCGAACGAGGTAGTTTATTTTTCTGGGTGAATTAACTGTACCCTCCAATTAATTATTCAATGGAGACAGAGCAATGCTGTCGAAAAATTCCGCCTGTGGGCTTAATAATGTCCAATCAGAAATTTTTAGCTGAATAAATGGAACATTTTGCATTGTGGAGGAGTTATTAGTTGGTCATTAGCTCTCCTGTTAAAGTAACTTTGAATTAAGCAAACCCTCCTCCCGGACGAAACAGTGATGCAAAAGGTATATAAAATTGTTTCAAAATAAATGCAAAAAATTTATATAAAAAATGAATGATTTCTGTATCAGTTATACGAAAATTTGGACAAAGTTTACGCATACTAGAGTTTTTTAAGCACCAATTTTTTATATGGATAATATTTACATGCATAATTTTTTTAAGCATGAAAATCTGGATACGTATGTTTTTTCGTAACTTTTTTTGGAAGATAAAAAAAAAATTTCCGGTAAAAATGTTTAGTAGGTTATGCATAATTTATGCGTTTTTGCTTTATTTATGTGTGTCATATTTTTAGTATAATTTATACATAATTTGTATATAATTTATGCATCTCTTTTTTGTGCACAGTTCAAAAGCTTAGAACTTTTTGCACAGTTCAAAAGCAAACATGCTTTTCCGCAAAGCATATTTGCTAGTCTCGACGACATTATGCATTGCGACAAGCACTCACGAAGCACAAAACATTTTTACTGCTTAGATCTAAGTTATGCAAAAATGCTTTGCGACAAAGCATTTTTGCTTAAAACCAAAGCAGAGTGTACTTCCCTACCTACTTCCCAGGAATTCTCAGTAACCTTCCTGAGATTCTTAAAAAAAGAAAATTCCCTAAAATTCTACCAAACAACATTAGGATTTTCCTTTGGGATAAATTCCCGGGCAGAACCTCTTAACAACAACCAAACCACCATGCTAAACTCAATTCTTCAAACCTGATTGCACCTTTCAAGAAAAGCGTTCAAAATTTAAAACAGTTCAGTTCAGCTTTGGGATCCGACGTAATCTAGTGCCAAAGAAGAAAAGATTAATAAAACGATGAAAGTAAGCGCCGCGCGGTCCGAAACTTTAAAAGCACCCAAATGCTACACCACCGGGCAAAATCCCTCTCCAAATTTTTCCATATCCTTAAAGGAAAAGATCCTTCAGTTCAGTCACGACACCCATCACACAAGAGAACCAGTTGTTAACAGGTCCGACTGTTCAAAAACTCCTCAAAATAAAAATCCCCTTAAGGAAATAAAAACCCGGACCGCATTGACCGGAGCACTATTTTCGATGCAAATAAAAAAAAAATCAAATAGATTTTGAATAAAGTCATTTCGTGTAACACTAGGAAACAGCCCAAGGTGAATTTCGACCCGACACGCACGGCGTTATATTCTCTCCAAAAAAAAAAAAAAAAAAAAAAAAAATTCAGCCGACGGTAAACATTTATTTTTATTCCCCCCTACCTGCCAGGTCCGAAGGTAGAATCAATCATTTTTTCGGAGAGTCGGCCACAAGAATCAAAACAAACAACTTCGCCAAAAAAAAAAATCCTAAAGGGATATGAATTCTTTAAGAAAAAAACTTCTTAATCTAATTTATACGAAATTATTTAAAAAAAAAAATTAATCGTCCCACCGCAAAAACCATTTCGGTGACTGATGGAGGACACAGCATTCATTGTTTAAAAAAAAAATTTTCCAGCTTCGATCTAAAAAAAATAAAAATAAATAAATGATTTGAATATTCCGAATCTGTTATTTTCTTTCTTATGAAATCATAACGTAATATACCTTTCAGTATCAGGCCTAAAACCCTAATTGATAAATATTATTGGTTTGTTTATTTTAGCAAATAAAATGAAAGGGCTTCGGAATATAATTTCCGAAGACGTAAATGATTATTAAATACGATAAAAAAAAAAAAAAAGAAACAATTTATGTATTTTCATTTAGGTCGATCATTTTGGGAAAATAAAATGCATTATTAAGATTTTCGATAAGAGAAATATAAGCCTCATTTCAATTTTTTTTTTCGTTAATTGTTATTTATTAATATTACGGGATGAAGCTTTGTTTCGTGAGATAAATATATAGGGCTATAAATTAATTACGAAAACGTGACGGTTTTTTTTTTTTTTTTTGGAGGAACTTGTATTTGAAATTATTATCCCCTGGGTAGCGGTTATATTTGCATCTATCTCTTTACGTGTTAATGCACGGAGTAACTTATTTATTTTTTTTTTTTCCTGAAAAGATTTTAATAGAGCAAGTGAAAATTGATACCCCGTCTAGGCGTGGTAAGTTGTTCATCAGTCAATGGGGGAGGTCTCCGTGTGGTCTTATTAGTGCAGAAAGTTGTGGGGGGGAAAAAAACAGATTTGTCAGTTATGCCGCCATTGTAACGTAATGAGGGAAGTAGGCACGCATGATACACATGTTAACCATGTAACCGTACGAAATGTGATATGATATGATATAATATGTCGGTTATGGATACCGGTAATACGCATCCTTCATTGATTTTTCAATGCAAGTTCCAACTTGTTTAAATTAAAAAACGCATCCGGAAAATAATAACAAAAAAATATGCGGCCGAAAAGCTTCGATTTTTTGGGGTTGGGGTTGTGGGAGCGTATGGTAAAACAATATGGGAAACAAGGGCTGCCCTCATGGTTAGGAGCTAAATTTAGGGGCCAAAACCAGAGGCAAAGCCGTAAATAGGTCAAACTTCTCCTGTAAAGTCTTCGGCAATCTCATCCTTAAGGATCTTAAGCCATACAGTACGCAACAATAATACCATAAACCATAACAAGATTATCTTAACAAAATTGCTAAAGAGTACGCAGTACCCGTGGCAGCAGATAAATCGTATTTTTCTTTTTACGGAAAAACGAAGACAAGTCTTGAAAAATTAAGAAATTTTCAGGAAAAAATTTCAACGGTTTTTCAATTTTTTATATTTTAAGATTTGTCTTCGTTTATCCGTAAAAAGAAAAATACGATTTATCTGCTGCCACGACTGATGCGTACATTAAAGAGTAGGTTTCAGTGAATACCGGAAGGAATGGCTATTTTGTCTAATACTCGATTTGGGGGGGAATTCAAATTTCAGGTAACTGACAAACTTCTATACACTGCATCCAAAAACGTTTAATGCAAGTTCCAACTTGTCTAAATTGTGTAGGCAGCCGGAAAATAATTTCAAAAAATTATGGGGCCGAAAAACTTTGATTTTTTTTTTTTGGGATAGGGGTTGTGGGTCTGGATTTAACTGAAACAAATTGAAACTTGAACTAAAAATACTAGAATGAGTCAAAGAAGTTGGATGGACACTTAAGATTCGGATTTCATTCCGGGCAGTGCAGCATCACACACAGCAGCCATTCCTTCCGGTATTCACTGAAGCCTACTCTTAATAATCTTCTTCTTAGTCCTTTACTCGATTACGAACGTGGGGATTTCTCACGTTCACACTAACCGGCATATGGGTCCTCCAATTGAACTCCAGTTCGGAACGGCTATTTTTGAGAGATTTACGAGGCAATTACTGTTCGCCGAGATGTGGTGGCCATTGATTTTTTTACAAGTGAACTAGGTTTTACCTGAGAAAAATTCCAAACTGCGACCTAGGATAGAAGCACGAGTCTCATGATTGAGAGTCGACCCGTACAAAAAAGAGATGCATAAAATATGTAAATTTTTTGCAAAATAAATACAAAAAATATATATTAATTTTGTATAATTATACAAAAATTTGGACCTACATAATTTATATATAATTTATGTATAATTTATGTATATTTTATGTATAATTATATATATAATTTATGTATAATTTATGTATAATTTATATATAATTATATATATAATTTTTCGTTGAAAAAGTTTATGTTTCTTAGTTTCTTATACATAGTTTATGCATAATCATCCCCGAGGATAAAAAAAAAAATTTTTTTTAAAAAGTTTAAGTTTTTTATACATAATTTATGTATAATCATATTGTAGGATAAAAAAATATAAGTTCTTTATACATAATTTATGCATTTTTTATGCATGTCCAATTTTTTGTATATTTTATGTATAATTTTTGTATAAATAATACAAGTTTTATGCATCCCTTTTTCGTACGGGGAGCAAACTATGAACTAGACTACGGGCCACCTCGCTTAGTCATACCAGATAAATTTCTTACCTAAAAAGAGAAAAAAAGACCAGATTAGATATAATAGAACTATCAAATATATAAAAAAATAGATTAAACAAGTACAACTATAACCATTGGGATATCGGATTATAGGTACCCAGATAGATTTAAGAAATAAAATCGTTGCAGGGATTTCACGCAAAAATTTAACCATAGCAGATTTTTCAAATGAAATGGTGACAATTTATTCCGATCTGTCAAGTGTGATTCATAAAACAAATGCAAATATGCAAAATAATGATATATTGACTCTATAGACTTTTAGTCCATTGGACATTCTCTGGATTGTCCATCAGATACTCATAGGGCATCCAATGGACTCTTTTTTGATCAGAACGGACGTAGGTAAATTTAATAGACTCCCAATAAATATCCTCATGACACCGTAAAGACGTCCGGTCCTGGGGACTGGATAAACTTTGCTATTTGGGTAATGATACTGTCCGGAGTTAATTTACTTTCTGGTTGTAACGCTGCAGTTGTATTGCGCAGGAGCAGAAGAAATAATATGCATTGATTGGTCTCTAGTTATTTAAGTAACTTAAACATACGGTAATTATTTTGATGACGCTGTACGAAATAAAAAAATTAAAAATTAAATTAAAAGATTTAACCATCAATTTTTTTTTTTTTTTTTTTTTGACGTAGAAATACGTGTCAGGGTGCACCATGACGTGTCCAGTTGTCCGGTTGTCTTAGTGTTTTGGACAACGAACATAAAAAAAAAAAAAAAAAAAAAAAAAAAAATACAGTTGACTCCGGTTATAGTGGACTTCAAGAGACCAAAGAACTGCCGTGGTAACCGAAATGGGCGTATGTCCATTCTTAAGTCGGCACTTGTCTTCTATATTTTTAACTTATGTAAACAAAGATTCAATTCCAGAATGGACATACGCCCATTTCGGTTACCACGGCAGAGAATTTTGACCACTATAACCGGGGGTCCACAATATCCAATTTTGCTTTTTTTTTTTTTTTTTTTTTTTTTACTTAATTTTTTGTGAAGCTAATTCTAATTCCACGAAGATCGTGAAATTAGAAAAACTCCCAATTGCTCTAGGACCACGGTCGTATAGACAGGTCCGGAAACTTCCTATGCCGATTATGTCCCGCTTAACTACGCCAAAATTAGTTCTAAAATTGGCCGCCACTACTGGCGGCGTTGCGGTCTAGACACCAGCAACATGTCTAATGTTTACGTTGGGACTCCCACTGGGACTCTCGTTTCGAACATCAAGAGAAAGTAGCCGACATCGTGTTTTTTTTTATTATATTAAAATGCCCGTGTTAGGAATTGATTTTGGTTCAGAGAGCTGTTACGTCGCCATAGTAGAGGAAGGAACCAACGACCAATCAAAAGGCGTCTCTCTAACAAGTAGCGCTCACGGTGGTAGAAAGGAGGAACTAATATATGCGTAGTTAAGCGGGACATGATCTCCAATGCGTAAGGGATAGGAGTTTCCGGACCTGTCTATACGACCGTGTCTAGGACCGGACCGGACCGAGCTTCACGGATCACATTTTATTAGTACTCATTATTTTGCTTTATTTTATTACTAGATCCAGAAACGTTCAAACTGGATTTAAATGAGATATTGAAAGACTTATTAAAAGAAGTAGCGGTTAATATAACGAACGCAGCTAAGGTGAAACTTAGGGTCCACTATATCCGAAAATTTTTATACTGTGTCTTATGAACCATGAACCAAATCAAAATGACTATTTTAACCATTGTAACCGGGGTTGTTTTTTTTCCTGTCCACAATATTCGGATGTTTTAACATGGCGCTTATGGACGATCTTGTCCACTACAATCGAAAATACACTATATCAGTTATAACCGGATTCGACTGTATTTCAAAAATTTTAGATAAATTTTTCAATAAAATTTTATCAAAAATCCTTGATGATCCTTAAAAATTTTAAAAAATTTTCAATGAAATCTATAATAAAATTTTTTTTAAAAATATTGTAAATTTTTGACTATTTTTAAGAAAAAGCGGAAAATCTTTAGAAAATTTTATAGATTTTGATGATTTTTGATAAAATTTTATTGAAAAATGGGGCCACGTGGGCTAATATTAGCGCTTGGAGTATTTTAAGGGGATCATTAACAATTTTTAAAACGAACATTTCGATGATTTAAATTAAATTAAAAGCATTTCTATTCCTAGCTCGGAGATGCGACTCCAGCCTAAAATTCTAGGCGTAGTCCTATGTAGGGACATGCCTCATGTCCCCTGACTGTTTTTTTTTTCTTTTTTGCTTTATCCACCGCATGGAGAATAAAACATTGCATTTAGCACAAATTTCAGATTTTCTTGATGAAGCTACAGCCTAATTTTTTTTATTACTTACAGAGACTTCAAAACGTAGACTGTAGATATTTTATACCGCTCATATTTTTATTGTTAAAAAAAAAAATTAAAAAAAAAAAGAAATAAAAAATAAAAAAATAAAAAAAAAAAAGCCAGAACGTTTTATTGATCTTTACATTTTGATATATAGGCAGATTATCGAAGGACACACAAAGCATGCTTTCGTCACGGTAGATTCATTTTCACACCCTAATTTTTAAGCTGAGTACTTTTCCAAAATTAAAAAAAAAAAATAAAAAAAAAAAAAATTCCGATTCACGATGTTAAAAGGTCAACAAAAAATTTTTTTTGTTATTTTCTAGGTTAAGACGCCTTTGCTTTCAATTGCGACAAAAAAACCAAAAAAAAAAAAAAAAAAAAAAAAAAAACCAAAAAAAAAGAAAAAAAAAAAAAATTGCCATTGGAATATTCCATTTTCGGTAGAAAATAAACAAACATAATGAATGGAGAGAGAGAGATTGATCACACAAAGATTATGATGATTGCAGGATCGGTTTAATGTCAATTCTACGCTTTCGAGTACTTTTGTCTCTTTTTTAAGTGTCACGGAATGAGTATAATACTCCCATTATGGATCAATCACGGCGGCGGACGGATTTCCGCGTGCAAAAATTATTTTTTTTTATTCAAAAGAACTTGTGAAGCGATCTTTCCGATCTACGGGATCGATGAGTATATGGGAAAGGTCTTATCGTGACCTTGAAAAAAAAATTCTCCTCGTGAAAGTGTAGCTTTGATTAAGCAACGCATCCGTTGGTTTAAATGGCGAAAATTGAAGGTCATGAACCTGATTCGGGTTAAACTGTCCCAAACTTTTTCGTCACGAGGATAATTTTTCATCTTATTTTTTTTATTGGGTCTTGCGACACCGTAAGCCCCCCTTCCCGTCAATAAAAAAAAATCTTCGGTTTGTAAAAGACAAAAAAAAAAAAAAAAAAAAAAAACAATAACATTGTTTAAATAGAAGACGTTGATCGACATATGTAAACATAAAGAACGTAATCACGAAAGTTTAAATTGCCAAAAAACCATGGGTGGGCTTTAGGTAATGCCGCAATGATTATCATGATTAGACACATAAGTGCGTGGCGAACTTTAACCCCCGAGTGCTCTGAATCTTTGATTTTGGCAATAATTTTTTTTTTTTTTTTTTTGTAAAAAGGGGCAAAAGTAGCCGGAGGATCGGATCCAAAATCATGCGATTGCTCCGCCGCTCTTGTAATTTTATCGGCAATGAACTTGTTTAATAAATTCATTTCTTACACAATCGACTTTCTGAAAATTGCGGGCAAAAAAGTATGGTGTGACTAATTTTGCAAAATTTTTCGATTAAAAGTTCAAAACTGTAGCGTGAAATCGTAATGAAAAGAGAAAGCCTTCGCCCTTCAAAAAAAAAAAAAAAAAAAGAGCTTGTGTCCTAAAGTTGAAAAAAAGAATAATTAAACGGAATCAATTCGATGCATTCGATAATAAAACGACGCAGATTGAAGATTTAAACGGAGAGAAAAAAAAAAAAAAAATAAGAGTGATTGGATTTCACTTTTTTGAGAGACAATAATCGCTTTGATATGGTCGATGAGCTCATGTGATATGTAATATGCAATCAGTCCTCTGTGACAATATTTTCTTTGAATAACCAACCTTGAAGCTATTGAACTTAACGGTTGCGGTAGAATAGAGATCTTGAATATTTTTGTTTCGTGGAAAGTGTATCATCCAAATCTTAAAAAAATTTTTAAAGGTGAAGAAAAAGAATTTTTTTTTTCCTTTAAAAATACCTAATTAAAATGTTTTAACAAGTCTTCACCCAAAATCAACAGGTTTGTAGTAATTAGTAATTAACAATTAGTCACTGTGAAAAGACCTCACAAGTCGGCGACAAGCCTCAGCAGGAAGCATTTTCGCTTTTGTTTTTTTTTTTTTTACTTCGGTCGGGTCGGGCCTCGTGTATGGAGGTTTTTCTGTTGCGGATGGTATGACCTTGAGATAATTTTTGTGCTGGAATGAGTAATTAGTCAGGTTTGCAAGTAGCTCAACCGTGAGGAGACGATGATCGTAGTGTCGGTCAATGATTTGCGACGTAAAAAAAAAAACACAAAATGAATCAGTGTTTTCGTGTTTTTGTTTCTACTGATTTTTCTATTTTTCTCAAAAAAATTGTGCAGAAGAAAATTACGATAAGTGTTATCACTTAATTTTTTTATTTAAGCTTAATTATACGGATGCAATTTCACGCCGAACATGTTTCTTTTGGATAAAAGTGGCGAACATGTTCGGTAAACATGTTGGACAAACACTTTCACTAAACATTTTCCGCAACATGCAGGTAAAGCTCCACATAAGCAGTGACGCTTTTTAAAGCATGTTAGGTAAAAATGTTTGTGTTTGATAAAAAATTTTGTACAAACATTTTCACGTGAGGGTGCAAATTCACTATGGAATGTTGGACCAACATGTTGGTACAACAAGTTGGACAAACGTGTTATACTAACTTGTTGGACCAAAATTCCACACTAATTTTGGTGTAGGAGTAAATTCTGCAATAGTCGATTCCTTCGCTTGTCAAACATGTTGGTACAACAATTTCGTCCAACATTCCAACAAGTTGGTAGAACATGTTTGTCCAACTTGTTGTACCAACATGTTGGTCCAACATTCCATAGTGAATTTGCACCCTAACATGCTTAAAAAGCCGTCAGCGCTTATGTCGAGCTTCCCCAACATGTCATTCGATGAAAAAGTTTGTCCAACATGTTGGTACAACAATTTCGTCCAACATTCCAACAAGTTGGTAGAACATGTTTGTCCAACTTGTTGTACTTGTTGTACTTGTTGTATAGTGGAAATTCTAAATATTGATAGTAAAACCAAGAAAAAAAATGCCAAAGCCGTAACAACAAAACATTGAAAGTTTAATCAGACATTCTTTTATCAAAAATGACAAAAAATGACTTTACCACCCTTTCGAATATTAGATAGAAGTCTTGAGACTTTACAGGAAATACGAGCGTTCATTCAAAAATAGAAATAAGGTATTTTCAGGTATGTTTATTTTTGAAAAATTCTGGTGTAAAAATAAACTGCATGAATTTAAAAAAAATTTTGTGTAATAAAAAAAATTAAACAAGTTTTTTTTCTGCACGAAATAATTCCTAAAAGTTTGAGGTTAAAAACTGTTAATCAAAAAGTCCGAAAACTCTATTTCGATAATTTAAAAAAAAAAGATGCTATGATTAGAAAGCTTTACAATTTTCGATTGTTTTTGGCAGTCTCTCCAAAAAGAAAAGATCGAAGTACAAACTTTGATTACCATTTTGAACCCCCAACTTTGATAAATTATTGCATTCAGAAAAAAACATTTTTAATATTTTTTATTTCACAGTAATTGTTTTAATTATTCTACTTTATTTTTACACCAAAAATTTTCAAAAATAAAAATACCTGAAAATAACCGACTGCTGTAGAACTTCTCCAAATAAGAGAAATGGTATGAATGATGGAAACTGATATGAACTCCGATGACAAGTCGAATGCTTGGCTTCAATGAGAGAAAAATATGCCTTACAGAATATTAACGTGGAATAGTGGAGTACACGTGGATTTTCGACACACTGCTCCTAAACGAACATATTATCTGACTAATATGACAAAAAAAACAGCTAATAAGGCTTTGTTAACTACAAAAATCCACCAAAATCAAAATCCTACCTGACTGTCCCCCACTACCCCCCCCCCCAATTCCCCCGCCCCTCAAAAGATTTTCAAGGCTTGTTAAATATCATATGAAAGCCCATTGGAAATGCTTTAAAATGCGCCGAGATTTACATCGTTTGCCGGGACGGTGATATCGTCGTTTGAATAGCCCAAAATTAAGTGTCTAATTTTCGACCTCTCAAACGACGATATGTAAGTCCGGTAAAAGATATAAACCTCGGCGAGGTCTCATTTTAAAGCATTTCCCATGTGCTTTCATATGATACGTAACACGCCTTAAAAAAAATTTGAGGGGCGGGTGGGATTGTGGGGGGTAGGGGGGACAATTAGGTAGGATTTTGATTTTAGTGGATTTTGGTAGTTAACGTGTTTCCTAACAAAGCCTCATTAGCAGCTTTTTTTTTCGTCATTTTAGTTAGATAATATTTTCGTTTAGGAGCACTGTGTTGACTACCCCAGTCAAACTTATAACTTCGTTATTTTTAATGTAAAAAATCAGTTCAGTGTCAAAAAATCAGCAGTGAGCCATACATTTAAACATGCATGAAAATCGTTTAGATGGTACGACAATAAGACATGTTCGAGATGGGAAATTATATAGGTTTTTGCAAAAATATGGGCAACAGTTGGAAAATTTAAAAAAAATATTTACAATAACTATAGGGAGGAACAAATTATAACATTGAAAAAGTAAACAAATCTTCATTTGTTTTCATAAGCTCAATATGATGGTTTGTTTACTTTTACAATACTAGAATTTGTTCCGCCTGGTATAAACATATAACAAACATGTATTCAATATTCCGCAACTAATGATCCAATACCAGATACTGGTGTAAAAGATAACGTTCCGAGCGTTCGATGAGAGTAGGCTTTTGTCTGAATATTGTTCTGTTGTATGATTTGATCGGAAACGTAAAAAATATAAGATTACGAAAGCTTTATTTAACATTGGCAGCTGCAGATACCAAAATGAATTACCACCAAAAGTAAGATTCCAAGATTAGGAAGGAAAGAGATCGATCTGGCTAAGTGAGGCTGCAATTTCACGACGAAACACGTTGCGGCAACGTGCTGCAGAGTTAGGAACACGTCGCGGAAACATGTTGCAGAGCTAGAAACATGTTGCCAACATGTTGTTCAACATATTGCAGCTTGAAAACATGTTCCTCAACATGTTTCAGGTTAAAAACATGTTGTTCAACATGTTGCAGCTTAGGAAATATTGTCCACATGTTGCCAACGTGTTACAAGTTCGAAATGATGTTGCCAACATACTGAGCAATATGGAAAATTGAAAATTAAAAATTAAAATTATTGGCCACATATTTCTATACAACAACATGTTACTGCAACATGTTTCATCGTGAAATTGCGGCCTAATGAACTACAGGGAGCTAATTTCAGCATTAAACTGGCTAAAATTGGGGCTTCAAAATGTGCTTTTGGTGGCCATATGTGAACATAAAAAATTGGCAGTTTAACTATAAATACTAAGAACATATGATATATATACTATAACATAACTAATAAATGGAGGGCCGACTTGTATGATTTGGAAGCATTTCAAAGATTTTTTTTTTATTCTTTATAATAGTAAAAAAAAAAATCTTTGAAAGGTTTCGTGATCATTCCGCATCATTTTTATTCCATAATATTCCTAATTAAAACCTTAGTAAGGCCATGCAGGAACAATTGATGCACTGCCCATGTAAGTGAAAATCATGTATCTCCATTCTTCATCATCATCTGAGGGGAACAAAACCAAACGGCACAAGAAAATCCCATTGAGAAGAATTGCAGAAAGCAGTTCGACCTCAGATTCAGGAGAATCTGAATCGGAAAAAGAAAAACAGGAATATACTTTTGATGCTGTTGAAGATTGACTGTTTACATAAGTTAAAAATAGAAAGGATGAGCCAAATCCGAAATGAAGATACGTTATTTTCGCTTACATGGGCAGTACAATGGTTGTATCTGTAGTTCCTACGATCCCCGCCTGAAGGGTGAGGTGTCGGCGGTCAGCCATTCATAAGCTGTCCGCTCTCAATGCTGCTGAACTTCTCTGATCCCGAGCGCTTAGACTAAACGTGGAAGCGAAGCGTTCCCTGCCTCTTAAACCGGTAACACAATTTTTTTCGCATCATTTTCAGGCAGGCCTAAAATTTCCATGCACACGCTTTGAGTGAATATAATTCCCGTAGTGGTGTAGATTTTTTAAAATTTTAAACATGTTCAATATTTATTATTAAGGATTCGGAGCAGTTTCTTGCCTCAAAATCGGCTAAAAAAAATTCCCAAGAAGTAAAACCAGAAAAAAATTCTAAATGGTACAGTATAGTCTGATTTTTGGTGTACACTTTAAATAAAATTATAAAAAAAATCAAAGAAATTAAAAAAAATCAAAGAAATTAAAAAAAATCCTGGATAGTCACTCTTAGTCAGGCCCGTTCAATCTGCAAGTTTTCTTACCCCCCATTTTACGAAATTCCTCTTTCATTGAAAAAAAATTCGTAAAGATAATACTATAATTTCCTCGAGTTTGTGATCAGGGGATTTTTTTTTTCTTTTCGATGTTTATCAAAATGGAAGAAATTACCATATAAAATGAGTGATTACATTAAACTACATGACGTAAATCTCCTCCTTGTCTGTCCGCAATTTGACATATCGGTTTTAAAGTATAACAACATTCGTTTTTTTTTCCTTCGTTTTTTATTTCATCGTTTACTTGTAATTAACTAATCTGTTTGAATTTTTTGAAGATTCTGGATAAGATATTCCAAAAGTTGACTGGCAGAAATGATATTAGTTGGATTTTGTAAGCCCGCCGGCTTTTTTTTTTTTCTTTCTCGGGGGGGTTTTCCTTTTAGCGTGACATTCGAATTTACGTAAAGACATTTCACCCAAAGGGATTTACGTTCCCAATTAACATTTCGTTTCATTAAACACATCTCAACATTTCGTTTCCCATCAACGCAAGCCCGGTCTTGCAATAAGGTGTCTCACAGCATGAGAGCAAAGGTGCAAAAAAAGATTAACGCTACTTTCATCAGAAATTAATAAAAAAAAAACCTAGTGTTACGAACCTAAAGTTCCACAATCCACGTCATTCACGCAAAAATGTTTTTTCATACAAAAAAAAAAAAAAAAAAAAAAAAAAATGTACGAATAAATGAATATAATTATTTCGTACATCGCATGACCGAGTAGACGAGACGACATACAGATCTAAATTTCCCAACACCAAAAAAACAACGATTTATATTATTTTGCGAATTGCTGCAACAACAAAAACGAAAAAAAAAAAGGAAGCTATTGATAAAAATAATTAATTTCGGGTATATGGACCCTAATTGCCATGTTATGCGTAGCAGCACCCAATTACACAACCTGCGGTGCAAAAATCGTTATGTGACTTCTTCTAGAGTGAGTTTTAACAAGAAAAAAAAAAAAAATTATTTCAATAGGTGTCGGACCAAATGATGCAATTTTCGCTCGTTCGCTCTCTTTTTTTTTTTTTTTTTTTTTTTTGTCTCCCGTCTCCGACTTTCGTCTTTTTTGGGAATGAATGGTCAAGGTCACATGCAAATGAGGATTTTTTTTTTTTGATTAAAAAAGAAAAAGCTCCTGGGTGTTCATATTAATTCAAGGTTAATAGTTCACCGAATTTTTTTTAATATTTTTTTTTGAACTGACACATAAATGACAGTAAACCCTTTCATCCCACCTTTCTATATGAAAGACTCTTTCTTAGATAATAATGCAGCTCTCGATATCCACGTCTCTACATGACATGAGCCGAGGTCGAAATAAAGTGGACGTTTTATTGTTCTTTATTACGTCTCACGTAATTCCAAAGTAGCTTACAGGGATTGATGTGTCAGGGCTAAGAAATCAGAAAAAAAAAAAAAAAGTTCTAGAAAATATCCCCGGAAATCACACGAATCGATTTGTTAACGCGGGTGTTAATTAGACTATTTCTCAAAGTATTGTTTGTTCGATTACATACAAAGTACACACACGTGTGAGATTTCTTTTTTTTCACATTTTTGCGGAATATCTTAATTATCGGATCTTCAAATTATATAAAAAAAATTCCTGTTTTTTTTCGTCCTTATGACTCAACTTTTTTTTAATGAAAAACCAGTTCCAGCATTACGTTATTTCCGTTTCGGAAAACACTTTTAATATTTTTTTTTAATTATTTAAGAAACCGAAATTGGAAATCCCTTAAACCATCCTTGAATGTTGAACTCGGAGATGAAAAATTTCTGAACCACAAAAAAACATCTCAACCGATCAAAAAATAATCCGACTTCACGCTTCAATCGAACCAATTTTGCAATAAGAGCCTTCGCGTTGACAAACAAGACGGAAATCAACAACGAATTTGTATTTATCCGACAAGTGGATGATTTAAAAAAAAAAAAAAAAAAAATCTTATTAGCGACTTCATTAACAAGAAAGTAATTTTTTCCCTGATCCTTTTCTTATGCATGCGTCGTGATTTAATTGCTCTATGTTAATTACAATCATGCTAATGTTCATATCAGCGAATATTCGCTCGCCAATTCACCATCAAAATCAATTACACATACTTCGCAGGAGACACTTTCTCCGTCGATCTACTAGACTAGTTCTTCTTTCCCTCGGCTAAATCACGAACCTGCAAAACATCCTTCACTTTTTTTTTTTTTTAATAAAAAAAAAATATATATTTCATATTTTAAAATTAATTTTTTTTTTTGCTTCAATTTTGCGCTCGGCCTTGAATCGTTTTAAGGACGTTGAATGAC
The DNA here is from genome assembly GCA_037577465.1 of Liposcelis bostrychophila. Lineage (NCBI taxonomy): Eukaryota > Metazoa > Arthropoda > Insecta > Psocodea > Liposcelididae > Liposcelis > Liposcelis bostrychophila. The sequence continues at coordinate 8,361,242 of CM075211.1, forward strand.
CCTTTGTTTTTGTCTTTGCATTACCTTGATCGTTCTATTCTATTGCGAATCAATATTTTATTTATTAAAATTCTGATCGATTTTTAAGTGTAAAATTTAACCCGTCTAAATATCATCGTTTTTTTTTATTCAGTGTCAGATAGAAAGCAGGAGGGCAGACAGGTTACCTCACTCCCAAGAAAAAAGTGAGCCATGTAGTTCACAAGTGGAAACCCGTTCGAAAAAGTGATGCAAAAAAATTTTATAAAATTTTTGCAAAATAAATGCAAAAATTTTTTATGAAAATGTATTTTTTTGTACCATTTATATAAAAATTTGGACATGCGAGTAAGAATGCATAAATGGTATAAAAATATTGCTTTATAAGATTTATGCATAACATTTTTAAGTACGAAAATCTGGGTATGCATAATTTATGCATATAATTTTTTTAAAATCATAAAGCAGGAAAATTTGCAAATATTAAGCTTATTCAACTTTTTTTCCTAATTTTTGCATACTTATTTGTGCATGATTTATGTATGCTTATTTATGCATAATTTATGTACTCTTATTTATGCATAATTCATGTATGTTTATTTATGCATAATTTGTGTATGCTATTTATGCATGATTTATGTATGCTTATTTATGCATCATTCATGTATGCTCATTTATGCATAATTTATGTATGCTTATTTATGCATAATTCGTGTATGCTTATTTATGCATGATTCATGTATGCTTATTTATGCATAATTCACGTATGTTTATTTACCCATAATTTATTTACACAAAATTTTTCCAGCAAAAAAAATTAAGGTCTTTATACGTAATTTATGCATTTTTTATGTATGTCCAATTTTTTGTATAATATACACATAATTTTTTTATAATTTATGCATCTCTTTTTCTGCAAAATAATGCAAATAATTCTGAGCGAGGGGTTAACTCTCTTTGCAATTCGGTGTACACTCGACTTTGCAATAGACTGCATTATCTTAGCATTACATGCTACCAATGCACTTTCATTGCCACTGCATTTCACATTGCATTACATACAGTACCACTTCATTATATGTAGTCTGGCTGCATTACGTGCATTACTTTGCATTATCACTAAAATACTTGCATTGCTTTGTATTTTTGCATTACGGTGTACACGTTTTTGGGAGTCAGTAACCCCTCGAGGGGTTACTGGCTGATGCATTTAGTGAACACATGGCTTTGCATTACATTGCATTACCTCTGCAGGACGAATTCATTTGTATTGTTTGCATCACTTTGCATCACCACTGCATTATCTTGTACTTTTGGTTTCCGGGGGAAAAAAATCAACCTTCAGGCATTTACGGAACTCTTTTGACTTATTCTTGTAATTTTGGTGCAAGTTTCAACTTGTTCAAAGTTCAATACGAACCCGGAAGGCAGCAATTTCGCCATGAAATATGTTGGAAACATGTTGCCAAAATGTTTCAGCACAGAAACATGTTTACAATTTTCATGTACAATGCGAAACATGTTAATAACAAGCGGTTAACATGTTGAACATGGAAGTGTAACATGTCGAACATGGAAGGTGAAACATGTCGAACATGAAAGGTTTAACAAGTTGAACTTGAGGGTGTAAAATGTCGAAAATGGAAGGTGTAACATGTCGAACATGGAAGGTGTAACATGTCGAACATAGAAGGTGTAACACGTTGAACAACAAGTTTCACGTGTGTTCACCTGTTTAAAATGTTGCTCGTGTGAAACGTGTTTCATCGTGAAATCGTGGTTAAACAAAATTAAGACTTTTCGGCCGCACATACCATTTCAAGCAAGTTGAAACTTGCACTTAGAATTCCAGGACACATCAAAGGAATTCAAACGGAAGTAAAAGATGTTTCCGTTGCAAGAGAACTATCAGCTAAGACTCTCAAGTTCCTCTGCAAAACATCCTTAAATATCACCGATTCCAGCTTGGAGATCTTTTAAGACCCCCTAAATTATTTTTGTTATCGAATAGCATAGTGAACGACACTTAAGTGTCGAAAAAAAAAACTCATGTTCAATGTTCCAGAACGGACAGGAGACTTCTTGGACCAAATTAGATTCAATCGGTTCATAATTCAGATGATATAATCATCCGTAATTCCAAATCCGGAATTTTCCAGATTCAAGAAACTTTTTGAAAAAAAATTTTTTCGAACCGATTTAAAACATCACCAGAGGATCGAACAATTCAAATATAGGCTTCAAGACCCGTCAAAACATGTAATTACACTAGGATTCGATTTGAAAAAACAAACAAACCGCATTTATTTTATTCATAAAAACAATCGAAGGTTTTTTTGGTTATTTTAACAACCCCGAAATTAAATTGGTTCCACTATACTGAATAAAGTCGTGTATTAACATTATAGAGATCAGAATGAAAGACAAAAAATTTTTTTTTGAAAGAGTATAATTTGATTTACAAGGTCGTCGATCGAGATGAATCCAGTCAAAAAAAAATAGAGGGAAACGGTTACCATTTCAAATTAATCATGATCACGCTTTTATAGTTAATCAGGCTTGATACCAAACCGATAAGACACAGTTTTTTTTTCCTTCTCTCTCGTTCGCCTAACCTATATATTTAACAACAATGACAAAAACGTTTCTATCCTGGAGATCACATAAAAAGGCGGGAAACTGACAGAATGACAACTCGCGCTTTAAATATTTAAAAACAAAAAGAATAAAAAAATAACTTTAGTTCCAGGATTAATACCCGTCAAACGATGCGATTGATTTTCAAGGTTTTATAAAACGATATTTCACTTTCTAAAAAACAATACCGGACATTTTAAAACTAAATCGTTCCTTTTTTTTCTTATCAGTTTAAAAAAAAAAAAAAAAAACGTGATTTAATTATTATATTTTGCAAATGTTCTGAGGATTAACAACAACAACGAAAGTAAAGGAAATTTTTTTAAATATTTTTCTTAGCCGAAATATCGAGTGACAAATTTTAAAATCGTGACTAAAATTACAGAAAGTGTAGGAAATCGTGCGGTTAGTCCACATGTCAAGTGTTATTTTTCGCGATTTTTCAAAAAAAAAAAAAAATGTATATGTATCAGCTCATCTCTCTTTCACCTTTTTAACAAAACGCACTTTCAATTTTTATCGTAGCGATTATAAAATCTGACATGTGCTTAGACGCAAATTATGGGCTTTAAAGAAAAAGTCCAATCACGATTATGACATGAAAAATTATTTCCTACCGGTCCTGAAAAATATAAAGTTAGTATCCGCCCACGCCGGTCTAAAATCTTTATTAATGGATGGGTTGGATTTTTATACCGTAGAGAAGAAGTCGATCAGGATTTTTTTTAAAAGAAACGTGATATGCGGTAGGATAGAACGGTACGGCACAAACGATAATATTTTTCGTAGCAATTTAGAGGCTTCGTTAAAATTACAAAAACAAATTGCCGCCAGGTAAGCACACACTGAGAAACCGAAAGTTTTGCCACAAGATCAAAAATAAGTTTTGGCGGAAAATACCAAAACTGGAAAATTTATTTGAAAAACATTCGAATGTTTTATGTTTTGATTTTCAATATTGCGAAAAAAACTTTCGAGTTTTCGTTTAAGTCTCATTTTTGCCAAAAATTATTTTTGATCTTGTGACAAAGCTTTCGGTTTCTCAGTGTATTGCTGAAACAGAAATATTTTACAGAAATCTATCAAAGTTTTGGAAAGACTGACTGCTCTGCAGAGTAATGAATAAAAAGTTCAATCTCAAGTCCAGCAAGTGACCCCGCTTTTCTCCGATTTTCCTTTAAAAATAAAACCGAGGTTCGCCGTGGACATTTTTTGGTGTGCAATTTGTTCAGTGAATCATGATTTTTTTTTTTATCTTGACTTTGTTATTTTGAATGTGTATAGGGCTTTAACCACTAACACCCTATCCCGAAATTTTGCGCTAAAACATGTTGCAATAACATGTTGCGAAAACATTGTAAAACATGTTGCTGAACGTGTTGCAGGGTTAGAAACATGTCGCGAACATGTTACTCAACATGTTGACGAGTAAAACATGTTACTCAACATGTTCACGAGTAAAATATGTTGCAGTAACGCGTTGCGACAAAATGTTGTTCAACTTGTTGCAGCGTTAAAAACATGTTGCAACATGTTACTCAACATTCTGAAGAACGTTATGCAATATGTTTTTACACAAAAATATGTCGCACAACACCGAAAAATGAAGCATAAAATTTTGTAAAAGCAGCAGAACATGTTGGCAACATGTTTCCAAAGCTGGAACATGTTGACCAACATGTTACCGCAACATGTTGTTTTAACATGGTTTAGCGTGAAATTTCGGCTGTAAATAGAACTTAAGTAGTTTTATGTGATAGATAGATGTGAGCACCCGTACGAAAAAGCGATGCAAAAAATATATAAAATTTGTGTAAAATAAATGCAAAAAAAAAATTTGACATAAAAATGTTATTGTCTTTTTATCATTTATACAAAAAGGACATGCATATTTTTTTGTAAAATTTATGCACATTTTTTTTTCTTTTTGAAGCACCAAGATTTGAATATGCATAATTTTTAGAGTATTTCTGCATATAAAAATTTAAATATGCATAATTTTTACGCAATTTATGCATAATTTTTTAAGCATGAAAATTTGGACATACATAATTTTGCATAATTTATGCATGTAATTTTTTTAAATCATAAAGCAGCGAAATTTGCAAATAATATATTCAAATTTTTTTCCAGCATTATGTATACTTACTTATTCATTCATGATTTATGCATTTTTATATGTATGTCCAATATTTTGTATAATTTATACATGATTTTTATATAATTTGTGTATCGCTTTTCCGTACGGGTACCAGAAACGCAGGTTTTCAAATCGAAAATCATAAAAGTTAAAAATAAATTTTTTGGCTGGCTGCAGGCCTTATGAGCACGGACCCGGCCTGGTGGAGGCACCTATTCAGATTTATTTTATCAAAAAAAATTGATTTTATTCATTTGAAAATTCTACAAAAAATACATGGCGCTATCCTCCTATTATTATCCCCCAAACCACAGAAAAATTGTGCAATTCTCATTCATTTTCCGATGGAGGAATTATTAGTTTTTCCCGTTGATTTCAACGGGAAAAACTAATAATTCCTCCACCGCATACCGCATTTTTCAAACAAACTTTGAAATTTGAACCCTCGACTCACAACCTGATTAATCAATTATAGAATATTGCAAAAATTTTTATAAATTACACTTCATAAAAACTAAATTATACAGAATAAAAATAAATTGCTTAATGATTTCTCCGATGCAAAAATTGTGAAAAAAAAATTATTTTATAATATAAACATAACTTTATGGGAATGAGCTCGATTTCCGCACACAAAAAAAAAATATTTTAATATTATATTCCTTTATAATAATTTCGTGACGACACATTCTTGTTTTATAATCATTTTGAAGTAGTGCATGTTGAATTCTTACATATGTCGATTAAATCATTAGATTCATTTAACCGTGACGGTATTTTCTGTACCTTCCTAGTTACATATTCTATAGGATGAACGCGCTTCAGGCTTGTCTAATCTCGAACCGATTGAAAAATCTGTGGCATTGTAACAACGGTTTTTTTTTCCTCTTAAAACTTGCGGGTTGTATTCGACCTTTCTCACGTACGCGAATTTTCCTCGGCAAAATAATTAAACAGGGTGTGGACATTGTTCTTTTTTTTTCCTTTTTTTTATGAATACAACGATTATATACATAGAAAAAAAAAAAATAATACTTCGTGATACAAATGAAGTACAACATCCCATAAATCATTAAAAAATTGTATAATTGGCAACGATTTAAACCTTTTGTTGATAATTTTATCGTGAAATCCGTATAAGAGATAAAAAGCCAACACTTAGAGCGGCGCAAGTGCGATTGACTTATCACCTCCCGGGTGCATTTAGGAAAAAAAAAAAAAAAAAAGGTTTTCTCACTTTCCAATTTAAGTGTCGATCGTGCCGTCGGCGAGTTAAATAGAAAAAAGAAAAATTATTCCGTCTGAAAAGGTGTGAACTATTGGTCTTTAATGCGATGAAATTAAAAGTAAACGGGGGGAAAGACTTGTTATCATTCTTGTACTCCCTTTTTTTTTTACCTCAAGTTATCGGTATCTTTACACGGAAAGTAACGGGACGAACCCATACGAAAAAGAGATGCATAAATTACGTAAAAATTAAATATAGATTATACAAAAAATTGAACAAACTTAAAAAAATGCATAAATTATGTATAAATGCTACAAAAAATTGAACATACATAAAACGTACATAAATTGTGCATAAAGAACTTAACTTTCTTACCGGAAAATTGTTTTTTATCCTCTAATATAATTATGCATAAATAAGTATGCATGAAATGGAAAAAAAGCATACGCATAATATTTGCAAATATTCCTGATTTATAATTTAAAAAAATTTTATATATAAATTATGCATGTCCAAATTTTCATGCTTAAAAAAATTATGCATGTTTAAATTTTCACGCTTAAAAAAATTATGCATATTAAAGTTTTTATGTTCAAAAAAATTATGCATAAATTGTGTAAAAATTATGCATGTTTAAGTTTTCATGTTAAAAAAAATCGTGCATAAATTGTAAAATATGCATAAAAATATGCATAAACTGTAAAATTATGCATGTGTAAATTTCGGTGATTAAAAAAATAAGCATAAACTTTGTAATAATTATGCATGTCCAAATTTTTGTATAAATGAAACAAAAATAATACAATATTTACATAAATTTTTGGCATTTACGCTTCTGTTGCAAAACTTTTACACACTTTTTCGTATGGAAATAAATAAAAGGATAATGTACGAATGTGCCGACAATTTAATTCACGGGGGGCAAGAATTCGCTAAACGTTAATGAAAGTACCTAATAATTCGAAATCGATTACTTTTTTTTTTTTCTCAAATAAATTTTTAATATCAGATTATGATATGTAATTGACTTCCCAGACGTTTAATTAAAGGCAATACCCATTTTCAATTAAATAAAAAAAAAAAAAATGATTTCGTCGAACTTGAAAAGTATAGATTCCGCTAACGACTCTATTTTTTTTACCCCTTGCCTTCAAAAAAAAATTTTTTTTCACAGGAGCTCCAGCACTTCTACTTTCTTTTCCACTTTTTTTTCTCCCTATCGGAAGTCATTAAAAGATGAATCGATAAAAGTAGGATATATATATTACCTCTACTCTATAAATGGGCTCGGTTTTTGCTCGTACGTCATTTTCATCTCATTTTTTTTTTCTAAAATCTGATTAAGAGAACGTATATACGGCGACTTCCAATTACAATTTTTTTTTCTTAATGCAGTGAATGCGATTTACGATGCGTTTTTTTTCCACTCATAAGATTTCATTTTTTTTTCCAAGAGAAAAAAAAAATTACATCAGTGATCAATAAAAATCAACATTAACCAATCGATTTCGAATCTTTATGTCATTTGTGGTTTTTGCTTGTTTTATGCGAATCTGCAACCGAGTTATGTCGTCATTTTGATTGGGATAAATCGCGGCCGCCGCGACCTTGCACGATTCGCAAAAATAAATAACACTCTTCGATTAAGTTTCATTATAATAATTTTTTTTTTTTTTGCTTTTTTTTTCATTAACGAAAATTAAAAGTTATAAAGTGTATCAAGTTGAAATACTGCAATCGCTGGAATTGTTGTATGTACCTCATGTTATTACGGGAACAATAAAATCATATAGAAAATATTAAGTGAAGTTTTCCGAAGTTTCCGAATTTAAAATTTTAAATACTATATAAATTTTTCAAAATTAAAATTTTATATAATATTTTGTATTTTAATAAAATTAATACTACAATTAATACATTAATTTTTAATTAATATTATTAAAGTACTTTATATTAATTAATATTTTAATGTTAAAATTTTAACTTTGAAAATTTTAAATTATATTTTGACAATTGTTTTAGAAATTGGGCTTAAGGTTCTAGTTCATTTGCATAACCGGCCGGTTAGCCGGGCGGTGTACACATTTTAACGATAAAAAAATACGTTAAAAATTTTTTTTTTAATCCAATATTTTATACATGAAAACGGGGTCTAACTGCACCGAAACCGTACCCATAACGTTTCGTTATGTTCAGAGATAAATTTCCATGATATTAAATGCATGAACAACAGTTAATAGTTCTTATATTTGATAATATTTAATTGTTTTCGCAGAAAAAAAAAATGTTTATTTCCGAGAGACTAGTGCAGCGCTCTAGCGGTGGAACCACGAACTATTTCAACAACAACAACAAAAATGGCGTTTTATTTTTTTATTTCGAAAACAATAAAAAAAATTATCAAATTTAGGCACAGTAAAGCCTTTTTCATACGTTTTCAATAACGAATCTTTACCTTTTAAACATAACAAAGCGTTTTGGCACGGTTTCGGTGCGATCCGATCTCATTTTTATGTGTAAAATACCGAATCAAAAAAAAAAAAATATTAAACTTTTTTGTATTGTTAAAAAATTTTCACCGCCCGGCTGACCGGCCGGTTATGTAAAGGAACTAGAACCTTTAATGAGAAAATGCAAGATTTCATTTGTTTAATAGTAGGTTTTTATAGTACAAATTATTAAAAAATTGTTATGAAAACTATCACTTGAAAAGCACCACAAAATAACAACTATTTCACTTTTCTTTGAAAAATGTTTTTAAAACATTTTTTACCTAATAAATAAAATTTTGTGAAAATTTAAAAAGTTTTATCTTAATTAACCCCATAAGAAGTTTCATTTCTTCCTTAAGGTTCTAGTTCCTTTACATAACCGGCCGGTCAGCCGGGCGGTGAAATTTTTTTAACAATAAAAAAAAGTTTGATATTTTTTTTTTTTTTAATTCGGTATTTTACACATTAAAATGTGATCGGATCGCACCGAAACCACGCCAAAACGCTTTGTTATGTTCAAAAGGTAAAGCTTCGTTATTGAAAATGTATGAGAAACGCTTTACGGTGCCTAAATTTGATAATTTTTTTTAATGTTTTCGAAATAAAAAAATAAGACTCCATTTTTCTTTTTGTTATTGAAATAGTTCGCGGTTTCACCGCTAGAGCGCTGTACTAGTCTCTCGGAAATAAACATTTTTTTTTTTTTTTTTTTTTTTTTTGCGAAAACAATTAAATATTATCAAATATAAGAACTATTAACTGTTGTTCATGGATTTAATATCATGGAAATTTATCTCTGACCATAACCAAACGTTTCGGGTACGGTTTCGGTGCAGTTAGACCCCGTTTTCATGTGTAAAATATTGGATTTAAAAAAAAATTTTTAACATATTTTTTTATCGTTAAAATGTGTACACCGCCCGGCTGACCGGCCGGTTATGTAAACGAACTAGAACCTTTACGCTGTATAGACACAGAGCGTATTCTTTTTTTTTTTCATTAATAGGTTAATTTTTTGCAAATACCGATATAATGAATTTCTACAAAATTAATCCCTCTCGCAGGGGATTGGCAATTCTGTACTAGGCAGGCCAATTGAGCTATGTCCGTCACAATCGTGCATGGAGATATATCTTTTTGAACCGCTGCCTGAACCAGTATTAAGCTTCAACGGTTCAAAAGAGTATATCTCCATGCACGACTCTGATGGACATAGCTCAGTTGACCTGCCAAGTACAGAATTGTTATTTGTAATATTAAATACGGGAATGAAAATAATCCGGTGCAGTAAAAAAACATGGCGGTGAAGACGAAAAAAAACTGTTCTTTCTATTCGAAATCTCTTTTTTCACTAATAATCGTTGTTTAAAATAAGCGAAAAAAAAGTCATCATTGCATTTTTACAATTTTATATATTAAAAATGGAAACTATAAGTTTTTAATTTTTATTAAAATAAGAATTATGTTAAATTACTGCAGCGTTATAAATTTTATTTTCCTACTATTCTCTCCCTTTTTTGGTATCAAAATGAATCATTTTCGGAGGGTGAAAAAAAAAGTATTATTTTTTTAATTTTTCCAACAAACCGAAAAACTGCTTTAAAACAGAGGGGGGAGGGGGGGTATAATAAGAATACACCAGAGGTACTCGAATCACCGACCTTCCGTATTGTTTTTGTTTCATTTATGCAAAAATTTTAACATACATCATTTTTGCAAAGTTTATAGTAATAAAAGTAGTAATAGTAATAATGCTTTATTGATATCAACAGCCTGAGCGGCATATGATGCATATTTACGCATAATTTTTTAAGCACCAAAATTAGAATATGCATAATTTTTTTAAGCATGAAAATCTGGATATACATAATTTTTGCACAATTTATGCATATAATTTTTTAAAATCATAAAGCAGGAAAATTTTGCAAATCTTATTCTTATTCATCTTTTCTTGCCGTTTTAAGCATATTTCTTCATCCATAGTTATAATTTAGTATGAAAAAAAAATTCTGGTACAAAAATTGAAATTCTTATACACAATTTATGCATTTTTTATGTGTTCAATTTTCTGCATAAGTTATACATAATTTTTTCTCTTTTTCGTGCATTTTTCAGCCAGATCCATTCTTGAAGTTGGATTAACATTTTTTCTATAAATGCGAACGCGGATACTGCGCACGATTGCACATAATTTTTTTCTCTCTGTTTTAAAAAAAAAACAAATTGAAATGCGAAGTTTTCTCATAACAAGCATGATTTCTTTATTATCAAAAAGTTAAAGGTCCGCAGTAAAAAGCCGGAGGAACTCCGCCTCTGGTTCGCCCAAGTCCGATTTAATTATAATAAAACAACTAGTTTGATAGATTTTTTTTTACTTATGTTTATTACCTCTCTCCTTGTTCTTGAGGTTTCTGCAAATCCAGTGCAATAGGATATTATTACAACCGGCGTCTGGTCAGTCTGACCTTACGCCTAAATATATTAAAATACCGTATAAATTTTTTTTCTGCATACTTTCATTTACTGTACAAAAAAAAAAAAAAATTCAATAACTTCCGAAATTGTCAAGACGATCAAACTACTTTCGAAAACTGATAGTAGTGAAATCAAAGGAATATAAAAGAAGATTTTTTTTAAAGTTTTGGATAACATTTTGTTTTATGCTCCAATGAATCGAAACACAACATCAGACCGCTAATACGCATACGAATATATTTTTTTTTATTATTATTATTTTTAACATTGCGTTTTCACTTACTTTTTTTCTTTCGAGAGTGTGAAGAAGTGTTAATTTTTTGATCGTTATGATTTTTTTTTTTCGCAAATTAACAGCTTGTGTGAAAGAAAGCAATTATACAATACTTAAGGTGGCTTTTGTTTTCGTTGCCATCAAAGGAATTCACTTATTTCGCTCGGGGCATATGAAAAGTTTATTATGGAATCGAATAACGCACTATTTTTTTTTTCCTTTTTAATTAGAAAATTCGTTAATTAATGCGATTTCGGAAAGAGTTAGAAATCTTAAAATATAATTAGTTTGAGAAGCGAATTTTATTAATGTGAGAAATAATTCAAATTGACGGAAGAGCCAAAAAAAAAAAAAATCCTTCGTAGGGTTCGAAACCTAAAACAGTTCAAAAGTAAGAGTACTTATGCTTTTTTTTTTTTTTTTTTTTTCAGACGGAAAATGGCAATAGTCACTTGAGCAGATTATAAGTATTATGAAAAGATCAGTGCAACTACCGACTTTTAGGGTCCCCATCCTCCTGCCATCTTGGAAATCAAGGACGGGGCCAAAGCTGGTGTCGGAGCTAGATAATTTATTTTAATGGCTCCACCAACCGTCAACGAGATGGCAGAAATACTGGAAGTATTAGGTTTCGTACTAAAAAAAAAAAAAACTTGGCGCCGCGCCGGTGCTGGCACAATTCGTGCCACGTCCCACAATTCGTGGAAAAGGATAAACGATCGGAAAATTTGATATGAAACCGGTTGAACACCCTGTTAAGGTGTTCAACCTTCAGGGTGTTCACCTTCAGAGTGTTCAACCGGTTAGGGCTTTTAGGTCTCAAGGAGCTCTCTTAAAGCTCTATAATTAACCGCCCCAACCGGTTAATTATAGAGCTTCTAGGTCTAGGAATCCAATAGGTAATTATAGGACCCCATTTTCTATAAATACAGATGCTTCTATTTTCAATCACGTTTTTTTCTCAGGTGTCCGCCATCAAACTTCCCAGGAACGATTAAATAATTAATTATTTATTTTGTTTATTCATATTAATGAATTAAATCTACTATAATTAATAGCAGCCAGCCGGCCGGTTCCAGCCGGCATTTTGAAACATAAATTTTAAAATGCCGCCTGGCACCGGCTTTTCCAATATAAATGAGAATGGCCACGAGTTTTGTTTATATTAAGCGGCACTAAAATAAGCGGCGGTTACTGTAACAACTTTTTCTCCAAGTTAAAAAATAAAAAAAAAATAAATAAATAAAAAAAAAAAAAAACTGACAAAATTAATGGTGGTGCTGGCACCGATGCTGGAATCGGCCCAAGCACCAGCATCAGCGGCAAAACGTTCGCTATTATGGTGCCGGCGCTAGCACCAGTTCCAGAACTTTCGATATTTCGGCGCCGATGCCGGCGTCGGCTCCAACCGACTTTCACCGGCTTCGGACCCCTTGGTGTAATTAATTCGTTGCGCCCCACAACTGAGGGTATCACTATTATTTTATAACCCTCGAAAGGTTCGCCCAACAACTGAGGGTTGAATCGCATTGCATGAGACTGCAAAAGCTAAATTATTAACCCAAAAACAAAGTTTTAATAAGCGGCAATAACAAATCATACTCCAACTAATTTTTTTTCTCGTAATATGCTAAACATTATATCAGAATCAGGGTTAGAACGGTATTTCACCGTGGTCGCCAAAAGTCAAACCTTCAAAAACGGCACTCAGAAAAACTTCAATGCGAATAAAAAAAAATTATATCAATGATCAATACAAATTATATTAGTCAACTCGAAAAAAATTCTCAAGCCCGATTTCCATTAGAATTAAAAATTAAACCGTATCCGAATGTCGACATATTTGCCGTAAAGGAAGTTCTTTTATGCAGTGTATCCGATCACGTTTAGCTTATATAGCGTTAACAAGGCACGAAACCTTGTCATTGTCACTGGTTACTACTTAGGTAACTTTTATAAAAGTTTTCAGACTGTGACTCAGACTAAGCCGTTTTTAATTACTTTTTATAATTTTTTTAAAGGAACGTGACAAATCCGCCCGGTTGACGACCCTTTTTTTTATGTAAAAACAATGACCATTAACAAATCGTTAAATACAATTCGATCGCTCCCATAATTTTGATAACTTTTGATAACTCTCATTGGGTGTTGTAAAAAGTTCCATGCCGACACTTCTAAGACGAAAAAAAAAAAAAAATTATCCCCCTTAATTTTTTGTATTTTTATTATTTTTCGTCATGTGTGAGCGTATTGTTTTAAAATAACAAGAAAATAACTATCACACGCACATGAGAACTAGACCAAAACTATCATAAAAATTAAATTTGGGACAAATCTCCACGCATTTGAAATGAATCTTGCATAAAAATTTCACGTTGGTTGACAATAATTCATAATAATGTTACAAAAAAAATTAATTTTTTTTTTTGGAGAGAGACGAGAGAAGAAATGCATTTAAAGTGTCATTAATAGAAAAACGTTTAAAGAGGTATGAAGTTAATATCAACAATTATCAGCACGCAACACCTTGCGAATTCCAACGGATTACGTCATAACGAGGACACCCATCTATTTGACCTAACGGAGATGCATCTCTTATAATAATAAAAGAAGATTAAAAAAAAATCTGCATGCGATTTAGATCAGTGATTCCAGAGATTATGCAGTTTAAGTGAAAGTGATGAATCTGCAGACAATCCAGAACCATTCCATCACGTAGGAGAGAGAAAAAAAAATTGTGTCAGTTTTCTTTTTTTTTTAAACAAAAATTCAAAGACATGATGTAATTTTAGTCAGACCGTTTTCGGCAAAACGGGAGGGAATATTATAATTATTGGTTTTTAAAAAATTAGACCGCCCGGTTTGGTTTGGACAAATGGACAATAATTATTTACAAGTTAATTTTTTTTTTTTTTTTTTTTTTTTTTTTTTAAGAAATCGAATTGTGCTTCGCTCTTCAACATCAAGAAAAAAAGAAGAAAGTTGAGATTTTTCTGGAACCTTTAAAAAATGAAAATTTAGATAACTATCATTGTCTGAAATAAAATAAATAAACAAGTACACGAAATAACGAATCTACTCACTAAAATAACAATTCAAATGTTATTCAATAAAATTAAACACATAAACATTGGCAGGGGCGGATTGATCAGAAGGATTCGTTCGTAGGGCAATTACGGCCGGCATTTAGGATGTTGTTGTTGTCTCCGGTGCAACAGTGCGTTAGGCTCGATGTACTTTTCGATCAAAAAGTGATGCAAAAAATTTATAAAATTTTTGCAAAATAAATGAAAAAAAAATTTATATAAAAAATGTACTCGTTTTATATCGTTTATGCAAAAATTTGGACATGAATAATTTTTTGCGAAGTTTATTTACACCTTTTTATAGCAACTAAATTTTGATATCCATAATTTTTACAAAATTTATACATAATTTTTTTAAGCATGAAAATCTGGACATGCATAATTTATGCAGGAAAATTTTCAAATCTTTAGCTTATTCAAATTTTTTTGCGTAATTAAATATGCATAATTAATGCAAAGTATAATTATGCATATACTGCAATTGAATAATTATGCATAAATAATGCAAAATTATGCATAATTTTGCATAATTACATTACATTTTAAATTACGCTTAAATTATGCATAAAAAATGATGCATAATTTTTTTAAGCGTAAAATTTTTTTTCATCCTCCAATATGAATTATGCATAATTATATTGGAGGATGAAAAAAAAAAATTTTTAGTAAAAAAGTTAAGTTGTTTATACGTAATTTATGCACTTTTTATGTATAACCAATTTTTAGTATTATTTATACATCATTTTTATGTAATTTATGCATCTCTTTTTCGTACGTGCAATTTCGTTAACAAAGTTTTTAGGATAAAATGGGACAACCCGAGTATAGAAAAGTTTCCTGGACTTTATCGAATTTAAATAATTTAAACATTACATTTTAAAAAAAATCGCCGATTTTCATTTTTCCCGATTTTTTCAAAATTTAATAAAGTCGAAAAGGTATGTCTTTGAGAAATGCTAATGAAAAGGACACAGAATTATTGAACTGGAAGAAGAAAATATTTCCGACTCCTCTCCTATCACTTGAATGGAGGAACTGGAAAAGAGCTATAAATTTATCAAATTTCCAACAGACACCAACATTATTTTGCCAACTTTCGAATTTGAAAATGTATATACTCCCCCAATACTCCCCACATGAAAAAAAATTGCATAATTAGGAAAAATCGGATATACATAAAAAATGCATAAATGTACAAATAAGTATGCATAAAGTGGAAAAACATTTAAAAAGCATAATGTTTGCAACTTTTCCTGCTTCATGATTTAAAAAAATTATACGCATAAATTTTGTGAAAATTGAAAAGCTTAATTTTCAAGGGAATTATTCAAACTTGAAAAGCTTAATTTTTTTTAAAGTTTGAATAATTCCATCAGATCACTTTTATATCCGCTATTAATATTTTTAGGTTTCGGTTTTCAAAATAAAGGTACTTTAAGAGCAACAAGGACACGCCAGTCATTGTAAAGTATTGAATAATCCTACAGCATTAATAGGACCTGGAACATCGCATGAGATAGCACCGTCTAGATCACTTCATATTCAAATTTCGTGCTAAAAAAAAGGAATTGTCTTTTCAAAAATTACGCATGTCCAAATTTTTGTACGAACGATACAAAAATAACATATTTTTTTGTATAAAGTTTTTACATTTATTTTACACAAATTTTATACATTTCTGCATCACTTTTTCGTGCGGGTCCCTGGGTCACTAATAAACCCTAATTTGTTTTTGATTTTTCGGGTAACGGAAAACCGTGCCCATAAATAAATGCACAACAACTCATAGCTCTGCAGGCGCAGGTACAGCATAAGCTGGTGGTGAAAAGCACGAATATAAAATCGGTTTCATTTCGAAGCCAATTATTCGCTTCCAATCAGAATTTAATGAAAAAAAAAAGCATAATGTTCCCAACGGACCATTTGGTTCATTAAACTTTAGCTGAATAATTCTGCAGCTCCGGTCCTCTGGAGGGGAATCCCCCAAAATTTCCGGAGGGCCAGTCTGACCCTGGACATTTAAAAAAACTAATAGTAAGTGTAAAACAATCGCTCGTAAATGGTTTAGGAACCGGTTTATCTTATAAAAGAAAGACGAGAGTTCTTCAGAGAAATATAGGGCAATCTCTTTTCGTAAAGTAACCAATGATTTCAAACCATTTCAAAAGACGAAAAATATTATACTTCAACATTTTTGTTTTTTTTCTTCCTTTTAAAAATTATGATTAAACGATGCCCTTCGGGTTTTGTAACACTCAAAAATCAAAATTACCATTTTTCCGCGTTATTTTTACCGAAAACAAAAAATTAAATAAAATTTTTAATTAACTCGTTGAAAAGTTCAAGAATTTTCGCAGTGGGGATTTTGATGTTTCAAAGGGCACAAATCAAAAAAAAAAAAAAAATATCCGACAAGGAAAAAACACAGACCCTGTCAACTCCATATCATTCAATTGTAACAACATGGTCTAGTTTATTTTCTCATGCATTTTTTTAATTTTATTTTTTTAACGCGACATATGGCCAACCCCATCAGTTGATAAAAATGACAATTTTCTCCTCTTTCACAGGCAAACATAAACAACGATGAAAGCATTTAATTGCAAAAAATTAGTACCACGTCTGACGGCTCCCAGGCACGTAATCCACTAAAACTATTAAAAAAAAAAAAAAAAAAAATTACCAAAGTCCCTAAGGGTACTTTCTCACCTTACTTATCCTCGCTTAATGTAAGTTAAAAAAAAAAATTAAACCGGCCAACGATTCACCAAAAAAAAAAATTTTTTTTAAAAACGCATAAATCATCAAATTTGCAACAAAAACTGACATGAAGCTTGATCAGAAATTCGATATAAAAAAAGAATAGATTCTGCCTATGGGAATTCACGCGTTTTTATTACAGCTTTCCACAAAATCCAAAAGGATATATCAAAGGCAAAAAAATAAAAATAATCTTCCGAAAAAAATCTGGGTCATACCTTCAAGTCAAACGCTTGTAATCTTAACATCGCACCATGTGCGGAAATCGACCGGTTCTTACAATTTTTTTTTTTAAATTTTTTATATATTCCTCTAATGTATAGTCTCAAATATGTAAATCATGGTCGTTAATTATGCCGTTGCCATGCGACCCTTTTTTTTTTTTTTCGAAAATGTTTATTAAATTTCGCTTCATAATCGTCGAATCTGCCCACAATCACAAGATTTTGATATGTCAGCTTACAAATGGTGACCACCCGTAATTTAGGAAATGGATTCATTTGTAATCGCTATGATCTTGTTTTATAAACCAACCAGCCAAACTGTCAAGCTACCCATCAAGATCAATGCCAAAGACCTTTTTTTTTTTTTTTTTTTCTTTTTTTTTGGTAACTGTTGGCGATCTCATTTTGTTTGACTTTCTCTCTCCTTATCGGAAAATTTAATACGTTCAAAGAAAAAAAAAAGTTTGTTATGCATTTAACGCATATAATGCGTAGGTATAAAGGCACGCGCCTTAATACTTAACTTACGTAAAAAAAAAATGAAAATAGGTAATAAAAAAAAGATTTTAATCATTATGATGATTTCTTTTTAAATCATTTTTCAAGATCGCATTGTGCAATCACTCACTCTTTTTAACAAAACAATGAATTTAGTTTTACAACTTTTCACCAGTAGGAAATTTTCACCAGGAAAATATGGGGGGAAAAAAATTTGATTTATGAGAGTTGAATGTATGGACTTTGGAATTTCTTTGTTTTTCGTGTGTTGCTGAGGTATAAAGTTAGGTTTTTTCCCTAAAACGAGTTCGTAGGGTCGTTCATTGTTAGGAAATTATGAAAATAAGTCTTTAAATAAATGTTTTCGCGTGAGGGAATGACATAAGAGCAGACCGAACATAAATATTCGGTGTGTGACAATTAGCATGTCAACAGTCACATAATCCCGCAGTTATCAACATTTAAATAAAAAAAATTCAACAACCTTTAACAACGGAAGTTTTGGTATAATGTTTTATTGCAGAGAAAAGGAAAATGAATTTTTAAGGTAAGGAAGTGTGACCGTTCGAAAAGTGTGACTTTACCATATGAACATGTTTTTAGGAAATCCGCTTTAGTGCGAATAAAAAATTCATAAGCTAGTGTATATATTCAGACGAAAATTCAACATGAGTATTTTTGTGGTTTAAAATGTAAAAGTCACACTTTTCAGACGGTCACACTTCCCTACCTTTAACTCATTACGTAGAAAAAAAAAGCTCTAGGCAAAGCCCTACTGAAGGGTCGTTAGTAAGTACAGAAGAACTCAGTCTGTAGGCCGAAATTTCAAGCTGAAACAAGTTGCAGTAACATGTTGAGACAACATGCTCAACATGTTGCAGAGTTAGAAACATGTTAGAAACATGTCAGAAACATGTTAGGAACATGTTACTCAACGTGTTGAAGCATAAAAACATGTTCCGCAACACAGGAAAATGAAAAATAAAAACTTGTAAAAGTTGCACAACATGTTGCCAACATGTTAGCACATGAGATTTAAAATTTACGAGAACAAATTTCGTTTACTGCCTTTTTAATATTCAGCACAGGAAAATGCTAAGAAATTTTGGCGCGAAAAAACCGGAGCAGGGAAGAAAGGCATGTTAGCACATGTTAGGAACATGTTAGCACAATTAAAACATGTTAGCACATGTTAAGAACATGTGCACGTGTTAAGAACATGTTGGCAACAAGTTCCTAACTCTACAACATGTTGCATCTAGCCTAACATGTTACCATAACATGCTATTGCAACATGTTTTAGCGTAAAATTTCGGCATTGGCAACAGGAGAATTTTTTAAATTTTTTGTATGAACAGCGTACCTTCAAAAATAAAAACTCAACCACAACCTGGCAGGTGAAAACATGACAACTTTTAATTGATTTTACTGTAACTAAGGTAAATGAACGAATGGCGACTGCAGTCTGTGATTAAAATGAAATGCTTTGTATTTAGTTGTCGGCTTGCCCGCGAATCCTTTTGTCGCTAGAGTATCGGCGAACATGAATCCCTGTTACTCTTGCGAAAAAGGGATTAGCCGGCAAATCCTTATTAGAGTCCAGCTGAAGAAATAATCAATATTTCTGTACGTCAGAGCCAAAAGGTTCAATATGCAAATT
Source organism: Liposcelis bostrychophila (assembly GCA_037577465.1). Taxonomy (NCBI): domain Eukaryota; kingdom Metazoa; phylum Arthropoda; class Insecta; order Psocodea; family Liposcelididae; genus Liposcelis; species Liposcelis bostrychophila. The sequence goes on from CM075211.1 coordinate 8,380,695, forward strand.
AAAGATGTCCGCTAAACGTTGTTTACCCATAACAAACGGCCATCATTAATTTGCATATTAAACCTTTTGGCTCTGACGTACAGATTTTCTCTGCCCAATTTACGCGCAACAATTTTTGATCAGATTTTAGTACTTTAGGTTTTCGATTTAGCTTTCCATGGCATCCACCTACTAACATGCTATTAAACGACCGTTCCAGACCGAGTTATGGGTCAAGGACGTAAACAGACTAATTCGAATATGAAGAGATATGAAAAAAAAAATGTCTGAAATTGAAGTTATTCCTGTAACAAGGGCAATTTTCAAAAAAAATTATTTAAAAAAGAGCGAGTCTCAGAAGAAATACTATTGTTTATATGAAAGATATTTTTTTGGTGGGCAGGAAATACCCGTGAAATGCACGTGGATTAGAACTCCAAGAATTTTTTTCCTAATAAATTCTTACAAAAACGCCTGCGCAAAACCCTTTCTTGATGATTGTAATCCTATGTTAAGTAAGGAATTTTTAAAAATTCCTAATTCCGTTGAATTTTATGTTAAATAACAGAATTGACGGATAGGTATATTTTTAAACTCTGAATCAGAGTATGATGTCCGATTTTGATGTAACTAAAATCCAAGATGACATCACAAATTATTAATTAAAGTTTACACAGTAACTTTTTTTTCCCCAAAAGGGGGAGACCTACTCCTGTAAGCAATTTGAACGTATCTGCTTTTTCGTAAGCGATGGGTATTCCGTATTTTTAGCTTAGATACAAAGTTCTGTTTTGTTGTTTTCAAAAATATAGATGCGTTCAAATTGCTTACAGAAGCAGGGAAATTTCGAAACGGTAAACTTGAGGAGCTCCGGTTTTGATTCAGAAACATCACAAGATTCGGGACGTAAGGGACATATGCCCCCTGGGATATTTCCTAGAACCGCTGTGAAAACCGTGTTAAAATTCAATTATCGGTAGATTTTTTTCAGTTGACACCAAATTGGCAATTGAAACAATGTACAAGAAATTATATTGCGCCACGTTCAAAATTATTCAAAGACTGCAACCCAGGGATCTCGGACCTATTGAAATTCCGGGAATCCCGGGATTTTTAATTACGGATATACAGGGATTCTTAGACGTTCTTAGTCCAAAATTAAATAATCCCAAAATTTCTTTTTTTATATGACTGAGAGCAATATCACTTCCTGATAACCCTATAAAATTATTTTAAAGCTTTTTCAAAAATTTTTTTTTCTTTTTTTTTTTTTTTTTTTTTGCTTTTTATCCCAGTCGTTTATTAATTTTTTTTGGTTTTTTAAATATTTTTATTGAATGCTTTTAAATTAATTTCTTATTATAAATTATTAAATACTTTTTTCTTTTGCCTTCTTTTCTTGGGCGCAAACTCACTATGGAATGTTGGGCCAACATGTTGGTCCAACATTCCATAGTGAATTTGCACCCTGTTCAACTGAATTGCTGAAATAAGTTTTGCTTACTTTTCTATTTCTGAAGATTTATGAATTTTAACATCAAAGTGCCCATTATTTAATTAATTTTTTTTATTTTATTTCTCACGATTTTTAGCATAGGATCATGATTCAGGAAGAGTTCAATACTTCGCTAATAGGCGTACGTGTTTTCGGGTTATTGATGTAGTGCTGAATATTCTACGAGTTTTGATCTTCTCATTGCAGGTCTTCATAATAATAAAAATACATATTTTTAAAAAAATGGCCCGGGATTGCGATTTCTAATTCGATACAGATGCTCTAGGTACAACAAATCATTTTGAGGATATGGTTGCTTATATGAGACAAAAATCTCTTATTCGAAATGATATGAAGCCATGGAAAATTAATAGTTTTAACTAGCATTGCCTAAATATTTTTTCTTCGAACGTAAAAAAAAAAAAAAAAAATCTCAAATATTTTCCTCCGAAAAAAAAATCCTGCGAAAAGGAAAAGGGAATTATTTATGATTAAAAATCGCATTTTTTCCTTTTTTTCCCTCCTCGAGGCTACTCATACAATTTTCATGAATTTTTTTTTTTCTCTCTTCTACATAAAAATTTAATTTAAAATAAAAATTACAGTTAAATGAATCACGATCGACTCGGTAATACCGTTAATGAAAAATTTAACCAAAATAAAAAGAAAAACACAACAACTAAAGACAAAAGAAGCATCGTCCATTAAGGTTAAACTTCATCAAATACAATTTAACGGACATGGTCATGCTATTTTTTTTTTTTTTTTAATCCAGACCCTATTAACCAACAAGCACACTGCTTGACTGACTCATATTTTTTTTTTTTTTATCCTAAATCCTCGTCCTCGATGTTTGTTAAAAAAAGACAATTTAAACAAAGAATGAGAACAAAAACTCCAAAATTAATCCACCATGACCTAAAGATACCAAGATTAAAAAAAAAAAAATGCGGAGCAACTGTTGGCTAACGATTGCGAAATTTTATTTATTCCCGAATTTTCGGGGGAGAAAAAAAAAAAAAATTAAATTAAATTCCAGACAGATTTTTAATGGATGAACATCGTAGCTACAGTTGAATGATACGAGACCGGTCTCGTCATCAAAACACACGCAAAAGTACTGTTTCATCCCATATACAAGACTGGATCACCAATGCCATTGCCACTCTCTGGGTCAATAATTTTTAACGGTATCGTTTTTCGGTTGTTCGGCTAAATATGGTCATTATTACAAAAATTGCCCCAACAATAGCAATATATATTTTTTTCTTGTTTTACTAAGATACAGGAGCAAAAAAAAAAAAAATCTTCAGGATGAATCTCTTTTTTTCTTTTCTTACATTTCCTTTTTCATCAAACTAGGTAAAACGGATGCAAAAAGACACAGAAAACGAGTTAAGCGTGAAAAACTTGTTGGAAATTTGTGATTCGGTTCATCAAAGAGAACATTTTTCTTTTTCTTTTTATTACCGGCAATACGGTCTATATAATAATATATGTGTCTCTCTTTTCGACTTTCACCTTATTCGCCTTACCTTTTTTTCTTTTCGGCGTCCCTCCTTCTTTCGTTATATCCGAAGCTATGATCCCTGTTAAGGTTATGGCAATAATAACTAATCCTAATGTAGTATTCCTTAAGTTAATCCAATCCATTTTGCTAAGTATAAATTAACTAAAAATTTTTTACAATCCGTCCCGGAATTAAACGATATTTTTTTTTATTAAAAAAATTTTTATTAACGTTTTTTTAACATCCACATGAGTTTGACCTGATAAAACAAAAACAAAGATTTTTTGTAAAAAAATAAAAAAAAAAAATATTAAAACGAATGATTTACACCTGAGCACAAAAACGGAACTTCTTATTTTTTTTTTTTTTTTTTTATAAATGATTAATTTTGAAAGTGATACTAAAAAACCAGAACCGATTTGTCTCGACGTTCCGGTTTAATAATTTTTTTCAAATTCTTAAAAAAAAAAAAATTAAGACCAATAAAACGAAATTAAAATAAAAAAAAAATTAACGGTTAAGAATTAATTTTTTTTTTTTTAATTTTTCCCCCGGTTAGAATTAATTTTTTTTAAAAATCACATTAATCCATTTTTCTGAAATCCATGTAACTGAACCATCTCCGAAAAAAAAAATAATAGAATTGCTCCCGAGAATAACGCACTGACTGAACTAACCTAACAAGAATCTGCATAGTCCACAATTGAAAGAGTGCAAGATAGTAATATCCCTCCTCTTAGCAAAGGTACCACGTGTTCTTATCAAAATTAAATACCTTGTAAACCGTGCCGAAACCTAACCTAGACTAGTATTAACCTAAATCTGAGTCAACTGATAAGTCACTGAAATAAACTTAACTTTCGTGACGTACTCGGTATAATTCTATATTATAATTTTTTTTTTTTTTTTTTTTTTTTCCAGGTTCAAACTTTTATCATATTAAAATGCTTTCTCTTTTCCTCATTACACGATGAAATAATAGTATTATAAATTGATTTTCGGTGTTTTGAATGATCTTGACAGATCCGAGTACGGTTTTTGAATCGTCTGGTGGTGGAGATTACTATTGCGGTCGGAAAAAAAAAATTGTAGCAAGGTTGTTCAAATTACCATTTTTTTTTTTTTTCAGTTTTCTTAAAGAAAAAAAAATTAATTTTGAAGCAGGAAAAAAATATGTCATATTAATTAGAATTTTTTTTTTTTTTTTTAAATCTGAAAGTTAAAAAAGGAAATAAGGAAAAACTCTCACGAGGAAAAAACCTACGCGTGAAAAGGCCCGTTCCGCGAATAAAAAGTTTAATGGATGACGGAGAAACACTTAATGACTTTTCTTGAGAGGTCCAGGTTATTTCATTTAAAGGGAACTCCAGGTGTAATTTTTAATACCTGAAAGACGAGTCACCATTTTATGAGTTTGGATGTTTATTGGGATGCGTAATTTCGAAAGTTTTCCTTGTGTCCGCTAAGGATCAAATTCTTAAAAAAAAAAAAAAAAAAAAAAAAAAAAAAATATGCAGACAAATTTAAATAGTATTTTCAATCCATTGGACATCTTGTGGATTAACCATCTGGATCATGTGGATCAATCTTGTGGAAATCCTCTGGATATATAATCATCTGGATCATCTACGTGAACCATCTATGTGGATCAATCTTGTGGATATCTAATCATCTGGATCATCTATGTGGACCATCTATGTGGGTCAATCTTGTGGATATCCTGTGGATATCTAATCGTCTGGATCATCTATGTGGACTATTCATGGGGATCAATTTTGTGGATATCTAATCATCTGGATCATCTATGTTGACCATCTATGTGGATCAATCTATGTGGACTATTCATGGGGATCAATTTTGTGGATATCTAATCATCTATGTTGACCATCTATGTGGATCAATCTTGTGGATATTCTGTGGATATCTAATCATCTGCATCATCTATGTGGATCAATCTTGTGAATATATAGGATATATATTGTGGATATGTGGGATATATACACAGAGTTTTCAATCCATTGGACATCCTGTGGATCGTCCATTAGATATCCACATATATCCAAATCCATGGGATATCCATAGGACGCCCAAAGGACGCTTTTTGGATCAGTGAGAACAATAGTAAATCCATGAACGTCCAATAAATATCCTCATGACGTCCTCAAGACGTCCTCTGGGCCACTTTGACGGGGACGTTTCTTAGGGACAGACTTTGCTCTCTGGGTAGCTTTTTAATGAAATTCGACAAATCTTAGCAAGTTTACTAGGTAGCTACCGATGCCCTCATGAACATCTTAATGGTTGAGAAACGTACACTGAAGGGTTCGATAGAAAATACTGCATCCCTAGCAGACGTTGGTTCTGACAACCAAGATGAGGATCTAGTCCCGAGGACGTCCTCAGAACGTCATGAGGGTATCTATTGGACTTCCATTTGTTTTACCAATGTCCGCACTGATCAAAAAGCGTCCTTTGGACGTCCTATGGATATCCCATGGATTTGGATATTCTGTGGATATCTAATGGACAATCCATAGGATGACCAATGGATTGAAAATGTTATATGGGATGAGGAAGGATCTGTACCAGACAAGGATACGGTTTTAGATGCCATTGGGACTCACAGAAAATTATTACTTCAAGATGATATTTCCGGACAGTGACACCATATCCATAGGGATATCCATAGGACGTTCAAAGGACGTTTTTTGGAACAGTGCGGACATAGATAAATCCAATGGACGTCCAATAAATATCCTCAAGGCGACCTCAGAACGTCCTCGGGACTGGATATACTTTGCTATATGGGCCGAAGTCAAGTACCTTATCGTTAGCTCATCGCCATGTATTTCTTACTGCGATAAGCCATCAGTAAGTCACTTGACCTCTGACGTGGGCAATTGCTTGTTACTGTCGGAGGTTGGACTTACGGTGCATGCAACGAAATTATACAGGCTTCAGAGCCACTAATTCGAGAAGAAGGAAAGAATGATTACATTCTCCGGAAGCTTAGAGCACAAGCGCATAGAATACAAACAAGTAAGTGAAAGGAGGCTGTTAAAAGGCAAACAGGGAGGAGATCTTTCGTTAGCACATCTTTAAGCTCAGGAATCAGGATAGAGCAGAGTTGCAAGTGACCGGAATAGAAGACCTACCGAATTATTACGATTTCAAAATTCTGTGTTGGATATCTGCTAGTAATTAGTAATTAAATCGATTCCGTGCGTCGGAGATCAACTAACGTACGTCCATCGTAGATATATTTAGAGATAGTGTGTTTCTTCTGCTTACGAGAATCATGTGACTATAAGTTTACACGCTCATGTTTGGTCACATGATCCTTTCACGAAGTAGATTATCTCCTATCATATTTACGATGGAGATATGTTAGTTGACCTCCGACGCACGGAATTCAGGACAAACAAAACCGAAAAAAATAACACAAGAATTGTGTTATTCCTTCATTGGAAAATGAAGGTTTTCTTTCAGAATTGTTAAGGCGTCTCTTTCGTAAAAGATTCTTAAAAAAACCAGATGAAGCAAAAAAGTTAATTGTAAATGAAAAAAAGATTAGTAAAAGGATTGACTTTCTTTCTTCATTTTCTTTTTTTTTATTTCCAGTAACTTCATTGCTTTGGAGAACTTTAAAAAGAAGGGAAGCATGAGAAGAGAACAGAACACAACAACGAAGGAGACTGTTTTACCTTGAGATGGAACTTGAAAAATATGCAATACGTTGCAATGCATATGCAATACGTTATAAAAACTTATAACAAAATTATATGATTTATCATCTTGTTATAAATTTTTATAACGTATTGGTCAGACTTATAGCTCACTTTTTCTTGAGGACAATTTTTACTTGATAACGTTTACCGCATTCGCGTTGTCCGCCTTCGCGATTTAACGTATTTACACCGGAAGTACTTGGCAGATTTGACTCCCGTAAACGCTTGCGGCATATAAAAAATACCGTATATACCATTAAGTATTAGGGTTTCCCTTATTTTGCGAATTTACGAATTTTAAATCACACATTCTCTAAATCGGTGATCTATGGTTCACTGATAAGCCCTATTTTTTTCCAGACTTTTCTGGGCACCGGAAAGAGTGCCGACTTGAGCTTTAAGTTCCGAAAATTCCCATAAGAGAAAAAAAGTCGACAATTTTTTTTTTTTTTGCGGAAAGACGTCGTTTCCTATCGGGAATTTTGCGTAGATCACGAATCTAAGTCCGTTTTTTAAAATCTGGTACGGCTTTTGAGCTAGAAGCCAAAATATGAGCAAAACTTAGGACGTAGTGCGTTTTGTCACTTAACCAGGTATACATATACATATACAGGCCACATTTTCTCCTGTAGCTCAAAAACCGGACCCGATATAAAAAAACGGACTTCAGATTCGTGATCTACACAAAATTCCCGATAGGAAACGAAGTCTTTCCGCGAAAACAAAAATTGTCGACTTTTTTTCTCTTATGGGAATTTTCGGAATTTAAAGCTCAAGTCGGCACGCTTTCCGGTGCCCAAAAAAATCTGGAAAAAAAAGGGCTTATCAGTGTACCATAGATCACCGATTAAGAGGGTGTGCGATTTAAAATTCGAAAATTCGCAAAATAAGGGGTACCCTATTAAGTATACAAGACTGGTTGACACAGGAATTATTTTGGAAGAAATTCCAAGGAAAAGATATTCCCCAAGCCCGAATTAAAATTTTTCTTTTTAAATCTGTAAAAACATCTTGCAAATCGCCATTTTTAATGATTGTAAATTAAAAAAAAAAAAAAAAAAAAAAAAAATAGTAGCTGAAGGACCCAAAAAACTTACGTTGTGAATAACTTAATCGCGAAGGCGGATAACGCGAATGCGGTGAACGTTATTAAGTGGAGGCTGCCTTTTGGGATTTCCAAAAAAAAAGATGGCACTACCGGATGGATCCACATCATCATTAAAAAAAATAGGCCGTAAATTTCTTGGACGTATTATTTAGCGGGTTAAATTTACATGACCAAAAAAATAAAAGGGCAAATAAATAAATGTCCAAAAACGTAACTGGCCGTAATAACATGAGGACAAGTATTTATTGGACGAATCGCTTGGGAACCCCATGATTCCAATCTCCGTTTGAAGAACAAGAAGGTACGAAAATACGAGTTCCCCAGGGATATACACAGTACAAAATTTTGTGTATTTTTAACATACCCTGTATGTCGCTTTTTTATGTTATTTTTGACATATTAATTTATGTTGAAAACTTTACAAGTAAAAATATGTGTACCGTTTTGGACGCAAAAAATGTGTCCAAAACACTCAAAATTTTTTACTGTGTAATAAACAATTTGCTACGATTTTGACTCAATATTTTCCAAAATATTAAAAAATTTTTAAACTCAATGCCAAAAAAGCGCCAAAAAAAAAAAAAAAATAGCGTCGGAGTTCTTCATATAATAATATGTTTTTTCATTTAACTTTCACAATATTTAAAAATGCAGATTACAAATAAAAAAAATCTGAAAAAAAAAAAAAAAAAAAAAAAAAGCAATTAGGTTCGTCTGATTATTATATCTGAAAACATCTAATAGACTTAACAGCTGATATTATAATATTTTATTATATCACACAATGAATAGCCATTTTAAAGGAATATTACGAAAGTGGAAGCTGAGATTCGGTATCCCCCTCTCTCTCTTTCAAACTCTCACTTTAAACGTAGTTCTCCCTTCCAATAACACGCTATAGACATACTCCAGTTCTCGATCCCACCTTCTTCAATACGACAATGAGACTCATGATCTTGATAACTATATAAATATATCTAACGTAATGCTCGTAATTAGCCACCTTGAAAAAAAAAAAAAAAAAAAAAAAAAGTGAATAAATGCATTCCATGTTATTTCCCTTTTGGAATTCCCTTCATGGAAACCTGTCAATCACAGAAATGGATTCACCTTAAAGCTTGAGGAAAAGGCACGAAAGATTAAATTTTTAATTGTAAAATCTCCAGATTTTTTTTTTTTTTTTTCAAAGGAAAAAGAAAGATGGATTCACTCAAACGGAACAATTTCAAGTAACCTCTCCTTTAAAAAAAAACCTAGGCGATCTTGAATTATTTCGCGATACAATCTCAATCACAATCAGTGAAATCTCATTGTTTAAAATAAAGAAAAAACCGTCCTACAACATTAGAACTCATCACTTTAATTTTGAAGAATGCAAAATTAGGAGGTGGAGGCACGATCCAAAAGCCCACGACATCGTTGCCCAAAGATTTATTGTTTAAATTGAATTAATAATATTCAATGACCACTTAAATTCGAGAAAGAAAGAAAAAAAATTAATAATAAAAACAATTCGCTTTTTTTAAAATAAAAAAAAAGCGAATTGCGAAGTCGTGGTTTACGAAAAAAAATGGGGGAGAAAAAAAAACTTGCGATGCTGTCATAAATCTTCATGTAAAATTTACAAAAAAGAAAAATGCAATTGCGTGTCCAGATTATTATTTAAAAAAATTTGGACAATATACTTTTTTTTTTTTTTTTTTTTCGTTTTATTATTTCAAAATACACCCTGACCTAGAGACATATAAGGGTCAATTCCTTTCGCTTTTTTAGGACTACACGAATTTTTTTTTTCCTTCCAAAGTCATAAACGCAATGCCTTAAAGGTATTATTCTCACAACAATAAAAGGATTGAATAACAATTCTTCTTAAATTTCAAGATATGTCATTCATTGTTTGTGTGAGGCATAATCGATTTAAAAATTTTCGGATATAAATCGCTATAATCGACCTGATTCAATTTAATAAAATCTTATGACACGAGGTTATTTCGATTAGCCGTGATTGAATTTACGTGAGAGCGGATAACAATCAAAAGGATATCTTTTTTTTTTTCTTTTTTTTCTGGTGTAAAAAAATTTTTGGCAATGGATGTTAAGGTGGAATATCAGCCACTTGTGAGTCAAATCAGGTCCTTATAAAATAAAAATTAAATTTTCCCGTCAAGTAAATTTATCTTAGTTAAAAATTAATTTAAGACTTTTCCTTTTTTTTAATACGTAGAATAATTTATTTATTTATATTTATGTTTGCAATTTTTAGATATTAAGATGCTTTGTTTGTAAACTTTTTGCCATTTTCTTATTTTCCGTTTTGTTACCAACCTAAAACTTTTGAAAAGGATGCTCAACTGAGCATCTTATATCGAAAAATTGTAAACGTAAATAAAAAATAAATAAACGATACTACTTATTAAAAAAAAGGAAAAGTCTTAAATTAATTTTTAAATAAGATAAATTTACTTGACGGGAAAATTTAATTTTTATTTTACAAGGACCTGATTTGACTCACAAGTGGCTGATATTCCACCTTAAAAGCTTTTATTTTTATAACCCGAGGCGACGCTTTGGATATTTATTGAATTTTCAGTAAGTGCAATAAATGTTGGACAATGTAAAGTTGAATATTAAATACAATATTCAATTATATTATTGAATAAATAATATTTAACATTTATTTTATAGTACGAACGGGGGTTAATGAGACCGACGTTAAGCTCTATGCCTAAATTTAAATAATTTTTTAGTACAACTAACGGCACAATCTCAAACTATAACTAATTGCTTTATATTCAAAAAAATTTCGTTTTCGATTTTTTTCCGGGTTCACTCCCATACTTACAGAAAAAAAATTTTCAGGTGTTAACCGATCCTGATTCAAATTGACAATAGACCACATTCAAAGTTTATACGAACTTTGATCGATTACTCTTGACAAATCCAAGAAAACTTACCTGAAAATAAAGAAAAATAAAAAAAATTATAAAATGACTACGCCTTTAAAAATGAATAGAGAATTTTTCCCGGTAATGTATCCAGAATCTTAAAGAATAAAAAAATTTCCAAGGTATAAATTCAGTTGACTATCCTGACAATTTGGGTAAGAATGTCACGAAAAAGTTGATGTAAAAAGTGTATAAAATTTTTACAAAATAAATGACAAAAATCTATATAAAAAATGCGGGTCTATGACAAACCCCCGAAATGCAGAACCCCGAAATTGGCAGAACCCAGAATCGGGGTTTTGAAAATTCTGGGATCTGAAAAGTATCATATTTTCCCATGAAAATTTGGGTAGGGGTATTTTGGGCAGGATGAAAAGAATATTTCCTGTAAAAAGTCAAGTTCTTTATACATAATTTGACAAAAAAAAGTTTTTTCGTCAAAATTTATTTTGCCTGCTGCGAAATTTTTATCTCTAAGAAAAAATTTCTAAATTCCTTATTTTTTATTTTTCATTTTTATTTATTTATTTATTTATTTTTTTTTTTGGTGCGTACAACGGGATACATCAGATTCACTTATATATATACATAGATATAGGTAATTCGTTTTACAGCGAATAACAGAATCATCAAGAATTTGAAATACGAATCTTCTCCAGGATTTCACTGGTGGAAATTTTAGATTGGTCAAGAGGTGTCTACAGAAATTTTCATTTGAAAATATAGGTCAAATATAGGTTTTTTCAGATTATTTAAATAGAAATTCGTCAACTTTTTTGTAAAAAAATTATTCTGATGAAAACGATTACATATCTCTGAAAATATTGTAGTATGATCGACTTTTACCATTGACATCTTACTGTAAAATTTTAGCCCGAAAATAAGATATTGTTTGTCTGCAGCCAATCAATTTTTCTCGTACGAAAAAATGATGCAAAAAGTGTATAAAATTTTTTAAAAATAAAGGCAAAAACAAAATATATAATAGGCCTATAATGCATCATTTTTGTAAAATTTTTAAATATTTTTTTCAGCGGCAAAATTTGAATATTATTGTGAATATTAAATGCGTGTCAATGTGTTAAATATAAAATTATGCATAATTTTTTTAATCATGAAAATCTGTACACTGTTAAAAAAAAAGGAGTAAAATCTACTCTTAAAATACACATATCGGACCCGCTACTTTTTTAGAGTAAAAAAGCCTTTTTTCATTGATACACTACTCTTTTTCAGGAGTAAAATTTATTTCGGAGAAAGTAATGCTTAATATTACTTTCTTGAAATAAATTTTACTCCTGAAAAAGAGTAGTGTATCAATGAAAAAAGGCTTTTTTACTCTAAAAAAGTAGCGGGTTGTAGCGGTAGCAAAAAAGCAAATTAAAAATAAGACATTTAAAGTTTTAAACAAAAAGTTAATACCGGGCCGCACCGAGAGATGGTGTTGGCCAGGGTTCGACTTCGGTAATCATCGTGCGCAAGCGCGTACGATGATGGCCGAAGTCGAGCTTCGAAGCCGGCATCGGAACTCGGTGCGAGCTCGGTAGTCAGTTTCACACTCACCACTCAACTTAACAAGTTGAAATTAAACCTTGAAATGTATTAAACGTTTTAAAATATAAAGAAGTAAGTCAAACTGAAACATGGTTTTGTCTTCGATTTTTGTCATCGCAAGTACCGGGGTTAACCTGGGATGGGCCGCCACCGTGGCCTTAAATCCCACGCACTGACCCCGGGAAAGCAAAACTTTCCATAAATCAGAAATATTTCGTAAGTAGAGAATGAGATTTCGAACGGGATCTAGAACTCGCGCAACGCCAAAGGACATTTATTTAGAAAAAGTGATAAAACCCCAATAATTAATATTGTAAGGAAACCCGTATTTGTTTCAGGGTCCGATATGTGTATTTTAAGAGTAGATTTTACTCCTTTTTTGTTAACAGTGTATACGCATAATATATGCATACATTTCTTCATCTTTTGAGGTTAGACTGGTTAGACCAATTTTGTTTGTTTTTTTGGATTCGACGTAGACCTAAATATGGAAAACGTCAATCTAGTTGCTGAAAAACCAGGCAGAAATATTTCTAAAAAATCGGAGATGTTTCAATCCAAGATCATCCAAAAAGGGTTTCTAGGGTGTCTCTTAAAAATGCAAGTATGGTATTTAAGGGCGTTCGCCCCCTAAAATATTTCTAAATAAATAAATAAAAACATGTCCCGAAGCCGGGCTTCGTAACTTGTTTCTAACCCGTGCCTGTGAGGCCTTGCTTTTTTCCATATAAAATGCATGGGGATTTTCACGACTATCCAATGTTATTTTTGAAGTAAAGAAAAAATGAAGAGAAAATTCTGCCGGGTATGGTGGAACAATGTCTATGAGTAGGGCTTTCCATAGGACCTATGCCGGACTTCCTCCTCTGACTAATAACGGAGGTAATGGGGGCTAAAATTTGGTTAAAAATAAGAAAAATTGAACTTTGAATCCCCTTATTAGTCAGAGGAGAAAGTCCGGGATAGGTCCTATGGAAAGCACTACTCATAGACATTGTTCCACCATATAAGCAGAATTTTCCCATCATTTTTTCTTTACTTCAAAAATAACATCAGATAGTCGTGAAAATCTCCATGCATTTTATATAAGAAAAAGCAAGACCTCACAGGCACGGATTAGAAACAAGTTACGAAGCCCGGCTTCGGTACATATTTTTATTTATTTATTTAGAAATTTTTTAGGGGGTGAGCGCCCTTAAATTCCATACTTGCATTTTTAAGAGACACCCTAAGGGTTTCATTCATCCACTCCGAACTTTTTTAGGACCAAACATCATGATTATAACTGTAATATGACTATCACAGACATGTTCACAACTACACCTAGTGTTGTAACCGAGTCCGGAAGGACAAAACTTCAGTGTTGGAAAAACCTTGTTAAGATGTCGGAAAAAAGTATTTCTCAGATGGAAAATGATAGAAAGGAATTTTCTACAATAGGAAAACTTAAAATCAGATAACTGTCTTTCTAATCTTCCAAAATGTCTGTCACATGGAAATGAGTGACGAGTGTGAAGAAAAAATGATAGAATTGTATCTATTTTGAGCAGTCTTACAAGGGTTAAACTTTACATCCTGTGGTATAATTTATATATAAATTATATATAAGTTTTATATAACTTATATATAAATTATATATATTGAAACATCTCCGATTTATGATATATAAATTATATATCATTTATATATAAAAAATACCACAAGATGTAAAGTTTAACCCTTACAAGTATATAATAATTTTATTAAATCATAAAATCAGGGAAATTTGCATACATTGTGCCTACCAATATCCGTCTGACGCAAAGATTCAAAATTAAATCGAATATTCCGCTTTTTTGTCCAAAACTTAAATCTCACGCTACTCTCAAAAGGCACACCAAGGTTGCTGTGAACCATATGGAAAGCAGATCTATTTCTATTAGCAAGTGCAAAAAACAAACTGCAAATCAAGTTTGCTAATACCTGTCAAGTCTGCTAGCTCGTGGCAATATTTTTTTTTTTCAGCTATGATTTTTTTTTTTTCTTAAACGGTGTGTTTTTAACTTTTCATGGTTCAATTACCAAAATGTTATTTCATCGTGAATATCGTAAAATTTGTAATCGATTTACTTAAAGAATGACGTGCATTTCATGCTCATTTAAGTTTTTTTTTTCCTTTTTTTTAAGTAATTTTGGATTTGATAATTTTGGGATCAAGGATTTTCGTATATCCGTATGATCTACTTGTTTAATTATCAAAAGACAGTATTTATTGACATGAAAATCCGGAAGTCATTCGAAAATTATATACAAGAATCCGATTTGGAGGGAAGGGGAACATATTGGAAGAACAGTAGAATCTCCCTTATTTTGGGAATTTTTCAAGTTTAATTTACCTACACCCGGAACCGGGTCTCTCGTGAACATACGAGCCCTAATTTTTTTTTTTTTTTTTTTTTCAAATTTTTTACTCCGCGGAAAAGCGTGCCCATTTGAGGCAAAAGTTCGGAAAATTCCCATAAGAAGAGAAAAATCCATTTTTTCATTTTTTTATAAAAAAATGGTCATTTTTTATTCGAAAATTTGATTAGATCACGAATCTGAAGTCTGTTTTTTTTTTTTTTTTTTTTTTTTTTTTTTCTGCCGTGGTTTTTGTGCTGGGGCCAAAATATGGAAATAAAATGCGATAAAACCTACCAAGTCCTTTGTTTTCCACCGTTTCTGTAAAGGTGGAATGAGCTGTAAAAGCCAGTGAAAATGTCTTCGACGCTTTCAAAAAAATAAAAAAAAACAAATCATATCAAATTTATTTTAATATAAAATACTTAAAAAATTCGAAACCAAGCCGAAGGCATAAACGTCCTCAAGCAATTCGTCCCCTCACGCATAACGTTATTCAACAAGCTTTCGAACTTCAAAAATCGTGACTCGAATTGTTATTTTTTCTTCTTAACAACGACAAATCGGGAGAAACCTATACATTTTTTTTTTTTTTTTTTTACTTTTTAGAGGACTTCCGGCGCTTATTAAAGTAAACGTTTCCATGGGAACGACCTTGCTCTTAAATTTATTCAGAACAAGAGCATTCTTCCTCACTCAGAGGTGAAGGTAAAACGAAACAGTACCATACGGAACCGCACAATCGCTAATTACAATGAACTAATGCACCCTTTCGATTTTTTTTCCCTTTCATTAATAACGTCCAAATTAATAAAATAGCCATTATATCGCCGTGAAAAAGATATTTATTTTTTTTTTCATGTTAACACCAAAAAAGAATCCGGAAATAATAACAACAACAAAAAAAAATGTCTATAATGGATATTTCAATCAACTTAATCTTGAAACGAAACCGCCTTTTTAATCTCCGAGCTATAAATTAGCAAAGCCTCAACGAGGGAAACTTTTAATTTAAGGTGACAAATACTTGAGTTTTAAAAAAAAAAAAAAAAAAATTACTAGACCATATCAGGTGGAAGTAATTGTTCATTTGCCACACGTTTCGTTTTGGGAGAGATATGAAATCATTTCATAATATAATGAACTCATATGTAATTAGCTAAGGTCTCATTTTACAACGGAAATTCTTAAAAACTCGCTGAAGAGAAAAATTTGGTCGAGAGAGTCTCTTCTTTAAAAATTTTTCAGATGAGGAACAATTTCGTAACCGTCGCAAATCTTGGTAAATAGACATCCTTCTCCATTTTTTTCGTGTACATAATTTAAAAAACTCAATATTAAAAGCAAGGGACACATTGAGGTTCGTAATTCTTTATTTTCTCCTTCGTATTTTCTACCCAAAAATTTGAGTTTTTGGTCATCAGAGATTAGGTAAAAAGGAGATAGTGATGCAGAAGAATATAGTTTTTGGTTTCGGATAAAATTCCATGGATTATTTGTGGAAATTCCTCAAAATGTAACCGAAATTGATGACTTTAAAATCACCAGATTTTCTTTTTTTCATCTTAGGGATGGCGAACCAAACCAAACCGAACCTTTCAAAAAATTTTACTTAAAAAACCGAACCCAAACCCGAATCCATTTAAATTTAAAAAACGATTAAAACCGAACCCAAATCAGGGAAAAATAAAACCCGAACTGAAATCGAATCCGAACCGTTTATAAAAAAAAAAAAAAAAAAATACCGGATCGAAACCAAAACCGAACCTTTTAGAAGAAAACCCGAACCGAACCAAACCGAAACGAAGAATGGAACCTAACTAAAAGCGTTTTCTTTCTACTTACAAAAACCCGGTTTTCTATTAAACATCAGGACTAAAACTGGGGTTTCTTACAAAAACCAGATTTTTTTTTTTTTTTTTTTTTTTTTTTTACTGAAAACCGAAACCGGATATTTGTT
Organism: Liposcelis bostrychophila; assembly: GCA_037577465.1. NCBI lineage: Eukaryota > Metazoa > Arthropoda > Insecta > Psocodea > Liposcelididae > Liposcelis > Liposcelis bostrychophila. The sequence goes on from CM075211.1 coordinate 8,397,353, forward strand.
AATCGGTTTTAATTATCAAAGTTCGGTTATTTAATTTAAACCGAACTGAATCGAAAACTGATTTTTTGTTTAAAAATACCGAACCGAAGCCGAACTGGACGGATTTAAGAGAAAATCCGAAGCCGAACTGAACGGAGTTAAGAGAAAAACCGAAGCCAAACTGAACGGATTTAAGAGAAAAACCGAACTGAACCGAAAACGGATTTTTTGTTAAAAATACCGAACCGAAGCCGAACCGACTTAATCAAAAAAACCAAACCGAACCTAAACCTAAAGCGAACCCGAACCCAGTCGATTTCAAAAACCGAACCGAACCTGAAAGCGGTTTTGTACTAGAACGAAAAAGAAAACCGAACCGAACCGTATTAATACCATTTTGGATCAGTATCCATATCCAAGCCGAACCGAACCGTTCCTGGTGGACAAAGTTTTAACCTAAACAAAATCGAATTCAACTTTTTACGTTTAAAAATAAACAGAACCGAACCGAACCAAACCAAACCGAATCGAACCGAACCGTTGTGATTTTTGGAGCGGTTTGCCATCCTTTTTTGGTCTACAACAGCGTCAAGTCCGAAAAAAAAACCAAGTTTTGAATTTAAAAAGCCTGACACTGGAATCGGTCCAGTTTTTTTTTTTTTCCATTTTTTTTTTTTTTTTTTTTTTTTTTTTTTTTCAGATTTTCAAATTGACGTCCTGAGGTAGCGCATCGACCTTCAAAGTTTTGAAAAGCTCATTTTTTGACCAAAAATTTGTTTAATTTTCAACAAACTACAGAAAACTCTAAGAGTGAACATGTGAATAATGAACCTCCAAAAAATAAAAACTAGAGCAACCAAATCATTGTCTCGAAGATAATTAAGGGAATGTATAATAAAAAATTCACGTAAGTGACAATTTATTCTACTTTTTACGGTAAGAGTAAAAAAATAATCTATCTCATTGCATAATTACATGAAATTCACATACATTTCTGGATTGACTGGTGACCGTACACACCTTTCGTCATTTTTTTTTTTTTTTTTTTTTTTTTTTTTTGCAAAACCTGCAGCATGACTAGGCGACATAAAAACTGCTTTTAATATAAAAAAAATGTACATTTAATTTTTTCGTATTATTTCATATAAAAGAGAAATCAACAAGTGAGAAAGTAAAGAGGAGATGAATAGAGGAAAAAAATGAAGAATCATAGCAATGAGAAACCTCAACCTATCCTTTTTCGTTTAATAAAATTGATGTTGAAACAAGCAGGAAACAAACCTGAAAAATAGATTTTTTTTTTTTTTTTTTAGAAAAACTAGATTCTGTTGATTTAGGTTGTAGGTTGTCCTACACCGACGCAGGAAAGACCAGAAGCCCCGTTGGTAAGGAGGAAGAGGATAAAGGGATAAAAGGATACAGAGGAAGAAGAGTCATTTTTACAAAGATTATAAATGAGATATGCGAAATGCCTAAAACAATAAGAGTATAAGGGTGCAAATTTATTATGGAATGTTGGACCAACATGTTAGTAGAGCAAGTTGGACAAATATATTGTACCAACTTGTTGGACCTGCTTGTTGTACCACCATTCCTCACTAATTTCGGTGTATGAGTAAATTCTGCAATATTCGTTTGTTTGTCATACATGTTGGTACAACAAGCAGCTCCTACTAAGTTGGTACAACATGTTTGTCCAACTTGTACCAACATGTTGGTCCAACGTTCCATAGTAAATTTGCACCCTAAGACAATAGAACTTGGTGGGTCGAAGAATAACTTGTATGGAAAGAAAATTCTTATGGAATGAGGAAAGAAAATTCTTATTGAATGACAGTCAGTACCTCTCAAACACACAAAACCGTTTTTTTTTTTTTTTTTTTTTTACGGAACCCAATAGTCTCTCAAATTAAATGCATTGGTGTTCATAAGGGGCATACGGAATAAATCTGAATTATCTGAAACCTTTGAATTCTAATAAAAAGGATGCAAATTCACTATGGAATGTTGGACCAACATGTTGGTACCACAAGTTGGACAAATATGTTGTACCAACATGTTTGACAATCGAACATTCCATAGTGAATTTGCACCCTAAAAGAAAAGCGAGAACTCGGGACGTAAAAAATCGGTACAAAAACTTCTAAAGGACCATGCGCGTGGACCTTCTGATTAGAAATCTTAGCCAATAAGAAAAAAAATATTCATATTGGGAACCCTGAAAAACGCGACCATGGATTCCTAAGGAATGGAATATTTGGTGGATATTAGAGGAAATTAATTTTAGTATTTGTTTTTCGCGGGATTCCACCCCCGTGGTGTACTTTAATTCATGAAAAACACGGATTTTTGAATTTGAAAATGCCACAGCGGGGAAAAGTTGCATTATAACCTCCATCCTAACCCTAATTTTTTTTTTTTTTTTTTTTCAGATTTTTTTGAGGCCAATTTCTGCTGCCCCCAGAGGCCTAAACTTTTTCAAAGTCTCATAAGGGCCGGAATTTGAGCCTTATTTTGGTGCGAAAGAGCTCATTTCCTATCGGAAATTTTCCGAAAATTTCAAAAATGAATACGGTTTTACAGAAATTGTAGCTATTTTTTATTTATGACCAAAAAGGGCTTAGTTTTTGAAATTTCCGGAAATAGGAAATGAACTTTTTCGCATCAAAATACGGCTATAATTTTTTCGGCCCTTATGAGACTGAAAAACTTCAGGCCTCTGGAGGTAGCGAAAATCGGCCTGCAAAAAATCTGAAAAAAAATGCTTAAGCTGTACATCTTGTGGTATTTTATATATAACTTATATATAATATATATAAGTATATATATTATATATTATACAGTATATATAACTTATATATATTATTATATAGTATATATAACTTATATATAATGTATATAAACCAGCATCTTAAGGGTCATAAGACAGACAAGATTAATGCGTATAATGACTATTCACATGACGAATCCAGATCTAATCCATCCCCAATTCCGAGAGAAAGGCAGTGCCGAAACTGTGGAAAAGTTGGACATGTCAGAAAAGAATGTCCGGAAAAATTAGTCCTAAAATGTGATGACTGTGGAGAACTAGGCTACACTAGGCTAACTTGTCCAAAGTGTGCCGTAAAGAATCAAAAGAAGGTAACTTTTGGTGAAGTCGACAGTAAGCCTAAGTTTAGCTCCACAAAGATTAGCGTCATCGATTATTTCCCGAAATACGACTCTGACACTGACGTGGACGAACAAAAGGAAAACTAGAATTAGGGAGTGTAGAGTCAGGTCCACTTATAAGTTATATAACTTATATAACTTATATAACTTATAAGTTATTTAAGTTAGTTAACTAGTAGTATAATCAGTATAGGTAAGTAGTATAGGTTAGTAGTAGTATACTAGTAGTATAAGTTATAAGTTATATAACTTATATAACTTATATAAGTTATATAACTTATATATAAGTTATATAACTTATATTTACACCATGCGGCTCACCTTCCAGCCCGAGACCGCTTCAAATTGGTTACACAATCTCTTCTTCATTATATGTGGAAAGCAAGAGCGTTCCTAAATAACATCTTATGTACTGATTTGCTTTTCGATGCAACAGATGTGGAACAGGGAGACGTTTTTCTTTTTGCGATTGATTATGACGCTGAAGCTCAAAAATGCCACAGCCATAAGTTATATATAAGTTACATATAAGTTACGTATAAGTTATATGTTAGTTATATATAACTCATACATAACTCATACACGGAGAAAAAAGTTCGGTTCCTGCTACTCAATGTTAAGTTGGGTCCTGTGACATCTGAACTTTAGAGTTGATAATACCGAAAATTTAGTAATTATTACTACGAGTTCGTAATGATTAACAAAGTTTAGTAATAATTACCGAATTTTTAGTGTTATCAACTCAAATGTTTAGATGTCACAAGACCCAACTTAATATTCGGTAACAGGAACCGAACTTTTTTCTTCGTGAAAAATTATATACATAAATTATTATACAATTAAATCTTGAAAAAAGGGGATCCCTCTTTTTACTAGACGCCTAGTCTGGAAGACCACACTACCGATAGTAAAATTTACAGCATTTCCGGTGGTACAATTAATTGTACCCTTCGATCAATTGGTCAATGGAGACAGAACTAAAGAAAACAAATTTTGTGGTTGCACTTGTCCTCTTAATCGCATGCTTAAAACTTTATTTAAGATTGCAAATGCAACAACAAAATACGTTCCGTGCAGTTCTAGAGGACCTAAACAATATCTAACAGACATTACAGGTCGCAGTTATTTCATCTAAACCTGGGAATTTCCTCATCCTTTCCTCCTCAGTAATTTGGGAAGTAAACTACAATAAAAGTATTAAAACCTATGGTCATGGTCACGGACGGCGTTACGATTAAAATCTAAAGAAATTTTTCTTAATAAAGGGAATTATTTCTATTACCTTTTATTAAAGCTTGCAGCACTCGAAGATTTAAAAAAAAAAAAAAAAAAAAAAAAAAAAATTAACTAAATAAAAATTGATATTTGCTCTTTATATTCCATTATTTGCGTTAAATACCGAATGACCTAAAATCGTCCAGTTTCAACGACGTTAGGCAAGTAAAGTGGATAAATAGTAATTAATTAAAGACCGGTGTTTGATTTGACTCATTCTCATAATTGGGATGTCTTTCAGTAATTTTACGCAACTAGTAAAACTAGTAAAAAAAAAAAATTATTTAGATCGTTTTTTAGGTGTTTTGATAGTCGAGCTTAAACGTTCTTTTAAAAAAAAAGGTGCCCATCTTTTTTTTTTTTTTTTTTTTTTTTTTCTTCAGAAGATGTTAATGTAGCGCCTTTAAAACAAAATTAAAACGCCGTCGAACACGAAGATGGAAGGAGAAATGGGACTAGCATGCTACCGAAATTATTACATGGAATATTTAATTTCATGTTACATATCTCACTTTGACCGTGTAATTATTATTTCTTAGATTTATAAGAAATAATATAGTTAATGGTGTAATGTGGCTGCCTGTCTGACAGATGCGAATCAGCCGAATTTTTAGAGTCTAAGTAACAATTAGGTTCCTTTTTTTTGGGAGAAAAATAGTCTATTCTGATTTTTTTATTCTTCTAAAATCTGTTATTATATTGGCAACTTTTTTTTTTTCGTAAAAATCAAGAAAGCTTTCAAGGACGCGGATGGGAAGTTTCGCAAAGTCATCGTTTTCATGCATCTTGTGCACTACCAGGAATCTGATAATTTTTGAAGAAAAAAAAGATAAAAGACACGGAACTCCTGACGGAAAATCGATCACAATGAATAGCGGTATTTTTTTCAATATATCATAATCATCGTAATTAATAAACATTTTTAAAAAAATTGAAAGGATATCAAGGTCGGACGGAGTATAATGCGTCGGTGTTTTTGGTGAAGGTCCGAAACCAAAGATATCGAAGGACCTATTGGACAATGCCCGTTCAGATTCCGATTTGATAGGGAGATGTGGTCGGATTTTTTTTTTAGAGGGGAAATAAAAGGAGAAATGCCGAAGAAAATATTCTTGAAAAATAACTTTTTCGGGGTACCCCACGTACTGCATTCCGATAATGGACGGGAATTCGTAGCAAAAACTATCGAAGCTTTCTATTACTTTTATGCAGAAGGATATTTTACGGGTCTTGGAACAATAAATGAACAAATTACTTCATGTTTAACATGTTTTTGGTTTAATAATAAACCATCCTCAGAAGCCTTGCACAAAACATATTTGAAGTTACAAATGCCAACGATATACTTTGCCATGATAATCCAACGGGCGTAAAATGCGCTGAGCAGCACCTTACAGCCGAATGCAAAATCAAAAACGATCCAGCTGATAGTGCAAGATAGTGTGTTCAAATTGCGGGAAAATCACACTGCTAATTACAAGGGATGAAAACCATACAATTTTTACATTAGGGTAGGGTGGGTCGAAAATCAAAAATTTTGGATTTTCAAAATGCCCGATAGCGCAATCGCTGCGATTTATCATTTTTAATTTTTTTTTCCTTTGTGAAACTTTTTTAAAATAGTGTCTTGAGGTTTCGCAAGAGGGCCAAAGTTTTGGAAAACTCCATAAAGGATGAAAATTTGACTTTTGGGTTTTTGTGAAAAAAGTATCGTTCCTTATCGGATTTTTGACGTAGATTTCGAAAATGAAATCGGTTTGCGTCTAACTATTTTTGCTCTTGCGATAAAGGCCAAATATGGCAAAAATCTGAAATTCCAAAATTTTTATCACACTTTTTACAATACCTCAAGAAAAAAAATAATTAGACGCAAACCGATTTCATTTTCGAAATCTACGTTAAAAATCCGATAGGGGACGATACTTTTTTCATAAAAATCTAAAAGTCGAATTTTCATCCCTTATAGACTATAGAGCCTTCCTAAACTTTGAACCTCTTGCGAAACCTCAAGACACCATTTTAAAAATGTTTCACAAAGGAAAAAATTTTACAAATGATAAAAACGCAGCGATTGCGCTATCAGGCATTTTGAAATTCCAAAATTTTTTATTTTCGACCCACCCAATTATACGTAGCGCAGAAAAAAGGAAATAAAGTTCATTAAACCAAAAACATGTTAAGCATAAACTAATTTGTTCATTTATTGTTCCACGACCCGTAAAATATCCTTCTGCATAATTTTAAAAAATTGAAAACGAAAAAAAAAAATTGTATATTTTTATTATTTTTTGGATTATTTAATCATAAATAATTTTACTACTTCAATTCACCAAAGCAGATATTGATTTTAAAATTATCTTTAAAAGAAGTCATTTGAAATCCGGGCAAGCGTATTAGCCAGATCATAAAATTTCGTATTTTTCACCTGGCTCGGATCCTAGGATTTTTTTTTTGCCCGAATTGTACATGAACAATCTTGGTATGCAAATAATTAATAAGTTTGTTTCTTTTTCTTGCAGGTGACTGCCCCTACACAGGTCAAAATGTTTCCAACCAGCATGAGGCTGTGAGTTTTTGGTTCTCGGGTCATAAATTTAGACATCCGGCCCAGATAACTAACGGGTTTTTTTATTTTATGACCAAATGCTGGGCGATCAACCCAAATGATCGCCCCGGTCATGAAACGGGCGATAATTATGCCCTGGTCAGCTAAAAGGGCATATAAGCCATTTTGTAAACAAAATGCCCATTTGGCCAAAATGGACCATTTTGTTAACAAAATGGTTTACATGGTCTTTTAGCTAACTAGGACTAGAAAGGATATACAAACCATTTTGACAAAATGGCTTATATGACCTTTTAGCTAAATTTTGTTCATTCGAGAAAAACGCGAAGAAAGAAAAGCAAATAGCTTCATAATAAGAACGTTTTCCAAAAAAGCTTATCCTTTTTTTTCGTTAATATCCGTTATTAAACTTTATGTATTATAAAAATATGGCTAGGGTGATAGATCGGACAATAAGGAATCGATTGGTGATGCATTCATGAAATGGGCGACCATTCTGCCCTGGTTAGCTAAAAGGGCATATAAATCATTTTGAAAACAAATCAATCTGTTTACAAAATGGCTTATATGCCCTTTTAGCTGCCTGCCCTCGTTAGCTAAAAGAACATGTAAACCATTTTGAAAACAAATCGATTTGTTTACAAAATGGCTTATATACCTTTTTACATAAATTTTGTTTATTCAAGAAAAAAAAAACGATTAAAAAGAAAATCTTTTACTTTTTTAGCCCCTGAAGATGACGGTTTTCCCGGGACTTCCGGGAATTTAAGTGTGTCAATTTCTTTATTCCCGGGAAATGAAAAGCTAATCAAACGGGAATTCTCGTTCCCGGGATTAATAATTTTTTCAAAAACGGGAATTCCCGATTCCGGGGAATGAAAAAACGTCGGGAATTTGGAATCTCTAGTTTCAAAAAACCACCCTAATAAACAAACGGTCCGAATGGAGTTACGTTAGATTCGTTAAGCACTGCGGAACAAGTGCAATGAAACGCGGCACATCTTCATTTAAAACAGGTAGCGCATCTTACCCATTCCAATACGAAAAAAAAAAAAACATTTACAAACTACCGCCAAGTCTAAAACTTTTTTTTTCACATATCTGAAAATTAGACACGTTGAATGATAGTTGGAAGCAAAATCGTGATCCTACAAATCTTAACATCTGATAAAAGATCGTGCCGCCTGAAAAAAAAAATCGACTCTTTTTAGTAGGTCAATAAAACAGTAACGTACTGTCTTACGTTTCAAGGTGAAGGACAAAAAGTATAATTGTTTCGAAGAAAAAAAAACGTGAATGCAAAAAAAGCTTGTCACTTCACGCAGAGTTTAGACCAACATCTTTATTCAGTAATCAACGCAACTTTTTTTTTTTTTTTTTTTTTTTTCGAACACCAAAAACAAGTTTTTGGCATCTTTCTGCGTGTGATGTCATCCTAACTTCAAAAAAAAGCGAAATAAAATTTCGAATATATGCAAAATTTTTATAAGGGCAAAATTCGACATAGTAAAAAGCGTAAATTAAACGCCATGAGGTAACATTACACGCGTCATTATTGTGTGTGTGAAGTGTAAATGGTTCGAATTCGAAACCTTTTGGCGGTCTCGGCTATTGTTTGATAATTTACCCCGCGGTTCCTACTGCAGTACAATTAACACTCACCGAGAAATTAAAATGATATTGGAATGTTTTTTTTTTTTTTTTTTTTTTTTTTTTTCATACAAGTCGACGCCCTCAAAGGTTAAGTCATAGGCGGTAATAGGTGCCTTCTCTATTTTTGGGCTTCTATTACAGAACACGTCCGTTAATTGTTTTTTATAATTGTCACTTCCGATTCGATTTTCGAATTTCTATAACGTCAATCAAACGAAAATAGATGAAACCGAAAAAAGAAAAAAAAATCATCCAGTCACACATAATTAATAGCGATATCTAGCTTATAATTAATCAGTTAAAAAATAATAGCATCTTCCAAGACGAAAAAAAAAAAAAAAACAATAGGTCGTAATAAATGTACAGTGCAATATAATTATAGAATATGAAATCAGGAAATTAATTCAGCATTCTCTCTCTCTTAAAACGGGCAACTACTACACCACGTTTCGAAATTTTTAATCGCAGTTAATTTTTTTTTCTGCGCGATATTTGCTCAAAAAAACAAACTAGTTTTTTGCACATCCGCCAATTTTTTTTTTTTTTTTGGAGAAAAAAGGTGTAAGACGTATCCGTACGTAACGAAGGAGGGTCCTAACTTCACGATACTTGGACACATCAATCAACTCAGCCCAATTAATTCGTCAAATCCTGTAAAAAATGTATAATTAACCCATTATCACCATCTCTGTAATTAAATCCTTGTAAATTTTTTGGTCCAGAAAAAAAAACAATGATTTTTTTAAAAACTTATAATTATTACTTTTCCTTTGATGAATGCGATTCGATTTATAATTTTTTTTTTATCATTTACAAGTTAAAAATTCTCTGATTAATTAAATGTTGGAACTCAGGAGGTCGTCGATGCCTTAATTTTTTTTTTTCCAAAATCGATTTTAATTATTCATTAATGGAAATGGCGGTTGTTAAATGGAGTTGTCATAGCAGCAATGAATTATATTTTTATCCTTGTATTTTCTATCTATATTAGTAGTGTTGATTAATTTCGGATTAGGTTATTAATTTAAATATTACAATTGTGGAAGAGCCTGTTTTTATTTTTTTCGACGACGAAAAAAAAAAAAAAAAAAAATCGTCGAAGTTGCATAATGGGCCAATAAATGAAATAATCGAAGATTTTTCGGAGATAAGATTAATTATATACTTTTTTTCATTTTTTAAACACTGCATTTACGATTATTATTTTGACCTGCGATTTTGGTTTGTGAGAAAAAAAAATTCATTAAGTAAATTAAAAATTATAATAATTGTCGATTTTTATCGAATACAGATTTCTGTGCTGTGTGTGTATAAGAAAAAAAAATTATTGATGTTTAAAGTCAACTCGTTTTGAATAAGAACTTTTCTCGGGTGTTTATTTGTTTAGAAAATTTTTTTTTTCATTCAGAAATTATCTTATTAATCGTTCGAAATAATTTTGACATGACCGGAGGGAACAAAAGTTTGGACTTTTTTAAAAAAAAAAATTTATAATCATTCTCCGATTATCATCATTTAATCTGCTTTATCTGATTTTTCACCTATGTTAACGTGACCGAAACTGCCGGATTATTCAAGTGTTACAACAATGTTGGCGATGGCAATTTGTGACCTTTCTGGCGCTCAGAATGTTCAACTTTTATCAGCTGAATTTGAAATAAAAAACAGTTTTATTTTTCCAACTTTTTTTTCCCAATTAAAACAGTTTGAATAATTTTTAGGTAGGAATTTCACAATGAAACATGTTGCGGTAACATGTTGCCAACATGTTGCAACACAGAAAAATGTTGTTGGCAACATTTTTATTTTTCATTTCTCATATTCTAATGGCTGCGGAACAAGTTGACAACAGGTTGCCAATGCTGCAACATGTTGTCAACATGTTTTTAAGGGTGCAAATTCACTATGGAATGTCGGACCAACATGTTGGTACCACAAGTTGGACAAACATGTTTTACCAACATGTTTGACAATCGCATGAATCGACTATAGCAGAATTTGCTCCTAGGGTGCAAATTCACTATGGAATGGTGGACCAACATGTTTGTACAACAAGTTGAACCAACATAACATGTTGTACCAACTTCTTTGACCAACATTTCTCACTAATTTCGGCGTAAGAGTACATTCTGCAATGTTCGATTCGTTCGTTTGTCAAATAAGTTGGTACAACATGTTATCAACATGTTATCAACATGTTCGTCCAACATTTCATAGTGAATTTGCACCCTAAGCTGTAAGATGTTGCTAACATGATTGTAGAAACATGTCATGTTTAACATGTATTGTTTCTAAAAACAATAAAAATGTTGCCAACATGTTTTTAACATTTTTATTGTTAATTTTTCAATAACTGTGAAACAAGTTGGCAACAAGCATCTAAGCTGCACATGTTGACAACATATTCCTAAGCTGCAACATGTTGGACACTTGTTTTTGACGTTGCAACATGTTAAACAACAAGTTGCCGCAACATGTTCTTGACGTTCCAATACGTTCAGCAACATGTTGCCGCAACATTTTACAACGTGAAATCGCGGCGTTAAACAACATATTAGTTTGATTCGCAAATGAAATTATCGCTGACGCTTTATGTATGAACTTGATAATATGAACTAATTAAATTAGGAGGAAAATGATTTAGTACAAGTATTGACATGTACTTCCGGTGGGGATGATTTTCTTATCGTCTTACGAGGAAAACGAAGGTGCAAAATAATTAAGACGACAATTTTCCTCAGTACGAAAAAAGTTTATTCCACTTTATTCAAGTGATAAAAGAACGCTTCCGTGTATTATTTTCTTTTAAATATGACTTCGAAGCGATAATAACAATTTGCAAAAAAAAAAAAACAAAAAAAAAAAAAAAAAAAAAAAGTGAGACGGCGAAACTAATCGCTCTAAATTTAACACTGAGCTGAATAAAGTCTGGACAATCAACTAGTAGAAATTTTTTTTAAACGGGAATAATGATATATTTAAGAAGAAAGTTGTGAGTTTCATTATATCTGCTAAATTTTTTTTTTATTTTGGGGGGCCCAGGCATTCAAACAATGAGATTTTGCATTAATTTTTGTAATTTAAATTTTGGGAATGAACTTGTCAAAATCATGTTTCATATTTGACGTTGTTCTTCCATTATGTTGTTCTTTGTAGTCGTGAGAGCATTTTTCGAACAGGATTTCAGATGGAAATTTTGAGTTTTTTAAATTCTTTAATGCAAAACGTCACGTTTTATTATATGTTTCTGTTGAAAACGAAGGGATGTAGCAACCCCCAGAGCCCAGGCAGCATAGCCTTCAGTTAGTCTGCCGACAATAACCGGCACAAGTGAAAGATACCTTTTCTTTTTACAAAACCTGAAATGATGTTTTATTTCTCCTTTCAATTTTTTTTTCTTTACAAAAAAAAATCGGAAAAATTTATGCCAATTTTTAATTATTCGGGCCGGCATAATCCCGGAGCCGGCATTAGTGCTGACGCCCCAGTGTCAGAAATTATTGGATTTTGTACCAAAACCTGAAAAGCCCTCAACTACTGCTTACCTGTCGTTCTGCAGGACTTTTATACTCCCGAAATGAAGCAATCCAAAGACTACTTAAATAGTCTCAAAAGTACGGGCTCGACATCGTATTAGCAGAGACGATTCGACCAGTAAAAATGGTTGATGAAAAACTTACCTGAAAAAAGAGAAAAAAAACCGATTAAATATAATAAAGGTATAAAATATAAAATATAGGTAGAAAAATAGATTAAACATAATAAAACTATAATCATAGTGATATCGGATTATAGGGGAGCCTGTAGTGCAATGGTAGAATTTCCGACTTCGAACCGAATGATAAATGAGGCGGACTGGGTTCAAATCTTAGATGTGACTCGGATTTTTTTCAATTCCGGTCGCCATTTTACATGACAAATATACATGCGAATAAAGACAGAAATTTAACGCTAAAACATATAGAGCAACATTTTGAGACAACGTGTTGCTTAACTTGTTCCAGCGTTAGAAACATGTTGCAAACATATTACTCAACATGTTGAAGCGCAAAAACATGTTGCGCAACGCTGAAAAGCGAAAAATGCAAAATTTGTAAATTTTGAAGACCATGTTGCCAGCATGTTTCTATTCTCCAACATGTTCCTACCGCTGCAACATGTTGAACAAAATATTGGAACAACATATAGGAACAACCTATTAAAAAACACGTTGGAACAACACATTGAATAACATTTTGCCAGCATCTTTTTATGCTGCAACATATTGAACAACATGTTGGAACAACATATTGAAACAACGAAATGAATAAAATGTTGGAACAACATATTGGAACAAAGTATTGAATAACATGTTGAAACAACGTATTGAATAACATGTTGCTAGGATGTTTCTATGCTGCAACTTATTGGACAACTTGTTGGAACAACGCATTGAATAACAAGTTGGAAGAACGTATTGAACAACGTATTGAAAAACATGTTGGAACAACATATTATATATATATTAGTTGGAATAACATATTGAATAACTTGTCGAAACAACATGGAATAACATGTTGGAAGAACGCATTGAATAACATGTTGCCAGAATGTTTCTATGCTGTAACATGTCAAACAACATGTTTCTATGCTGCAACATGTCAAACAACATGTTTCTACCGCTGCAACATGTTCAACAACATATTGAACAACATATTGAATAACACTTTGGAACAACATGTTTCTAACGCTGCAACATGTTCAACAACATGAACAACATAAACAACATATTGAATAACACGTTGGAACAACATGTTTCTAACGCTGCAACATGTTTCATCATGAAATTGCGACCTTAAAAAAACAGAACAGAATATATTTCGCGCAAAAGAAAGTGATTTTAAATATATAAAAACCGGAAGCTGTGGAAGATTGCAGACAGATCAAGAATGTGAAAGAACATTCTGAGAAATTGACAATACATCGGGTCCTCCATTTACAAGAATTTTAATGGGATTTTTATGTATGGCCATATCGATATTTTTTTTTTCGCTTGTGCTAAAAAGTAATTCGAAATGATTTTAATTTTTTTTTTTCTTAAATAATAAATTAGTTTTGATACACGATTCGGATTAATGGATCCATTTGTAAATGATTGTTCCGACTAAAGCAGTTGACAGAGTATGGGAAAAAAAAAGTTTTGCAGAGCATTCGGCGAGGATAATGCTATAATGATAATAATGAAATCGTCTTTTTAATAAATGCATTTTGGTTGAATGGATTCGATTAAAATTATGTCAATTTTATTCAAAAGCGGTTTGCCGGGGAAGGACTTTCATTTCATCTCCGCTAAATACCATAATCCGAAGGTCGCTCAAGCGTAAAATTTCATTTTGAGCACCCTGTTATCGATTTTTTTCGGAACTTTCTCAAGTAAAAAAAAAATCGAACTGACGAACATACGTGCAGTTGCAATTTTTTTTTTTTTTTTTTTGGTAAAGGTCAAAGGAATCTACCGAAATTAGGGGGCGTAAAAAAAACGGTAGAGATCGTTTTAAAACGGAGCCGATTGCAACATGACAATCAAAGTCGAACTAATTTATTTGTTTATTTGCACTATTTTTTTTTTTCCTTCATTATCACGAACGGCATCTTGCAATTTTGGACTAAAGTTCAACCGGCCAAGGTTCGAATCCGTTACTGGAGCTTTTCGCACAGAAAAAATAAAGATTAATTAACCTTAGGATTAATTAGCGTTTTACGTGGGTTGGTTTGCGGATGTTTGGTTGTTGTCTGCCTGTGTGTGTGTGTGTGTGGAAAAGAAATTACAACCGTCTTAAAGCCGTGTAAAAATGACAATAACGTTCGTTTACGAACAACTTGTCTGATTATAATCCGATTAAATTGTTAATATTACCGAATTATCTGATCGTAAAACGCCAGGAAGTGATTCGTGTTTTCTCACGTTTTTTGTTTGCTCCAAATTTTTAATTACGTCGAAAAATCTCAATCATGACAGATAAACCGGGTACTCGGATGAGTAATTAAGAGTTACCATCCTATTTATGAATGAAATAAATTTCGGTTTACGAGCGATTCTTTCTTTTTTTTTTCACTTCTTGAATCATTTTCGGTTAAGTGATATATTATTATGTAATAAAAGTAAAAAAAAAAAAAATTCTTGGGAGGTCTCTACGCGACGTATTGTAAGCTTATCTTCCTTAACAAAAATTAATCCCCGGAGGTTTAAATGAAATTGAAGCGATAATCAGAGGTTTGAAAACCTATTTAATTCGTCACGAAATGTCACAAAAAAATTAATATAATTTCGTTTCTTGTCTCGTCCTGTTATTTAAAGGCAGAAGGAATTTGATCTCGCTAAAAATTAAAAAAATGATTAATAAGTGGAATTAAGCGAAGAACGAGGAAAACGTGTAGAGGGATAAGCTCACATCGACAAGACTAAAATTGCACAAAAATATTTCGAAGTACAATTTTTTTTTCTTAACTTCAACATAATTTCGGTTAGGTCGCAAGCATATTCAGAGAGGGTTGGGGTGGGGGGCGGATTGGAAAGCTAAAAGCTCAAAAATGCCAAAAGCATGATTTTCGGTCTTTCTTCGGCCTGTTTTCTCAGTCGAAAAAAAAATGCAGAAAAATACGTATTCGAGGTAATTTTGGGAGTAACTTCACCCTTGGATCTTGAAATTTCGGTACAGGCCGAAAAATCGGCCCGGCAAAAAATCACGATTTTCGGTGGTGGCAAAAAATCGATTTTAAAATTTTGGCCGTATTTTAGGCCGGTTGCTCCACGTTGCACAAACGCGGAAGAGTGCATCGAAGAGTGACTTTTCAAAAGGTCGCATTTTCATCTCATATTTAAAATGAAGTTCACTGTTTTTTTTTCTCAAATGGGTCATTCTCATTTTACTTTGCACTTTTCGAACGAAAAATGTCCCAAGCAAAATGTAAACAGTAAATAGTACGAACTGGAAAACAATAACAAATAAATTCGTAACGTTTTGACATAAAAATAATTTTTTTCCGTGTTAAAAATAAGTTTTAAAAAATCGGGTGTCAAAAAACAAATAGTAACTAACATCATAATCCTTTGTGTAATTTTTTTTTTTTTAATTTAAATCTTTAGTGCCTTTTTAATCCTTTCTTTTTGCGTTACGAACTGGAATTTTAGCTTCAATTTTTTTTCAAAACTGTGAAATATCGACTTTTTTAGTGTTTATTATAAAAATTGGTTAGTGTGTTAATAGAAGTCTTATGAAAGAGTAAATCTGTTCCCAGGTAAATTTTTTTTTTAAATTTTAGGGCTAAAAAAATTGCGTTACGAATTGGAGTTACGAATTTGACAGATATCCAGGGACCATCTTTAAAGTAGAAAAGTGAGCCTTTTGAGCAATTAAAAATTTTAAAGGGCGACTGATTTCAAGTAATGGTTTATATTTAAACGATAATTCGTAAAAATAAATGTTTGACACGGCTTTTTTTTCTAAATTTAAATGATTTTAGTGTTGGGTCGAGAACTAGGGACAGCCATTTTTGTTGTACCGCAATACTTTTCAGGTAACAAATCAAGCTTTAAAGAAAATTTATCCGTGTGTAAAAGTAATAATACGGTAAAATATAACATTTTAAATGATTCAAGAGCGAAAAAAATTATGAGCTGCATAAATTGAGTAAATAAGGAGCAGAAAAAATCTCCGGACACTGTTTCGCCAATTTTTTTGAGAATGACCCATATATTGATACAAAAACATGTGAACTAAAACAAAACAAATAAACTCCATTCGGGGAGAAAAAAAAAAAAAAAAAAAAAATTGAAATGCTGCTTTTTGAAAAGTCACTCCTCATATTTGTGGTACTTTTAGGCGTACTTTCATCCTATGATAACGCCGTTTGGGTGCAATTTAAAGTTTTGGTCGAAATTTGAATTTTAAGATTTCGGCCCATTTTAGAGCATTTTCTAAGCAAAAAAAAATTGTGAGGCCAAAACACGAGTGAAACTGAGGACTTGGTATGTTTTGTCACTTTACCACCTTTTTTTAAAGTAAGTAATTGTATTGATAAACAGAAAGTTTTTTTGTTTTGTTTTTGTAGTTCCAGTAGATCAAGACAAAATAAAGTTTAAAAATAAAATAAAGTAAAAAAAAAAAAAATAAATAAAATAAAATAAAATAAAAAAAAATATATAAAAAAAAAACCATATTGGCCATATTTGCCATATTTTGGCTTTTAGCTCAAAACCAGACCAGATATAAAAAAGCGGACCTCAGATTCGTGATCTACGGAAAATTTCCGATAAGAAACCGCATTTTTTGGCGAAAAAAAATTGTCTGTTTTTTTTCTTATGGCAGTTTCTGGAACTTCAAGCTCAATTCGCCACGCTTTCCCGTCCAGTAAAAAGTTTTAAAAAAAAATCGGGTTTATTAGTACACCAAAGAGAACCATTTATAGGGCTACGCGATTTGAAATTCGAAAATTATCAAAGAAAGACACCCTAATCATCATGTCTACATTGAAGCTCAATCGGAGTTATCTCAAGTTTTAGAACCTGAATTAAAAAACAACATCACACCTTCCTGACAGACAACTGGATTAAAATCCCAGTACGGGAAATATCCAAAAAATGTTTTCTTTATTTTTCACGAAGGATTAAACTCGATCAAAACCGATTCTTATTTATTTTAATCCTCCTTCATATCGCGGATGTTCTCAGTCAAGATTGGAAATTCACAATACCGTCGATTATGGCCATTCCATCTGTTCATCATGATTTGTAACATCCATTTTTTTCTTTTCGACGTGCACTTTTTTTTTAAAAATTACATAATACTTTGCAACATTATTTGTGATCTTCTTTATTTGGTAAAAGTGGATGAAAATGTCAGAAACGGAAACCTAATTGCTTTCCATTGTATTTAATTTTTTTTTCGAAAAAAATATTCAATCGAGTCCATAAAAAGTTAAGTGAATTTCGAAATTAAGAAAAAATATTTCACGGCGGGTGTATTGAATCTCCAAATCGATATAAATATTGACCCCTAAAGGTTAGCGTACAAGGTAAATTTATTGACACAAAAATAAAAATCATTAAAACCAGATGATTCCTAATGTCAAAAATATAAACGTCAAGATTAATCTAATTTAAAACGGTGCACTTGACCCCACTTAACGCCTTTACTGTGTTTTCAATTAAATCGAAAATTTTAATACACTTCGGTTTTAATTTTTTTCGGAACGCCTTTATGGAAAAAATGAAAAATTGAAGCGATTTATCGATGTTGTTTCTCGTTTTGCAAAACCGATTCCAATTGCATTTCCAGATAATTATTGCCGAAGGTTCATGGATACTCTTGGCCTTTCGGGGGGGCGTAGTCATTTGATCATATCCGTATAAATAATAATTTTATAGTTTTTCCAAGTATTTATTTTTTATTTTTCCGCGGATTGGAATTGATGATGACAAATTTCAATAGGAATGCGCGTAAGTGAAGGTGATCAAGCCAACTATCACGCATATGTGACCCCGTAAAGGGTGTATGATATGTAAAAAAAAAAAAAAAAAAAAAATGTAGAGAGAGAACAGTATCCGTGAAAAGTTTGAAAAGCGACAAGGACAAGGCAAAAACTTTTTATAAAATTGTGTTAAAAAGCTAATCAGTCAAAAAAAAATGAATGTTGATAGATGAAATCTCCTGTAATGTATATACATCTGAATAACAGTTAAAATTTGGGTAATAACTATCGAAAGCATTATCAATCACCAGTGATAATTTGTTTGCAGTGAGTGCCAACCTTGCAGACTGGATTATTGCTTTCCATGTAATTCCCGTGCGAAAAAGAGATGCATAAATTTTATAAAAATTATGTGTAGATTATACAAAAAATTGGACATACATAAAAAATGCATAAATTATGTGTAAACAACTTTGAAAAAAATTTTTTTTCTATCCTCCAATGGGGTCCTTTGCAACTCCTCCAGATTGAGGAGTTGCAAAGAACTGATCTGCTCCAATTGCAACTCTTCAATTTGTATTAGAGCAGTTGCAATCATAAACGGCAATTTTCCTTGCAACTGCTCTAAAAAAAGTTAGGAGGAGTTGCAATGGGAGCAGATTCAAAGCCTCGGTCTTGCAACTCCTTCAAAAAATTGTGGAGCAGTTTCAATCATGAATTACATTTTTCCTTGCAACTCTCCTAAAAGATTTTGGAGCAGTTGCAATCATAAACTAAAATATACCTTGCAACTCCTCCAAAATTTTTTAGAGGAGTTGCAATTTTGCTGTCTGCCAGGCAGCAAACTATGAAGAATTGTTCACTTACTTAAAGGAAAACTGGGATTTGGCGCCAAAGAAAATTATGTCTGACTATTAAAGAGCATTGGGCACTGCTATTAAAAAATTTAAAGCTTGATAACTTTACATTGCATTGTCTTTGCATTACATCCATTGCACGAGGTGTTAGTCACTCATGTCATGGCATACTGTTGACTTTGCATTACATTAAATTATATTGCATTGCATTACCTATGCATTACACTACATTATATTGCATTGCATTATCTTTGCATTAAATTATATTGCATTGCATTACCTATGCATTACATTATATTATATTGCATTGCATTACCTTAGCATTACATTATATTGCATTGCATTATCTTAAATTGCATTGCATTACCTTAGCATTACATTATATTGCATTGCATTACCTTAAATTGCATTGCATTACCTTAGCATTACATTATATTGCATTGCATTATCTTAAATTGCATTGCATTACCTCAGCATTACATTATATTGCATTGCATTGCATTACCTTTACATTATATTGCATTGCATTACCTATGCATTACATTATATTGCATTGCATTACCTTTGCATTATATGCATTTCGCATTGCCACATTACATCACAGATTGCATTATTTTTGCATTAGATGTACGATAGTACCATTTAATTTGCTGCAATCTCGCTGCATTACATGCACTATTATGTATGCATCTCCGTTGTATTTGCATTGTTTGCACCACTTGCAATATCACTGCATTTAATGTATTGCTTTTCATTTATGGATCATGGTGTACACTTTCTTTCGGAGTGAGTGATCCCTTGATTTGGCATTACCACTGCATTGTTTGCATTACTTTTCATTTCTACGAATGTATTTGCGTTGGTGCTCCATTATATTGCATTATTTTTTGCATTGGATAAACAGCAATAACACTTCATTAGTTGCAATTCCGCTGCATTACATGTATTACTTTGCATTACCATTGCATTTGCATTGTTTGCATCACTTTCATTACCACCGTATTAATCAATACGGTGTCAATGCAAGTGATGCATTACTTTCCATTTTTGTATTGTGATGTAAAATTTCTTTGGGAGTGACTAATCCCTTGATTTTGCATTACAAATGCACTTACATTGTCACTGCATTACAAACTGCATTACATATACAGCAGTAGCACTTCACTTCTTGCAATTTCGCTGCATTCCATACATTAATTTGCATTGCAATTGCATTAGCATTCTTTGCATCACTTGTATTATCAGTGCATTAATTGCATTAGCATTCTTTGCATTACTAGTATTATCAGTGCATTAATTGCATTACTTTCCATTTTTGCAATACGGCGTACACTTTTCGAAAGGTCATCGGAAGAAACTATTCCGGTACTACTGATGTCAAATTGATATCAAATTAATTTTTTTTTCTGCCGCATTATCCGGGAAATCGTTAAAATATTTAAACACTATGTCGTTTTACGACATTAATTTTTTTTTAAAGGATGATAAAATTTTTTTTTCCACATTTACCCTTAAAGCATTTTGGAGCCTTGAAAATTAACGCGAAATTTATTTTAATTATACGATTCCTTAAGTCGAATGATTCAATGAAAAAGAAATGAGGCGACTTAATTGAAAGTTTATAAACATAATGATATGTTTTGTTAAATTTTTTATTCAGAAACAATGATTTTAATAACGGAGTCTTTCAAAAGGGAGAAAAAAAAATTAACATATTTATATAATAACGACATTTTAAAAGTAACTTTCCGAGAAAACGGCCCTAATTGTCAATTTTACTATTAAGTCTGGGCCACGCGCAATTTTGAAAGACTTTTTTTTTTCAAGGTGCATTTGATTTAGTAAATCAGATTTTAATTAGGATAAAAAAAAAATGTTTTTTTTTTCTTGTAACCGTTGTACATAAAGATGATTTAAGTGAGATTTAATATGATTAGGGCCCTGAAGTTGTTATTCAGTTGACATTTGATACTCAATGTAATAGTTTAAATGGCTTTGGGCTAGTGAATTTGAATGAGAGTCTAGTTTAATTTTTTTTTTTCGTTTTTCTTAAAACTAAATTATGAAAAATGATGTGTGATATTTATTGTAAACATCGAGATTTATTTCTGTACATCAGGGTAGAACACGACCAAGTCCATTAAAATTACCGTAGCTTATAAGACGACAGATTAAGCAAAGACGAATGCTTAAATTCCAATCCCTCATTTTATTTGATATTGATATTTTCCTAATATGAATATTAGGGTGTTTCATTTTTAAAAAATTTTTGAAATGTTGGAGGGCATGTTGAAAATCTGCTTCTTTCAGGTGTAAAACCATTTTAAAAAAAAATTTTCAAATTTAAAAAAAAATTTTTCAAATCTTTTTTTTTAAACCGCTTAGTGGCCCCTCAAGGCCACTTTAGCTTTTTAGAAATCGGCCAATTAAGATCTTTTAAACTCCATATTTTTTATCCACTTTAAAAGCCTACAAAATATTTTGAAAAATGTTTTCTTATGTTTTTGAGGTCGTAGAACACGAATTTCACTATCCCGAATTTTCCCGATTAACCCCTGTGACGTCATTAGCGTTTTTATCGAGCTTATACCTGATTTTTCCGTCTGAAATTCGACTTAATCTCGATTTTGGAGCCCTGAAATTTTTTTTATTTTATTGGTATAATAAAAACTCATACTTATGCAAAAAAACCCGTAGAACACGAATTTCACCATCCCGATTTTTTCCGAACAACTCCTGAGTAGGGCATAAGTGTAAATTTGGTTTTTTGGGGAAAAAATGTATTTTTTTGCCAAAAAATGGCAAGAACTCCTCACCAGTTAATTGAGGAAATGCCCACAAACGATGGTGACAATATTATCAAAAAAACTAGAGTCAGACCTGTAGGGTACAACTTGGATTTTTAGCGGGAAAAAATTGGAACAGGCTAGAAAGATGGTTAGTTTAGAGGTTTAGAACAGCCCGGGCCAAACGGGAATACGGGGGTTCCAGTCCTCCATGGGCACGAGTTGTTAATTTTTCTCGAAAATTTCTTTCCATCTTTCTACCCTGCTCCGGTTTTTTACCGCCAAAAATCTTAGCATTTTCCTGTGCTGGGTATTAAAAAGCAGTAAACGAAATTTGTTCTCGTAAATTTTAAATTTCGTACAACTTGAACAAAAAGTCGATTAGAACAACGATAACTCTAAGCTAATGTCGCTATTTATTACACAAAAATCTTCTTATAGCTCAACAAGTATGCATTTCGGTATTAAACATCGTTTAACAAAATTCCATTGTTAATGCCTTGCACCATAACCATTCGCCATACACGCAAAAAAAAAAAAAAAAAAAAAAAAAAAAAAAACACCATTCACCGTTTCATAAATTACATAAAACGGTTTAATCTATTAAATTTTATTTTTCCCCATAAAGCAGGAGAATCTATTTCAACTCCATAAAATTATAATTAAAAGATTAATGAAAGAAGAAAAAAAAGTTTAACTTTAAAGAAAAAAAAAACAGGAACTTATTTGTGAAATGTAATTAATGTAGTTCTAACCAACTACTTAGAAACCCCCAGGGGGTAAGAGCGTCGAAAGAACTTCAACTATCAGACACATTAATCCGCGGTAACGAGCCCATTTTCAGGGGGGCCCGGTCGCTTTTATTCTTTGAAAGTCCTTCCCAGCCATCCTTTTACGTGAAGAAATGAAGATCCAGATTCAATTTTGCAACAAGCACGTCTCAAATGATATATTTTGGGTTACCAATCCAACCGGTTATTTCCTATTTGGGAAAATTATTTTCAAAATAAAAAAAAATAAAAATTTCCGGCCCGTTTATTTTCGAATATTATCAAAGAAGAAATCATATTATTCGATGTCATTTAGGATCAACAACACGTACGAAACGTTCCCAATTAAAGAATCCGAATCGATGGACCATAATTACGATTATGTTTTGATTTCAATTTTTTTTTTTTTATTTCTCCTCCGTTTTGTTTTTCAAAAGGGATTTAAAACCTTGTCGTTATATTTTTATGCCCTTGCATGACAGATGGAAGAAAAAAAAAAATAGCCCGAAAGTCGTCGGTTTTATAGCTTAGAGAGAAAGACTAAGTGAAGGGAAAATCAATGATTCAAGGTGTCCATTCAATTGTTGCCACAATTAAATCAATATTACTTTTTAAAACGAACCTCTTTTAAAATATAAAATAGGCAATTGACAATCCTTAATCGATTTCTAGATTAACAAAGGTGTTATACATTTTTTTTTTTTTTTTTTTTTTTTTTGGCTGGACATTTTTTTTTCTCTAGTCATTAGCCTTGACCGAATGGATAAAACAATGCCGTAACGCATTAGATATTTGTTTTTGAACGAATTTTTTGAGAGAGGAGCCATTTACGGTAGTGGTCTAGAATTTTTTAAAAGAATTTCAGAAGTTTGGAAAATTTGTTCCGCGCCACCATGTCACCAGCGACAATGACATTGATTTTGAGGTCGCGGCGAGGGTTCAGAGTGGTACTCTGTAACCGTTGCCTTTTTGCGATAGGTCATCTATTTCCTAGTAGAGTTCTACCTAAACGAGCGAAACTCCTCATTTTTAATGACATAATCTGTTCTGTAATCAAGGGGTCGTACATAAATTACATAAGCATGGGTTAGGCCCTTTTTTCACGCTTTGTCCCATTTTGCCTATGCTTAGCTTATGAGTAAGATGTCAAATTTCAACCCCCTCCCCCCCTAAATGTGCTTACGTAATATATATACGACCCCCAAGTACGCCTTCAGGACGTCATGAGGATATTTATTGAAGGCCCATTGGATTTACCTATGTCTGCACTGATCCCAAAAAGGTTCTTTGGACGTCCCATGGATATCCCATGGATTTGGATATCTTGTGGATATCTAAGGGACAATCCACAGGATGTCCAATGGATTAAAAATGCTGTTCGTTTTTTTTTTTTTTTTTTTTTTTTTTTTTGCTGTTGATTCTTTTAAAGTATTATGTAAAATGTGTACCTCCACATGAAAAGGGCCCACTTGGCATTTGGTGCTTAGAATTTTTTGATTGTAAACAAAGGGTTTTCTTATAAGTTAAATTTCCACAGCCTTCCATGTCACCATCTGTCAGGTGGGACCTTTTCATGTGGAGGTCCACAAATGTCTACGTGAATATGAAAACCTGCCATTTGTGCAATCCGGATAGTTTGTTTTGATTCGAAAACCTAATTTCTTTACAAAAGGTTTAAAAAACAAAACATACTATCCGGATTGTATAATTGGGAGGTTTTCATATGCACGTACACAAAATTTGTGTACGTGAAATTCGTCAGCGACATTAAATGTCGCTCACGAATTTCACAGATATCAAAAAGCTAGCCGAACTAGCTGTTCTGTGTGCGAAGCTAGCTGTTCTGTGTGCCACGAGGTAAAAATCGACTTATCACAGATGAAACTGCTAACCAAGAAGGAAGAGTTTTTGACTTATTACAATCAGCATCCTGATAAGAAGCCAACGAGATTTGTAGAGTTCCGGAAAGCGAAGAATCCCGAAAAGACGGATCTTCAGAGGCCTATTACCCCTGTTCCGGACATCCAGGAAGAATTGGAAAAAGGATGACTGATGTCACTGTACCTTCATCTAATGTTACCGTATCTTCGTCGCCGCCATCGCCAGTTGTTACGAGTAGCGGATCGCTTTCTCCTGTCAAGACGCAGATAAGGCAGAAAATTGGAGAGTTCTTAAAGATGTCTTATAATACGCTAATGCCCCACCTTGAAGACGCCTTTAAGACGTTCTATCTTTATGACATCTCTAAGACATCGTTAAGAGGAAGACGTCTTTAAAATGTCTTCAAGGTGGGGCATTAGAGTATTATAAGACATCTTTAAGAGCTCTAACTCTTTAAGATGTCTTAAGACGTCTGGAAGAGAATTGTCTTACTTGGAAAAGATAGTACGACAGTTCCAAGGTCTGGTCGTGTTGTCATCACCGTCGGTTACGGCTTCCTCAAGTGCTGCTACATGCTGACCATCCATGCTCAAAAGAGGTTGTTGGTATTCGAAAATAAGGCCTTACTCCGAGTTCTAGGCCCTAGAAGGGATCCTATAACTGGCAGGGTGCGCATCCGCTCAAATGAAGAGATCCGTAGGCTCACTAGTCAACCATTAATTACTAGTATGATTAAGTCCCGAAGGCTTAAGTGGGTAAGACATGTCGCTCGCGCTCCACCGTCAAGGTATATCCCGCAAGTTCTGAAAGGCAGACCGATGAGTCCCAGATCTCTGGGAAGACCTCGGATCAGTCGGATCAGATGGGAAGGTAACGTCGATGCTGATGCAATATTGTTCAACCGAAAATTACTGATTTTTTTAAATTTTTCAGTTTTGATAAATCTAGTTGTTATTATATTATTTAGATAGTAATAAAAAACAAATTTTTGCTGCTAAACTTGCATTTTTATTTGAAAATGACCAACCAAATCCTATTAAAGCGTAAATTCGGTTA
Organism: Liposcelis bostrychophila; assembly: GCA_037577465.1. Classification (NCBI taxonomy): domain Eukaryota; kingdom Metazoa; phylum Arthropoda; class Insecta; order Psocodea; family Liposcelididae; genus Liposcelis; species Liposcelis bostrychophila. The sequence goes on from CM075211.1 coordinate 8,422,797, forward strand.
TAACGTCGAAAAAGTGCCAGTCCCTTGGATTACGTTATAAACGGAGTCAACTGTATTTAACAAATACGGCCAATACGTTATAAAAACGTATACCAAGACAACAAGATGATAAAACTTACAGCGTTGTTATAAGTTTGTATAACGTATTGGCCTGACTTATAACTCACTTTTTCTTAAATCTGATTTTTAGGACGATGTTTAGCCGTTCCCTCGGGGACCTAAAAACTTCAAAATTCCCGAAAAAATCAAGAAATCAAAAATTTTATTATTATGTCTAATTGGTTGTTTCCAATTTTTATTTTGATGCACATCACGAAAATATAGTTAAAATTTATACATATCGTACGGTTTTGATGACAGAGGCCGAAATAAGTAAAAAAATTAACAAAATATCCTATAGCCACTATTTTTTACGAAATTCTTCATATTTTTGTCCTCTAGCCCAGTAATTGTTTTTCATACATAAATTCCAACTTCAGCATAAAAATTTGAATAAGAAACGACTATCATCACATAAAAATAAAAGTTTTGATTTTTCGGTCTCTACGAGAATCCCAAAATTTTTAGATCCTAGGGAACAAGTGCAGAGGTGGTCGGGTGTAATTGGTCCATCTTGTATAAACTTAATATTTTCTACCACAAAAAAAAATTCATCATTGCATCTTGATTCCTTAAAAGACCGCTTCATTATTCCGCATTCAACATCCCATTGTGGCTATGACAATAATTAAACTATGATTAAACTTTTCAAACGAATCCATTCAAGAAAAAAAAATCACTTTTTATCTCGTGTCTATATCGGAGGAATAAACTGTGCAAGGACGTCTCGCCGAAGATAAAAATTGAAAGAGAAATAAAAAAATTTGATATGAATACCAAAAACCTTTTATTTTCTTTTTCTAGCAGGTCACTCAACTGTTTTTAATACGCTGACAAATGAGAAAGACTTGTTTTGTTTAAATAAAAAAAAAAAAAATTGATCGCAGCCAAATAAACATTGTGTCAACATGCAGTAGTACAAGTGCATTTAAATTCGACATGGAGGACAATAATGGGCGTGTCACGGACACGAAAAAAACAGACGGCACCTTTGGAGAAACGAGGAAATTACGCCATAAATTCGAATGCACTTCCATTTTCATTATTTTCGAACGGTTTCACAAAAATCATTTTCAATTGTTAAAAGAGGACAGGTCGGCTTGCCTAATGTCATCCGACGTGTCACAGATCATTAAAATTTAGATCACGATTTTGCGATGATTCTTTGATTTGCATTCTTTAAAATCAGAAGAAAAAAAAAAGATCAGCGGAATTCGTGATTTTGATTTTGAAAAAAAAAAAAAAAAATAATGAGGTCACGCATCTGGGAAAATCTCCGCCTTTGTCAGTTCTAATTTTTAAGAAAAAAACATTTGACACGGTTCCATTTGTCTTACGTGTAATTTGCTAGGTAGTGAGAAAAAAAGATCGGGAACATGCCATCAATCTTGGAAAAGATTTTTTTTTTCCTAATCAGATAAAACATTAACGAGGTGTAAAAAAAAAAGGGAACCTCTTCCAAAGTCAATAAATAATTCTCAAATGTGAGAATGACCAGATAAATGTTGTAATAAATTTTAACCTCATCAATTGCTGAACAAACTTATCAACTACGAGATCGTACAAACTCATTTTCTCTAATAGCTTGATACAGATTTTTAATTCTTTAATATTAATAGATCTCTCGTGTGGATTTCAACAAGCGATTCATCTTTGATCCCACAGAAGCGAAATGCTCCATCTCAAAGAAAAAAAAAAAAAAACTTCAGATGACCGCTTTGAACGAGACAATAGGTCGAGACTTTTCAATCACAATTGCGGAATAAACGTTCCATCAATTTCTTCACAATTGATCGTCTATTGTCTTTTATTACAAAAAAAAAAAAAAAAAAAAAAGAAGTGGCAACTTTCTTCCTTTGGAAATAGTTTCGGCTGACGAAAAAAAAAAAAAATTCTGCCAAGTATGAACCTTGACTAAAATAATTAGGTAGCTAGAAAAGTAATTAGAAAGAATGCATTTTGGTACTTCGTTAAAATACTTAACATGGAATGTAATTTACATTGACTTTAAATAGTTTTTTTTTCCCCCGTTCCCCGTACCAAGGAGTGTGCTGAGATCGTTAGAATTTAATAGTTTTGATTCACTTTTAAAGGTGAAAAAAAAAAAAAAAAAAAAAGCCAGATTTACTCGTATCCCAATTAACCTAACGACCTTAAAGAACGTGCTTCGAGTCGAATACGTCGGCGCTTATCATCGTTCTCGAATTACCCAAATTCTTCGAAAAAATATAGTTTTAAGACGTTTTGGCAGGTTTGTAAACACAAATCCAATTTTTTTTCTTTTTTTTTATCAATGCCGACGAGGTTTTACGGAGATGGCTAAGATAAACATCGGTAGGAGGGGTCACTCCGGGTTAGACAATAATTAAAATATAGATACACTATTTAATTAACAGGTTTAAAAGCATGTGACACAGCATGCGCTCTTCAGTCTCTTAACCGCTTAAACGGTATGGATCAAGGATTGAACGTTTAGACGAGCATTTTAAACTATTTAAACTGCTACGCAAGGTAACGTGTCGCAGTTTATGGGACCACACGGTGAGATTGGTAAAAACGTGGTTCGGACTCTGAAATGTAGTTTAAGGTCGGGTACCGCAGCGAAATGAATAATGGATTTAAATGAGGAGGGGAAAAAAATCTGGCTGGGGAATATTTGAGGAAAGACCGCCACCCCTTACGAAAAAGAGATGCATAAATTATATAAAAATCATGTATAAATTACACAAAAAATTTGACATACATAAAAAAATGCACAAATCATGTATAAAGAATATGACGTCTTTTTTACCGGAAAATTTTTTTTTCGTCCTCCGAATATAATTATGTATAAATAAGTTAAGCACAAAATGGAAAAAAAGTTGAATAAGCACAATATTTGCAAATTTTCCTGCTTTGTGATTTAAAAAAATTGTTCGCATAAATTATGCAAAAATGATACATTTCCGAATTTTTCATTCTTAAAAAAATTACGCATAAAAAAATTTAAGAAAGCAAACGTTTTGCTGAGTAAAGAAAAAGCAAGGTATTGTTTGATAATGTCATTGCCAAATTTAAAAAAAAAAATAAACAAAAATTTAAAATTTCGATTTACGTAAGTAATATACATTAATTTTGAAATTTGATTCGGTAGTTCAAATCTTTTTTTGCTTTTTATTTTAAATAGCTTTGTGTTTTTTTCGAAAAATTTATGAATTCTAAAGAAATGTAAATGTTGGCACTTATTTACCTCAAGGGTGTCACGAAAATACGCCATTCTCGGGTAAAAACAGGACATCTGTTTTTTAAGTATTACGGGAATTATAGGGAATTAAAAATTTTAAATCGCTCAAAAACTTAAAAAATATATGTATTTGATAATGAGCCTAAAGATTCATTAAGATTTTTTAGCGCTTAATTTTTTGGTAATGAGCAATTATTTAAAATCGGCATTTTTTTCCCCCACCTGACCCTAAAAGAAAAATGAGAGATTTGCATTGAGTATTATTTTGATTTTCGAAAAACATATAAACTTTTTGGCCGTGGAGTTGTTAATTTTTACACGTTTATTTTTACAAAAAAGGCAATTAATTGGTTTTGAATTTTTTTTTTTTTTGCATTAAAGTAAACCATGAAATTGCGCTGTGCTGGAAATGCATAGGCTGACTAGCCAAATTCTTTCTTCTTATTCGATTCTTTCCCTTTAATATTATGAACGGTTAATGAGACGCAGTCTAAAATACGTTTTTCAACATCCCCTCCCCCTTTATTTCGTAAGATTTCAATATCAAATCCCGTTTCCAAATAAATTATTTTAATGTTAATCCTAATGATTTTTCCAATCAATTTGAAGAACCCAATCACAAGCCAGGTTTTCAACCCTCTGGAGTTTTGCTATTGCCGAGCCAGGGGTCCGAAGCTCATGAAAATTGACCGGTGCCGATGCTAGCATCGGCATCAAATTTTTTTAAAAATTGAAATCGGAATCGGCATCGGAATCAGCATCGCAAAATTGCTGGTGCTGTCATCGGCATCGGCATCGGCACCGGCATCGGCACCGGCATCGGAATTAAAAAGTCGAGTTTTAACAAAACAATTTAATTATATTTTTGAAAAATTTAAATTTAAAAATAAAATCAAAAAATTAAAAAACAAAAATCACAAAATGAATTCATAAAACGAATTATCGATTATTCGAGTATTACATTAATTAACTAAGGTCATTCCGCCTAAAAATGAGACACCCAGAAACTTTTTCAATTGTGAGACACTTTAATTTTAAATAAGAAAATGTTTTTCTATTGCTTTCTGTGGACGGGAATAACAACTCTTTTGCAAGCAATGACATTATAAATTTGAATGAACATTTTTTAAAAACAATATTATACGGATATTTTTTTGGGAATATCGCATTTTTTTTTCAACTAAAATTTGAATCGGATTCGGCATCGGATATAGTCGATGCTTTATGGAATCGGAATCGGCATCGGGTAGTGAGTGCCGGAATCGGAATCGGAATCGAGAATTAAATAAATGAAAAGCATCGGCATCGGCATCGACCTAACGTTTTAACGGGCTGCGGCCGGCATCGGCATCGGCATAGGCACCGGCACAGGCACCGGCACCGGCTTCGGACCCCTGTGCCGAGCACCACAAATACTACCAACCAAAACCTGACAAATTATCCAGTAAAACCGGACAAACACCAGAAGTAGTCGCTGCCCATTTCGAATCTAAGGAGAGGACAACGTCTTCTAGACCTTTTTCGGACCAAGGGAAAAGGAAGTGGCCGAGTTTGTGTTGACAATGGAAGCTGCTTCAGCAATTAAAATGCAGGGAATAAGGCTAAACCATCCAAAGGATTTTAAAGCAAAGGCTGCGATTCCATCCTTGCATTCGTCAAGCAAAATAAATTACCCGATTTTTTAAAATTTTCTCTCTCTCTCTCTCTCTCTCATCATCTTCAACCCTCTCGTTTAAAATAATTAAGATCCAACCGATTGTATCTGTCAAAATTTAAGTCGCATTTATAAATTTAAAACCGATCAAGTTACCATATTTCAAAAATGAAAAATTTCTTCCAACCAACTGATACGGCTGACATTATCTCGAAAGCCGATACATGAAGAAATGATTGTCTTTCGGGGGCATTAATTTGTAAATACCCTGTAATTATCCTACATTCATTATTTAAATCAAGACCCGTTCGATCCGGACATAAATCAATCACTTCATTAATTTATGTCATTTTAATATTGCATCATACTGTATAACTCATGAAAATTTTTGATTTTTCAAAAACAAAAAAATACATCAATACCGAAAGAATAGAACAATCTTAACGGAACGCTCGTACTTTTCTTTTTTTTTTTTTTTTAAACCGGTTTCACTTAATAATGTAATAATTTCGCACATCTTCAATTTCTCCATAGAATTTTAAATAGGCCGAAAATATTTTTATTTTTCAATCAAAGATTATTAATCAATCTAATTACTTTACGTAAATTCCGCCACGGTTAAATTTCTTTGATAATCGAAAATTAATGAATGAATTAAAAAGTGCGGGTAATTGATAATATATTCTAATGACTAACTTACTTTTATCGAGCCCATCCATCCACCTATCTAGTTGACTAATCTATCATTAAAAATTTTTTTAAAAGAAGAAGAATCTTTCCGAATACCAAAATATTTTTTTTGTTAACTCAAAAACTTTAATTATAGCTTTTTAACTTGATTAATTTTAAAATGATCTCTGAGACAGTTTTTTTTTGTCCCAATTTTTTTTTTTTTTGTTATAAATTTTTTGATAAATCTTAAGATACGTTTTAAATGCCTTTTGGGCGGCGATTTTGGAAGCTACCGGGGTTACGCCTCGTTGGTTAAAAAAAAAGCCATTATTTGTCACTAAATGCTAATTTATATTCCGAAAACGAAACCGACTATGGTACGTATATGATTTAATTTTCGAAAATTTTAAATTAATGATTGATTTTATTTTTTTTGTAAAATTGCCGGGTCTCCGCCCCTTGATAAAAGATAAATGGAAAAAATTTGGGAGCTCATCGTTTTGCAAACGGGCAAAAATAATTCTTTTTTTTAAAAGAGTAGGTAGCCATTACGGCGTTATGAAGTACCTCTTCATTTAATATCCCCACAATAACTTACATCACATTTAAGACCCCATAAATATTTTCTCGTCGTCTTGTCATGCCCACGTTTGTTAATCTAGTTTTTCTGTTTTTTAAATTAAAAAAAAATCTACGCTCGGGTCATTGAAACGCTCCCAACAGAATTAAGGCATAAATGCAAATTTTTGAGGCGAAATGCAAAAAAAAAAAAAAGTTTGCTTTGGCATATTTCCATTTTCTTCCTACGTAAACATTTATTATCGTATGGTAACATCTGGAAATGCAAGTTTCCACATGCATTCTGCACCTTGATCATATCCTTCTACGGGGAGGGATATGCAATTTCTTAATTAATGCCAGGGCAAGAAATGACAAACTAGGTTAAATGCTGCAAAAAAGAAAAACATGGTGCATTACCAGAAATCTAGTTACAATTTTTTTTTTTTTTTTTACTATCGAGGAAACAATCTAATGATTTTTTTCCCCTCGTTTCTACAACATATTAGCAGTTTTATGATACTTATCTCGTTGGAGCTATTTACGGTGTTAAGAAATTTAAATTAATGTGCAACTCCAATCGATTGACAGTTGCCACTAATATAAATGTTGGATATTGACTTGATCGCTTTTTTTACGCATTTGAAAAAAAAAATGCAGTAATGTATGAGTCAATGTCGCGGAGCTCGTTACGTGGTTGTGTTTATGGCAAGAAAGTGATGAAGGCACCAGATGTGATCATGTCCATCATGGAGGAGGATTGGTGTGAAAATGTCATTTGAAAATGCGTAGGTCATCAAGGTAATAGGCAAAAAGCAAAAGATGGGTACCGAATCATCATCATCATCATGGGGGCGTAGAACGTGATTACCACAGCTGAAGCCATATACCCTATTTCCTTACAATGTACGGTATAGAATTGAGGATGTACAATGTGAGGGTATTACCTGGGCCTTAAACCTATAAATGGGTCAAATAGCCAGTTGGAAGACGGGTTCACTCATGCTATCTATCGCTTGCACTGAGCGGGACCTCCTTTATTTAGACACAGAATCCGAACCGTGTGGGGACTTACGTCTATTATTCACATGTACTCAGACAGCACTTTGAATCTATTGGATATCCTGTGCAATGTCCATCAGGTATCCACAGAATATCCAAATCCATGGGATATCCATAGGACATCCAAAGGACGCTTTTTGGATCAGTGCGGACATAGGTAAATCCAATAGACGTCCTCAAGACTGGATAGACTGCTATCTGGGTATAATACTCATATACTGTACAATGAGAACGGCAGTGAAAAAATCCGAGCCATAGAAACCATAAAACAATTAATTGGATCATAGAGTCCACTAGAGAGAACAATAAACGTTACCTAGCAATTTATCCCAGCTTCGGTGTCGCTTTTAACGAGATGATTCAAATCCCAGAGGTAAGGTCATCCTTTTTGAATTAATTGTTAGTGGGTATTGCAACAAATAATTTTTTTTTAGGTGCCGTGCAAAACATGCCAACAAACCGATGAAATTTATCTCCAGTTTTTGGTATTCTTTTGGAATTCTGAGTTCCGTGTTCTAAGACGCAATATTCGTTAATCCTATTTATCAATAGCCGCAGCTCAAAACCGGTTTTGAGTACATATTATGAATGTGAAATAAGGGCTGAAGCTAATAAATTTTTCAAAATTAAAAGTACGTCTAAAAGCGAAAAATAAAAATTCGATCGGTATAATATCATATTCAGGTGGTACAAAAAAAAAAAAAAAAAAAAAAAAAAAAAAAAAAAAAAAAAAGCTGCTAAAGGTCTTACATTTAGCCGAAGTAATAGGGTGGTTCGAAAATCAAGTTTTTTGGAATTTCAAAACTTCTATAGTTTCATTAGACGGTTTATCAGTAGAGTTTCAACCCTAAATTTTTTTCAGATTTTTTGATTGGTGTCAAAAGGTATCAAATTGGCCTTGAAATTTCCAAAAAGCCAATTTAAGAGCCATAAATGAACTTTTCTTTTGGCATAAAAGACCATAGATTCCGATTGGAAATTTTGCGAAGATTACAAATTTGAAGTCAAAAATTAGTTATGGTGCATGGTTTTTGAGCTACAGGCCGGATTTAAAAGCTCTGAAAACCTGGTTATGCACAAAAAATGTGCACCAAAACTTATTTTCGACTTCAAATTCGTAATTTACGATAGAAATCCATGGTCTTTCATGTCAAAAAAAAAAATTCTTTTTTTGTCATTGTATAAGATTTTTGAAAATTTCAGGGTCAATTTGACATCTCAAGATCCGTTTAAAAAAATCTGGAAAAATTCAGGGTTAATACTCTACCTACAAAAAAACTTTCCCCGGTATAAGAGTTTTGAGATTCCAAAAAAGTTGATTTTCGAACCACCGAATTAAGTAACCAACAGATTCGAAGGAAGTCTTGCTTTTCATAAGTTAAAAAAAAAAAAAATTAAGATTCGTTCGAAGTCTGAAAAAATTACATTTTTCTTCATTTTTTATTATTTTGTCAATTTCGAATTTAGATTTTGTTCATATTCTATATTATGAAAAAGTAAAATCTCTCCAACAAACACAGTTTGACAAAAAATCATTTTTCCTGACATCTAACTAATCTTTAATTTTGTTTTTAACTTATGAAAAGCAGGCTCTACTGTCCAGCAACGAAGCCAAGAGCCAACAAAAATCCAAAAACATTGTCCGTACGGGGAGGAGTTGCTTATAAAGAGGTTTCACTGTATTAATACGCTTTAGATTTAAAATTTTTTTTATTAACAGAGTTTTGATAATAAGGCGAGCATCAACAAGCTAGGAACTGCATGGGAGATCATAAGTAGACTTTTTGCTATGATTTAGCAATAGGGTGGATCAAAAAACACGAATTTTTAAATTTGAAAATGCCACAGCGCGGAAAAGTTGCATTTTGGCCTCCATATCAACTCTAATATTTTCAGGTTTTTTGGAGGTCTATTTCTGCTGCCTCAGTGACCTAAAGTTTTTTAAGGTCTCATAAGGGCTGAGAAAACTAGACCCGTACTTTAGTGCGAAAGAGTTAATTTTCTATCGGAAATTTTAAAAATAAAGGCAGTCTTACAGTAATTAGAGCCATTTTTTATATATGAGCCGAAAGAGTTATAGGGAGTTAAATAACAGCCTTTTTTTGGTCATAAATAAAAAATGGTTTCAACTTCTGTGAAACCGTCTTTATTTTTGAAATTTCCGGAAATTTTCCGATCCGAAATGAACTATTTCGCACCAAAAAATCCGGCTCTAATTTTTTCGGCTTTTATGAGACTTTCAAAAGCAGGGGGCAGCTGAAATCTGGGACTCCAAAAAATCTAAAAAAAAATTAGGGTTAATATGGAGCCTAAAATGCTATTTTTCCGCGCTGAGGCATTTACAACTTCAAAAAATCGCGTTTTCGATTCACCCTATTTTTAGCAGCACACAGACTGCATTGACGACTATTAAAAAGGTAAAACGTTTTGTTTGCAAACAAAAATACTTTGTTATGAGTTCAAATTTCGCACCCTTCTGAACGCCAACTCCCACTTGGTACCTTTTCTAAAAGACGTACACATTTTAATTTTTAAATCATACAGTCTTTTTTTTTTTTTTTTTTTTAATCTGAATCGTTGTGACAATCCACATTACAAACCTTAACTCCTAATGTTTTTTAAACATTTATTAGCCCGAGGTCACTTATCTCCGTCATGTAATATATAGCCACCTGTTTTAGGCTCATCGGTTAAATTATACCGACACGCATATTTAACCTTACATCTTAAATGCAAGTCATTTTCATATGAGAGCTCGGAAAAGCATTCTTTTTATTTTTTTTTTTTTTACTTTTTCGAACCTTAACTCCTTTCGATATTTAAGCGTATCGGATGGCCTTTAAAAACAAAACAAGTCCCACAATCAAATTTGGACAAAAATAATTTATTTAATACAATATTGATGTAATCGAAATAATTACGTAAATAAAGGAAAAACTTTCTACGAAACTCACCCACGGCGGTAAAATAACGAGTTCAAGTTAGACATAAATGATTTTTTTTTTTTTTTTTTCCAAAGCAACTAAACAGGGTAAACATGATGATGACAGCCGAAAACTTACAAATGAAAACGAGTTGTAGTATGGTCCTTGCATATTATTGGATGGATCATAACCAGAAATTAACGAAAAAGTTATTCCTATTGGTTTAAATTTGGTACTTTATTTGCATAAATTTTGTCACACCTCCTTCTGTTATGTGAACAAACCAGGTTGAATTCCAGCTGAGCATATATGCGTTATCGAAATTTTCAATGGAGGATATATCCTTGCGTAAGATGTTACATAGAAATTTAAGCCGAAATCGTCATCAATTTTTATTTTTTCTGATCAAAATCAGATGCATTTTGTTTAAAGAGCTGAGACGAGGAAGAACGGGGATTAAAAAAAAAAAAAAGGACTTATCTATGTCTCTACAGCATCACGCGGTTAGAAAAATCATCGAAGCGAACCAACTCAACTTGACTTTTAAATTTAATTATTTCATGTTTCACTTGAGAAGGCATTAAACGAATCGTCGGTTTAGGCATTGTTAACTAAAGAGATCGTTCGAACTGTTTTCAAGTTAACTTTTAAAAAAATGGTTTAATAGGTATATTTCCCTTTGGGCTAATATAAATGGTTCATTGTCAGGAGAATTGACTAGAAATGAAGTGACGGTTTACGATCAATTTTTTTGCAGACGGATGAAATTGATGTTTTTTGAAGAGCATAACGCTACTAAAGTTCATTTATCTTTTTTTTTTTAAGCGCTAAAGGCTTACCCCGAACAAAAAAGGGATGCAAAAATTACAAAAATATTTTGCAAAACAAATGCAAAAATTTTGTATAAAAAATGTATTATTTTCGTATCGTTCATACAAAAATTTGGACATATATAATTTTTGCAAAGTATATGCATATTTTTATAAGTACCAAAATATGAATACGCACAATTTTTCCAAAATCTATGCATAATTTTTTTAAGCATAAAAATCTGAATATGTCAAGTTTTGCAGTATTAATGCATGGTAAGGGTCGGGAAGTGTGACCGGGTCTCTTTTTTTAGTTCTTAATAGGAAGAGAATCAAAGCAAATTTTTTATTACATTATACTGCTCCATTATTAAGCTTTAATGTCCATTAGCCTCAAATTTTAAAAACGGCGCGATTTAGAGTTCAACCATATTTTTCTGACTGCCGACCGATAATATTTCAATCTCCATTTTTTGAAAAGTGTGACCGTTCGTATTTAAAAAAAAAAAAAATGAATTCTACATCGCAAAAGTTAATTATTTATAAAAGATTTATGAATTTTCTTTCAAAAATTGCTGAACACCGTTAAAAACGAATAACCCTTGTTTATTAAAATCACAATTAAATAATTATTATTAGTGGCACTCCGAATTGCATATGTAAATAAAAACAAGATGGTTTCCTTTGTCAAAGGAATTAAAGAAGTAGTCTGCTGGTCGCACTTTCCGAAAATATTACTTTTGCTAAAAAAGTGCGACCTATTAAGGTTTATCAAATAAGAAGTCGAGTTAAAAATTCTTGATAGCATAAAAAAATAATGCAAGGTATTGACAATTTCAATGGAGCACATTTCATAAAGTAAAAAAATGTTTACATAAAATTAAATCAAATTGAAAATGAGGCGCTCTAACTTTCTGACGAATATGAATTTTTGGTTTTTGTAAAAATTTTTTTTTTTTATTCAAAAATGGACGACAACAACACATTTCTTTGATTATAATAGGTTCTGAAAACATGAAAAAATCGTCCCTCGAAGTCTTTTTTCAAACTATTAGATTTTTATCAGTTTTTATTAGAAGGGTCACACTTTTCAGACGGTTACACTTCCTTACCTTTACCTTACTTTTTTTAAAAATAAAGCAAGAAAATTTGCAAATATTATGTTTATTTCACTTTTCTATTCAATTTACACAAGCTCATTTATACATATTATGCATAAATTATTAATTGTATTATGCATCATTTACTTATTATAAAATTTATGCATATTATGCATAAAATTAAACAAAAAAATGTTATACAATTTGTTTTTGCATTTATTATGCAAAAAATTTATATAGTTTTTCCATTTATGCATATTATGGATAATATGCATAAATGATGCATAAATATTATACAGATTTTTTTTTGCATTGATTTTGCACAAGTTTTATATAGTTTTTGCATTTATGCATATCCTTGCATCTTAAATAAATGCATACATTTATGCATAAATTTTATAGATTTGCATTCATGCATAACTTTCATCGTCCAATATAACTATGCTATGCATAATTATATTGGAATATGAAAAAAAAATTTCCGGTAAAAAAAGTTAAGTGGTTATACATTTATGCATTTTTTATGCATGTCCAATATTTTGTATAATTGAAACATAGTTTTTATACAATTTACTGACATAGCATTTTCAATCCATTGGACATCCTGTGGATTGTCCATTACATATCCACTGGATATCCAAATCTATGGGATATCCATAAGAAGCCCAAAGGACGATTTTTGGATCAGTGCGAACGTAGGTTAATCAAAAGAACGACCAATAAATATTCTCATGACGTCCTAAAGACGTTCTCGGGACTGGATAGACTTTGCTAACTGAATACGCATCTCTTTTTCGTACGGGCAGCAAATAAAATTCGCATTTTCAAAAAATGATATCCTTTGAAGAAATCAGTTTTAAACCCAGACTTTTCCTTGCTTAAAGTCCAACTTTTGTAGGATGTAATAATCCAAAGGAAGATTTGTCATCCATCTCATCATCGCGCTCACAGAAGCATTGCTTTTGAATTTTTTTTAGAGTTTTACATTTGCCTTTCCATCCTCGGGCTACGTATTTAAAAAAAAAAGAAAAATAATAAAAGGCGTAATCTCTCGTTGAAATCTTTATAAAATGTGACAATAAAACCGTAGAGAAGGAAAGTTGACTTCATAAAAGTTATAGATAATCGACGTTACCACTATTAGCAGGGCACTCAGTAGGGACTCCCAACAAAATAAAATATGTTCCACACGGGTGTCCGATACGAAAAGTTTCGAATTATAAAATTTATTTGAATTGTCGGAATTATAATGAGTATATGAAAGTCAATATTTAAACAAATTAATTTTAATTTTTTATCTCTTTTTCTTTTCTTTTTATATTTCTTGCTGAATGGGAGAGATCGTTTTGTTAGAAGGATTCGATTCTTGATCGGATTTGAAGAAAAAGGTTTGTGGAAAAAATCGGATTTTGTGATCGCATCTCATCGCTGACCCCGTTTTACAGATAAGCACAGGACCAGCATGCAAAAAAAAAAAAAAAAAAAAAATTCTTGTATAAAGGCCAAGGTATTTGAAGAGGACTGGAGGATTTCCTATCCGACTTGGTGGTTTACAAAGGAAATCAGCAAGAGGAGAACATCTAAGTAGACGATTGTTGTAGAGCTCTAAACGCTGAGGGGAAAAAATACTCGACTAAGGTTTTAGTTGCAAACGAAATACAAATTATTGGCACAAGCGTAAACCTGATGAAAAGCTTTTCAAAAAAAGAGAATAATAACAAAAGCGTACGAAGCCGTTGGATGCAAAAATTTTAAAAACTTTTCGTAAAAATTTTTGTAAAATAAATGCGAAAAAAAAAAAAATATATTATTGAATCAGTTATACAAAACTTTGACATTGCATAATTTTGGTAAAATTTATGCATATTTTTTTCAGCACATAAATTCGACTATCGACTATTTAGGCGGGCTATCGCAGGAGCAAGTATACAATTTAAAAAGTTGTCTTAGGGTGCAAATTCACAATGGAATGTTGGACCAACATGCTGGTCCAACTTCTTCATTGGACCAACATGTTGGTCCAACATTCCATAGTGAATTTGCGCCCTGGAAAAAAAAAATCCTAATTCACAACAAGGATTTTTTTCACTCAATATTTAGAATATTCTTGAAAATATCAGACCATTGATTTAAGGATTTAAAAATCCATTTCCAACAAAAATAAAGGTTTTGAAAAAACGTTTTTAGAAGAATTATGCCCTTATTTTTCATGTTAAAGCGCAATTTCACGCCAAACATGTTCGGCGAACATGTTGGACAAACATTTTCACCGAACATTTTTTCCAACATGTAGGGGAAACTCCACATAAGCAGTAACGGTCCAACATATTCGCCCGACATGTTCGTCGAACATGTTTGGCGTGAAATTGCGTTCTTTAGGCTGGTTGAGAATAATGTTTTTAAATTAAAATCGACAGTATTAAACGAAAACAAAATTCTAGGTTGGGGTTTGACCGGAAAAAAAAAGTGAAATAAAAAATGAAAAGTTAACAACTGAAAATAAGGAAATCAGTGGTTTTTAGATTAATTAAGACATGCGAATCTTAAAATAAGAGCTAAATAAAGGTTTTAAAGGTCAGTAGACACCCTTAAAAATATGCTACCCATGTAATAGGGTGGTTCGAAAATCAACTTTTTTGGGATTTCAAAACTCCTGTATCGGGAAAAGTTTCTTTATAGGTAGAGTATCAACCCTGAATTTTTTCAGATTTTTTGAACGGCATCCTGAGGTATCAAATCGGCCTTGAAATTTTCAAAAAGCTCATAAAAGGGTCGGAAATGAACCTTTTTTTTTTTGCATAAAAGACCATCGATTCCTATCGGAAATTTCGCGTAGATTACGAATTTGAAGTCGAAAATTAGTTTTGGTGTATAATTTTTGAGCTACAGGCCGGATTTAAAAACTCTGAAAACCTGGTTATGGCATTTTGCCTGTGGCTCAAAAACCGTGTACCAAAACTAATTTTCGACTTCAAATTCGTAATCTACGCAAAATTTCCGATAGGAATCGATGGTCTTTTATGCAAAAAAAAAGGTTCATTTTCGGCCCTTTTATGAGCTTTTTGAAAATTTCAAGGCCAATTTGACACCTCAGGATGCCGTTCGAAAAATCTGAAAAAATTCAGGGTTGATACTCTACCTATAAAGAAACTTTTCCCGATATAGGAGTTTTGAAATTCCAAAAAAGTTGATTTTCGAACCACCCTACCATGTAACACCGGTATCAATTTTCCCAAAATTTTATTTCATTCAACTCAACTAATAATTCAAACAAATTTTTTCGTCGTCGACCTTTCAAATTCCTCAGCCCTTTCAAAAAGGACACGATCTTTAAAAATTTTGACATTTAACCGTCAAATCACATTCCCGTCACATGTTTTTTACACCTTTCCCCTCGGTGTAAATCCACGAAAAAAACATTCTAAACGGGAAACTCATACACAATATACACATTCTACGCCCTGGGTTCGGTTCAAAAAAAAATCGATGCATCAAGATCTGCAAGATCAAAAGGCCACATTCGACATCTCCTTCGTTCCAATCATGTGCGAGAGATATTCTAAACGATTGATTATTAACGTTCCAGGTTTGTTTCGATCATTATTCTTTTTTTTTCTCCTTTTTACATCAGCCCAACCCATGTACTAATTTACTGGGTCATGGGTCAAGAGTAAAGTTTCAAAATTTTTTTTGAAGTCTAGCCCGGTCCAAAAAAAAAAAAAAAAAAAAAAAAAAAAAAAAAAGTACATATAAAAATCAATTTCAAAACCCGATTTGGTCGATTTTTAATTTTTTTAAAGGGGCAGAATAATAATAATAATAATAATAATATAAAAAAATTATTAAAATTTCGATCGATTTGCATTCCATCAAATCTGATGTAATTCTCAATATTAAAAAAAATGGTATATTAATCTCTTCTTCCTTGTCAGAAAACGAATTCAACGAAAATCCATAACGATCCTATACGTTTGAATAAAGAGAAAAAAAAATTGCATAACTCAAAAAATTCGTTTTGTAAACAGACCTAATGAACTTTGAACTCGGTTCACTTGACCTTGTGTAATGTTTCGGATGAGATTATTTTTTTTTTTTATTATTGAGGATGATCATGTCTTAATTAACCATAACTAATTTTTTTTTGTAAAAAAAAAAAGAAAAAAAAAAAAAAAATTAAAATTTATTTTAATGTTTTTTCTATGACATAACCGATTTTTAGTTCTCATTTCTAGTATCGTTAGCCTAGAACTACTTGTTGACAAATATGTGTACCAACGTTTCATTTAGATCAGTTAACTTAATTAAAATGGAGAGAAAAAAAAAAGTCATAAAATCAAGTTTCTTTTTCGTTTTCCTGGCACGTCACATCAAACAAGTGAAAATGCAGTATTTCCTGTTATCTTGCGGGACATTTTTTTTCTAAAAATTCGCGTAATAGATATTGCAAAAATAGGAAAATAGGTGTGGAACAAGGCGTAGGATTTTTTTTTTTTTTTTCGAAAAATGTATAAAAGAAAGTAGATATCGTAATTATTTAATTTTTGTTCCAAACGGATGACTCGTTTAAGAAAATAAATTAAATAATTCATGATTCTGTTATTTCATACTTTATGAACACAAAAAAACATGCTCGCACTTACTTTTCTCAAACAAAAAAAAAAAAAAAAATATTAAAATCCAAATATTTATGAACCGAATTCGCATATTTTAAAACGAAAAATTTTTAGCCCAACTTCCTGATATCAGATTTTATCATTATTTGTTAATCCTCCCTGTCAATACTTTCATTTTGCAACGAATGACCTTGCATGAAACTCGTGATTTTAAATAGGGATCGCGGATATTATTTTCCACTTCCTCAAAGCTCCGAACCATTTTTTAATTTTTTTTTTAAATCTATTTTACTGCACTAAAAATTTGACTTCGATTCACACGCTTTTTTTAAGGGTTAAAAAGAAAAATAGGAAGAAAACCCGCTCCGACACTCGATTGTTTGCATACTGGAATGATGTAACAAGTTCAATTGGATCCTTAGACTCATCTACCGAGATGCACATGAGGCATTTCATTCTTTAGAAGATGCACCATCTCACGTTTAAATGACTTCACCGGTTCGACAACTAAAAGTTAAAACGGAGTGCCTTCCTCCATCCTATTATTACCGTTTCGCAGGTTGAAGGTGCTTTTTAATAGCTGTCTTATTACGATTCTTCATGTATTTCAAGGTCTTTACCATGCTTCGGGCATATGAAGCTGTGGTGCTCTTGATTTTACTTGCAAGAAAATAAGTTCCGGTTTTTTCTATTCCTTGATTTTTTTTCCAAAAAAAAAAATAAAAAAAAATAAAATAAAAAAATAAAAAAAAAATTGCGAAAATTTTAATCCGGGATCGGTATTTTTCCCCGAGATCCCGGAAATGCCCAGGCCAGAAAATCCCGGGTAGAAACACTAAACATGGCTCCTTTAATGGTCCATTAGCTATTAAAGACCCCTATAATTTTTAAGGTTGGAGGTAGAGTTTCTGCCCGGGGATAAATCTTCAATCCCGATTCCCTGTTTTCAAATTTTCCTCGTCGTTTTTTAATGCCTGAGAAAATTCCCAAGAATCCCCGAGGAAATTTTGGGAATTATACCCGGGATCCCGGCGAATTTTAATTTCCCGAATTCCGCGAAACTGTTTTTTCTCGAAAACGGAATATCCCGAATCCCGGATTTACAAATTTCCCGGGAAATTAGAATCTCTAGTTGGAAATTAAAAATTTAGGTAAAGAGATCAGGGACAAAAGTTTTAAAATGGGAAATAGTCAAAGTCCAAAATATTCTAAATGTATGCGATTTTAAGTTTTTTTTTCTTTTCTGAAATGCTTCTCAAAATGCTGCTGATGACAACTCAGAAAAAAAAAAAATTTGTAACTTCGTAATTTTTTCCGCTTCATGGGAAAATTATCGAAAAAACACGGGAAACGAAAGGGACCTTGCGGGATTTTTTTATTTCTTGAACCCCGAAATGATATTTTTTTCCTGAATTCCGGCATCCCGAATCCACATTTTTCAAGTTTTCCGGAACGTCACTTAACCCTTTCCCGACGGCTATCGAATATATACAATTCTGGTAAATATTCGGAAAAATTACCGAAAACTTAAAAGAGTAGTTTCATCGAACCCTGTCTTAAACCAAACTTGGAGGTCCACTCTTAAAAGCAAAACCTTAAGTTGCGTAAATATTTTTTGAAGGGGCTTTGCAATTTTTCAAAAAATACTCCCAAAATCAGCAGTCAGCATGAAAATCGAGTTTTACGAAAAGGGCGGCTAAATATTTGGCAAGTTTTTTTTGCAAAATGGGAAGTTTTTTTTTTCATTAAATTGTCCGTTTTTTTTTTGGTCAGTAATTAATTTATTTTCGGGCAGTTTTTTTAATAGTTCGTCAGTTTTAAATTTAAATTTCCAATATTTTATCTTATTTTGGGCAGTAAAAAAATCATTTTTGAGCAGCAAAAAAATCGTTTTCGGCAAAACCAAACAAATAAACCGAACTCCGAAAGGTGACTGACAGAATCCATGTATTAATATTTGTTCCTGCAGAGACATGTACTTTTCACCTTCATTAAAACTCAGTGTTGTTAATTGATTTAAGGTCATAACCCTTATTACCTCCGTTTTTTTTTTTTTTTTACATTTGATGTATTTTGAGAACTAATTTTTTTTTAAAAAATACTGACCAAAAAATTTTTTTTTTCAACTTTTTAATAAAATGCTGACCAAATAATGTTTTTACCGGCAAAATAATTTTTTTACTGACCACAAAAAACTTACCGTTTATATTATTGACTGACAAATTATTAAAAAAACTGACACTTTTATGAAAAAAAAAAAAAAAAAAAACTGCCCATTTTACAAAAAAACTTACCAAATAAATAGCAGCCTATAAAAAGACCGCCGTCGGGAAAAAGCTTTTCCCGAGAAACTAAGACTTTTTTAGCCGTTTTTCCCACAGATTCAAAAAAAATTATAAGAAAATATTACCTTAAAAGATCGTCAAATGCTTGAAGCCCAAGGCGCTTGCCAATTCTGCTGCCGTGGTTGAGCCATTTCTAGAACAAAAAGATCAAAACATCATCAAACAAGAATTTGTAACAAAAACACTGAAATTACTTAAACAAAAACGTGTATTTTTTCTTTAATTAAAAAAAAAAAAAAAGAAAAAAAACTTATAAATTTCAAACGTTATATCTTCTGAAAGCTCAAATTTGGGAAAATACCCTAGGGTCAATTTGAAAGAATCGCGCGTGAATTTGGCAGTGCTCCATAAGGAAGAAAAACTTGGAAGACTGTTGCAATTTTTTTTTTTCGAGAAAGCTCAAATTTCAAAATTTGTTGTTTCTGAACGCTCAAATCCCAGGGGAAGACTATAAGGTAAGTTTTAAATTTCTAAGTTGAAAAAAAAAACGGACTTGAATCAGGTAGTGCTACATATTTACGATATTTTAATATTTTTTTCAAATCTCAAAGAAGAAAGCTCGAATTCTCATAGTTGTTTTCTGAAAGCTAAAATTCAGTAGAATAACATAAAATTCGTTTCCAGTTACAATTTTGAAAAATATTAGGCGTGAACCTGGCAGTGCCTAATTTTCGTGTCGAATTTGTAACTTTGGTGTTGTAACGCAAAACATTTTTCGTTTTGTAGCTACAAATTTGGAACATGATTTTTTGAAAGCTCAAACTTACGAGCATAGATAATGTCGCCTATTTTAAAACTTGAGCTTTTTATTGTACTTCCCTGGAAATTAACAGTACTGTTTCGGTTAAGATAATGTCGCCTATTTTAAAACTTGAGCTTTTTATTGTACTTCCCTGGAAATTAACAGTACAGTTTCGTTTTAAAAGCTCAAATTCTGAAATTTGATTGTCTTGAAAGCTCAAAAAAAGCTCGAAATCCTGGTATAGTTTTTATAATTTGAGCTGTTTATTGTACCGCTGACTTCACAGAACCGAAAATCTCATTTTCCTTTTTTTATATTAAGTCAAGCTGCTCTCAATTCGGTATTCCCAACGTCCATCAGAAGAGTAGAATCTATGCACCAAACTTCTAAATCCACATCTCCATGTCAAACAACTGAAATTATAGGAGCAGAATTTAACCAGAGTCGAGGAACCGGTTTACTGTGTGGAACCTCTGGAACTCATCTCTCATCGGGATTGCTTATCCCGCCCCTTATTCGGTCTACTTCAATTTTAACCGACCTTAAAAACAGAAATCCCTTTAAAATAAACAAAATTCAAGCCTCCAGAAGAACGGTGCAGTAAAAGCAAAAAAAAAAAAAATGCTTAACACTGCATCCAGCCTCTAATCAATCGTATAAAAAAACTATGTAATACATTGTTAACGGTTTTTAATTACATCGAGTTTGTTATATTGCTCTGTATACTTTATTTTCCTTGAACTCATTCTCAATAATATTTTTTTTTTTTTTTTTTTTTTTACTGATTCTATCTATTTCACATTCACCTTCTTTAGTAACAATGTGTATGATCGCTTTTGTTTCGTTCGAGAAAAAAAAAGGAACGTTATTAATGCCCATTGAACATTTGCTTAAAAACTTTCAATTCGACCTTGATATATGCTACGCAATGTCTTCCTGGTGGAAAAGAAGGTTTCATTATCAACAAAGAGGGAAGATGGTTGACAAACAAAACTAGTCTAGGATAAGGATTTATCTTTGGAGTTAACATTCAACAACTATAGAGCTGCTTTATTGCAGGCCTTAAAATTGCAAATAACACACATCGGTTGCGGTATTATGCGATAACCGACAGTGTTAATGACACCGTTTTCATGATTAAATATGCCATTAGAACCCAGCTTATTTCATTTAATGTGTTATTATTAATAGGATTAAGAAAAAAGAAAAAAAAAATGATTATTACTCGTGGCAAAAATAATTGCAGGAGGAATGCTTATGAACTGCATTTTTCATATTTCAAAACGTGCTCCTTCGTAATATTTCATTTGATTCCAATTTCTGATTCTGATTCGCTCTCTTTGCATATAAAATAACAAAGGAGTACCATCCTTCCTGGCATGTGCAAAAGATAATTATTAATCGTAACTTAGATCGTGGTCAGGATCTCGTTCTCGTTGCATGTAATTTTCTTTCTTTTTTTTTTTTTTTTTCCTTTTAATAATTTATTATCATTTAATGAGTAATGCGCCATTAAAAATGCAACAGATGAATGGCTAGGCGTTTCCCATTGCAGAATAAATGCAAATGCAATTGGCCTCGCCATATCCAGTTTCCCGGTCATCAGCCGACTGGCTTTTCGCCAAATAAAGAAATTGAACAGGAGTTCTCGTTCCTGCATCGAGTCAAGGGAACGGGTGTGCAAACATGCAAGTGCTACCTAGGACGTTTCTCATTCTAGATCAATCAACATTTTTATTAGAACCAGATCTTTTTTTTTTTTTCTTTTCCTCCTTTGGAACTCTAACAAAGTATTTTATTGCATTTATTGCGATTTTTTTTAAATCAAGTTATTTTGACAGTTTTAATGGGAATAAGATGGATTGCATCTTGGATCATCATAAGATGGATTGAATATGCATCTTAGTCGCAACATTCATATCATCACGAGTGGTTCCTGCCACACTTCGAGGATCAAAAATATCACTGAAGAATGTCAGGATCCACTCCCGATTGATGTTGTGAAGAGATAATAAAAAAGCATTGTTCGTTAGAGTTCCTGACGTCAGCGGTTCAATAAAAAGCTCTAAGACTATACGAGGATTTTGAGCTTTTTTTGAGCTTTCACGAAAATCATATTTCAGAATTTGAGCTTTTAAAACGAAAAAGCTATTTGTATTATTAACTTTGTACTGTTAACTTCTCGGGAAGTACAATAAAAAACTTAAGTTTTGAAATAGACGACGTTTCGATGCTCCTAAATTTGAGCTTTCAAAAAATCGTAAAAACTATATCAGGACTTCGAGCATTTGTCTAAATTTAAAAAAAAAAAAAAATCCGAAATAATTCGTTCCCACCTAATATTTTTCAAAACTTGCAACTGGAATCGGACTTTATGTTATTTTACTGAATTCGAGAAGTCTGAGAATTTGAGCTTTTGATATTTGAAAAAATATTACAATATCGTAAATATGCAGCACTGCCAAATTCACGTCCGTTAATTTCAAATTCTTCATTTGCAGAAATTCCTCTCAAACTCTTCCCCGAAATTGAGTTTTCTGAAGATATAACGTTCAAAATTTGAACTTTTGCCGATTGATTAAAAAAAAAAAAAATGATTGAAGTACATTTTCACCGAGTACTGCCAGATTCACATGCGATTCTTTCGGAGCTCAAATTTCATCTTTTTTTTTTTTTTTTTTTAAATTAAACTTGTATTAAAATTTTTATGTGAAAAACGGTTGAAAACTTAAACTATTATTCTTTTTTTTTCTCTTCAGTATCTAACTCTGCCGTGAAAAGGGGAATCGACCTATCGCACATCTCTGGGTTGGCCATGTTTGTTTATAAGCTAAACATAAACAAACATGGCCAACCCAGACATGTGCGATAGGTCGATTCCCCTTTTCACGGCAGAGCTGTGCTAAACATGTTGGATCAAGAGGAGTTACAAGAGTGTCTTGTTTAAATCGGTGAAATATTTTTAAATTTTAGGATATGACATTGAAAAGTTTATTTGAACAAAGCCGTTTGCACAAGTTCAATTGAACAATTAAAATTAGGAATCGGAGCCAAGACGCGTTTGTTGAAATAACTGTTGAATTCCCGGAGGGTGAGCACATCCCCTATACTAGCTGCCAGTCGGGTTTATACGTCGAGCCATCATGCGACCTGGCGGCACAACTTCTTTCTTCTTTCTTCTTTCTTCTTTCTTTTTCGGCATAATCAGGACATGAAGCCCTATGACCCGGCGCATACCTTTACCAAGTTCGGTTTCTGGTGTAAGGTTTAGGCGTTACTACGTCATACCCCTTAATGTATCGAGTGACGAGCTCGATGACGGGGGGCACTCATATCGCAAAGGTATTTTACGAATGAGCGGGACCTACTTTATTCAGACAGGGAATCCGAACCCTGTGACACATCGGTCTTCTTCACATGATACACACATGAGTATCAGAGGTGAATGCTGGAGGAAAAAAATCCTGACTGAAATCAGGTTCGAACCAAGACTCCACACGATCATTCGTTTCGGAATCGAGCACGCTCGCCACTCAGCCGACGTCGTGTCTTATCAAACAATTTGTCTTAATCAAACAGGAAAAGTTCAAAATTTTAACGTTTTATCTTCGAAAAGCTCAAAATTCGAGGAAGGTAGGTATTTAATTTTTAAGTTGAAAAAAAAAAACGGACCTGAATCTGGCAGTGCTGTATATTTACGATATTTTAATTTTTTTTTTCAAATCTTACAGAAGAAAGCTTAAATTCACATACTTGTGTTTTCTGAAAGCTCAAATTTAGTAGAATAACGTAAAATCCGTTTTCAGTTGCAAGTTTTGAAAAATATTAGGTGGGAACGAATTATTCCGGATTTTTTTTTTTTGAAAGTTCGACAAAAGCTTGATGTCCTGATATAGTCTTCATGATTTTTTGAAAGCTCAAATTTAGGAGCGTCGAAACGTCGCCTATTTTAAAACTAAAGCTTTTTATTGTACTCCCCAGGAAGTTAACAGTACAAAGTTAATAATAAAAATAACTTTTTCGTTTTAAAAGCTCAAATTCTCAAATATGATTTTCCTAAAAGCTCAAAAAAGCTCAAAACCCTCGTATAGTTTTTTATAAATTGAGCTTTTTACTGTACTGCAGACTTCACGGACCCCGTTCATAAGGCGAAGAGTAACTCAGAATAATTTCAAACTCAATTTCTTTTTCCATTTGAGCTTTTTTGGATTTTTTTTTTTTTTCATTTTCATTACTCCCGCTCAGCTTTTAAAAGGGTCAGCGCTGAGATGCGGTCAAAAAAAAATCAGGCTTTTTGCATAAATCCCTTAGCAATAACATACAGTATAGATGTATTAATATTTATCCCAGCCGAGATAAATTTAGAAAAAAGAAAAGTAATAAAAATAAATTCAGGGTTAGATTTTCCTTAAGCAACCGCCGCATTTGCAAAATTACATCTTAATTACACCTCGATGCTAAAAAAGAATAAAAAATTATCATTACACGCGATCCTTGGAGTAACGATAATTTAACCTCTGGTTTAAAGCCCTGATTTTCAGCTCGGTAGCCTAAAACAAAGTTTTCATTATTAATATCGGCCTTCGAATTCTGCACCGAAGATTTTATCAACATTAAAATTGCATTGGAGAGTTTGCACGTAGGAAGCAAGTGCAACACTTAAAAATATCACTCCAAGCTAAGTCACTTGTCGATTTTTTTTAAATAAATAGACAAGTGCCGGCTCCACCTCAGACGACATTTTATTTTAAAAAAAAGAAAAAAAATCGCAAAAATATTTTGCAGTTTAAAAAAACAAACTTTGATAAACAATAGAAAGGTGCTGTATTATTAGGAGCAAGGTTATAGTTTTACTTTGTTTGCACAGAAATAATTCAGTGGGCTGTGTAAATGATTCGGACTGCATAACGATCATTTTAATTTTTTTTTTTTTATTTCCCGAATGATTGAGACAGAGATATGATTTGCTTTCTATAATCTAGTGGGATATGACATGTTTTAGGACGGGTTACGTGAAAGGTATACTAATGATGTTAGTTTTTTATTGGTATTTAAAACGTTAATTGTAATGAAAAATACACGATTTAGACAAGTGCTCGTCGGGGGTTCATTAATCAAGATGAGAACCGTCCGACTATTGACACTTTTAATTAAGAAAGAGAGAGAGAATATAAAAATGATGGGCTCTTGCTTCTTTTATCGGAATTATCTCCAGGTTGAAACATTCACTTTTTAGTCCAAACATGATCGTATATATTTTTATAGGAAAACGGAAGAAACGGATTTGACGTGAAGTCGTAAAACACAGACTCCTATTTTATAAGCAAAGTCATAGATTTGATCTGGATTTAGAAATACAATTCTGTTAATGAAAAACAGGTGTTATGGAAGAATTAAATGAGAAAGAACCATTGATTCTTAACCTAAAATAAGAGTCACTGCACTGTTTGTAATATTTGGATGACAGTTACCGATCAACCTGACGTAAAGTCGTACGCATTTGTATTTTGCCCCTCTTTCTCTTTGCAGACACCATTTATTTGAATAAGTGGTGTCTATAAAGAGAAAGAGGGGCGGTGGCAGAGTCGACACTACCGTTGTTGGGAGTCAAAGAGTCCAACAACAACTCAGGATATCAGGGACAGTCCACGTCAGCAGTGACATTACATCAGACCTAAAGTTCCTAAAAGCTTGTAATTGAAAAATATTTCCTTTGAATTCAATTCCACGGATTCTTCGAGGGGAAAATCAATCAATTTATCCGGGATCTGGATAAGCTCGCGGCCGATTCGGAGCTTCTTCCGAAAAAGTCCGAGTGATCGCACATTTAATTGATAACGCAGTGCAGACCTTGTACACACTGTGGACAACGAGACATTTCTGCACTAGGCAGGTCAACTGAGTTATGTCCATCACAATCGTGCATGGAGATATACTCCTTTGAACCTCAGGCTGAACCAGTTTTGAGCTTCAAAAGAGTATATCTCCATGCACAACTGTGATGGGCATAGCTCAGCTGACCTGCTTAGTACAGATTCATTAATCCACGAAAATGTGGTAAAAATCGGACTTCACAGCTTCATTAGGAATCAATTAAATATCGAAAATCCGCTAAAACCAAAATCCTATCCGCTCGCCCTAGCGGGATGAGGGTTGCGTCTATGTTTAACTTATTGATATAGGGGCCGTAAGAGCAGCTTAGGCATATCACCACTCTAACCATAAGTTAAGCATAAGCTCAACCCCTTATCTCGCTAGGACGAGCGGATCGGATTTTGGGTATTTAATTGATTTCTAATGAAGCAGTGAAGTCAGACTTTACGCGGACCACAGACAATTTCACAGGGTTCCCAATATTTTAATTGCAAATGTGGCTTTTTATACCGAAAGACAATAACAGGCAAAGGATTTCAGGAAGTACCTGGCCTGGTTACACAACCGGAACTCCTCCTCTAAATACTGTTGTCCGACCAGGAAGGGCTGTCCTTTTTTGACGACGTCTGCCATAAGTTATCGAAGTTCCAATGCTTAAGATTTGACCCCCGCGCCCGAACCTCACGTTAAGGGAGGTTGATCTCCCTTAACGTAAGGTTCGGGTATCAAAAAATTATAGT
Organism: Liposcelis bostrychophila; assembly: GCA_037577465.1. NCBI lineage: Eukaryota > Metazoa > Arthropoda > Insecta > Psocodea > Liposcelididae > Liposcelis > Liposcelis bostrychophila. Next base: position 8,449,212 of record CM075211.1, read on the forward strand.
AAAATACCTCTCCATTTAATTTTTCCCCTCGTTTCGTAAAGCGGAAAATTCGGTAAAGACGACGAAAAGAAAACGCCGGTCATGAGATCTGAAGAAATAAAAAAAAAAAAAAAAAAAAAAAAGTTGTGTGATCATTTGTTAAAAGCTTAGAAAGAGGTTTATGAAATAAGCGTAATTCTTTGACCGGCCATGTAACATCACCCAATCCTTGTGATCTTACCCTGTGATGCTATTACAAGGGACCTGTAATGTTGTTATTACAAAGAAAATTTGTTATTGGCATTTTCCAGCATTCTTACAGGATTTTAATTTTCATTATCGAACTTTACGAGTTCAATTACATACAGGTCTTGCTCAACTTTGAAAAGGGTCAACAACGAGATGCGGTCAAAAAATTAGGCTTTTTGCATAAACCTCTTCTAGGTACTGAACTTATAGATGACTTGGGAGCTATAAATTATAAAAAAGAGTGAGTAATAATTTTTTAAAAACTCGAATACGGAACATCCCGGATAAAAGTCGTACACGGAGAAAGCTCAATGTTGAGTTGGGTCCTGTGACGTCCAAACATTTGAGTTGATAATACCGAAAATTTAGTAATTATTACAGTCGACTTCGATTATAACAACTCCGCTTATAGTAACATTTCGGTTATAACAACCGAAATCACTTGGAACGGCCATAACCCCATATACGCAATGTTAAAATTTTTCGCTTATAAGAACGACGGATTTATAGCGAATTCGCATTTAACAACGGCTTTGTTAAGGACCGCCGAGTTTTTGATTCCGGTTATAACAACGGATCGAATTTTGCTACAATGAACTCAAGTTTAATCTCTTTATTTTTACTTAATACTTGACAATTTTAAACATGCTTCTTTCTTTTTGATGAGTCAATTTCTATAAGTCTATTCAATTTTGATAATTCTATCTAGTTTTCAGTCATCGTTCAACATGAACGCGGTCGTTTGAATCATGAATATGATAACTTGCCGTTAAAAGAATGGGTAGCGCAGTTGGAAGTGCCTCAGCTGTACGATTGGGAAACTTTTAGCGAATTAGATGATCAAATATTAACGGCTGAGGAACCAACGGACGAAGAAATAGCCGAGTCTTGTTTAAAAACCACCGAGGAATCTGCCTCCGCCAACGAAAACAGCGAACATGAAGACGATTGTGATAACGATTTTTTTACTCCTCCTACTGTAACAGAAGCTCTTCATGCAGCCGAAACGATTAGGAGATATGTTCAGTTCAATGAAAATGCCGATTTAGATGAACAAATGAATTTTATGATTGATTCGATCGAGAGAAAACTGGAGACAACCTACAATTCTTATAACCGAATTCGACTGTACTACACATGATTAATAACGCTTAGTAAGACGTACCTAATTTCTATTATTATCAACTCAAATGCTTAGACGTCACAAGGCCCAACCTAACATTCAGCAACAGGAACCGAACTTTTTTTTCTGTGTAAAGAGCGTTCTTTTAGACGACCAAATGGAAATTCTTTGTCAAAAAACTCGTGAAGACAAACCGACGATAATTTCCCCAGAAGTTCACGCCAAAAAGTTAACGTCAAACTTAACGTTTTTTCGAAGTCATCAAAACGTTCTTTTTATTTTATTTTTTTTTTCTACGATTATTGGCCACTGGGAGTTATCGGAGTATAAGCTTCATGTAGAAATAAGAAGTCGCATACGGGTTTATGAAAAAGAACAAAACAAAACACACTGAGAAAACGCAGGAGTACAACTAACTAAATATATTAGTGGAAAATCGACTGACTAATAATATTAGTCAGTTAAACTATTTTTTTAGTTAGACGAACTAATAAGACAATTTTTTTTTACTTAAATCAACTAAAAGAATAGTTTGGCTGACTAATTATTATTAGTCAGTCGATTTTCCACTAATATATTTAGTTAGATTTACTCCTGCGTTTTCTCAGTGCAATCGGGGAACAGGACGGATCAAAATAGGCGAGATAGAACTAAAAATCACACAACTTAATGCAGTGACATCGACGGAGCCTTCACTGTCCCAAGATGTATTAAGATGTACCTGCAACTCTGAACAACTCCAAGCCTTTAGGAATAGTCCTTCCACAACTTCCCCATTTGACATAAGTAAATAGTTGTTATTTGCGTCGACAAAGAAAGAAAATGATACTCCAAACCTTATTTAAAAAAAATCCTTTAGGAATAGTCCAAATGCAAATCGTCGCTGGTGACATAGGACCCTAGATACCGAAATTCGGTAACGTTCTTAAACCTAAGGTTTCCTACCTCCAGAGGTTCGTCGTGCCATCTCTGCCTGTTTTTCTCATTGACCATAACAAGGTACTCAGTCATATCATACAAATCATTTCAAATATTTTATTTTAGAAAGTGAGGAAACCATTTCAGAAGAAACCGCTCGGGTCCTTGAACAGACGTAAGACCTTGATTTTTTGATTTCAGTCAGAGGTAGATATCAAAAAGGCAACCTAAAAAAAAATGAATTGACAAAAATCTTAGTCGTGATTTGGTTTTACGAAAGAGATTACGTCTCTCTAAATTCATTATGTATTTGTGTCGACTCACCACAACTTCCCCATTTGACATAAGTAAATAGTTGTTATTTGCGTCGACAAAGAAAGAAAATGATACTCCAAAACTTATTTAAAAAAAAAATATATTAAAATTCCGATCAGAGATTTTATCCGGCCCACAATAGGTGTTGCGGATGCACTTCTCAACTTGCTTTTTTTAGACTTTAAAAAGAAGATATCTTCCGAATTACATGTTTAATAACGAGGATTATTTTAAACTTGGCAGGAATATATAAAAAGCGTGAAGCGCCCACATGCGGTACGAGCTCATTTGTAGCAAAAATCCAAACATCCGACCGCAATCGTATCGGGGCCAGAAGTTGCTCTTTTTCTTTATTTTTTTTTTTTTACGAAATCTACTCATTGCGCCGTTAGGGGTCTATTGAATGGTTTTTATGCATGCGCGGCGAACATACTGATGACAAAGATAAGGAACACCCACTACGCGGTCTTGTAGGCAAAACATGGTGTTTTTGACCTTTTTGCATGACTGAATGATTTGACAACTCTTTGTTATTGTTCGTGTAAGTCATCCTGTGACTGTAAAATGGGAAATGGAAGAAACATCTTCATTGTCACCGGGAAATCCCTCGTTTTAATTTTTTTTTTTTTTTCGGGTTCGGAAAGTGAAAGCGAATATGAAAAAAGAAGACCGTTTAACACCTGCAGTTATGTTAATTACCAGTTTTGAGCAGAAACAAATGAGACATCACTTTTTAATTTCCGATTTCATGACTCATTCAGTGTCACTGTCTCGGTGTCACTTGCATAAATAATAATGATAATGATAATAATAATTCACTCGTAATAAAAGCTCAAAGGTAATCAACAACGCATAAAATTGTATACTCGAGTGACTTTCTAAAGATACCGGCGAAATGAATTCAGAAACTAACATCATCAATATGGCATTTTAAGATGAAAGTCATTTTCTTTTTTTTTGATGTTTTTTTTTCCCCTTTTTTTTATTTCAATGGGTTATTTAACTTCCGCATATCAGAAGAAAAATATAGTATCACAAAAAGTTGATTTAATTTTGTTAATTTAATTTTGTTAATTTAATTTTTTAAATATTTTTTAGAATCGGAAATTAAACTCGGACCATCAGGTGTCGAAGATTAAAGAAGATTATTTAACAGGAATGATCGACCATGTCAAACTCACTAAACGACTTAGCGCACAATACTTTTTGATTTTTTTTCGAAGAAGACATGACAACAAACAGTTTAAAAATTTAACACTCGACAAGTCCGGATTTTTCGGGGAGTCAGTATTTACATTTTCGGAAATTGTGATTGGTTAGTTTCTTTACTGGCACATCTTTCTTAGTTGGAGCATTCACCCTAAATCGACATCAGATGCTAAGGAAACCATGAAAAACTTAAACGACGGTTAAGCATTTTCATGTTGACACATGAATCCTTTTGTTTGCAAAGGAATATGAGTGATTACCATCGCAGTTCCTACAAAGTAAGCTCGCAAAGATACAAGAGTTTCAAGCAGTTTATTTGTTTTCAAAACATTTTTAACTACGAATAAAAAAACATTTTCCGCACGATTACTCCAAATTTTTAAGCAAAGCGACCGCAATATTATTCATCGAAAGATAAATGAATTCGAGTTAAGAAAATTTGCTTTCAATTAATAATTCGGCCCGAGATCGCCTACTGAATTTTCTCACAGTCGAGACAATTATTAATATCGGTGAATTTTTTGAAATAGCTATTCAATTTAATACAAAAAAAAAAAAAAAAAAAAAAAAAAAAAAAAACAGATTCGAGTTTTTGTTTTGTTTATTCATTCGCATTGAGCTGATTAATTCGTATGAATATTCGGTCGCTGTTTATTTTTTTATATGCCGTATGAATAATTGCCTAGATTAATTCTTTTCATTTTATTTTATTTTGTGAAATAAATAGCTGGAGCCAAGCTCATTTCAATAAAACATGCGGATTTTCATTTTTTATTTTGTAAGATGTTTTGTAATTAAATGGAGTGAACTGATTTTCTCGTGACGATAATATTTAAAAAAAAAAAAATTGATTGTGGATTGATAATATTTATGAGGGATTCTGTAAGTTCGATACACAGTTATCCAATGCGAAGCGTCCAATCATGGAGAGTAAAGCTTGGCAGTATTTTGCAGACAGCAAATATCCACAGGAAATATCCTCACATTGATACACCCTCAATTCTATACCGTACATTGTAAGGAAATCGGGTAAACGGCCTCTATTGTAGTGCAGCGACGGTGCTAGCCCCGGTCTTGTAATTATGACACGATGCAGTGCTGAATATAACTTAGAAAGGCCACGAGATTGTATTAACCGGCACTACAATAAGCGGCAGTTATTGTAACATATTTTTTTTTTTTTTTTTTTTTTTTCCCAAGTTAAAAAAAAAAATTGACAAATCGATGGTGATGCTGGCACCGATGCTGGAATCAGCTCCGGCACAACACCAGCGGCAAAAATTTAGCTCCAGCACTTTGGATATTTCGGAGCCGATGCCGGCGTCGGCTCCAACCAATTTTTACCGGCTTCGGACCCTTGGATGATGATCATGATGATGATGCTGTAGGAGTTAAGCTAATCTTTATCAAAGGATAGAAAATGAATTTAGCACCAACAAATGCAGCGGTAGTATCATTTCCAATTTTAAGAAATCTGCAATGGACTACATAGAAGCTGCATTATTTATTTGTTCCTGGCATGAAGCCATTCGTGATTTTTAAAAAAGACTATAACTCAGACTCTGAACTTTAGTAAAATTAAACTACTTAGTCTACTGAAGCAAACCTGGAGCCTGGGAAAACGTCTTTTCAACGATGACTATAGGAGAAAAAAATGCTCTTTGACTATCTGGTCGCCCGTATCATGCTCTATGCGTCGGAAATATGGGGGTGGAAGTCATTCGCAAAATTGGAGCAAGTGCAGAGGAAGTTTTTGAGATGGTCCCTAGACCTGCAATATGGCAAGTTCCGCACTTTTTAATAGCAGAGTTAGTAGTTTTAGTAGAGTTTTGGATATTTGCGTCGGGCAGAAGATCCTCCGACCGTAAGTATGAAATACATGCTACTGAAAAATCGAAGAGAACAGAATTAATATTAGACACAGAAATAAAGAAACAAAGTTACGATTTTTCTGGAATGGAGAAAGAGACAAATTCTGAAGACAGGTATAAATAATTTTTTTCCTCTTCATTTTTAGGGATATATTTGGTCTTCTTCACATGATACACACATGAGTATCAGAGGTGAATGCTGGCGGAAAAAAATTCTGACGGAAATCAGGTTCGAGCCAAGACTCCACACGATCATTCGTTTCGGAGTCGAGCACGCTCGCCACTCAAATACTGACACTATTGCTTGAACAGATGGAAAAACAGGAAACAAAACAAATAAAAATATCAGGCTACTTCTTTGACCACACATAAATCCCATAAAAATTGTCCGGCATGTTAAGCAACGTGAAATATTAAGCTACCGTCGTTAATTAGCGGCCAAACAATTAACGGCACGCAGTCCATTTAAAAACCACCAAAAAACAAGCTTAAAAAAAACATGTACATAAATACAACACAAACCTAAAAATGTTAATGGACCTATTCGACACCTTGAAATTTTATGTGAATCCCCTTTAGGGAGCCACAGCTTGTTAAAACCGAAAAAAAAAAAATTCGAAAGAAAGATTCGAAAAGAAAAAAAAAACCGAAATTAAAATCAATAAACATTTATGGTTCGAAAAAACGTCATTAACTTATTTACGATTATTACTTTATAAACCGATTTACGGTTTTTTATTTATTTTTTCCACCGGTCAGCAATAAAATTACTTTGTTGATATTTGATCTCGTTAATAATTTTATTGGTATTAATTGATTGCTAACGGACATCTAAGATCCTTAAAAGCGAAAGTGTAAATGATGAAGCATAATGATGCCTCAGAGTGATATCTGCAATGTCATTTTGCATTTTTCTTAATGAAACCGAGAGTGAATTATTCACCTAATTGAAAATGAATCCGATTACGACATTTTCATTTTTTTTTTTCTTAGAAGACGAAATTAATGAGAGCGACGTCTCCTGTCGGCGTTCATGCCCTTGGTTCTAATCATCAAAACCGTCAATCTTATTTCCAGGACATCGATCAACTTTCATCTTTCGCGGTCGATGTCAGCCTGGGAATTAAAAAAAAAGAACTTTTTTTTAAAATAATTATGCAACTGCAAATAAGTGCATAATGCGCCTAAAGGCTTTGGCAATGACTCTGGTCTTGCGCTTGTTAAGAAGGAAAAAAAAAACCAGTTACTCGCATTTGCCGGCATATAATAATTGCGAATTATGTTTAATTAAACATAATGTTACTTCTGCCAAGATCGATCAAATTGACGATATTTTTTAACGGTAACGAACGATTTTATTTTTTTCCCCCCAACATGCTTTCCGGTTTTTCGTTCGATTAATTCATAAATTACAATGTGACAAGAAAACGTTCTTTTTCAATTTTTTATTCGAATTTAAGAGGCTCTTTTTCGAGAATGTGATCGTGATTGATGTTTATATACCCGACTGACTAATCGTAAAAAAAAAAAGGAAAAGTAACTATATCAGTTATTTAATTAATTTCAAAAAAATCTTATGGCGGATGATTATTATTACATTTTATAGAGTATTGCGTAAAATTAGTTCCGCATTTATTGATGCATGGCAATATAAAAGTGCATCGTGATATATTAAATAACGGGTCTATATAAAAAAAATCATTTAAAAAGTGTTTAAAATATTAACAAATAAAGGAAACTGCATGAATAATTTTAAAAAAATTTTAAACGGATGAAAGAAAATGAAAGGTACAATTAGTTGAAGCACAAACTAATAGGATTGTCGGTTGTTATTTCATTCGATTCCATCGATGGCAGGCATTAAGGCAATAATTGTGCCTGGTGCAATTAAAAAGATTAAGAAAAATCTTTCCAACATCAGCGGATGACGTCGACGTCAAGACGATTCTGTGAGTCACGGAGTATGAGAATTATGGCGCCGGTTATGAGGGGGTCAAAAGTCTCCAAAAAAAAATCAAAAATATTGTGTGCAAAACCTGAGCGCTGTATCTCTTATTTCAACACTTGCCTGTAAGCACTTCGATTTTTCCATTTAAAATATAAACATTTTTTGATTTATACAAAAGCATATTAAAGTTTTTGAAACATTAATGCAAGATTTTGTATGCAAGTGATCAAATTTTCATCTGTATATTTCGCAGAGAAAAAAAAAACAAAAGAAATGCTGTAAAAGTCGAAAAATCCTCATGTATTTTAAAGGGGAAAATTAAAGTGGTTACAAGCATGTGTGAGAGTAGAGATACAGAGCTCAGGTTTTGCGTACGTCTTTTATTCTTTTGCGAACTTTTAAAAGGGGGGCCCCACCAAAATATTTTACACCCTCTCATAACGGGCACCCTAATGAGAATTTAAATGATAACAGAATTCAGTTCTCATTCCTGGCTAAGGTTTATTAGCTTCCCTTTTGAAGGTCTGAAATCTGAATTTTCGTAATTAAGTAACTCGTCCGTAGGGAGAACCGGTTTCTTCAGGTTTAAGAATCTTCAAAAATACAAGGTTGTAAAAAAGGCCGTACAAGTCCTTCCTGTTGTCATACCAGCTCCGGTTCTCCGTACGGACGAATTACGTAATTACGAAAATTCAGCGGTTTTAAAAAAAATCTATGTATGAAAAACATTACCGAAATTCCGAAATTACTGTTTTATAATGAAGTACCACAAGACTGGGGGCTAATGGCTGCAAATATGCAACATCAGTTCCAGGAAATCCAAACGATACTGTCAAAACTGGAACGTTCCTAGGAAGAAATAAATTATTCGATCCAATTACTCCCAAGAACCACCATGGAACCACCATGGGGTAGCTGAAAAAGATAAAGATGAAACTATTGAGAGGTAAATTTTTTGAGTTACAGTAATTAATTTTTTGAGTTGAATTAATTTTTTTTTTTCAGGAAACTTCATGGAAAAATGTATGTGGCTTTAAAAGCTCCCTCCTTAGTTTGAGAGATCTGGACTAGTCCCGACGAGAGTGAAGCAAAGAATTTTTTATACCGCTAAAAACTAA